>OX366538.1:1268465-2489430 GCA_947256265.1 Acronicta leporina
AGGAAGGCTATAGGCTATATATCATCACGCTAAGACCAATAGGAGCGGAGCATCAATGAAGAATGTTTCAAAATCGGGATTTTTCCTTTTGAGAGCTTCCGATGCATGCGCTGCGTAAACGGTTAAAGTTTCGCAAAAATCATTTATAACAGAATTGTTCCTCTTTAAAAGTTAAAAAAAAAAGTCCGCGACAGCATATGTCTATCTTTTAAGGTTGGCTCACTATAACCTTTTTTATGCTAACTTTGTTCTAAAATTCCAAATGCATTATTTGCGTAGGTGTTTTTATAAACATGATATTAATCCTTATCCAAATAAATACGTTATTCATCAGCCTTTAGAGCGTTTGTTTTGTATCCGTGTGGACCGAGCTTGGGTCCGCTCGGACCCAACAAACGCTCTAAAGGACATATCCTCATTTAGCGTTCTTTTATTATTCATGTTCCCGTGACATATTTTACTAAAGTTCCGCTCGGATACTCAATACTCAATTATCAACTAACAATATTGGCTATATCTTGAAGTGAGCTTCAATCAAAACATACTACAAGCCGCTGAACGGGATCATCATCTTCTTACCACCTGCCAAGTTTGCTTGAACTTGAACGCGATAATCTCAGGAACTATTGGTCCGATTAGAAAAAATCTTTCGGTGTTAGATAGTCCATTTATTGAGGAAGGCTATAGGCTATCATCCTGCTAAGACTAAGTAACTATTCCACGCGGACGAAGTCGCGGGCGGAAGCTAGTACTAATATATAAAGCTGAAGTTTGTTAGCTTGAACGCGCTAACCTCAGGAACTACTGGTCCGATTTGAAAAATTCTTTCAGTGTTAGATAGCCCATTTATTGAGGAAGGCTATATAGAATAGTTAAATGATCTTAGCGTGATGATATGTAGCCTATAGCCTTCCTTAATAAATGGGCTATCTAACACTGAAAGAATTTTTCAAATCGGACCAGTAGTAGTTCCTGAGATTAGCACGTTCAAACAAACAAACTCTTCTGCTTTATATATTGGTACTAGCGGACCCGGCAGACGTTGTCCTGCATGATATACCAAGCGATTAGGATATTAAACAAAGTAAGAAATAACCTAGATACCGACTGCAGCGCCATCTGCCGGGCTTATTTGTGAATCTAAACCATCCTCGAATCCACTTGAACACACACAAAAAAATCATTCAAATCGGTCTAGCCGTTTAAGAGTTCACTGTCAACACACATACAGAAGAATTATATATAAAGACTAGCTTCTGCCCGCGACTTCGTCCGCGTAGCGTGATGATATATAGCCTATAGCCTTCCTCAATAAATGGGCTATCTAACACTGAAAGAATTTTTCAAATCGGATCAGTAGTTCCTGAGATTAGCGCGTTCAAGCAAACAGACAAACTCTTCAGCTTTATATATTAAGTATAGATAGATTACAAGCCCGGTTTGTCCCGCTGCAGATCAAAGGCCTCCCTTTCCTCTATATATCGCTATACCATAAAAAAATGTGGTACTTACTGAGCCACTGGTAGAAGATGTACCAGCTGCTGCTGTTGTGGTGGTTGGTGCTGTACTCCCAACACCACATTACCGCCACTGCCGCCGAAACCAGTTGGGGACGGCATCGATACTGACACCTGCACAGATACAAAATCTTACACTCACGCCGTTTTCGCACAGGGGTAGGCAGAAATTACACACTGCTACTTGCTATACTTTGACGTGCGTTGCCGATCTTTTAAAAGGGTTTGGACTTCCGGTATTCTCACTCACTCGGCGAAACTTAACGTAAGTGTTGTTTCACGACGATTTTTTTTTGAGGGCGTCATACCAAAAATATTAACCAGGCACAGACCACATAATAACTCAGAGCTGCTAACCGTATTTCATAGATGAACTTAGCTCGACCTGGGAATCGAACCCAGGACTTCTAGCTTAGCAGTCGCGCTCAGGGCCACAATACTAATGAGTCAGTTATAATAAGAGTATCCACGCCGTCCTATTTCGAATTTCGAGTAATATCTCTCTTGAGACCTTCTTACCCCAAAAGCTCTCAGTTCCCCAAACAAAATGTAGATATAGAAAAATATATATTTACCTGTCCATTGCTCTGAACCTCGATCTTATATCCGGGCGGCAAAAAAGTGTTGAATCCGACAATAAGTTCAGGATGACCTTTAAATAGGTTTGAAACCCGGGTGATGACGCCCGGCGTGTCTATACTGGAATAGAAACTAAAATTAAGATGGCGGATAGTAAAAGGTCGTTTATTTAAAATAAATGACAAAATGCAGCTATTAACAACCATTGATAACGTCAGAACATAAATCGTCTTTACTTTTATGAAAAATTGACATTGTCTTTTTTTGTTGTTTGGCGATTCGAATAAATAAGAAGCCATAACATTAACATAATAGAGGCAACCAAAAAAAATCTTGATCAACAGAAAACACCCTTTTTTTTTAGCATTGCATTTTCAGTTGTCAAATGAAGAAATCAGCAGTTGTCAAACTGACCACTGTTAGCCACTGGATAAGACTGAAAAAATAAATGGCGCAACAAACTGTCTAGTACCACATTGTCGTGTATAACACATTTAAATTATATACCTACTAGCGGGCTGCCCCGGCTTCGCACGGGTGGAGAATTCCTAACTTTACTTTCCTCGTAGAGTCTCCCGTGAACCCTATGTTATGGGTGGACAACCCTTATCATTTAAAAAAAATAATAGATAGGAGCCGATTCTCAGACCTACTGAATATGCATATAAAATTTCATAAAAATCGGTCAAGCCGTTTCGGATGAGTTTGGTAACTAACATTGTGACATGAGAATTTTAAGAATATTATAGTGTGTTAAGAAAACTATGTGAAGGTCCCTGCCGTGAAGGTATATTATATTAGGTTTCGAGATCTAGTCTTTTTATCTCCGCATTTTGATTTTACAAGTAAAAAAAAATTATTGATTTTTAAAAAGCAATGCTTATGGTGGCAGTCACACCATCCCTGGATGCCAAATGTAAAATGTAATGCTTTCATCACATTAAAAAAAAATTAAATTGGGCCGTTAATTTCACACTGGGCCGTAAATTTTACATTGGACCATAAATTTCACACTGGGCTGTAAAGTTCAAATCGGGCTAAAATTTCACATTGGTCCGTAACTTTCAAATCGGGCCGTAACTTTACTTTTTATTTCTAACTTTTTTATTATGATTTTACAATTTGGATATCGACACACCGAAAGCACTCTCATGCTCAAAACCCAAAGCTACTTACGTCTGACTCTTGAACTCCTTCATGATGTCCAGAAAATCATTGTACACCTGCGGCTGCGTATTGAACTTGTATTTGACTTGGTCGAGGTATGAGAGAGCGTCTTCGACCTTGAGGCGCTGGAACTGCCCCGCTGGCTGCTGCTGCGGCGGGACGGCGGCGGCGGCGGGCGGGGCGGCGGCCAGCGGCGCCGGGGCCGGCGACTGCCGCCCCAGGGCTGCTGGCAGCGCGCCTAGGCTGCCGGGCGGGCCGCCCAGTCCCTGCTGCCAACATGACGAAACGTTATTATTGTCATACTAGTTTTAACTACACCCGCGTTGCTCCGTTCCTAAGGGTCATTTGCACAAACTTCTTAAATGTGTTTAAATTGTATTTAAGCACAATTTTCTACGTCATTTCGTGTTTAAAATCAATTTAAACATATTTCGGAAGTTTGTGCAAGTGGCCCTAAGAGTCGTAGCGTGATGTTTACCTTAAAACCTTCCTCATGAATCACTCTGTCAATAAATTGGTGAAGCCCTAATGAAAATCTGTTCAGTAGTTTTTGGGTTTATCGCAGCAGCGATATGACCATAAAGGTCTTGAACTCGAATCCAAAGCACGCACTTCTGACTTTTCGAAGTCATGTGCTAAGTATTGTCTAGTAATTATCACGCGCTTAGACGGCGAAGGAAAACATGGACAGGAAACGCATTAGGCTAGTGTGATGGATTATAGCCTAATCGCTCTCATTCTTAGAAAGACTTGTGCCTGGCAGTGGCACAGTATTGGATTGATTATATTATACCTCTACCTATCATGATTTATATCGGGTATTTTGGGCAACAATAAATTAATGCCCCAGCATAAACAACATTACACATTACCATGCGTTTGACACACACCTTTGTATATGGTTAACATAATTTCAAGCACTATACTTTCAATTTTAATTGTATTCAGTAACTTGACAGTTCGAAGAGAAATAATGATACCACACTAAAAATGGTTTAACATAAAATCAAACTAAAAGTTCGTAAATAAGATTAGTATTAATTATTCTTATATTTCACAATATAAGAATAATTAATACAAGTAATTTCCTTTTTTATTTTCTTCTAAAAGAAACAAACCAAAAATAAAAATCATGTAATTTCAATTTTTTTATTTGTGATCTTACTACCTACCTACTAATATCTACCTACCTACTACTGATATCTTACTACAAAGAAAAATATTCTATAATTTTTAATAGTTTATATTGTGTTTTGAAGACAAGTTTTTAAATAAAAATAAAAAGTTTGTTCATTTACATAGACAAACTTTTTATTTATATTTAAGAACTATATTATTTATATTTATTCATACAATTTCATTCATTCTTCCACCACCTCATTATCTTTTTTTTGTCAAAAGCTGGTAACCCTTCAACTGTCAAGTTACTGAATACAATTAAAAGTCGAAGTATAGTAATAATCATTATGCAAACAAAACCCGGTCAATTAATGTAATTATTTACTTGAATAAATTGTTTACAGTCGTGTTTGATAATGCAGGTCATGGATAAGATATCTAGACATAATTATAATCTATCGCTAAGGACTTTAATAACATAACAAACTATTACGCCTGTATTTCTCGAAGGATTAGGCAGGGTTGTACTAATTTACACCCACCGTTTGCCGATGTGTTTAGGTAACATGTAAGAGGTCAGCCTAGTGAATTTCATTGAAAATCCCAATTACACTGCTCTAAATGGGTATCGAACCCAGGGCCATTACATAGCGGGGCGTTGTTTGACAACCTGGACAGATCTCTCTCAGATATGTTAATAATGGTCACCCATCCACACAGTGACCGCGGCAAGTTTTTTTTTTTATGGGATAAGCGGGCAAACGAGCAAACGGATCACCTGATGGTAAGTGATAACCGCCGCCCATGGACACCCGCAACACCAGAGGAGTCGCAAGTGCGTTGCCCGCCTTTTTCAAGTGTAGCTTTTGCAGTTCGGTTGATCAGCTTTTTGATTAAGTACTTAGCCACAAGCCCCTCCATACTTGTTACTTTTTCATGCTTAATCCGCTGAACCGATTTATATGAAATTTGATATAGTTAGAGACCCTGGGAAGGATATAGGAAGTTTTATCCCAGATAACAATACAGATACAAACTGCCTCAATAGCCAAGTGGTCCTGACCGCGACTGCTACGCTAGAGGTCCTGGGTTCGATTCCCAGGTCGAGCAAAGTGTTATTGGGTTTTTCTATGAAATTCCCAGTAGCAGCTCGGAGTTAGGAATTTGTGCCCGGTTAATGGCAATAGGCTCGCCCCCTGTTACATGGGACCTAAACATACCGGCGAACTGTGGGTGTACATTAGTACGCCTCTGCCTAACCCTTCGGGGAATACAGGCGTGATGGTATGTTATGTTATCCCAGATATCATCCCTTAAAGGGGTGAAAAGGGGGGTGGAATTTTGTATGAGGATTAATCATTTCTCTAGTAGGGGATATTTACTCGGGCAACAGACTCCTGTAATGGCAACCCTATATTTTATGGGAATTCTAGATTTTTAATGGCATCTCCGTTTCACGTACCTTGATCCTCTGCGGCACCTGCGGCGGCGGCTGCTTAGCGGCGTATTGAACGGCGCCGGGCTTCAGGTAGTTGATGACGGGCGCGCCGGCCGGCCGCGCCGCGCGGAACCCGCCGCCCACCGACAGCATGGCCGTCGTGCCCGCGCTCGACCGGATGTCTGCCACAGATCACGGTCTCACTCAACAATATCAACCATCTATCTACAGTTCATTACAGGGCCAGGACCCGCTTTTCCATTGGGCACTATAGGCACAGGGCCCCGCGATCTAAGGGGGCCCCCTACTTCAAGTGCCCAGGGCCCCGCGATCTAAGGGGGCCCCCTACTTCAAGTGCTCAGGGCCCCGCAATCTAAGGGGGCCCCCTACTTCAAGTGCTCAGTGCCCCGCGTTCTAAGGGGCCCCCCCTACTTCTCACTTCTTTTGTTTTTTTTTTGCATTTATTTAGGAAATAATTCCCTGACATATCATTGTCATAGGGGGCCCCATTATCCCTGTGCCCAAGGCCTCTAACACATTAAAGACGGCCCTGACCAGGGCAGCAATGAACAAATAAAACAACTCGTAACGTATAACTTTTTGGTCAAAACGGACTGGCGAGTTTGATGATGGCGACAATTCAGCCAATTACAAAGTGAAATGGAAAAACGTGTGTGTGTCTAAACATCAATGTAAACAGGAATTAAAGGCAATATAATTAATAGTGAACATTAAATCTTAATAGAATGATAGAAGTGCTCAGTGTGGGTAGATTCTAAAGTTTAATGTTGTTGCTACGAATGAAGATCATCAAGACCTCAAGTATTTTGGGGGAGGGATAGGTCTAAAAGGACATGAGAAGTTATTAATCGCTTATTATCAGGTGATCCGTCTGCTCGTTTGCAGGGGCGTCAAAAGAGCTAGAAAGAAATTAGTTAAGTAAACTCACCTAATATCTGAGGTTGGGCCGATTGGGCCAAAGTATGCATATTGCTAGCACCTGCTTGTGTAATCTGTAACAAAATAATTAGATATTAACAAACAACAAATCAATACTTATAGATTTATCTTTGAACAGTGGGTACTATCTTATTGTGATTTTTTATGCGAAGACTAAAGTTATTTTAGTGAAGGAAAAATTCGACTCGCAGGCAGGATTCGAACCTGCGTCTTCTGGTTTGATACACCAGACGCTATGACCAATAAGCCACCGCGAGTCCCACCTGCTATGTCGAAATTTGCCTTCACATTCTGAACTTACGTCTTAAAGGTGACGTCAGGAACATCTATCGACAAGCAAGTTACTTTGCCTCTCAACCATCTGTGTGTGAAAAGAGTCTACTATTTATGGAAAATCCCAATTTGAAGTCACACCGTGACACCTAGAAATCACCTTAAAACAAAATCAATTACGCACCTAGTATAAGGTATATGCAAACCGGTATGAAAATAAGGAAGTGGTTTAAAGATTTTTATTATTATCTTTTGTAGGACTAAATGCCAATTTTACTGTGTTTTTTTATATACGATTGAAGTTCAAGCATATAATATGACGCGCCTGATAATTAGCGTTTACAGTTCGTGGCTGCCTTAAGAACCTAAAGTTTTGATTAAAACCATCTTTCTGCCTGTGCCTAGCCTTCCAGTTACAGTGTAATAATGTCATCTTTAGCAGTCTTTAGTTTTTTTTTTCTAAACTCTGGGTTATTCCAAATTTAAGCAGGACTACCTCAGAGGTAAGTGTACTCCATAAATAAAAATTTTGAAATTGGTCCCCAGTTAACAGATTTATATCTATGAACTTACACAGAGACGAACTTAGAACCTTAAAGATAATTAAGATATTCTGCGACATTCTACACATCACCATCTAGTCCCAAACTAAGCAGAGCTTGTACTATGGGTACTAGACAATGGATATAATACTTATATACTTTTTTTTGTAAATACATACTTATAATACATAAGAAACACCCATCAACAATTTCATCACATAAATATTTGTGCCCTGTGGGAATCGAACCCACGACCTCGTGGTCAGCAGTCCGGTACTCGAACCACTAAACTACACAGGTCGTCAAGACCTCCTTTTCAAGTCGATTAAAATGTTGATTAACATAAAAAGAAGGCGTGCAAGCAAAAAGTGTCGTTTAGTTGGGTATTGATTGAGTAAAGGTTAGATTCGGTAGGATTATTAAAAAAATTGGCACATTTTTATATCAGACATTTTAAACTGGGTTTGACAAAAAGCATTTTCAAAGTTTCATATGCCTAACACATGTACAGTTTTACTAAACTTTCCATTAAAATGTGGTACTTAGAAACATCATAGACATTTTACTATTATGTACTAGCGACCCGCCCGCGGTTTCACCCGCGCTGCCCCGGTCCTAAGAGTCATAGCGTGATGTTAAATAGCTTAAAACCTTCCTCTTAAATCACTATCTATTAAAAAAAACCGCATCAAAATCCGTTGCGTAGTTTAAAAGATCTAAGCATACATAGGGACAGACAGCGGGAAACGACTTTGTTTTATAATAAGTAGTGATGTACTTGCATTTTAAAACCATTCCTACCTAAAAGAAATGTAGGTACTATAAAAAAAATGTTATGTTTACAGGTTTCAACCAAGGACGCTCGAACGAGGTATAATGCGCGAAAAAACAACTATTCCGACGCGAGCGTTGGCGTTTCAGCTATAAATAACAGCGTGAGTCACCCACCGACTTGTGTTGGCCGAGAGATTGTGATGTGTACATCGAATTGTTTACGGAGAAGACATTTTGTTACAAATATATTATTGATAGCTGCTCGGCCCGACTTCGCCCGTTTTCCCGTAGGAATGAAGCATTTTCCCGCGGTAAAAAGTAGCCTATGTTAATCAGGGATAATGTCGGCTGCCAATGGTAAAACAATTTTTAAAATCGGTCCAGTAGTTTCGGAGCCTATTCAATACAAACAAACAAACAATCAAATCTTTCCTCTTTATAATATTAGTGTAGAAGTGTACACTAAGTTTTGTCCGCGACTCTGTCTGCGTGGACTTCAAAAAGCCTATGTGTATTCCAATCTATAATGTATCTCGGTGGCAAATTTTATCCAGATCCCTTCAGACGTCCTGGCGTGAAAGAGTAACAAACATCCGTACAAAAAAAACTTTCACGTTTATAATATTACTAGCTTCTGCCCGCGACTTCGTCTGCGTGGACTTCAGATGAAAAGTAGCCCATATGTTATTCCAGACTATAATCTATATCTATGCCAAATTTTATTCAGATCCGTTCAGCCGTTCTGGCGTGAAAGAGTAACAAACATCCATCCATCCATCCTCACAAACTTTCGCTTTACTTTTTTTTTAAAAAGCTTACTAACAATGTGGGTCACACATTACTAGTATTCTTGTTAACCCCTCGTGCTAAGCTAAATATGCTTGTGTTACGCGTGGGTTCACGTCGGTAGTGCAATGGGTGGGGTTCGAACCGGCAACCACATGATCGCAAGTCCGACGCCCTAGCCATTAGGCTAATGCCGCTTAAAAATTAAAGGAATATTGAAAAACTTTTACGGATTTTATCGCATTGTATTGATATTATTTGATGGTGAAGTGGTGAGGTGGTAATAAAATAACATAACAGATCATCAAGCTTGTATTCCTCTGTATTCCCCGAAAGGTTATAATAAATATTCTGGGACATTTTTCACACAGCACCATCTAGTCCCAAACTAAGCAGAGCTTGTACTATGGGTACTAGACAATGGATATAATACTTATATACTTTTTTTTTGTAAATACATACTTATCACTACTTATTATAAAACAAAGTCGCTTCCCGCTGTCTGTCCCTATGTATGCTTAGATCTTTAAAAGTAGCGGTTTTTTTTAATAGATAGAGTGATTCAAGAGGAAGGTTTTAAGCTATTTAACATCACGCTATGACTCTTAGGACACGGGGCAGCGCGGGTGAAACCGCGGGCGGGTCGTAATACATAAGAAACACACCCAGACGAACACAAACACTTATATTCATCACGTAATTTTTGTGTCCTGTGGGAATCGAACCCACGACCTCATGATCAGCAGTCCGGTACTCGAACCACTAAACCACAGAGGTCGTCAAAGAGGTTAGGCAGAGGAGTACCAATGTACTGTATTTATTGGCCCCTAAGAGTCCCTAACTCCCAAGTGTAATCTCCGAAGACCGCTTGCTTTTTGCAGGTATGTAAAAAAACAGTACAGTGCCAGAGATTTCGTGTGTGAGCGAGTCAGTGTTTCGTCTTTCATTCAATTTTCATAAGATAGAAAGGGACAAAAGTATGCAAGTCAGCTTGTTTAAGAATGTCGTGTAAAATTTCGCACGATTCCACATTCAATTAGCTTACCATACGCGTGTGATAAGACAACACAACATGTTTACACTTCTAGGTCGATAATGTGTCGATAACCCCGCTGTTTATACAATATGGACGCGTTTATATTATCTGTTATGCACTAAATAATACTATGTTAATTGCATCTTAAAACATAGCATCACGACTTGTATATTAGTCTTATTAAATTCTTTTACCGTTTCTGTCTGACTGAGAAATGACAGAGGCTTCTATATTTATTAACTGCCTCAAGCCTAGTGGTCCTGAGCGCAACTGCTACGCTAGAGGTATTGGGTTCGATTGCCAGGTCGAGAAAAGGTTATTGGGGTTTTCAAGTTCAGCAGTTTCCATTTCTTATTGAGATGAGACAGACACTAAGACAGACTAATAGCTTCAATCTTACACATCACTACATTGTATAAAACAAAGTCGCTTCCCGCTGTCTGTCCCTATCTTTGCTTAGATCCTTAAAACTACAACGGATTTTGATGCGGTTTTTTAATAGAGTAATTCAAGAGGAAGGTTTTAAGCTATTTAACATAACCCTACGACTCTTAGGAGCGGGACATCGTAGGTGAAACCGCGGGCGGGACACTAGTTAATATTATAAATGCAAAAGTAACTGTTTATTCGTTTGTTATGTTGTTCACGCCTAAACAGCTGAAACAATTTTGACGAGTTTTGGCACAGAGACTAATCGGACTTTGGAAAGTAATTGTAAAGTCCTGGGTTTTCGAGTGAAACCGCTGGCAACAACTAGTATGTGATAAGTTGTAATTATCAAGTACAATGTTCTTATGCCTTTGTTTAATTGTAGCAGCATTTTCGGCACGCCACAAGTCGTGCAGTACTGTGTGACGCTTCCAATGCTGAACATTAATATACCCCCTTGTACGCAGTTGTCAGACCTATTGAGGTAAGCAACGGGATGGGGGGGATTAAGCTGTAATCCAGCTCTGGGCCGGAAAAAAAAGTATCAACATTTAAAATAATCCGTAAGTCCCGCAAAAGAGTAAAAGAAATGAATTTATCCATTTATTTATTTAAGTAGATCTTTAGACACTGGATCTTTAGACAAGTCAATGGTTTAGTTCTTTTTTATAGCGAGATGGCTCCGGCATTTCCTAACCGACGACCTCTGAGAAGAAACACCGAAACAGACAGATAATCATGGTCGTTTAAAGTCCAGAAATAGAAAAACTCATAAATGTGATTGGGACAATGCAGGGCAATGTCTAAAATGGACTTTTGAGGAAAGAACCATAGCAGCTTGGAGTAGAAGCTTTGAACAGAAGTGAAAACGGTAAATCAGGTAGAGAATTTCTGGAGGTTTCTACGGCCATGGGAACACGATAATGCTTTCATATTGTTGCTTAGCGGCAGACTACGTTTGTTTCTATAGTTTCCGAGGAGTGACGTCAAGAAAAGTATGAAAATGTATGGGATTGACACGTGCCACGTGATGGGACAGAACGTGCGCAAACATTTTCACAGAATATCTACGTCATAGGGGGCGAGGGGGGCAAGCGCTGGTAAGCACGGCTGTCGATGACTCTCGATAAATACGAGGACAAAACATACTTATTTTTACACAATTTACAATTATATTCTAGTGTATTTCTTTAATGAATGCAATGGTTACCTTTGGAGGTTTTGAGAGAAAGAGCGGGTGTATTAGAGACGAGGCGCAGGGTGGCAGAAGGCCACAGAAGGGTTCATGGTAGTTTTCCATTTGGAGATCCCGGAGCTCCTCCTCATAATGTGCGGGAAATGGCCACCGTGTGGTTTAAGTCGGTAACAGTTCGACATAACCATCGTGTATCCATGAGGATTACCACATGGGATAAAAAAATGGTGCCGGAAGGTAGATGGAAAGCGAGGGAGCGAGACCGACTGGTTAGAGAATGAGAAAGATGCGAGGTGCGAAAGAGATGACGGGAGCTAGGGTGAATCTCCGGCGCGCCCTAGACTGCCTGGCTAACCTATCTACAAATAAAAATCCCAATAGAAGCTTTCAGTGTCATTGCACCGCGTTGAATAGTCGCCAAGAAGAGCACCGATACGTTACGCACAGAATAGATGATAAGTTTTGGTATGTTTCCAAATCATCACTACTTATTATAAAACAAAGTCGTTTCCCGCTGTCTACTTAGATCTTTTAAACTACGCAACGGATTTTGATGCGGTTTTTTTTAATAGATAGATTGATTCAAGAGGAAGGTTTTAAGCTATTTAACATCACGCTACGACTCTTAGGGACGGGGCAGCGCGGGTGAAACCGCGGGCGGGTCGCTAGTGAACTATAAAAACAGGATAGTTGCTAGAATAACAATCTTATATTTGGAAAAATAACCATCATGGACCTATTTATTGCTTTGCAGGAAATGCGGGGTTGGTGGATTATAGAATAACTAAGCTTTTTTATGGAGTAATCGTCTCCCATGGACACCTGCAACACCAGAGGAGTTCCTGAACTGATATGTTGCCAATTTTTGAGAGCCCCTACAGACTGTTGATTGCCAGAGCCGCGCTAACCGAGGGGGAACTGACTCTTACGCGCAAAAGTCGAAACACACTAAGGTCAGACTCCAAGGTAAGGGTAGTCGCCAGCCAGGGGCCCTAGTCTGCTATTTCAATTGACTCAGAATGACCGTCCAATGGCACTGCTAAATGACATAAGATTTGACAGCTTTCGTAGAGAAAACTGTCAAAAATCAACCATTATGAAGTCACTGAATCACAATTCTGACACAACTGAATAGTAGACTCGGCACCCAGACCCCAAGACATATTTTTCTCGACTCTTACGAGTTGCCTTTTTAAAAGACAGTACAGAAAATTTCATGTTTAACCCAATAACAATTTGCTAAGACCTCTTTCTCAGGGCAGAGACAGTCTTCAGATACAATTTCTACAATAACATTGCTATCCCAACTTCCATAGCACAATAAAATAATTAACTCAAAAGGAAATGACAAAATGGATTCGCCCTACTCATCCGCCATCTTGTTATTTACACGGGTGAAGAAAAATATGTATATTTCTTAGTACCATTTACGTCGTTTTTATGTTATTAGATATAGGTGTATATTAAGTCGGTACGCGACGAAATAGGACACTTAATGACAATTTGATATTATTTATGTATTGCAAAAAATGGTACAATGCGGTCGGTAATAGCTAACTGGCCAATTATCTGGGACAATATGTATGTTATTCGAGTTTTTATTAATTACTATTTACTAGCTTCTGCCCGCGACTTCGTCCGTGAGGTATAGTTACTTAGTCTTAGCGTGATGATACATAGCCTATAATAGCCTTCCTCAATAAATGGGCTATCTAACACTGAAAGATTTTTTCAAATGGGACCAGTAGTTCTTGAGATTAGCGCGTTCAAGCAATCAAACAAACAAACTCTTAAGCTTTATATATTAAGTAATATGTATATAATATATAGACTAGCTTTTGCCCGCGGCTTTGCTCACCTGAAGCTATATTAGGATTAGAAATGGATGCCAAAAATAATTTAATCAAAAACCAACAGTGATGATCTCTTTTTTGTATTCGTCTCTATGCCATCATAGAGGTCAAGCTGTATCTCAGGACCCGTTTGATTAATTGAGATAAAAAGTTCACCAATTTTAAAATGGAGCATATAGGTACTTTTTAAGTGATAAAAAAATTAATATGTATTCAGTAGTTTTTCCGCCAACCCGTGACAAGCAGACAAGAATTTTAAAAATGCAAATTTTGGGATCATAGACTTTTTTTTGTATATCTTCAATGTACAGACACAGCTTTTTTAAGATTTTATAATTATGTCCTAACCTCTATCCTCCCGTTGCTAAGAGATATCTACCCTCTTACTTCGTAGCTCATACGCCTATATACGATGGACTGACGATTTGAAGAAGGTGGCTAACAGCGGATGGATGAGAGCTGACCAAGACCGGAATGTTTGGCGCGGGGGGCCTACGTTCATAATTTGATGGCTGATGCTTTAAAGTGGTCCTGAGCGGGACTGCTACGCTTGAGGTCCTGGGTACGATTCCCAGGTCGAGTAAAGTGTTATTGGGTTTTTTCTATGAAATTCCCAGTAACAGCTCGGAGTTTGGAATTTGTGCCCGGTTAATGGCAATAGGCTCGCCCCCTATTACATGGGACCTAAACCATCCGGCGAACTGTGGGTGTACATTATTACGCCTCGCCTAACCCTTCGGGGAAAACAGGCGTGGTGGTATGTTTTTAAAGCTTAGCAATGTGGGTCGCACATTACTAGTATTCTTGCTAACCCCTCGTGGTAAGCTAAATGCTTGTGTTACGAGTGGGTTCACGTCGGTAGTGCAATGGGTGGGTTTCGAACCGGCAATCACATGATCGCAAGTCCGACGCCCCAGCCATTAGGCTACCGCCGCTTGTATAATGCTTTCAGCTTCCAATATAAAATCAATGAATTACCTGTGCTGAATTCTGGGGAGCCAGGGGAGAAGGCTCATCAGGCCCCATCCTGGGGACGCCTGTCCTCTTCATCATCGCTGCAGATCAGCGATCACCCATTACACGATCACCTGGAATTGAACAGTGCTATTATTAGTATGTATGTTGTTTTAGATTTAATTTTTACTTTTTATATGGGAGTAAAACACATATTCATCACATAAATACTTGTGTCCTGTGCGAATCGAACCCATGACCTTGTGATCAGCAGTCCGGTACTTGGACCACTAAACCACAGAGATTGTCTATAGAGATAGATACATAACCATATAGACCTAAACATACCGGCGTGGGTGTACATTAGTACGCCTCTGCCTAACCCTTCGGGGAATACAAGCGTGATGGTATGTATGTTAGTAGGATAATAGGATGTGTTATTCTGACTAGCTTATTGTGAAGTTGAATCAAAGTCCATACATTCTCACAATATTTCTCATGTCAAAATGTTAGTTACCATACTCCTCCAAAACAGCTTGACCAATTTTTATGAAATTTTATATGCTCATTCAGTAGGTCTGAGAATCGGCTACTATCTATTTTTTTTAAGTGAGGGTTCACGGGAGACTCGACCGGGAAAGTGAAGTTAGGGATTCTCCACCCGTGCGAAGCCGGGGCGGGCCGATAGTATATATATATATACTAGCTTCCGCCCGCGACTTCGTCTGCGAGGACTTCATAATTGAGTCCGACCAAGATAAAAAGTGGCCTATGTGTTATTCCAGGCTATAATCTATATGTGTGCCAAATTTTATCTAAATCAGTTCAGCAGTTCTGGCTGAAAGTGTAACAAACATCCATACATTCTCACAAACTTTCACGTTTATAATATCAGTAGGATTTCTTTAACAGACACTCAACTGAATGGATAATTAGTATCAAGTACCTGAATAAGATAACACTGCTTATAATTAACGTGAGCATGTTAAGTTAGGTTATAATGTTATTGATCCGTGTATCAGTTGGAAACACCTACTCATAAAGTAGGCATCACAATGGATTTGTCTGACGTAATTAATTAGATTATCATGTTTATATACCTATAGTAGGGAGCTTAGCAATTGTTTTGTTCTACTAAAATTATAAATGTGAGTCTGTGACGATGGGAGGATGGATTTTATTACTCTTTCACGCCAGAACAGCTGAACGGACCTGGATAAAACTGGGCACAGAGATAGATTGCAGTCTGGAATAACACATGGGCTACTTTTTATGTAGGTTGGATCCAATTCTGAAGTCAACGCAAACAAAGTCGCGCGCAGAAGCAAGGCCGACATAATATTTTAAACTAGTTTCACACTGTTTCACTTGCATTTCTAAGGACTATTACCGGCACAAGGTAGCCTATTACATTCTAAGGGCTACTTGCACCAACTTCTTTAAAAAGTGTTTAAACACAACATTTCTGTGAAAAATTGCATTTAAATACAATTTAAACATATTTATGAAGTTGGTGCAAGTGGCCCCTAAGGGATGTTATAAAGTAATTGAACAATTCTTATGAATTTTAAATTATTAAATTTATATTTAATTGTAGCAGCATTTTCGGCACGCCGCAAGTCATGCAGTACTGTGTGACGCTTCCAATGCTGAACATTAATATACCCCCTTGTACGCAGTTGTCAGACCTATTGAGGTAAGCAACGGGATGGGGGGGAATTCACCTTTATCAGATGTCTGAACTCGACATGGTTTATGATGGTACCCAAGTATTTCCCAATTTGAAGACTTAATTTTCCTCAAATTAAATTGGATTACAACCTAACTTTTTAGGCAAGGGTACACAGATACTGTTCTAGTTAATACTAGGCCATAAAGCGAGATTCCAAAATTTTGTAACAGTAACAATGAATTTTCTTTTGAACAAAGAATTCATATCTTAACAGGCAACTCTCACCAACCTTGGTCTTTCTTTTAGACCATCACTTCCCAAACTTGACCTGGTAGAAAACGGGATACTCGACGGGGGTCTACGTTGACGTGACAAAAAACTTGATGTTTTGGGAATATGGCAGAAATTTAGGTTCCACATAAATGGTGGAAATGGCAGGGGGTCCCAAGGAACCAGCTAAATTTTGGAAGTGGTCTATGAAAAAAAGTCTGGGAACTAGGGTTTTAGACCAACCACGAGGTGTTCCGAGCGAGTCTGTCTTATATAGAGGTCAATAGCTTCCATGATACCATGGCTGCTCAAAAAGCAGTATCAAAATTCTACGTAATAACTCTAGACAGCAACAATATAGTCAAAATCGAGAAAACTTGGCGTTGAATTGACAATTGACCCCAGAACTCGCGACAAAACTGATAAAACAACGCGCCCGTAGAGGTTATGCAAGAGCGTGTGAATAATGTGACTAGATACAAATGGAACCTGAAATATTTTCTACATGTTACGTTACATTGGTCAATACTCACAAATTAAATAAGCTTGAAATCCACTAAAATTTCGTTCATCGATGCTGGCTGAATAAATATCAACGCCCGCCATTTTCACCACAGAACAAAGAATACATTTTCACAGTGACATGAAGTCATCATAAAATTTTAAATGTTAGTTCTTTTGTTTTAAAGTTACGGAGTATTGACTACATAATTAACCGTTGTTTTATGAAAGTATTATGTAACACACTTACCAACTGTTTTTGAATACTATTTATTACTCTCGTTTGTTGATATTATTGAATAAAACTGTTATTTTTTGAAAGCATCTGGCATACAATACATACAAATACGATACAACTAGAAATACAACTGTGTTGTACTAAAAACTAAATACATGTAAAAAAATCAGGTAGCTCACACACACACCGTTGTATGTAGAAATTGTAGACTAAAATGAAATGATGACGTCACGTCCTGAATTTAAATCATTCAACGTCGTTCCACTTTCTTACAAATTTAGCATTTTTAGCATGCTGTTCAGGGTCAGGAAACAAAATTATGTACATTGAATATTTGTACAATTGAAATTAAAGAATATGAAATTGCAGTATTCGTAGATTGACCAATACCTACTCGAAAAAGTGCAACGTGACTAACACAATGTGCTACGGCGACCGTATGTAGCTTTTATAAACATATTACGCAACAAAAACACGAACATAAAGACGGACCTACCTACTCGAAAGCTAGAAGGTGAAGCGCATTCGAATTTGGAATTTAGAATCTCCGGTCACAGCACCCACACAGGTTTCGTTCACAAACCGGTCCGGCAGCAACAACGATGACACAAACTCGTACTTATTTATAGCGGAAAACGTACACAAATCGATAACACCCTAGCTAAGTGCACAACAGCGACCGGGCCGGCGCACTATACCTACTCGCTCAAACTTTCAAGTCTGCAGCGCAGGCAACAAAACAAAATTGAGAACGAGAATTATATTAGGTCCGCCTATTTACACGTTTATGTTCTTAAATTATCTATTTAGATATCAGAGTCGCCTCTTTCAAAGTACAGTCACCTACGAAAATCGTTAGGTATTATTATTTCTACAATGAATCATAGCGAGTGGATCTCGTTTGAAGAAAAAGTTAAAGTCGGTTAAGGATAATCATCTTTCAGAATAGAGCGGTAAAGTCCGGTTTGCATCGGGCCGGGGGAAACGAGGACGGCGCGGCGGTATTCGTCACCGACGTAGAAAATGGCGACTAAATACCAACAATTACATAGCACGACTCACCGAACGTCAATGCAAATCAATGTTACACGAAGGAGAACAGAAGTCAACCCAGTTAACTGGACGAGAAGATTTGAGCTCCTATCTGTCTGTTGCAATTGAGATAACGATTGGCCTCGAACGCTTCGATATCAAAATAAAAAACACTAAATTAATACATACCGCTGAATATTAAATGCTGGCACGTCGGTATCTTCAATTTCATGTAGAAAACGCCTTTTATAACTCAAAAAACAGTTTAGAGATAATGAATAAAGATAATAGCGCGTCACGGTTCGCTCCGAGCGAGCACATTCGTGCGCCTCCAAATAGCGCAACGGCGCAACTTTTTCGAGCGCGGCGTCAACACGGTCAGGTGGGCGAGGTTGCGACACTGCCATAGTGCTGTCTCGCTCGCGCAACACGCTAACTCTTTCGCACTCGCAACACTGCCGCACCGGGACTGGAGGGACGCGAGCGGAGCCCTTCCTCGGACAAACGTCGCGCACCGAGCTGCGCGGCCGACTGACTGCTCACAGCGCCTCCAACCACGGCGGCCTATCCGAGAATCGAGCCGAGCTACTAGACGGAACGGCAACGTCGCCATAGCGAGCGAACGGACTTGTAACGATATGAAATGCCACGAACCACCGTCGCGGCACTGGTGGACCAAAACAAAATCTCCTTTCTCTAAAATTATACAACAGTCTCTATTGAGAGCACACCCGGGTTAGTCCACGTCTATTTCCCGCCAAATCAATTAATTGAATGAAATGATCAATGTAATAGACTTGACCTAACAAGTATAGATTTTTCTCTTCCTACCAATAGCAGTCGCTTTTTAAGAGTAAAGCACGTTCACCCCGCTCCTTTTCCAACTAGTTCCGCTCAATTACCACATTTCATTAAGAATCCAACTTAATTGAACAAATTAGGATATACAACACATCAAAGAGTTTATGTGCCACCTTGGCAACATACGAAGGTGTCACTGAGGAGAATAATAAAATTACTGCAGTTGGATCAGTAAATGGAAGCAAACGAATTAGTAGTCATCTGTAACATGAAGACGTCTGTGTATTGCTTGTTATGCTTAAAATGCATTAAATAACGAGGAAAGACCCAATCAAGAATGAGTTATAATGCAAGATGCTGCACGGAATATGTAAATATACGTCTTAACTTACTAAACCTTATTTTATCATTATTATGAAGAGTTTCAGTTTCTTAGTGATAAATACAAGGTATAACGTAGGATATAGGATGTAATATTATATAATATATAATATATAGGATGTAACGTAGGAATCAGAGTAAGGTTGTTTCAGATTATCAAACAAGACAACAATTGTTTATTTTTGTTTTGTTTATAAAATTCCTGAATGAGGTTTGGGAAATTTAGGTCAAAGCAAAAAGAAACAAATTTAAATACATTATTTTATTTTACTAAGATACCGTTTTCTAATCCTGTTTTGCTGCAAAAATGTCTCCTATGTGTTCAGCATAACCTAAAAATATTAACTTCAAAAGAATATTATTTGAAAAAATAAGTTATTTTACTAAAAATCTATCTACAAACTATTGAGAAAATTCTCAACAAACTAAGACTACACTAATAAATACTCTTCTAAAAATAAGCATGTCTAATTTCTCAAAAGAATATTTGAAGTAACGAAGCTGCGTCTTTTTCGTTTTTAAGGAACAAATTACAGACATAACAAAATCTATTGTTCTTGTGCTCGGGGCTTTAACGCATTTTGATAAATCCAGATAATTGAATTTCTTTATGTTTTAGACAGTTGTGCCGTTTAAGCAAAAATAAATAAATATTGTATACGCCTGTACAGGTAATGCACACAGGCCTAGAATATATTGTTTTTGTAAGGGTGATTATCGTTGGCAGGTTCTATAAATAAAAAAAATAATGACTGAAGCGGTCTACTAATTCTAACCAGATTCTGAGCGCAGTGTATGTTATCCAACTCAAAAAACCACAGATTTATTGTTAAAAGATTCTTATAATAGTATTGCAGTTATCAGAAAAAGTTTAAACCTATCAAATCTCATGAAAATAACAAGCTCTGTAGAAAAAGCGATTATACGGTGGGAAAAATGTAATTTATATGAAACAATATTAGTCAACTGATAAGTTAGTTAGTAGTAGACAAGGCATAAAGTTATAACGGTCTAAATATAAAGATGTGATGAAGATGAGAACCTGGTCCAGGTTAGATAACAAAACAAGTAATAAAATATGTCTAAAGTAATATTGATACCGTATGCTTCTAGTGTATTGAATAGATTACAGTGTTCATAATGCACAACTATTAAAAAATCACCATTACAAATTAATTTTGCCAAGTCATGACGTTTTGCGAAGATTACACAGAAAATGGAATGTTGTAGTTAGAATTTAAAGGTCAGAGGGTGGCATGTTTGCCAAGAAATTACAGATATAGGTAGTAAGAAGCAGTTGTTAATGCTGAAATAAATCTTTAAGGCGAAAATATAAGGGATCTGAAAACCAGCCTTAATTAGCATAAAATATAATTATCCTTGGCAATTTATTATTCTACCAATAAATTTGTAACGCAGCAGAACCGCTATGATGATTATTACTAGTTCTACAAGTTAAAGGAGTGTAATGTAAACTGGTTCCAATGTAGACAGGTCGGCTTAAAAAGTCAATACTTTCATATTACACAAAATAATTACTCTTGCATTTTTAAAACACGCTTTTTTGTTAAAGGTTAATAGTAGATATAATATGGTATCCTTCAAGTTTCCATTACAATAAATCGGACCCCTTAGAAAAATCTTGGTAACTTAGTAACCTATTTAGAATTTCAAAATGGATCCTATTCTTCAACCTCCAGCGTCTGATGAGAGTTACCTTTTTTATTTAAGAAATCCTCGAAAGGAGTTTTTAACTAAAATAACACATTATGTGTTAACGCCAAAGGCCTTAGGTAAAAGTCCGTTGCATTAAAAGTTCATGCAGCTTAAGTAAAAGAAGTACATCAAACAAAATCGGCTTTGGCCAGAATCGCCTTCAGTGGAAACCAAAGGGGAATGAGTCGACAAAGAAAAGGCTATGAACTGAAATTTGGCGGCAAAATTATCAGCTGATTTAATAACTACCTATATTGCTCACAACAAGAATATTCAAAGTGAAAATAAAGATTACACACAATCCTGTTTATTATAAACAATGTTTATTTTTTAATTAAAAATATTTGTTTAATGTATTTCAAGTTATTAACGTAACAGTTCGAGAACCTCAAATTAGAATTCCATCCAATCTAATAGGTAACAATTACTTGATTAAGCAATTTGATGATGAAACTGTAGACAAAACAGTAGAAAAACATACGTGATTGATCAACATTCGTATAAAAAGGCCTTCATGATTATGCATAAAAGAGGAGGACAGGAGTAATAAACATATACCTATATACAGATTACGAGTATACCATTAGTATATCTAAGGCTCTCGTCCACTCAATATCAACCTAGTTGTTTATTAATTTGTGTATGTGTGCGCCAGTAAACAGGTATACAACAAACACGCCAAGTATTAACCTCAATTAGCTCATCAATGTGTGCGTGAAACACACTAACTGAATTTATTACTAAAATTTAATTACGACATCAGTACGCTGGTATTAAGAATTAAACTCGTTTATCGTTTGTATTAAATTTATCCCATTGTTAAGCGGAGGATACAAAACGCATAGCCTTGAAACTTCTTATCGAACAAGTGAGTCGACTACACACAATTACGGCTTGCGAAGCGCGACGTTGCCAACATTCAACATGCTACTGCGTCTTAATTTTACAAGTCAGCCGCCATTTTGTTTTCATTTATCAGATGCAACTTGCGAATGATGTCTACTACTATTTATTTGTTCTCTTTTTGTTGGGGCTAAGAGATTCATAAATAAAACACTCAATAAGCAACACTTTCCCTAATAAAAAATGAATATTATGTAACTTCATATTTGTACGTCGCTGGGTTGTTCACTGTGTAAAATGCATACGTTTAGCTCGATCGCCCGAGTATATTGCAAGCTGAAAGTTCAAGACACCTTAATAACGGATATCGGATATGCTGTAGATGTCTAGATCATCAAGATTGCAAGCATACTCGAGCCATACCTAGGTATCTATGTAGGGGGCAAAGTGTCGGCGCAATATGGTGGAGATACGTACATTGGAGAGGTTCGTGAGCCAGCGCCGGGTGCGGAGCGTTCGCCCAGTGCTGCCAGGGTAGCCCTCCGGCCGACTCACAACCAGATACATCACAAATACGGTCATTTTCAACGTAAATTCCACGGTATCGATCACGCACAGACGCCATTTTGAACCGACACTGAGCGCGGAGGAGCGCGCGACGTTGCCACGTCGCACGTTTCCAATCCGCACTTCTATTTCTGGCACCCTCCCCCCGCGCGCTGTGACGCCCGAGGTCGCCAAACAGCGCTCGACAAAACATTCACGATTTCAATTATACATCAACTTCGCGGGTTCTTATTTGAAAAACTCATGATCTAGTAGGCCTTCAAATCCGGCAGGCGAGGGCGGGGACTGGTCAGCAGAGGGGAGGGGAAGTGTTATAACAGCGTTTCGAATGATAAGATAGTACTTATAGACAACGTATAGATAGATGTACTCATGAATTGTAATATATCGCCCGAGCGCGCCCGGCTTTCACCAAAGAGCGGAGCGAGGCGCGGCCGCGCAGGACCGCGCCGACATGTGCCATTGGCCACCGCAGAGATCGATAGACAAACACCGACGAGGACGCCGACCTACATACGATACTGAGCCTTACTGCTGTAATAATAGATATCGTATTTGTCCGGTAGTGATTATAAACAAACTACCGCACGAGCACACTGACGTCGTCCACGTAGATACGCACGAACACAGGCGTTGTGAAAACGACGCGAGCGGACGACGAGCACCGCCGAGCGCGACCTACCAATGTATACCATCATTGTATTATGGCACTTTTCTAGAGTCGAAATTCCAGTGCCGCGACGCGCCCAGCGCGCCCTACCGAAGGACAAAGGGACGATTTCACACGGAAACAAAGGGAAATGCCGGTGGACGGATAATAACATATTTTTTGTTTGATAAATTAACTTTTTAGCAAGTTTTTATCGAGTGGCAGCGCGTTGCCAAGTCGTCAGGTTGCGACGATCGCGCGCTCTCTCATTATGAAATTGGGGTTTTCTAACTGCACATGACGCGGTCGACTGATAAGATGATTTTTTTAAAAGGTTACATAAAATATGATAGTAAATTGGAATGCGTGAGTAGCGTATGGTGATGGCACAGGTGCGCCGTCAAGTCGAAACAGGCAATATGGCATTATGCATCATGTCCCTATTTCAATTTACCCGTATTGCACAAATGAAAGTAATTAAAATCAACTAAAAATACTAGATAATAAGCTCAGAATATGAAAAGACGCAATCTGTCAACTAGTCACTTACCTGAATTTTTACACGAAACGTGCGTATTTCTTCACAAAACTCACTGGAACGTCACTCCGAGACGACGCAATAGTAATATTCAAGGTATTTTAAGGATTTTAAACAATTTGATGTGCATAAAAAAATTATACATGCCGTTGAGCAAACGTCCCGCGCGCATAGAGACCGAATGCGAACTGTTAGTTAGTTTGGTTTGGTTGGGTCGGTTGATAGGTGGGGGGCGGCGGGCGGAAAACCGGAGAACGGGCAAATCGAGGGAGTCGGAAAGGGCAATATTTTAATATTTACAGACTTACATACTTGGCCAAATGACAAATAAATGCTGCGTTTAAAATTATGAAACGTTTTTTAGAATCATTACATTAGTTAATGCTATCAACTCATGTGATAAAAATTAGATAAGTGAGTGTCTTGACATTGATGTTTTTCCTGTTGCAAGCCATACACACACAGACAAAATCCTTATTGTTATTGGGTTGTCGATCTAAAAAATATTCTTGGTATTGACAGCCTATCTGGTGCAATTTTTTTTACGTCATATTATTTTAGAAAAAATAAAATTTATATTGTATGAATAAATTTACAAAAAAATATTAACTGTTATGCTAATACAAATTCTTTTAGTAGTCATAGATTTTGTCCCGATAATAATCTATCATGGTGTCGAGTTATGCTCACAAAACTGAAAGTATTAGGCACGTATTAGGCTTACCCAACTGTGAAAATAGTCTCAGGATAAAGTACTGATTTGTAGATTACATGTGTCAGGAATCAGACCAATAGGGAAGCAAACATTATTTAAAAAAGTAACATGTCAAATTCGACCAATGAGAATAGAGATCGTGTATGACAAGAAAAAGATAGACTTCTTCAACACGTAGAAAGGATTTTCCGACATTTATCTAGATTTTCTTGTAAATTAAACACATAATTGTGATAGTTAATTAATTAGGCATAAAAATGCGTTCGGCAACTCTGTTCTTTGCGTTCTCAGTTTTGTTTGTTGCGGTTACTGCGCGAATAGACCCCAAAAACTTGAAATGTTTAGGTGCGTATAATTCGTATTGTTTTTAATTGATTTTCATTGATTTTACGGATAATTGGAATTATCTTATTATTCCAGTTTGCCGGACGACCTTCGAAGAGCTCAACCAAGAGATAAAAAAAGTAGATAAATGGAAAAAAGTTGACGTAAGTATGAAATTTTAATGACCTGTGTAACATTGTTTGAAAGTTTTTTTATTACTATTGCATTGAATTTATAAATTACTTTTTATATGAGTCGACCGTTGTATAACTCGAGACTATTTTTAATACTAAAACTAAACAGTTGTTATTAAAAAACATGGACGCAAATCAGTTATAATAGAACAGATTTCAATAGAAGACTGCCTCGTTAGTCTAGTGGTCCCAAGTGCGACTGCTAGACGCTAGAGGTCTTGGGTTCGATTCCCAGGTCGACCAGTGTTATTGGGTTTTTCTATGAAATTCTCAGTAGCAGCTCGGAGTTTGGAATTTGTGCCCGGTTAATGGCAATAGGCTTGCTCCCTATTACATGGGACCTAAACAGACTGGTGAACTGTGGGTGAACCTTAGTACACCTCTGCATAACCCTTCGGGGAATACAGGCGTGATGGTAGGTTTTAGTCGGTAGGTCACCCATTCTGGGTGGAGTCCGACACACCCCGCCGCCTTCCCGGGGCGGCGGATGTCCATGAGGATTTCCACACGCAAAAAAAATAAAGGCCCAATAAAAGATGGCGGCACAAGCTAGACATCTATTGCAAGGATTGGCCACAGAAGGCTCTAAACCATGAGGAGTGGATGAAGGGTAGGGAGGCCTTTGCCCTGCAGCGGGACGATAACGGCTGAAAAAACAAACCTCTTGGACAAGACTGTACATGCGAAATTTTAAACTTCCAGGCATTACAGTTATTGAGATTTTGTGATTAATCGGAACATCATTATGAAACAACAATGATTATGATTTCAGGTTGGCAACTTCAGGATGGATGCCAGTGGCAACACGATGCAGGACAAGGTTCCCGCTCACCGATCAGCTGTGTACATATCAGAAATGATTGACGGCATCTGTGAGTACTCACATAACTTTTTTTTTTTCAATTACTTCATTAACTTAAGAAAAATACCAGTAATGTTTTGCCAGTATTTATCCGACTGCGCCTGAAGGAGGGTTATGTTTTTCGAGAGTATGTATAATTGATTGGCACGCTCTGCGGCCTGAACGGCTCGATGCATTTTAGCTTGAGAGGTGTCGTTAGATTCGTATTAATTGTCAAAATGGCACCGACTAAAAAAACTAAAAATCTCGACTGCGTTTCTTTGTAATTTGGAAATGAAAAATCCCTAAAACAAGAATGTCAGCCGTGTAGTCAGTAGATTGCAGTAATCTGCAATGTAATATAGGTATGTGCTCTCAAAGTGGGAGAGCCATGCTTCGGCACGAATGGGCCGGCTCGACCGGAGTGATACCACGGCCTCACAGAAAACCGGCGTGAAACAACACTTGCGTTGTGTTTCGCTGAGTGAGTGAGGTTACCGGAGGCCCAAACCCCTATTAAAAGGCGGGCAACGCATTTGTGGTTCCTCTGGTGTTGCGGGTGTCCATGGGCGGCGGTTATCGCTTACAATCAGGTGATCCGTCTGCTCTTTTGCCCCCCTATCCCATAAAAAAAAATACAAGCATTTATGAAAAGTTATGATTCTGGTTGCACGGATCCAAAAGGTTGATCCTATGGAGAAGAATCTACCTGTACCTCAAGGGTGTAAAATAACAACAGTAATTGTATGGAAATATGTGAGGTTTATGTGAATGTTTTATATGTTTGCGACAAGAGACAAGATATTAGAGCTATTGATGATTGATACTCTTTTGATGTAACATTAAAAGAGTCATTACAAAATACTACCCAAACACAATTTTGACGACACGTTTGGCGTAGCGGCTGAGCAATTGGCCTTAGCAAATATTTGTATGATCTACAGGTAGTTGTTCCGGGTCTGGGTGTTTGTGTATGTGAGAATTTGTGTTTGTAAACGCACCCACGATACAGGAGAAAATCCTAGGGCAACGTTTTATTTAAATAGAAAAAAAAGAAAAAAAAACCACGCGGACGAAGTCGCGGGCACAGCTAGTGAACAATTAGTAAACACATCATTAACATAGGAAAAATAGGTACCAATAATGTTTTGCCAGTATTTTAGTTAGAATTTTTTTATATTTCAGGCAAGAAGATGGATGACTATGTTCGCGTGTATTATAAGGCCACCGGCAAGCTGGCCATCATGCAGCTGATCACCAAGGATGGCGGCATGAACCCTGAATTCTCCAAGACCAAGTTTGTGACTGATGATGACTTGAACAAGAGTTTGGAGTACTATGTAGGTATCTCCACACGTAATTCGGCAAAAACTGCATCATTTAGTTGGTTAATTGGCGACTGCTACTCTTCCGGGTTCGATTCCCAAGTTGAGTAGATTTTTTTTATTAATGACTAGTTCCTTCACTAAAATAACTTTTGTGATCTATTTCGTTTCCTGGGTATTGGTTTACACCTTCCATCGACTTCTAATACTGTGAGGTGACTTCGATTCGGACCAACCCGATTTCGACTTCGACCTGTAAGAAGTCTGGGCCGATTTTTTTTTATGGGATAGGGGGGCAAACGAGCAAACGGATCACCTGATGGTAAGTGATAACCGCCGCCCATGGACACCCGCAACACCAGAGGAGTCGCAAGTGCGCTGCCCGCCTTTAAAAGGGTTTGGGCCTCCGGTAACCTCAACTCACTCGGCGAAACACAACGCAAGCGTTGTTTCACGCCGGTTTTCTGTGAGGCCGTGGTATCACTCCGGTCGAGCCGGCCCATTCGTGCCGAAGCATGGCTCTCCCACGTGAAGAATTTGATTTAATTTTGTACTTACAGTGTGAGAGAATGTTTGAGGAGAACGAAGACGAGATCACAAGCCTTTACAAGACGCGACCACATGATGATATCATGCCTGACGCTGAACGAGAGGTGAGATTTATTTATTTAATATTTGCTGTACTCGTTTTTCACACTAGGATATTCTACTGTATCGTGGGTGCATTAGTAGTCATAATAATCAACCCCATTATATGTCCCACTGCTGGGCACGGGTCTCCTCACACAATGAGAGGGATTTATAAGATACTAACTGTTACCCGCGACTTCGTCCGCGTGTTATTAAAAGAACCATTAGCCAAGTGGTCCTGAGCGCGACTGCTACGCTAGAGGTCCTGGGTTCGATTCCCAGGTCGAGCAGTGTTATTGGGCTTTTCTATGAAATTCCCAGTAGCAGCTCGGAGTTAGGAATTTGTGCCCGGTTAATGGCAATAGGCTCGCCCCCTATTACATGGAACCTAAACATACCGGCGAACTGTGGGTGTACATTAGTACGCCTCTGCCTAACCCTTCGGGGAATACAGGCGTGATGGTATGTTTATTAAAAAAAGCCTAAGTTACTCCTTGTTACATCAGCTATCTGCCAGTGAAAGTCCCGTCAAAATCGGACCAGCCATTACAGAGATTAGCCGGAACAAACAGTCAGCCAGACAACGTTTTTTGTTTTGGTATATGTACCGTGTATACATACAAATGCACTTAGTAAATAGCAGTTATTTTAATATTATGTACAAACAGACACTCTCAGTTTTATTTATTGGGCCTGAATCTTCTATCTTATCTATATATATA
The DNA here is from genome assembly GCA_947256265.1 of Acronicta leporina. Lineage (NCBI taxonomy): Eukaryota > Metazoa > Arthropoda > Insecta > Lepidoptera > Noctuidae > Acronicta > Acronicta leporina. The sequence continues at coordinate 1,297,047 of OX366538.1, forward strand.
TACAAGCGACCCGCCCGCGGTTTCACCCGCGCTGCCCCGGTCCTAAGAGTCATAGCGTGATGTTAAATAGCTTAAAACCTTCCTCATGAATCACTCTATCTATTAAAAAAAACCGCATCAAAATCCGTTGCTTACTTTTAAAGATCTAAGCATACATAGGGACAGACAGCGGAAAGCGACTTTGTTTTATAATATGTAGTGAAAAGAAAGTCGTGTTAGTTACTCCATTTATAACTCAAGAACGGCTTAACCGATTTGGCTGAAAATTGGTGGAGAGGTAGCTTAGAACCAGGAGACGGTCATAGGATACTTTTTATCCCGTTCCCGTGGGATGTGATGACAGACCGAATTCCACTGGGGCGAAGCCGCGGGCAGAAGCTAGTATATATATAAAAGAAAGTCGTGTTAGTTACACCATTTATAACTTGAGAACGGCTGAACCGATTTGGCTGAAAATTGGTGGAGAGGTAGCTTAGAACCAGGAGACGGACATAGGACCCGTTCCCGTGGGTTGTGATGAAATACTGAATTCCACGGGGGCGAAGCCGCGGGCAGAAGCTAGTAAAATAATAATTTCAGATTTGCTTCAACCACGCCAAGTACTGCGAAGAATGGATGTTGCCTGACGATGAGGACACCACATGGACTCACGAAATGGAAGCCGAATATGTCAAGGTGAGTCCATCGTCTTAAGACAGAACTGTTCGATCCTCATCCTACCAGTTCACCTAATCAAAGTCAAAATCAAATGTTTTATTAGACCAATAATGGTAAGTTTTTGAATTGTCAAAACTAGGTCATCATAAGTCAAAGTCAAAGTCAAAATGTTTTATTTCAATTTGACCATTAGAGAAGGTACTTTTGAAAAGTCAAAACTAGTTGCACGGTTCCAAAAAGTGGGACTTATGGAGAAGAGCCGCCAAGAAACTCCATAGATACTATTTTTAAAATAAAATAATCATAATTACAATATTAGCTTTACAACTTTGTTTTAAATAGTCGACGACCTCTGTGGTTTAGTGGTTCGAGCACCGGACTGCTGACCATGAGGTCGTGGGTTCGATTCCCACAGAACACAAATATTGATGTGATGAATATAAGTGTTTGTGTTCGTCTGGGTGTTTCTTATGTATTATAAGTATGTATTTACAAAAAAAAAGTATATAAGTATTATATCCGTTGTCTAGTACCCATAGTACAAGCTCTGCTTAGTTTGGGACTAGATGGTGTTGTGTAAAATGTCCCAGAATATTTATTTATTTATTATTTATTAATAGTTGCTGAGAATTATGCAGTTTGATGTGTAGGATTTTGTCATAACATTATAGAAACAAAATATATAAAGAGATTGCTACAGCAGGTAAGAGCTGACCATCATCCTCAGAGCCTTTTCCGAACTACGTTGAGGTCGGCTTCCAGTCTAACCAGATGCGGCTGAATATCAGCATTTTACACGAAGCGACTGCCATCAGACCTCCGAAACCCAATTTCTGGGCAATACCGATAATCGAAGGATAGACTGGTTGTCAGGCTTTTTTGGGCTTCTAGCTACCACTAATTGTCATAGATGTTCGTATGACAACCGGGACCGACGGCTTTACGTGCTCTCCGAGGCACGGTCTCAATGTGTTAATTTTTTTAATTTTTTTTTTATATTTAAATCAGGCTACAAGGCTCATATCATATTAAATACTATAATGCAATACAATATAACTTATACTAATAACAATTAAAATACCATACATATATAATAATCTATATATCTATATATATAAAAGAAAGTCGTGTTAGTTACTTCATTTATAACTCAAGAACGGCTGAACCGATTTGGCTGAAAATTGGTGGAGAGGTAGCTTAGAACCAGGAAACGGACATAGGATACTTTTTATCCCGTTCCCGATACTTTTTATTCCACGGGGGCGAAGCTGCGGGCAGAAGCTAGTACACAATAAAAATAAACATTAATTCACACCATCTAGATCGAGCGCCATCTAGATTTTAAAAAAAATGTTAAACATTGACTTGTAAAAGTGTCTTTAAAAGATCTATCTACAGAAATAAATATCATTTATCAAGAAGAGTCGGCGTCGTGTGTCGCGCGGTGTCCGGTAGCCGGCCTCGGAATCGCCGGAACACTACCCCTCTTGGCCAAAATTCTTCTTTCATGAAGGTCGACAGATGTTCAGTCGGCACTCTCACCACAAAAGAATTAAAATCCACATTGTGACGAGACTCCCATCTACACACTCACCGCAGCTTAACCTTGCAGATCAGTTGATTATTTTAGTTATAACTTAGCCCCGAGCCCCTTATAGTCAAAACTAGGTGCACGGTTCCAAATAGTGGAGTCTAGCAAGAATTTCCATAGAATTTTTAGACGTGGGAGAGCCATGCTTGGGCACGAATGGGCGGGCTTGGCCGGAGTGATACCACGGCCTCACAGAAAACCGGCGTGAAAACAACGCTTGCGTTGTGTTTCGCCGAGTGAGTGAGGTTACCGGAGGCCCAAACCCTTTTAAAAGGCGGGCAACGCACTTGTGACTCCTCTGGTGTTGCGGGTGTCCATGGGCGGCGGTTATCGCTTACCATCAGGTGATCCGTCTGCTAGTTTGCTCCCCTATCCTATAAAAAAAAGATACCCCTTTATGTAAATAATGTAGAGTCTAGTCGAATCGGGGATACCTCACGGTGAGAGGGATATAATTCGGAACGACGTTACATTATATTCGGCCACAGCGCCGGGAGAGGTCTGAAAGTGTGGTGTACATCAGTACCCCACGGCCAAAACTTTCGGTGTATATTTTAATCCGTGTTTGTTTGTTTTTTCAGGTTCACGGGCCGGATCCTTATGGCTTCGGCGGCTTGCCTCCACAGAACCCGATGCCCGACTTCTCGGAAGACTATGATGATAAGGAGCAACAAGACGAGTTCGACATCCCAGCGGAAACCGACGAGAAAGATGAGCTGTAGATAGGAAAGAAAGAATGAAATATTGGTACTGTATGCAATAGCCTGTCTTGTAAGAGGGTAGTTGATTATTTGCTTTCTTACCCACCCACGCTTCGTTGTGAATATTTATTTCAAAACTAAGACACTAAAAAAAATCTAGAAAATCAGTAATTAGAAAGAACGAGACAATTGTGGATGTTTCTAAATTTTTAATTAATCCCAGTTTTAATGTAGTTTCAAAAAATCTGAAAATTTGTATAAAAAAAATAATTTTATCGAAAAGTAGTAGATTCCTGTTTGTGTATTGCGAGCACATAAACAAGCAGATTTTTTAATTTTTTTATATTAATAAAATTTTCAACTACCCTCTTGCTTCCTGTCTATTTCAATTCAGTCTCCAGTTAGATTTTTTCAAAGAAAGCTGATTCGCAACATAAAAAAATAATTCATTTTAATGTCTTCAAGGGATTTACCAATTTCTGCCTTTTTTAATGTACTAGACTCCTGCCTACCTTATACCGGTAATAGCGTTAAGTAGTCTTATTGAACATGAATCCATAGGCTAGCCATAGGATAAAACAATACAATCAAATATATCTGTTAAAATTAATAAGTGCATAGAGAATTATAAAAAATATATATTACTTAAAACAAGAATTTTAACATTACAGTAATACTTAACTTGTAGTACCAAGTACAGTTTATTGGAAGTCCTGCTTATCCTTTAAGGATGATAGCGTCAGGATATACTATTTCACGTTCTTAGAGAGCCTTTATCCATTTCTATAATGATTCGGTTTGTTTGCTTACCTTGTGAGGGAATAATTAGTATTTGATTATGCTTTTTTTTAAAGTGTATCTTTTCTTTCTGGGATGAAATACCACAATTAGCAAGAAAGATTTTCTTTCTTATCGTAAGAATTATAGGAATGCTAGTAGCATTTATGAATGTGCCTTATTATTGTAATGTCCCAAATAAATAATAATTGTAAGTCTACTTTTCTGAATGGGGATGGCAACTTTTTAACTAATGGCGACACTTCTGACTCGATCTCAATCAATCCTATTTGCTGAAACACACACACTCGCTCCTGTCTACCAGACGGGTCGGCAGAAATTACAGTCCGCTATTGCTACGATTCTTGCATACTTATTTTGTTGAAACATTTCTGTTATATACTTAGTTGAATGATTGTCTATAAAAAAGTTGACCATAAAAAGAAAAAGAAAATTAAAATCGGTTCATAAACAAAAAAGTAATAAGCATTTTAATTTTATGTCAGACAGAGAGCGCACTGTACCACGTTATGACTTCAACCCGTGCGTGCGCTTTACAAATTCGTTTTACGGAAAAGAGATCCATTCTCACCAACAACTTTAAAAGCGTGTATATTAGAACTTTATTAATAGATTTCAATACAATTTTCATTATATGAATTGAATTTTAATAATATTATTGCTGATATTAATATAACACACTAGCTTCTGCCCGCGTAGCGTGATGATATATAGCCTATAGCCTTCCTCAATAAATAGGCTATCTAATACTGAAAGAATTTTTCAAATCGGACCAGTAGTTCCTGAGATTAGTGCGTTCAAGCAAACAAATTCTTCAGCTTTATTATTAGTATAGATTTTGATTGGTTAAAACTCGGAGGTGCTGACATCTGTTTTAAGTATTGCGTTGCCTTCCCTATTCGTTAGATTTTTATCGATTTCAATCGATTTAGATAGAACTTGTCAGAATCGATTATTAATTGATAGTCCATTTTATTCTGTTGCCAAGTAATATAATTATGTAAGCATGGTTACATTATATTGAAAACGATTCCTTCCAAACTGCATTATAAAGAATTATATATTATGTAATATAAATTATAATTTGTAAGATACTTTTTGTGGCTGACTTTTGAAGTCTTTCTATGATGGCGATTTTAAACCACGGTTTGTTTTTAGTATGAAGTAGTGAATATTGAATATACACACTTAAAAACCAAATAAAATTTGAATTTGACGAAAACATTGGATTTTTTTGACCAATTAGTATAAAAAGCCATTTCTTTTCACGCCACAAATTGAAGACTTCAGTTTCTTATGTAATGAGTTTGTTTTAATTACTATGTTGTGATTGTGAGTGATTTTTAAAATGGGTATTAAATATTTTGTTTGAAATTAATTGTTTTATTGTGCTTTAACAGTTCATATTCAGTAATTCACGTTTCAGGAATCGAAAACAGATTTTCATTTAGTGGTGTATTAAAAAGAAAGAAAACAAATTATTCTGCGTCGTATATTTTCGGTCACTATCAGATATAAAGGCGAATATATCACGTAATATACGCAAGTGCAGTCGAATTGATAACCTCCTCCTTGTTAGATGTTGGTTAAAAAATAAAACATCATCCTCCGAGCCTTTTCCAAACTATGTTGGCGTCGGCTTCCAGTCTAACCAGATGCGGCTGAATATCAGCATTTTACACGAAGCGACTGCCATCAGACCTCCGCGACTAATTTCTGGGCAATACCGATATTAGGAGGATAGATAAAGGTCAGACTACCACCAACAATTGTCATAGATGTTCGTATGACAACCGGGACCGACGGCTTTACGTGCACGGAGGGGTCTCAATGTGTTAAGAATGTCACCCATCCCCACACTGACCGCGGCGGCGGCAGCTTAACCTGCCTCATTAGCCAAGTGGTCCTGTGCGCGACTGCTACGCTAGAGGTTATTGGGTTTTTCTATCAAATTCCCAGTAGCAGCTCGTAGTTAGGAATTTGTGCCCGGTTAATGGCAATAGGCTCGCCCCCTATTACATGGGACCTAAACATACCGGCGAACTGTGGGTGTACATTAGTACACCTCTGCCTAACCCTTCGGGGAATACAGGCGTGATGGTATGTTTATGTACTTAATCTCTCAGGTAAATTAAAACATGTGAAATAAAAATGCATCATAAACATTATACATAAATGTATTATATTATTATAAATCATTACAATAGCTTATTATAATAAATCATTACAAAATTAACTGTACACAATAAATTCATTGCATCGAACTTTTTATTGAAATAACATTATTATCAAAAATAATTTCTGTATATCACCTATATACATAGCACTTACATCTATTATATTGTATAAATTCTTGTTTTGAATACATTTTTAAATATTATTTACCAAAAACATTTAAAAATATAAAAAATCCGACACTTAAGTAGCTCAATATTTGCTCAGTTTAAAGCAAAATGAAAAATGAAAATGAATAACGATACTGTAATAGCTTATTACCTGCTATGCTATTTTGCATTCATCATGTTAAAAAATCCTTGTCCGATCTGAAATTTAATTATCATAAAATCATCATCGTATATATTTTTTTTTATAATATCTCTACTATTATAAAATTGTAAAAAAGCTGTCTGTAAACAAACAAGTGGGTTAGGGTATCTGTTTGTCTGTTTGTTACGGGTTGGCGCAAAAACCACTGAATAGATTTTAATTTTGTTATCACTGTTAGAAAGTATTGCTCCAACTTAAAAACTGGGGAACTTCTTATTTCAATTAATTTATCGGATCGTGAGATACAGCTTGACCTCCTGAGGCTCATACAAAGAAGAAATCATCACTGTTGTTTTTTATTACATAATTTTTGGATTTTTTTTTCTAATCCATTTCTAATTCTAATATAGCTTCAGGTGAGCGAAGCCGCGGGCAAAAGCTATTATTATACACTAAATTTATATAATCATTTTCACAATACCTTCACGGGTGAGACAGGGATTTTTTAACACATTGCATAACATATACTAACATTATTTCTAACTTGAGCATTAAAAAGCTTATAAATCCAAGGCAAGAAAGGCTTGATAACGCAAGGAAAATTTAATATCTAAGGAATGTAAGTAGTTTATTTAGAATATAATTTGTTCAGAACAAGTAACTGAATCGATTCCAATTATTGTTACACAATTATATTTATTGTCCTAAAAATATTTTAAATATGTAGTTACAAGTGGGATACCGAGCGACAATAAGGGCGACTTGCACCAACTTCTGAAATATGTTTAAATTGAATTTAAACACAATTTTTCTTAGGCCCACTTGCACCAACTTCGTAAAGGTGTTTAAATCACTACATATTATAAAACAAAGTCGCTTCCCGCTGTCTGTCCCTATGTATGCTTAGATCTTTAAAACTACGCAACGGATTTTGATGCGGTTTTTTTTAATAGATAGATTGATTCAAGAGGAAGGTTTTAAGCTATTTAACATCACGCTACGACTCTTAGGGACGGGGCAGCGCGGGTGAAACCGCGGGCGGGTCGCTAGTTGTATTTAAACACGAAATTTCTATGAAAATTATAATTATAAAATATGAATTTAAATATATTTAAATTTAAAGTTGGTGCAAGTGGCCCTTAGTTTTGTGTTTTAAATACAATTGAAACACATTTAAGAAGTTGATGCAAGTGGCCTAAGTATCTTTCCGCTATTATACGCGCACAATACAAGTCACGGCAGGTCATAGCTGCTCTAGGCGCGGCCGCACAGCGGGGCGGGGGTAATAAGACGTGGTGAGCATGTTTTTGTACGGACAACCAGGTAACATAACAAGCTTATAGCTTTGTGATTTTTCGTGATCGTCTCGAGTTTCGCATATACTAAAACTAAAGTTGTATTTGAGCTGGTAGAACTGTACTGCTGAATCCATTCGCAGAACATTTTATTTTATGGTAATGTAGCCAGTGATATTACTAACCACTATGAAAGTTTTTAATTTTAACTAAAAAAATGAAATAAAAAAACCGTATTTGTTTTCATATTTCATATAAACCGTATGGTTATAAATAATTGAGTATAGATGCACTGCTCCAAATTATTCATTTTTTCTATGGAAAACAACAGGCAAGACATCTTACTTTTCTTAAACGGTAGATACAATAATGATTGTATCTAGCTCACAGCCCCGGATCTACGATTTTTTCTAACAGGAGCAGAAGTTTAACGGTTGCGATCCTCTCTCCCCAATGATTGATATAAATTGTTTAATGTAATCAACCCATTATACTGTCCCACTGCTGGGCACGGGTCTCCTCTCACAATGAGAGGGAGTAGGCTATAGTCCACCACGCTAGCCTAATGCGGGTTGGCAGACTTCACATGCCGTCGAGAAAATCTCTCAGGTATGCAGGTTTCCTCACCATGTTTTCCTGTGCCTCATGACTTCGAAAAGTCAGAGGTATTTATTGGCACTCCAATGGTCATATCGCTAGGTTATCACTGCTTTTCGATAAATTGTTTAATTCACAAATACCTATTATAATTATAATAGGTCATACAATTGTTTTTTTTTTATATAATATTGTGTCCTAGTTTGCCCCACCCACCCTAAATCCGGAGCTGGGACCTCATATCGATATTCTAGGGATAGACAGACAGGCAGTCAGAAGCCCAAAGGCTGACGACTGTCATAGATGTTCGGGGGTCACCCATCGATATACTGACCTCTGCAAGCGTTGCTTAACCTTACATGGTTACTTAGGTACGGTCGAAAAGTCGAAATTAGTTAATAATGTATTATTGTCATATTGTTACTTATATCTATTGTAAATTAGGTTAAAAATAACTTATATAAAATACAGACCTGTGATGCTTAAATGTATATAAAATTTGTTTGTGTGTTTGTCCTCTATGCATTTTTTTATGGGAGGCAAACGAGCAGACGGATCACTTGACGGTAAGCGATAACCGCCGCCCATGGACACCCGCAATACTAGAGGAGTCGCAAGTGCGTTGCCCGCCTTTTAAAAGGTTGAGCCTCCGGTAACCTCACTCACTCGGCGAAACACAACGCAAGCGTTGTTTCACGCCGGTTTCCTGTGAGGCCGTGGTATCACTCCGGTCGAGTCTACCATTAGACTACGTTTAAACATTAGTTATATAATCGATATAACAGTGCCTTTCTGAAGATATCCGCAAGTGGTTTTTTGCAGTGAACATAAATACAACACATAATTTAAGAAGAAGAATCTAAAGAAGATTTTAATTTACTGAAATTGTCTCTACCCTGAATAGTAGACTAACTACAACGCTTACGTTGTGTTTCGCCGAGTGAGTGAGGATAAGGGAGGCCCAAACCCTTTTAAAAGGCGAGCAACGCACTTGCGACTCCTCTGGTGTTGCAGGTGTCCTTGGGCGGCGGTATTTGCTTATCATCAGGTGATATCCCATAAAAAAGCTATTTCATGATGATTGTGACAGAATGAAATATTATAATTGGCCCCGCTGATCTCGATATGTCTATATGCTATTAGACTATACTTTCTGCCTACCCCTGTGGGAGGCGTGATCGTTTAAGTATACTTCGACTTTTAATTGTATTCAGTAATTTGACAGTTGAAGAGTTACCAATTTTTGACAAAAAAAAATGTCAGGTGGTGTAAGAATGAACGAAATTGAATGAACTTAAATAATGTACTTACATGAACAAACTTTTCATTTTAAATTTAATAACGTCTTCAAAACACAATATAAACTATTGAAAATTGTAGAATTTGTTTCTTAGCAGTAAGGTAATATATAGAATGTGAAAAAGACACAAGTAAATTTAAATGATTTTTATTTTTATTACGAATTTTTAGTTTCATTTTATATTAAACCATTTTTATCATTCATTCTTTATGCAAAATCATTCACTACCCCAACACTATTAGTTGTAGTGTGGTATCATTATTTTTCTTCGAACTGTCAAGTTACTGACTAATAAAATATAAATAAATAAATATTCTGCGACATTTTACACAGCACCATCTAGTCCCAAACTAAGCAGAGCTTGTACTATGGGTATTACACAATGGATATAATACTTATATACTATTTTTTTTGAAAATACATCAGACGAACACAAACACTTATATTCATCACATAAATATTGGTGTCCTGTGGGAATCGAACCCACGACCTTGTGGTCAGCAGTCCGGTACTCGAACAACTAAACCACAGAGATCGACATAAATACAATGAAAAGTTGAAGTATAGATTATAGAGTATAGTATTATAGAGTTCAGTATGTTTCTTTTTCATAAGTATATATTATAGTGTTGTTGTTGGTGTTGTGTTGTGTTGTCAGCAACACATATTCTTCTGCACGTCACCGTGTGCGATGCTGTCGATGCTCCAGGCCGGCAATTCCACCTTCCCAGTGTGTGTTGCGTCTTCTTCTGTAGGAGACCCTGTAGCAGGGAATATATTGTCAAGAACAAACTAAATTTCTTACCTAAAATAGGAATGCATGTAGTAATTTTTTTTATGGGATAGGGGGGCAAACGAGCAGACGTACACCTGATAGTAAGCGATCACCGCCTTCTTCTCCCAGTTCTTCAAACAACTCTTCCATGAGCTTTATAATGAGGGCTGGGGGTATGAGTTTGTAGTCCTCTGGTCTTGGATAACCCTGCCTAAAGAGGCACATTCACTTTCTAGCCATCGCATGTACACAGAAGGTGTTCCATGCTCTCAATATCCCTTTAACAGGCCATCCTTTGTAGGAGAGCGTTAGTCCCGAAATATCCCGTGTCCGATCTTACCCGTGGGTATTTTATCCGTATCCGCTTCAGTAGAGTCGTATGACCGCAGCGATGAGAACTGGTTGGAGTTGGACAGGTTCAGTAGCGCCGCCGCCGTGTTCAGGAACACTTCGTCTATGCCTTGCTGAAGAGGAAATGAAGGTTAGTTGAATCAGTCACTGTGTGCAGTGACGGTAAAATCTGGAACATGTTTCCCTCACCCTTGAGAGATACTATCTCTCAAGCAGTATTTAAATTTAATGTAAAAAAAAATAACATACCATCACGCCTGTATTCCCCGAAGGGTTAGGCAGAGGCGTACTAATGTACACCCACAGTTCGCCGGTATGTTTAGGTCCCATGTATCAGGGGGCGAGGCTATTGCCAATAACCGGGCACAAATTCCTAACTCCGAGCAGCTACAGGGAATTTCATAGAAAAACCCAATAACACTTTGCTCGACCTGGGAATCGAACCCAGGACCTCTAGCTTAGCAGTCGCGCTCAGGACCACTTAGCTAATGAGGCAGTTTAAAAAAAAAAATAATAAACCCCCTCTGGGACAAGCGTTACCTCATCATGAGACTAACGTCAAACTGGAGGGTAGATTAGAATCACTTTTTACAAACCTTAGACAATAAAACAAAAATTGTGTCATAAGGTTTAAAGAAAAGCGTACAAACCGCAGGGCAGCTTGTGGCGAGCTGATGGTGGGTGGCGACACTGCGGTCCTTACTGCCCCAGAGTCGGTCAGGGCCTCGTCTCCAGTTTGCCCATATTGGGTAGCTGGAGTGGAATCCCAAGAGCGCCCGCAGGACTTTCAACTCTGTCTTGCCTTAACCGGCTGGCCAGAGGGGGGCTGCCAGAGCTATATGCTTGGGGGTGGAAGTGTCTAACGGCGTAATAGCGGGGAAACCCAACCCGGGTCCTTTTTTTTTATGAGATAGGGGGGCAAACGAGCAAACGGATCACCTGATGGTAAGCGATAACCGCCGCCCATGGACACCCGCAACACCAGAGGAGTCGCAAGTGCGTTGCCGTCCTTTTAAAAGGGTTTGAGCCTCCGGTAACCTCCTTCACTCGGCGAAACACAACGCAAGCGTTGTTTCACGCCGGTTTTCTATGAGACTCGGTCTCTTAGAGACTCGCGACGGTGAAACCGGGGCCGCACCTCTCGACACCCTTAGCCGCTCACGCCGCTGTTGCCACCTTTTGCCTGTACTGGCAGCTTTTCGGGGGGCCCAGCTAGTGAGGTGGCGAGTCACCGTCTGCCATCCCTAAGAATGTTTTTCGAGGGTCAAAGGCAGACGCCGTTTTTTTCCGGCAATAGAAGTTATCGGTCCACCAAACACCCCATCCATAATCCCGGTTTTTATTTCCATACTTTACAATAGTCCTGCACCCGCCCGGAATACTTCATGACTGTACTCCCATAGTACAGTTGCGGAGTGTCCCGGGTGTATGCCCCATTCCATATTAGATTCTCTCCAAGGGGCCTCTGCGCGTTGGACCTGTGTCCCCCCGCAAGCCTTCCAAAGTACCGGATGTCTTCCTCACGGGAGGCATGCCGTGATACCCAAAAGGAGATACAAATAATAATAAATATTCTGCGACATTTTACACAGCATCATCTAGTCCCAAAAGCAGAGCTTGTACTATGATTACTAGATATATTATAATACTTACTTATATACTATATTTTTTTGTAAATACATATTTATAATACACTAGCTTCTGCCCGCGACGTCGTCCGCGTAGCGTGATGATATATAGCCTATAGCCTTCCTCAGTATATGGGCTATCTAACACTGAAAGAATTTTTCAAATCGGACCAGTAGTTCCTGAGATTAGCGCGTTCAAGCAAACAAACAAACTCTTCAGCTTTATATATTAGTACTAGCTTCTGCCCGCGACTTCGTCCGCGTAGCGTGATGATATATAGCCTATAGCCTTCCTAAATAAATGGGCTATCTAACACTGAAAGATTTTTTCAAATCGGACCAGTAGTTCCTGTAGTTCCTTTGCGTTCAAGCAAACAAACAAACTCTTCAGCTTTATATATTATAAAGTAAAAGTATAGAGTATAGATAAGAAACACCCAGACGAACACAAACATTCATCGTCAACATTCATCACATAAATATTTGTGTGCTGTGGGACATGGACACCCGCAACACCAGAGGAGTCACAAGTGCGCTGCCCGCCTTTTAAAAGGGTTTGGGCTTCCGGTAACCTCCCTCACGGCGAAACACAACGCAAGCGTTGTTTCACGCCGGTTTTCTTTCGAGGATCCTGGCCCATCCCTCATGTCTATGGCCATGTGTGTATCTATACGTACGTTGTAGCCTGTCTAAGTAGACACCTAGTTTCATTTGTCGCTTGATGGTGTGCGTTTTTACCACATAGTTTATTTATTATCTAGAAATGACATCGGGTTCTCAAATAACGTGAATCTTCGTTTAATATAGTCGACCTCGGTCAAACTTGGACATCCTTCAACGTCCTCACATCTTTTTATCGCAATATTGTACCAGTGAAGTTTGTAATTTATTTATTTTAAAAGAGTGTCCATGGAGTTTCTTGCCGGATTCTACTCCTTAGGATCGACCTTTTGGAACCGTGTAACTAGAATCACAACGTTTCAAAAACGCTTGTAAAAGCTTATCTATCTTCTTTTATATATAAAAGAAAGTCGTGTTAGTTACTTCATTTATAACTCAAGAACGGCTGAACCGATTTGGCTGAAAATTGGTGGAGAGGTAGCTTAGAACCAGGAGACGGACATAGGATACTTTTTATCCCGTTCCCGATACTTTTTATTCCACGGGGGCGAAGCCGCGGGCAAAAGCTAGTTTGAAATAAAAACATTTGAATTTTGAATACCTGATCGTGTAGCGCGGAGGTCTCACAGTAATGCGCTCCGATGGAAGCCGCGAACTGTGCCGCCTCGCTGGACTGCACTGCGCGAAGGTCTTCCAAATCACTTTTATTACCAACCACCGACAACACCATTTCTTCAGGCACATTGCTGGAAAAAACATTAAATTATGTCATGTCGGTCTGCCTCATTAGCCAAGTGGTACTGTACGCTAGAAGCCCTGGGTTCAATTCCCAGGTCGAGCAATCTTATTGGTTTTTTCTATGAAATTCCCAGTAGCAGCTCGGAGTTAGCAATTTATAATAAATAGCTTCTGCCCGCGACTTCGTCCGCGTAGCGTGATGATATATAGCCTATAACCTTCCTCAATAAATGGGCTATCTAACACCGAAAGAATTTTTCAAATCGGACCAGTAGTTCCTGAGATTAGCGCGTTCAAGTAAACAAACAAACAAACAAACTCTTCAGCTTTATATATTAGTATAGATAAATACATATTCTGGGACATTTTTACACAGCACCATCTAGTCCCAAACTAAGCAGAACTTGTATTATGTGTACTAGACAGTGGATATAATGCCTACTTATATACTTTTTTTGTTGTAAATACATACATATAATACATAAGAAACACCCAGACAAACACCAACACTTGTGAAGTCTGCCAACCCGCACAGGCTAGCGTGGTGGACTATAGCCTAATCCCTGTAATAGTGAGAGGAGACCCGTGCCCAGCAGTGGGACATATAATGGGTTGATTATGTGAAGTGAATATTGTGATGTGAAGCGTAGTATCAGACAAAAATTATCAAAATAGAATCTGTTGATTGTAGAATTGATGTCATAAGTTTGTCAAATGTCAATTAAACGCATCCTACTCTCTCAGCCGGCCCATTCGTGCGGAAGCATGGCTTTCCCACGTGAAAACATGCTACATATGGATATGTTCTGGGATTTGCAAATAATTCTTGACTCATTTCATTTACCTTTGTAGCTCCTTGACCCATCCCTTGATAGCCGCGAAGCTGTTAACGCTGGTGATGTCGAAGACCAGCAAAGCTGCATTTGCATTGCGATAATACATGGGGGCCATGGATCTAAACCGCTCCTGACCGGCCGTGTCCCATACCTGGAAGACAAACATGACTCATTTAAAGAAAGCTTACTTGCGATGTGGGTCACACATTACTAGTATTCTTGTTAAGGCTGATCGTTTATACCTGAGCTCGCCAAATACAGATTACAATTGGTTTTTCGCAATTTGTAGATTATAACACACTAGCTTCTGCCCGCGACTTCGTCCGCGTAGCGTGATGATATATAGCCTATAGCCTTCCTCAATAAATGGGCTATCTAACAGTGAAAGAATTTTCCAAATCGGACCAGTAGTTCCTGAGATTAGCGCGTTCAAGTAAACAAACAAACAAACTCTTAGCTTTATATATTAGTAAGTATATAGATTCTAGATTGACAGCTGTAGTAATTGCGCCATTTAACTTTATAATGTCATTGGCCATTATCTATACAATATTCACAACTGAGCATTAAAATCTTTGCTTGTAAATCGATATTGTAGCTAAAAGTAGAGTCAATCGTACTTTTAGCATCTGTAACGTTTTTTCAGTTGTGAATATTGTTTTATTTTATTTTGTTTTTAGTAAGTATTTGTTGTTATAGCGGGAACAGAAATACATAATTTGTGAAAATTTAAATTGTTTAGCTTCGCGGTTCTTGAGATACAGCCTGGTGACAGACAGACGGACAGACAGCGAAGTCTTAGTAATAGCTAGGGTCCCGCTTTTACCCTTTGGGTACGAAACCCTAAAAAGTATTCGAGAATCATAGCTTTTTTTTTGTTTACCGGGGGAAACCTTCAAAACGCGGCCGGTCTTCGGGGATCTTAATCCCGGTCTTAACTGGGGAGTGTGGGATTTTTACCCACTAAATCCACCCCGGTGGCCACCAGCACAAAACGTGGGGGCACTGTGCCCTCTTAAAAGACCACCTCAGAACCCCCCTGTGCAACTCCTGTTTTGGCACAAGAATCATAGCTAGTGACGGTCTATTTAATTCTGCCGATCTCTATCTAAAAAGGCGTGAGTGTAATGAAATGAAATGATATTTATTTCTGTAAGTAAACTTTTAGACACTTTTACAAGTCAATGGTTTTTTTATAGCTAGATGGCTTCGGCATTTCCTAACTGACGACCTCTGAGAAGAAACACCGAAACAAACTCAGAGAATCATGGTCTCTTTTAAAGTCCAGACATAAAATAATGCAAATAATGTGAGTGGGACAATGCAGGGCAATGTCTGAAATGGCCTTTTGAGGAAAGAACCATAGCAACTTTGAGTAGACCAGTCCTAACTGATGGCCAGCATGCATCAGTCATCGTGTAGCTCAACCATAATTAAGGGAGCTCATAGTAGTATGTATGTATGTATCACAAAGCAAATACTAACTAGCGTAATATAATATAATACCTAAGCACTTGTTCGTAGTCCGGGTTTAGAATTCAAGTACCGTCTCGTTGATAATCCATTGTTATCCACTCCACTGTTTCCTCAAACCAAATAGATAATACTTTAGGTACTGATTGTATCTTATTCGTAGTAACTTTATAAGGATAAGGCAGAAATTGGACATAGTTTCGGAATACGCCAACCCACAAGTAGCTCACATGATCACGTGACTGATATCTCTACTATTATAAAATCGTAAAAAAGTTGTGTCTGTACATTGAAGATATTACTTAAAAAAAAACAATTGGGTTAGGGTATATAAAAGTCTCAGAACCCAAAAATGTGATTTTTAAAATTCTTGTCTGTTTGTTATGGGTTGGCGCAAAAACTACTGAATAGATTTTAATTATGTTATCACTGTTATAAAGTAGGTATATGGTCCAACTTAAAAACTGGTGAACTTCTTATCTCAATGCCCTCTAAACTAGGACATATCCGGGGAAACTCGGGCGGATGGCAACCCTACCTTGTAGGTATGTTTGTTGAGTTCCTTGTCACACAAGCCTTGTTCTTTATTATAGGATTTAAAAAAAAACATATTATTATATTACCTGTAATTTAACCCTGGCGCTGTCCAGGTTGATATTGCACGTGAAGAATGAAGCGCCAATTGTGGGCGATATGTGTTTGGAGAACATCTTGCCTATGTACCGCACCACTAAGCTGGTTTTGCCGACTCCTGGAACAGAAGTAGACATAATATCTTAATCTTCTCATCATCTTATAAGCCAAAAGACGTCCACTACTGAACAAAGGCCTGCTCCATATTTTTTATGGGATAGGGGAGCAAACGAGCCGACGGATCACCTGATGGTAAGCGATAACCGCCGCCCATGGACACCCGCAACACCAGAGGTGTCACAAGTGCGTTGCCCGCCTTTTAAAAGGGTTTGGGCCTCCGGTAACCTCATTCACTCGGACGAAACACAACGCAAGCGTTGTTTCACGCCGGTTTTCTGTGAGGCCGTGGTAACACTCCGGTCGAGCCGGCCCATTCGTGCCGAAGCATGGCTCTCCCACGTAAAAGAACAATACAAGTAAAAAAACGGGATTTGCGAATCTTTTGAGCTATGTCAGCAACTTTGGTTCTTCTACGGACGGCATAATAAAAAAACACAGACGATGGTATGTTATATCTATGACGTCACAGGTTGAGACAAAAGCTGGTGTATTCAACATCCTAAACATAAGCCGTATTATTAGATTTAAAAAAACCGGTTCGTTCGTTAGCTATTACTAATGAAATAATATGTGCCAGTAGGTATGTCAGGGTCGGTGCTAATAATATTAAAACCGGTTTTACTACAATATGGGGCATGATGTCATACGGAAACGCGAAAACTTTTTTCGTCAGATCTTATTGTTTTCAGAAATAATGGATAAGGAAATAAGAACATACATACGTCACACCTGCGACTTTTATTACACAGCCTGCTCAAAATCGTTTACAATGAAATCGTGAACGAAATGCGATTTCATTGTAAACGATTTTGAGCAGGAGCAGGAGCGCAACATGGCATTTCAATGAAATCGCATTTTGTAATGTTTATAATAGCACGTGTGGCTAAAATGATTTTGAATGAAAATTCATTCCGGACAAAAAGTACAAGTAAATTTAGCATGAAATGAAATGATATTTATTTCTGTAAGTAGATCTTTAGAGACACTTTTACAAGTCAATGGTTTTTTTTTATAGCTAGATGGCTTCGGCATTTCCTAACTGACGACCTCTGAGAAGAAACACCGAAAAAAACTCAGAGAATCATGGTATCTTTTAAAGTAATGCAAATAATGTGAGTGGGACAATGCAGGGCAATGTCTGAAATGACCTTTTGAGGAAAGAACCATAGCAGCTTTGAGTAGACCAGTCCTAGGTGACGGCAAGCATGCATCAGTCATCGTGTAGCTCAACCATATGAATAATAATCATAATTTCATCAAATGAAAATTAATTAAATTAGTAATCATTTCCATGCTTACTAAGCACACGGGCCAAATGTGGTAGTATAACCTTACGGAAGGAAAATACAGATGTGATTGTTTGTATGTAAAAATAGATACCTCTCGTACAAGGTTACTACTGTCTGGCGGCTTTGCGCACTTTATGTGGCCACCTATCGTTTTTTTATGGGATAGGGGGGCAAACGAGCAGACGGATCACCTGGTGGCAAGCGATTATTGCTGTTTGTCTATTGGTAACACTAGTAAGCCGCCAAAGCGCATAGACAAAACGATTGAGTTTTTTGCTTAGTTCGTCTACATGAGGTTTCCAGGTACATTTGGCGTCAAGTGTTACTCCTGAGAAGCAAGCTTCGGTTACTTCAGTTAAACGTCGTTCGTCATGTTTTAGAATTAGCTCACTCTTACTTGCACCTTTGTTAAGAAATTGAATGTATTTAGTTTTCTCTATATTGACACTGAGGTCATTATTAATCATCCACCCTATTATATCACCAATGGTTTTATTAATTTCTTCTTCATAATTTAAATTGGTTTCTTTTGGAATAATTACTGAAATGTCATCTGCATAGAGAATACACGGGTGTCTGGTAATAGAAGGGAGGTCCACCGTCATTGCCCGCCTTTTACAACGGTTTGGGCCTCCGGTATCCTCACTGACTCGGCGAAACACAACGTAAGTTATGTTGTTTCACGCAGGTTTTCTGTGAGGCCGTGGTATCACTCCGGTCGAGCCGGCCCATTCGTGCCGAAGCATGGCTCTCCCACGATGAGAAAGTCAACAAGAAGATACCGACATAAGTCTTATTGTATTCATCAGTTATATTTCTGAAGAAATCGGCTGCGAAAAGCTCATATCACCGCAACGATATTTGGACTGGCACCGTCACTGATTGGCTCAATTATTTAAGTTTCTTTTCTTTCTTTCTCTAAGAAGAATTAACATGTATAGGTATGACTGCAGTGGGAATCGGAGTCGCGTCGAAAAGTGACAAATATTGACGGTATTATCTCACAGGTTCTTATCGATAGCTACTGTTTAGTCTGTGTTGATTAGATAACACGCAAAAGGTGGACAGGTCGTAGTTTTACAGATGAAAAAAAAAACATCTACCAAAACTAGTGTGGCCACATTGTAAGCAGCTGACGCAGCTCCTTCACAGCTTGCCCGCTAGCCAACTTTAAGGGCCACCTGCACCAACTTTTGAAATATGTTTAAATTGAATTTACATACCATCTCGCCTGTATTCCCCGAAGGGTTAGGCAGAGGCGTACTACTAATGTACACCCACAGTTCGCCGGTATGTTTAGGTCCCATGTAATAGGGGGCGAGCCTATTGCCATTAACCGGGCACAAATTCCTAACTCCGAGCTGCTACTGGGAATTTCATAGAAAAACCCAATAACACTTTGCTCGACCTGGGAATCGAACCCAGGACCTCTAGCGTGGCAGTCGCGCTTGCGTCGCGTAGGACCACTTGGCTAATGAGGCAGTAAATTGAATTTAAACACATTTAAGAAGTTGGTGCAAGTAGCCCTTAGGCCCACTTGCACCAACTTCTTAAATGTGTTTAAGTTGTGTTTAAACAAGAAATTTCTATGAAATATTGTGTTTAAACTCAGTTTAAACACATTTAAGAAGTTGGTGCAAGTGGCCCTTAGTGTTGGACATTCATCATTTAAAATTTTAATCAATTATGGTATAAGGGGGCAAATGAGCAGACGGATCACCTGATGCTAAGCGATTACCGCTCTTAGTAACTCCTACTGATTAAAGACCACCTTGTCCCTATAGTCACAGCCATAGAACACGAGATATTACTAGCGAGGTAGGGACTATGCTAATACGACACGACATTGAATCTAAAGCATGCTAAGAATTTTAGTATTAACTAGCGACCCGCCCGCGGTTTCACCCGCGCTGCCCCGATCCTAAGAGTCATAGCGTGATGTTAAATAGCTTAAAACCTTCCTCTTAAATCACTCTATCTATTAAAAAAAACCCGCATCAAAATCCGTTGCGTAGTTTTAAAGATCTAAGCATACATAGGGACAGACAGCGGATACGACTTTGTTTTATAATAAGTAGTGATGATAGTGATTTTTTGATTAAATGATGAGTAAAATATCGCGTGGAAACCTGCATGCTAGAGACTTATTCAACAGCGTATGAAGTCTGCCAAGCTGTGCTAGGTCAGCAGCAGATAGGTAGTTATATTTTTGTATGGGGGATAGGGTGCCAAACCAGCAAGCGGATCACCTGATGGTAAGCGATTACCGCCGCCCATGGACACCCGCAACACCAGAGGAGTTACAAGTGCATTGAAGGGTTATAGGCCTCCGGTATCTTCACTCACTCGGCAAAACACAACGTAAGTGTTGTTTCACGCCGGTTTTCTGTAAGGCCGTGTTATCACTCCGGTCGAGCCGGCCCATTCGTGCCGAAGCATGGCTCTCCTTGCAATTAAATACATAAGTGTGAATAATATGTAGATATACTAAATTACAATAAAATACAGTATTAATTGTAAAGACTCATTGTACAAATTATATCGTCGTGAGACGGGTTGTTTGGCTCCTTATGTTATGGTCGAGTTACACAATGCAATGACGATGCATGCGTGCCGTCAGATGGGATTGGTCTACTCAAAGCCAGTATAGCTCAGATACTATTCAAAAGGCCAGACATTATCTTGCATTGTAACTCACATATCTACATATTCGCTACTAAGTACTGTTGTGGTACTGTTCTCTGAGTTTGTTTCGGCGTTTCTTCTCAGAGGTCGTTAGTTAGGAAATGTCGGAGTCATGTAGTTAAAAAATATAAAACATTGACTTGTTAGTGTCTTAAATGTTCTGTTATAGGTATCACAGACAGCCCTTTACAGAGCCTGCCTGGGGGCTGACGAGACAGCGGCCCACGTGCTCCTGCACTGTCCTGGTGTCGTCACATACAGGTCTAAGTACCTCGGCAACCCGAGTACTCTCCGAGAGGCCGTACGCAACATTGGGCGCCTGTTGGCCTTTCTCGAGGAGTTGGGGTGGTTTGATTGAAAACCCAACATCGTCCCACCCACACGCAAAATACGCGCTTAGTCGTGGAGTTGCGGAAAAATGCCCGCTATACCAATACCAATACCAAATAGTGTCTTAAAAAGATGTATTTACAGAAATAAATATCATTTAATTAATCATTTAATTATAATTTTTTTGGGAGGTTGGTTAGGGTCCAATGTTAGAAAAACCCTTCGAACTTTTTGCGTTTGTGGAAGTAAAATACATTATATACAAACATACTTACATACTAAAGGTGTTATATACTACCTTGGCCGACATAATACATGCATACTATTGCCCGAGTACATAAGGTATCATATAGCAACCTCGCACGTTACGCATTAACGCACGAGCGAGCTGATTTCTAAGACTTAACTAATTAATAATAATTATTATAATAAGAAAGTGACTCTTTCACTCCCGGAGTTCATGCTAGTGTACTCTTTAATTTACAGTAATAGAGTTCAAATTTGAGGGGCTCGTGGGTAAATTATAATTACACCGTGCTTGCCACGGTCTTTCTATGGATGGGTGACCAATCTTATCACATCACACGTCGGTTCTAATTGTCATATGTAAATCTGTGACCGCCGTAATTATTCGCATCAGGTCATGTCAGCAATAAACTAGACATCATTTGTTCCTTTAATAAGCAATATGGACAATTAAGTTTAAAAGTGACTTGAATATTTACCTACCCGCTTACAAAAAATCTACTAAAATGCATAAAACAAACACTTTAGTAATTTTTTGTATCTAAGTAAGCGGGTTTTAATTGTTTTACTTTTCGTGTTTGACAGAAGTGGGAATTTCGCTTAAGTACTTAAAATTTTATTGAAACAAAATTCGTATTCTGAAAAAATATTGTAAATCAGCTAATTAAATAAGGTTCCAAGATTTAAGCAATTTTTGGTAGAATTGAGAGTGTCTGCTTTGTCCCTTTCCCGCAAAACGAGGATAGGATTTATATGGGGCAGCAAGTTGTGAGTCACTACCCATGACCATGGATGCTGTAAAGGATCCAAAACGTTGGGATTTAAATAATAGCAATACAACGCGATAAAATCCGTGAAAAGACATTCCATTTCAATGTCTAATATTTGCATATCAGAAATCATTAAACAAGTATTGACTTTAATCTCCGTAATATTTTATTCCAGTATAATGGTTGCTTTATCTGTAAAAATAATATAACTTCCTTATAACAATAACAAATTAAATATTTAGGTATATTAATACTCATTTATGACACAATTACTTGCAAAATTCACAAAAACATTACTGCTTATAAGAATTGAATGGCCAGCTCGACCAGAGTGACACAGAAAACCGGCGTGAAACAACGCTTACGTTGTGTTTCACCAAGTGAGTGAGGATACCAGAGGCCCAAACACTTTCAAAAGGCGGGAAACGCACTTGCGAATCCTCTTGTATTGCAGGTTCCATGGGTGGTGGTAATCGCTTAACATCAGGTGATCTGTCTACTTGTTTGTGATGTGATGCGATGCCAAGTGAATAGGGGCTCTGGACCTCCAAGTCCAGGCCTGCTTCCACTGCAGCGCACTTACAAAATAAGTCTTAAAAAAATATTTTTGTATTTTTAGTACAATGGTTTTGTACAAGATTAAAGGTAGGTGAGCATATAAGTAATGTTTTTTTTAACCTGATTGCACCATATGAAGGGTTGTTTTTCTATGTGTATGTATGTATATCGCTTTGTCACACACTACATGTTCAATGGCTTGATGAATTTAAGCTTGGGAGGCATTGTTAGATTCGTTTAAAGTGACACTGGGTACTTATATTAAAAAAAAACGAAGACCTAATGCCTCCGTCTGCATTGGTCAACTTGTTTCCAACTTTTTTGACTATTGCCCTGTGAGATAGTTCTAATACCAGGCATCTCATCTGTTACTGCTCCAAAAAACACCAATGCGAGATGTGCACTAATTACTCCAAAAATCATAAAGCATGAAGCCTAAAAAATTAAGTGCAAAAAACTTTTTGAACTTGACTTCTTTTGTGCTACATTTTTTATTCAAATTCAAATCTCAGAAGTCAGATCAACAAAGGTTTTAATTACTGAGATTAAAAAAATTTTGATAGGTCAGACTCCTTGACATTCTTAATTCAACTTTTCACTATTTAATGGTGCTGTGCTATGAGGGTACACTCAACACTGTACAGTGTTTTCCACCGTATTGTATCTATTATAAATTAACTACTTAACTTTGAGGCCAATCCAATCCTTTTTTTAAAAGTTACCAATTATCTACGGCCTTGTTTTATCTAATCATTTTATAACAATAAACAATCAGAGAAGTGGAAAAACGTCATGATTTTTTGATACTTAGTTTTACGTTGTTTCCACAAGGCAAATTATGGTGAAATAACGGTGAAATATTCGTATAGAAAATCGTGATAGATAGCATAATTCTAAATTAGTTTTACGATTACGACATGATATGTTTGACCACAACTGACTTCGTGTAATGAATGAAATCAATGTAAAACTTACCTTGCGATCCTAAAACTACAATCTTAGCTTCGATAACTTTCATTTTGTACACAAGCACAGGTACACAACAAAAATCACGTTTTAATTGGCACTTTACATTGTTTTCCTACTATTTTATTGTTTATACAATAAATATCACATTACGCGGGACAGCTATCCACTTCGCCAACTTTTACGAAACTAAAGTTATGTAAATAAATCAAGAATGCTTTCTAAATGGCAAGTACAAATCTATTCTGTTTATGACTTAGGGCTATTTTAAATTAGACGGGTTATTTTATGTTATATTTAAAATAGTTTCTCTGCAACGACATCTAGAGTAAAAATTTATAAGTTTCATGTTGTCTATGGTATTATCCGTTCTACAAGAAAAGAGGTTAGTTAGCTAGCTTACCCAAGACCCAAGACCCTGAGTATCTGTCTTAATTACAATTAATTTGTATAGATGGCGTAAAAAGAATTTTAAAAGACTGCTCTACTATTATAAAATTGTAAAAAAGCTGTGTACTTTGAAGATATTTAAAGAAAACAAGTGGGTTGGGGTATTTAAACGACTCCGAACCCAAAAATGAGATTTTTAAAATTCTTGTCTGGTTGTCTGTTTGTTACGGGTTGGCGCAAAAACTACTGAATAGATTTTAATTTTGTTATCACTGTTAGAAAGTATGTGCTCCAATTTAAAAACTGGTATACTTCTTATCTCAAATAATTAAACAGAACCTGAGATACAGCTTGACCTCCCTAATGTATAGAGACCCATACAAAGAAGAGATCATCACTGTTGGTTTTTGAGCTTCAAGTGACCGAAGCCGCGGGTAGAGACCAGTGGAAAAATAAAATTGGTTTCAAGAATAATCATTTTGGCCTGATCTCTATAAAAAATATTAAATAGAGTTCAGTGTTGTGGTTTTATCTCGTGAAACATAACGTCGTAAAGAGCAAGTTTAGTTTAGCGATGCAAATTCGTAATACCTACCCTAGATCAAATTAGAACTTCCATATAATTAACAATTACATTTCTTGCAAAAACTACATACTACTAATTTGCTGCGTCTTTCAAAGACCTTCTCTATTCCGTTTTGATTTTCTCATCGACATAAGGATCATGATAGCGAATTAACGATTGACGAGATGGCTATTAAAAATGGCATTATAAGTAGGTAATGTTGATACGTAAATCTGTCCAGTATATCTAGGCACCTCCTCGAGGTGCCGCTTGCAAAGTCAATCAAATTTTAGTTCACAGTAATTTAGTTCCATAATATGCCGCGTGTCAAGTTACACTGGGCTTATGATCTTGTCTTTAGAATCATAAAAGCAACGATTGCCCACTTGATAGCCCAGCGTTTATGGCAATATTCAGTTAATAGTTTACGAGATATCTTTTATAGTGATTGCCATAAGATAGGCAAGGGCACTAAGATTGGTGTCATAAAAATATTATTTTATTAACTACAAGATGCGGGCAACTTTTGGGTTGGATCAAATCGGTATCTGTCTATTATCTAGTTACGTATCTAACGATAACTTGTCGTCTAGACCCATTTATAGACGTAAAAGCTTGGGACTAATTGAAAGGGTGTGAATCATCATGAGAAGAAGAATGTGAGCGAAGATACATACCTACATGCTACAAGAATGTCGTCGTTGTGAAAACAATATTTTGGAGGTAATCTGAACAAAATCGTCTAACCAGCGA
The DNA here is from genome assembly GCA_947256265.1 of Acronicta leporina. Lineage (NCBI taxonomy): Eukaryota > Metazoa > Arthropoda > Insecta > Lepidoptera > Noctuidae > Acronicta > Acronicta leporina. The sequence continues at coordinate 1,322,200 of OX366538.1, forward strand.
AACCAAGATAACGAATTCAAATCAATACAAAAGCAGCGGGAAAACCTATCCAATATGGCCGATTTGCGAGCGCTTTGGACCGCCCTTAAAATATTTTGAGAAAGATTCACAATCACACACATTCACAATCTTAAATTTGCTTACGAAATGTTGAAAACATACTAATAGTCTTAAATATAAGGTCCAAATTGGCTCATATTGACGGCAAATATAGAATTGTTGTATGTAAGTGCCCGCCACAAGTCAAGTCGGAAATCGGAAAACATTATACAAATTAAATTTGGGCTGAAGGATCTTTATAGAGTTCTTGACTAATCTATGGACAAAATATTTTCACTGAAGTATGAAGAATGTGTGATTAATCATCACCAATTTTCGATCTATTTCTTTGTTTTGACGTTGCTGTAGAAATCACCTAAACAAGGTTTAGCGAAACACTGCTCAGGCTCCAGTTATTGTACCTACAACTAGAGGGTATATTGATCTATGCGTACACCCTTAGTAGCTTTACACTCTAATGAAAATATTGGTACCTATCAAATTAGTCTTTAGCGGGAAATAGAGTCGTAGTTTAATTTTTTTTTTTTCAGCTGTGATCGACAGGCCTGCAAAGGCAAGCTTATATCCTTCGTACGTACATCTTACATTTTTCCCGGTTGAGAGCTTTCTTTATGCACCCTTTCGTCTAATTCTGGGACTATCGCGGCCACGGTTAATGTGGTATTAACATCTCCATAGACAGCAAAACATTCTAAATTCAGCCACCAAAGAAATCCGTAACCCCATCGCACACATACAATGGCGGATTTACATAAAAACACCATACGATCAACATACGAGCGTTTAAAAGTTTCTCAAATTGTCTGTGAAACCTATTTGAAGTGATTGGGTCGTTTGGCCTTTTGCAACAAAGTTATCCGCTAGTTACACAAAGTAAACCGACATAGTTCAAAGGATTAGCAACAGTAAACATTTTTACTGAGGAGAGAAGGCCGGTCACTTATCTCAGAGGCTCGTTATCCGTCGAGGGTAGGCAGAGGTAGGTATATTAATGTACTCACAGTTCTTTGTTTAGGTCCGATGTAATAGGGGGCGAGCCGATTGCCATTAACCTGGCACAATTTTGAATTCCAAGCTGCTATTATACTGAGTACTGATTAGTTTCGTTGAAAACCCCAACAACTCTTCTCGACCTGGGAATCGAATCCATAACCTCTAGCGTGGCAGTCGCGCTTGGGACCACTGTGCTACTGAGGTAGTTCGTTTTTTCTAATGCGTAGAAAACCTAAAGGCGCGGCGGAATATCGACAACCCGCAGCCAGCCTTTTCAAAATTCACAGACTTCAAGACAATATTCTATCTAACGTTACGTGCCTCCTGCCTTTCATTATGAGACGAGCATTACGGTCGTCATCTATGAATTTAACAATACAATGTTATCAATATTTACAAGTCTACTAAATCGTACAATTTACGTGCTTTGAATATAAACTAAAACCATAAACAAAGGGTATATATTCTTCCGCGCCGCCGGGCAACGGCAAATGCCCACTCAGCCTAGTCAAATAGATGAAGCAAAAATGTTTATGATACATTAGCCAAATTACGACGGCAAATGTTATCTGTGCGATTTGTTTGTGTTTATCGTTTGGGACTGGGTTTTAAAGCTGCTGAAGCGATATTGATAATATTTTATATGATGGGCAAGTTGTTCATATAAGTACTGTAAGAGGTGTGATTTCTAAATATTTGTCAACACGCTTCCTTTGACTATATGTATATCCAACACGCTTCAGAAAAAGCGGATCTTCAAATTAGGGTCATAATAATCTGTCAACTATATAATAGGTCTATATCGGTTATCCTATTATTTAAAATTGTCAGGCCCTGACTTCTAATATATGGGGCATTTCACGTCAAGCGGACAACCAAAAAAAAATGAGGTCGTGAATTTTGTTTATACTCTGGTCAGTTATACTTCTAGAGACGTGGATGTGTACACCCAAAATTTTTTTCGTATGAAGCCTTATTGCTGAGTTATGCGCTTTTAAAAATTTACTAAGAATGAAGTCATGAATTTTTGGATGCTTATTATCTGTTTCAATTAATTTGTAAAAAAAACTAAAACGTATTGTTTCATATAGTAAATAAGTTGAAGTTTTTAATTTTTTTGTCGAATTCTAAATTTGAATTTTTTTACTATAGTAAACCGGAAGTGAAAATTTGTAATCGATGTTTGAGTAACTTCGACACTTTTATTTTTTAATTTTTTTAACTTGAACTAAAGCTTTAAATGTACTTATTCTTCACAAAAAAAATTAAAACGTGATCGCCAATAGTTTAAAATTTAGAGCACATATAGTGTACCTACATACACATAGCTATGAGCACTTTCTAATCAATCGGGTTTATATGCTAACATGCTGAAATACTACGCTATTAATATTTTATTCCTTCATTCTTACATGCAAATATACAAAAACTAACGATATTTTTTTAATAAAATATAATTACGCATTTGTTATAATAATGACAAGTTCAAACAAAATAGTAATTTCAAGTGTATGTACTCTATGTGCTCTAAATCTTAAACTATTGGCGATCACGTTTTAATTTTTTTTGTGAAGAATAAGTACATTTAAAGCTTTAATTCAAGTTAAAAAAATTAAAAAAGAAAAGTGTCGAAGTTACTCAAACATCGATTACAAATTTTCACTTCCGGTTTACTATAGTAAAAAAATTCAAATTTAGAATTCGACAAAAAAATTAAAAACTTCAACTTATTTACTATATGAAACAATACGTTTTAGTTTTTTTTACAAATTAATTGAAACAGATAATAAGCATCCAAAAATTCATGACTTCATTCTTAGTAAATTTTTAAAAGCGCAAAATCAGCAATAAGGCTTCATACGAAAAAAATTTTGGGTGTACACATCCACGTCTACTAGAAGTATAACTGACCAGAGTATAAACAAAATTCACGACCTCATTTTTTTTAGGTTGTCCGCTTGACGTGAAATGCCCCATATACAATACAAATTAGAAACTGTAGGTACAGGCTGTTTATAAACAAATTTGAGCTCATCTTTGGCTTGTTTATTTTATGACGAATTTACGTTTTGTATACCCCAAAAATACATCTAGCTAAAAGCATACAAGCGCTAAATCGCTGTATAGTACAACAACAGCAATATGTTAACGTATTATGTAAGTAATCAGAGTAATTTAGCTAAAAGCCCGCGAAAAGCGGCCAAAGTGGTCGTAACAATAAAAGTGGTAATAAATTTGTAACACCGCCATCTACACGTCAGTAGTTCATGTTCTATTCATGAGACCCGCCGCTAGATGGCGTTAGTCGTGATTTAATTCTGTCCAGCCTTTTTATGTGCAATGGAGTGGAAATTAATTTTATTTACTTGTGTTGTTTTACTTTTGGTGGTTGATCATTTTTATTGCTTAATTTACTGATTCGTTTTTGGTTTGTCATAGGTTTTAAAGGAACAGCATCCAGTCTATCTAATATAATAATTTCATAATCAATACATATCTACATATATTATCATACTTTCACGCCTGTCTCCCATTGGGGTAGGCAGAGACTGCAGCTATACACTCGCTTCATCTACGTTATATTAGCCTCTTCATGCACGATTGGCGGTTTAGGGCGGTTCAGGTTTCTTAACCTGACCTTATTTGAGAACGTCCGCAATTTGGTTGCGGTATGTTCGCCGAGGTCAGCCCGTTCCGTCAGTACCTACCTACTCGCCACGTAACGTACCTATACTCGTTTCGCCGATCTCTGTTCACCTCTCCTCTCTACATGCCCAAACCACCTTAACATACCATTCTCAATATTTGTTACTACATCTTCTTTCACACCATACCGCTCCCTTATCACGCTGTTCGAGACTCTATCTTTCAAAGTTACCCCACACGTGATTTCTAAGCTCTCATATCTACGGCATTTATTTTATTCTACTTTCGTGTTTCTTCTGCCACACCCAACTTTCACTACCATACATTAGTGCCGGCGCCTAAAGGCCACTAATTACAGCTAGCTGTGTTTTGCTGACAAGTAGCGCCTCATTCACATGATTATCGGCACACACTCTCCTTTCAATGTCGCTCTCAACCTAACAGTCTCTGAGATAGAGTCGAGATCAAACCCCTTACTTATTCCACTCTTGCCTACCAAAATATTGCACACTGTTATAATTTCTCCACTCCACATTTTCATTCTCTCACTCCTAAAAGCAGCATCCATAATTGTTACCATCTTCTGTAACTCCACTCCGACTATGCAAGGATAACTTAATCATCGGAGACAATTGACAAGTATCTCATTCGTTCTTATCATTCACTGTTTTTCGAATCCTTCAGACAACTGTCCGGGAATAATTTAAACCTCAGAGTAACCTTGTCTTACTTCAATGATCTAAACGACCACAGTAACGCTACACATCCAGATTGTCGTCCAATAACACAAGAACTGACAGCTTTTAGAAGCAAAACTGTCAAAAATCAACAATTTGGAAGTCATTGATTGACGATATTCAAACTATAAAATAGTAGACTTATGGCTCAGTACGTATGCCAGAGCGTTACTCCCTTTTAAAAGGCGGGTAGCGCACTTGTGACTCCTCTGGATCAGGCCATCCATCTGCTCGTTTGCCTGCTATCCCATAAAAAAAACCACATTCCTCTCTTATTCCATTTTTCATTGCTGGACTATTCAGTGTCTCGGTTATCCTGACACAGGCACTGAAATCCTCATATGTAGACAGATTACACGCATCCAGCCACTATTTATCCCACACATGGCCAGTATCACCACAATTCAATGTTAAAAAGCGGCGGTAGCCTAATGGCTAGGGCGTCGGACTTGTGATCATGTGGTTGCCGGTTCGAAACCCACCCATCACACTACCGACGTGAACCCACTCGTAACACAAGCATTTAGCTTAACACGAGGGGTTAACAAGAATACTAGTAATGTGTGACCCACATTGCTAGTAAGCTTATTAAAACAAAAATCACTATATTGGAGGCGTTTTCTAAATCCACAACAATAGACTTTTTGAAAGTTGGGCAATTTTTTTCGGCTATGCCGAAAGGAAATCTCAAGGAAAGAATCCATACACCCTATGTTTTTTCTAAATCTCGCTTGCTAATGCCATACTGTTCCTTTCACCACTCTTTCAATCAACACTTTTGCATACAATTAACCAACCGGCGTGTAACAACACTTACGTTGCGTTTTGCCGAGTGAGTGAGGATACCGGTGGCCTAAACACTTTTAAAAGGTGGGCAACGTACTTGCGACTCCTCTGGTGTTGCGGGTGTCCATGGATGGCGGTAATCGCTTACCGTCCGATGATACGTCTGCTCGTTTGCCCCCCTATCCCATAAAAAAAACCACGCTGGTATTTTTTTAAGGCTTGCTCATCCTTGCATGTATACATACATATTAAAAACAAAGTCCCCCGCTGCGTCAGTCTGTTTACGGTAAACTCAAAAACTACTGTATGGATTTTCAAGCTATTTTTACTTAGGGATGGAGGGATTCATGAGGAAGGTATAAAGTTATTTAACATCACGCTACGACTCTTAGGAACGGGGCAAAACGGGTGAAACCGCGAGCGGGTCGCTAGAACTTAATCTATACTTCTATACTAATATATAAAGCTGAAAAGTTTGTTTGTTTGTTTGTTTGTCTGTTTGTTTGCTTGAACGCGCTAATCTCAGGAACTATTGGTTCGATTTGAAAAATTCTTTCAGTGATAGATAGCTCATTTATCGAGGAAGGCTATAGGCTATATATCATCACGCTAAGACCAATAGGAGCGGAGCACCAATGAAAAATGTTTCAAAATCGGGGTTTGTTTTTCCTTTTGAGAGCTTCCGATGCGTGCGCTGCGTAAACGGTTAAAGTTTCGCAAAACTCATATATGACAGAATTGTTCCTCTTTAAAAGTTCTAAAAAAAAGTCCGCGACAGCATATGTCTATCTTTTAAGGTTGGCTCACTATAACCTTTTTTATGCAAACTTTGTTCTAAAATTCCAAATGCATTATTTGCGAAGGTGTTTTTATAAACATGATTTTAATCCTTATCCAAATAAATACGTTATTCATCAGAAGTGTTTAATTTAAAACAAAAGTGCCCTTTACATCATTGGATTTCAATGAATATCTTAGGAGATATCGCAGTTTTAAAATAACATCGCAGCAAAATAATGATCAAGTACCGCGCATTTATGATGTGCAAGGCAGTCATGAGGGGGAAGGGCGGTGAGCCCAGTTAGCTCAGCGAGTTAATTTTCTTTAGGGTATTGTTTCTGATTTTTTAGTACCTATTTTAAGCTAATTCTTTTACCGTGGGTAGGCGATATCTTATCGTATAATCTATACTTAATATATAAAGCTGAAGAGTTTTTTTGTTTGTTTGTTTACTTGAACTCGCTAATCTCAGGAACTAGTGGTCGGATTTGAAAAATTGTTTCAGTGTTAGATAGCCCATTTAGTGAGGAAGGCTATAGGCTATATATCATCACGCTACGCGGACGAAGTCGCGGGCAGAAGCTAGTTAATATATAAAGCTGAAGAGTATGTTTGTTTGCTTGAACGCACTAATCCCAGGAACTACTGGTCCGATTTGAAAAATTCTTTCAGTGTTAGATAGCCCATTTATTGAGGAAGGCTATAGGCTATATATCATCACGCTAAGCCCAAGTAACTATTCCACGTGGATGAAGACGCGGGCAGAAGCTAGTTATTTTATAAAGTAAAACATTTTTTTGGTGTGTTCGCGCACATGCTCGGAGGATGACGTTAAGTCAGACGTTTAGATACAGAACTTTTATATTATTTCATGTGAGCAGAGACACCAGACAGTGCTAGTATGTGACAATGCAGTCACCGATGTGTGAACGCTCTAGTAAAGTGAGTATGCCCAGTGTATAGCTAGCTATCAGCCTGAAGGTATTCCTGCATAGTATTTAATGGAGAGCTATGGGCAGTGATATCCTAGTGATATGAACATTGGCCTGCCAATCCAAAGGTCTCGAGTTTTGAAGTCATGTGCGTATTAATAGTAACTTATCATGCACTTAAACGTTGAAGGAAAATATCGCGAGGAAACATGCAAATCCCGCCGGTTGCCCGTGACCATGGACGCTGTAAAGGGTCCGAAACATCGGGTTTTGATTTAAACTTATAAAACGTGTTAGAATCCGTAAAGTTGTTTTATTTCAATATGTCTAATATTCGCGTAAGCTTCAGAAATCGGTACGCCTGAGAGATTTTCTCGACGGCGCGGTATGAAGTCTGTCAACCCGCATTAGGCTAGCGTGGTGGACTATAGCCTAATCCTTCTCATTCTGAGAGGAGACCCGTGCCCAGCAGTGGGACAGTATGATGGGTTGGTAATGCTATTTACTGGAGACTGGTCTACACTTCACGTGACTAGAGGGCTGGTTTTGTTTTTTTTATGGGATAGGAGGGCAAACGAGCAGCCGGATCACCTGATGGTAAGCGATAACCGCCGCCCATGGACACCCGCAACACCAGAGGAGTCACAAGTCCGTTGCCTGCCTTTTAAAAGGGTTTGGGCCTCCGGTAACCTCACTCACTCACTCGGCGAAACACAACGCAAGCGTTGTTTCACGCCGGTTTTCTGTGGGGGCGTTGTTTCACGCCGGTTTTCTGTGAGGCCGTGGTATCACTCCGGTCGAGCCGGCCCATTCATGCCGAAGCATGGCTCTCCCACGTTTTGTTACTAGAGGAGCGTATAAGCATTGTGATTCAAACGTGGCAATGCTGCCAGTCTTCTGGGCACGGTGCCAGACGACAGCGAAACCGAGAAATACTGAGACGCCTGTGGAGGAGCGAGGTGTGTTGCCCTCCAACCGTAGGGAGGATTCTCCGACCAGGCGGGTGTTTTGCCTGGCGGGCCGCGGCCCAACGGTTGATGTCGGGCTGTTGTATATATGCAACTTACGTTGCAAACTTCACTTGCGCGATTCAGGGTTTGTCCGTCGAAGTTTATCTATGTAGCGCGATAGATGTCGCTACACGCCTATTCGGGCCTCAGTCTTGCAGTGACTATTTGATTGTACCAATAAAAATTTGAATCCTACATACATACATACATGCCAGCACGCCTGTATTCCCCGAAGAGTTTGGCAGAGGCGTACTTAATGTACTTACACCCACAGTTCGTCGGTATGTTTAGGTCCCATGTAATAGGGGGCGAGCCTATTGCCATTAACCGGGCACAACTTCCAAACTCGGAGCTGCTACTGGGAATTTCATAGAAAAACCCAATAACACTGCTCGACCTGGGAGTCAAATCCAAGACCTCGAGCGCAGCAGTCGTGCTCAGGACCACTGGGCTAATGAGGCCTAGTGGCCCTACCTTTAAACATTGCATTTAAACTGCTATTATAATTTAAATATTTTATCTGGCTACAAGAACTCGTAGACTCGTAGCGCGTAGCACGCTACGAGTGCTACATAGCTCGTAGCGATCGTAGCTGTTTTGCAATCTTGGAAGAACTTACTCATTAAAAAACGGCTTCACCAATTTGGTTGAAATTTGGTACACAGATAGTTTATAAGCTAGACTAATGCGTTGATACCTGTAATTCAAGTTGAACCTTATTCTGATGGTTATGCAGATGGAATCGCGGAAGCCCGTAAAATAAACAATAACTAGCTTTTGCCCGCGGCTTCGCTCACGTGAAGCTATATGAGGATTAAAAATGGATCCCAAAAATAATTTAATCATAAACCAACAGTCAGATAATCTCTTCATTGTATGTGTCTGTTATACACCAGAGAGAATATCTCAGGACCCGTTCAATTAATTGAGTCCTAAGAGTGATAACGAAATTAAAATATATTCAGTAGTTTTTGTGCCAACAAACAGACAAGAAGTTTGTAAGTTTTGGGCCAAACAGATAAACAGACAAGATTTTAAAAATCTATTTTTTGGGTCGGAGAAGTTTATATTTCCTTACCCACTTGTTTTTTTTAATATCTTCAATGTACAGACATTTATAATAGTAGAGGAGATAATATTTTGTCACAATAAAATATTAATTAAGTATATCTAACATTTACGCTAATATTCACACAGACATATTGTACTGAAACCACTTTACGGATTCTATCAGAAGATACAAAATACGGTCCGAAACATTTCATACATAATGTAAAATGGTTTTACTGAATTTTCAAACAAAAATAATATATTATTTAAAACAATAAGTCCATTCCACATTAAGTTCATCGCACCGCAAACGGGCAATCAGTGAGCGATCGCCAACACGACAACACTCCTCCCCCGCACCCTTCACCCCTCGCCCGCCGGCGCTCCTTGATTCCAAATTCAATTTGCACCAATCAACGGCCGCCGTCTTCCCGCCTTCCCGCGACGTGACGATCTGTTGTATTTTAAAAAATATCGCCCCTATTGTCTATGATTGTTTGTGGTGTAATCTCTTTTGTTGTTTTTTGGGGGAATGTTTTTTATGGTCGCTGTTTTGGAGTAAATGTTTTGTGTGTATAGGTAGGTAATCAATTTTGTGTAGTTGTGTATTTTGATAAAATTCTTCAGTCATCTCATCAGTTATCTTTTCTTTGATCTCCCTCTTCCCTTATATTAATTTCCATTCAGTTTAATTGCTTTACCCATAACATTATAATAAAATACTTAAATTAATAAAAATACATAAAATAACATACAGTCTATCCCAGTTACCCTGGTACCCATAACACAAGTTAAATCTTACCTTGGGTACCAGAGTTCATAGTTAGTTAGTTCATATTGTTGAATTTGGTAATTTTTGTAAGTAGTGAAGTGTTTTGTTCAATGTTTTGGAAATAAATATTATTTATTTATTATTTATAGTTAACTTGTATTTTTTAGTACCTAAACAAATATGGCGTCCTAGGGACCATTGACCAGGGTCCAGGAACCAGGCACAACTGATAGTGGTTAGATAGTGTTGGGAAATCATGAATGAATGACTGAACTAAATACTCTTAGCAAAGACTGAATTATTCTCACCTTGACGAGTAGGTACTGAATTGATCTTTTAATTTTAAATACGAAGTGAATGTGTGGATATGAATAAATAAAACGACAAACTGCCAAATATTAATTAATTACTCGTGTAGACCTAAGAATAGAAGCCGAGACCTCGGTCTCCGATGCAGTCATGGGCGCTCAAAAGACAACTGTATTTCTATAAAAACATGAAAAACAGTTGATTGGTACAGCTATGATGTTACATTTGCAATTCAACAATTGTACGGTTTCGTTGAAAATATAGAGTTATTTATGGAGCTGCAGTAAATATATTATTTATATATTAACATCATCACCATCACGCCTGTATTCCCCGAAGGGTTAGGCAGAGGCGTACTAATGAACACCCACAGTTCGCCGGTATGTTTAGGTCCATTGAATTTCATAGAAAAACCCAATAACACTTTGCTCGACCTGGAAATCGAACCCAGGACATCTAGCGTAGCAGTCGCGCTTGGGACCACGAGGCTAATAAGGCAGTTTTATTTTTGTAAACAGGTCTTATAAAGACACTTTTACAAGTCGTTGTTTCATTTTTTTATTTAACTGTAGGTACCTACTCACATTTACATTATGACAACTTTGAAACCACTAGACTAACGAGGCAGTTGTTTAATTTCACAGTACCTAAGTACTCAGATTTCAAAATCATAATAAAAATGAGGATAATAGCTTCTAGATATTCATCAGGAATTTAAATACAAGTTTTTTTTCTATTCAACTACAAAAAAACGTTATACTGCTGATTAAGAACAGTATTAAGAAAAAGCGTTACAATTCGCAACAATACTGCATTTAAAAAAATACAACTTGTAGTTGAAAATCCTCAGAGGAATCTTAAATATGTAATTCAATGATAAAAACCTTGAGCAAAAAGGTTCTTTGAAAAATAAAAAAACAACTGTCATAATAATGTCAAAAAGCGCGCGAACCGAAAATGGCGACAGTCGGGCCGCGCGGGTGTCGTTACAATACCAAATATCAAATATTGATATTCGCTCCTCGATTTTGTATTCTGTTTGAATTTGTAGATACTATTTGCGCTTCTACTTGCCACAGTTTTGCGTCTGTCATCAATGTTTGCCGTTCTATAGATCCGTGGTTGTCACAGATATATACTTAAGTGTGTATGTATAAAAAATATACAATTTGAGAAAATGAGTTTAGGCAGGAAAATGTAAAGTGCACATTGTCGATTTTATATTATTTTTCAAAATTGAATTTCTCTGAAGTTTAATGTGTAATTATGGTGGATAATTAACCATTAAGTGCTCGTGAACGTGTGAGAGTGTAGGCAAATGATATAAAATTTAAAATCGTGACTTTTTGGGTTCACTCCTAAACTCCATCGAAGCCTCAATAAAGTTTCTACCGTTTTATTGGGGCAACTGAACATAACACAATCCCACGATGGGAAGTGTTACTTGATTACTCTAATACTTGACACTGGCAAATACACAAAAAGTGTAGCGCCATAATTAAAGAAAAAATGTATTGCAATTTTCATAACATACCATCACGCCTGTATTCCCCGAAGGGTTAGGCAGAGGCGTACTAATGTACACCCACAGTTCGCCGGTATGCATAGGTCCCATGTAACAGGGGGCGAGCCTATTGCCATTAACCGGGCACAAATTCCTAACTCCGAGCTGCTACTGGGAATTTCATAGAAAAACCCAATAACACTTTGCTCGACCTGGGAATCGAACCCAAGACCTCTAGCGTAGCAGTCGCGGTCAGGACCACTTGGCTATTGAGGCAATTTTCAAGTGATAAATTATGAAACTATTAGACTATTATGCGGTCTAGTGCCGAATGGGCGACTTCACATTCCTACAAGCACTTTTCGGAGTCCTGTAGATTAATAAAGACACTTAAAAACGACAGAACAAACTTTTTTTAAACCCGTAACTAACCCTGATATTTAAGCTCTCTTTTGAAGTCCAGACAGAAGTAGCTTATATCAAATATGTCAATTTTATATGTAGGGAAATATCTAGCAGGTTTGAATTTACCTGTCCTAACTGATGGCGTTTAGACATTTGGAAGCGCGTAGCTCGATCATTATTTGGAGAGCTCAACGCACCGTCGCACTACGGTACCAGATCAGCAAGACATCTGCGTAGATTAGGTACTACATAAAATACTCAAAACTAAAGTTAAATTTTAACTAAGTATTTACTAGAATAGCTAGCGAAATTATTGCGTCCCAATTCTTGTATCTAATAGGCTTATTTAAGAAGAGAATGGGAGTAAAAAATGTTGAGAGCGTCTCAAGTTATCGACGTTGGCGTATCAGTAACTGCAAACAGCAGTAACTTGTTTAAACAAAAGGCATCAATCACGGCGGCCACGCCCAGGCGCCGAGACTATAGGCTTGTCCTTAATTTGGTGAATTTTGCGAATATTAGACTGTTAATTGTTTTAAAATAAAACTATTTTTGTTGGATTGGTTGAAAAAAAAAGGAAGCTAAACAAAATATTTGTCACAAAATTACTATAAATCCAAATAATTAAAACAATGTTATCAAAACCAAATTCGGTACCTACTGTTTATTAATTTAATTGCAATGAAAAAAAAAAAATTTCTTAAAGCAGTTATGAGCCATGCTACGGTCTACGAGCTACGAGCTACGGCTACAGGCTACGGCTACGCGCTACGAGTTGAAATTAAATATAAATAAATCATCAGTTATTTACCTACTGTTAAAAATTGTTAAACACGATTGGCCGCCATTTATTACCATCTAAAATAATTGCTAGTCTTTAATTTTGGCGTTCCGACTGAAATTTCTTCTACAGTTTTTTGTAAGTAAATAAATGTTTGGCGATTTGCTACACTATGAATACACCCCGCTATCCATAACGGGAGGCGGTAGAGGGAGATGGCACTACATCTCTCTCACTCGCAGACAGGCTCAGAATACAGAGTAGCTGAGTTTTTCCACACCAATTTATACAGCCGACACCACTTCAGAACATACGGCGGCCATGCATCAGGGGAAATGTGAGACAGTCCCGAAAATGTATACTATTTATGTCAATTAGTTTCATTGTATTAAAAAATAAAAGTGATATATTTTTAATTAATTATTTTATAAGTTTACAAAAGGTATGACACTTAACTGTCACGATATCAACATATTTATAATTAAATTAATTATTCCACTTTATAATATTAAATTTATGTACCTATAAGTTATTTTTATGTTTAAGTTACATATTTTTACAAAAAATGTAAATATATTTATATTAATTGAGTAATAAATATGTATTTCCTACTGTAAATATGTTGTTAGTTTACCTAATAAATAAATAAAAAATATTTTAACTTTGATTAACTTCGAGAGTTAGTTTCAAGCCTGCAATGTTGTGATTAGGATGACGTTTCAATTCCGTACGTAGAAAAGACCGCATTAAATTGCCACCTATACAAAAACTTTAATTTCTATCTGGATTTTTTAACCAAACTTCTTGGTCACTCTACATTCTCCCCGTCCCCTCTTGGCTTAATTTAGTGTTGTAAGCGAACAGTTACCATTCTCATGTTATTTAACTGTTCCTACCAACTATAGTTGGTGTGAGTAGTTAGCCCTATGTAGATGTATCGTCATGCCTCGATATGGTGACATAAATACTAGGAGAGACGCTGTACTGTTCATTTATTATATACTAGCTTCTGCCAGCGACTTCGTCCGCGTGGAATAGTTACTTGGTTTAGCGTGATGATATATAGCCTATAGCCTTCCTCAATAAATGGGCTATCTAACAATGAAAGAATTTTTCAAATCGGACCAGTAGTTCCTGACATTAGCACGTTCAAGCGAACAAACTCTTCAGCTTTATATATTAGTATAGATTAGTAAAGTATAGATATAACATACCATCACGCCTGTATTCCCCGAAGGGTTAGGCAGAGGTGTACTTATGTACACCCACAGTTCGCCGGTATGTTTAGGTCCCGTGTAATAGGGGGCGAGCCTATTGTATAAGTATAGATATAGATATAGAAAATATCTGGCTTACTTCGAATTACATAATTGGTGTTTGTCGTCATATTAACATATTCTACCGTCGGAGAGTCGTGCTTCGGCACGATTGGGCCGGTGCGACCGGAGTGATACCACGGCCTCACAGAAAACCGGCGTGAAACAACGCTTACGTTGTGTTTCGCCGAATGAGTGAGGATACCGGAGGCCCAAACCCTTTTAAAGGGCGGGCAACGGAATTGTCTCAACTCCTCTGGTGTTGCGGGTGTTCATGGGCGGCGCTTCGCTTACCATCAGGTGATCCACTTGCTCGTTTAGCCCCCTATCCCATAAAAAAACATAACTCCTATTTGCTGCTGGCCTAGCACAGTTTGGCAGACTTCATACGCTGTTGAATAAGTGCAATTTCAAATGTTTTTATTTCAAACTAGCTTCTGCCCGCGGCTTCGCCCCCGTGGAATTCGGTCTGTCATCACATCCCACGGGAACGGGATAAAAAGTATCCTATGTCCGTCTCCTCGTTCTAAGCTACCTCTCCACCAATTTTCAGCCAAATCGGTTCAGCCGTTCTTGAGTTATAAATGGTGTAACTAACACGACTTTCTTTTATATATATAGATAAGCTTTTACAAGCGCTTATGACACGTAATGATTCTAGTTGCACGGTTCCAAAAGGTCGATCCTATGGAGAAGAATCCGGCAAGAAACTCCATGGACACTCATTTAAAATAAATTACAATCTTCACTGGTACAATATTGCGATAACAAGATTTGTGAACGTTGAAGGATGTCCAAGTCTGAGTCCAAGTCTCTTTAGCATGCAGGTTTCCTCGCGATGTTTTACTTCATCATATAATTAAATACTAAAATTCTTAGCATGCTTTAGATTTAATCTCGTTTCGTATAAACATTCAGCATAGTCCCTACCTCGCTAGTAATATCTCGTGTTCTATGGCTGTGACTATAGGGACAAGGTGGTCTTTAATCAGTACGAGTTATTAAGAATTATAATTATTTGTAATTAATTATAATTTTATTGTACAATATCGTGGGAGGTGCTTTTTATCGTGGGAGAGCCATGCTACGGCACGGATGGGCCGGCTCGACCGGAGTGATACCACGGCGCCTCACAGAGAACCGGCGTGAAACAATGCTTGCGTTGTGTTTCGCCTAGTGAGTGAGAGACCGGACCTACCGGAGACCCAAACCCTTTTAAAAGTTGGGCAACGCACTTGTGACTCCTCTGGTGTTGCGAGTGTCCATGGGCGGCGGTTATCTCTTACCATAAGGTGATCCCTCTGCTTGTTTGCTCATCTATCCCATAAAAAGCAAAACAAACAAGAAATGAAACATCCGAGTCCAACATATCAACTATATCTTTATTTATAATTTTGCATATAATTTATTACGATTATTTATTAATATGGTACAGTACTCCACGTAAAAACATATACATTTTATATATTAATACAGTCATACAGTTACGGCCAAAAAAGGGCAAACATAACACGTTATTTCTATTGCCTAACCAGATATTGAGAAATGAAAGATGTCGGGCTAAATTCCAGACTCAATTTGAACTAGTCCGTCGGACAACCAATTGGAGGCAGGAAGACATCTTGACTTTGTGCCTACATTTATAAAAAAAAAATGCAAATACATACAAACAAGAACTTTGTATCTATGGATGGGAACAATTTTAAAGTAAGATATTTAATTTATCTTTACCTTACCTTTTTAAAGATTGCTCTGATTTTGATTTATACACAAAATGGAAATATCTGTAAAGTTATAAATTCTGCGTTTCCATTTTGTTTTGTCTTAGCGTTTCCATTTTGTGTATAAAAGTTATAATTTTAGCGTAGCAGTCACTTATTTTGGCATGAACTGTAAAACTTCTCACTGGTTTACGTAGTGACAATTGCTAATCCAATCTTAAATAAACTTAATTAATACCCTAGCTTACGTTATGACTATGGCCACATTGTTTTAGTGATTAATATTAGTACTGCACAAGAGCATGGCCATTTATTGGCAACGAGTGATCGTATTAACAAAAATATTGATTATAAACACAGATGTCTTATGAAAAAATACAAAAAGATAGCTAATAGGTAAGGTGGCAACCTTACCTATTAACTATCTTTTTGTATTTATTTTGCATTTTCCAAAAATAACTTTTTATCTTAGCATGGAAAATGCAAAAAAGATATAAAAAAAGATAAAAAATTTGATACTAAGTATTTTAGACAATTACGCGAATCTTAGAAATATGTAAAACAATAGGTACTTTCTCGATTAACTGAAGCATTAGACAAAATAACTGTAAAATAACGAGAGGTATTTTATTATAATTAATGCATTTTAAGTTTTATTTTGTTTGTAAATAAAAAAAATATTCTCATGAAAGTGAAAGTAATTTTATATAAATTGAGTAAGTACCTTTTTTTCCGTCTGTGGAAAACGTTGTATTGTATAATAAGCAACTAAAACATTTCTACTGACATATTAATTATTATTATGTTAAAAATACCTAATCACTGGTTGCCTAGACTTAAGTACTAATCTTAAAATTATCTTTACATTTTTACAAAATGGCGTCACAGTTAGTAACTTAAAACAATAATACTGTTCTGGAAGATGTCTCTTTGTTAGTAGTTTTTTATTAATAATTTATTTATAAACAAAAATACTGACTGGAACGTTATAAAAAAAAACTTTAAACTATTATAATAAGTATATAAATTACGTATTTGCCGATGACAAAAAATTCTATTTAAAATACCTTGCTAAAGGTACCATAGCAATCAGATTGTATTCGATAAAAAAAAAACAATTTTCTGTATATTTTCATAAATTAGTACAGAAATATCTACTTATTACGTTTTAGTTGTGCTGGAAGATATTACGTGTCTATGATTTTCATTAATAAAAAAAATCTTAATCTGGTTACCTTCCACAGTCCATCACGCTGGCCTAGTGTGAGTTAGCAGTAATGGTTATTTATCAAATAAAAAGGGCATATTATTTTTAACAGTCGGAGTCGTATTATTAGGTTAAGATTATTAGATTACATATTATAGTTATTATTATTTACATTACTATTTATTATATAACAATAAAATGTAGAAATATACACTTTACTTGACTAGAAATGGCTATGCTAACTTAATTTTATTTTTATAGTATACGTAGTGACTTTCGGCTTGGCGACACAGAAATAAAAAATAAATAAAAAACTATTGCAACTCTTTGCTCAAATAACTGTTTTTTTTAAATTATATTCTGTAGCAATGGAGAATTAAATAGGTACCAATTACTTAGAATTTAATATTAATTTAATATTTTTTCTCATAAAACAACTAACAAATTAATAGGAAACGAAAAAAATATTTATTTTCATACCACATAAGGCCTAAACATATCCATAGGCCGGTTGCCATCTTGGTTCATTACCACCAAACCGCGCCTATTTTCCAGATTTGAATTAAAGTTCGCGGCAGCCATCGCCCTCTCTCGTTCTAACGCGATAATTCTGTCCCTGTCTAACATAGGTTTGACAGCTGTCAAATCTCCCGCCATTGGTACAGGCTTCTCCTGTTCGTTTTGAATTTCTTTTGGTTTCTTCTCTTCAGTCTGAGGCGTGTCTTTATTTTTGGAGTCCTGTTGGGCTTTTTTTGAACGTTTCCACTTCATTCTTCTGTTTTGGAACCATATTTTTACCTGTGGACGAACGAAAGAGACTTTATACTATGAAAATCAAACACATTAAAATAATATCATACACCCTGGTTTAGGGTGTCCCCTTAAACCATACGTGTAAATCCAAACAGGTGGTGTTAATATCGTATAAATTTCTAAGACCCCCCTACATCCCGAGGGTGCGAGATTAATCTTTAAACCTTCGTAAACCTGAGCGAAGCCATAACGTTTACGACCCCACCCTTGTAATCTTGACATACAATTGTAAGCTCAAATCCGCCGTGTTGACAGGTGTTGGCGCCAAAACAAATGTCAAAATTGGGTTGGTTGAGTGTCGACTGTCAGTGTTATAATAATTTTATTAATACGAATGCTATTAGCTGAATACTGAAATTGGATGTTTGATTAGAATATTGCTTTTTTTTAACAAATGGCTAATAAATAGGTTGATCGATTGATCTGTAAGGTAATACCGCTAAACTGAACTTGTTGCGGTCAGATTAATGGATGGGTGACAATTCTTTGCATATCTTGGCCACTCGTGCTTCGGAGATTATGTTCAAGCCTATCAAGAATAATAACTTTAAACCATCGGACCCGGATACAAAAAAATAAATAAAATGGACCCGAAAAATATCACTACATACCATCCATGCAGTCTATCTAGTATTACCCAGGAATTCGGTCGCGATCTTTGCGGAGGTTTGAAGGCCGTCGTTTTGTGTTGACTATTGCGTTTTGTAATGTTTATTTAGTACAGCAAAACGAGAGTCAGTAAAAATAGAATTTGTAAGGCGCACATAAGATTTTACGTCATTTCTTGCTTTGGTATGCTTTCATCATCATTTATCATTTAACACTTAGCTGGCTCATTAGCCTAGTGGTCCCAAGCGCGACTGCTACCTACGCTAGGGTATGATTTCTAGGTCGAGAAAAGTTTTAAGTGAGTTTTACTATGAAATTCTCAGTAGCACCTCGGAGTTTGAAATTTGTGGTCAATGGCATTAGGCTCCCTATTACATGGGATCTAAACATTACGGCTGTTGGCGTATAATAATTAGTACTCCTCTACTTTAAATCGTGGAGAATACTTCTAGCCTATTTTACCCTGCAAACTGCCATGAGCTCATAGATATACACAAAAAAAAAACAAATGATACTTCGACGCAAATGAGTCACAGTTTGACTCTCCTTACCTGAGTCTCTGTGAGCATCAGACTGGTGGCCACCTCAAACCTCTTCGGTCTGGACAAGTACTTGTTCATCCTGAACTGCTTCTCCAGCTCCAGGAGTTGTTGTGACGTGAAGGCAGTGCGCGGTCTTCTGGTCTTGCCTAGAAGAGCATGAGGGGCACCTGGGGAAGGAAGGTGGTGGTTAATCGTGGTGAGAGACAGGATTGATATTGGTTAAAACAGCCGATTTAAGGGTCAAGCGGACCGAATTTCCAAATTGTAATCCAAAAACACTGTTCATCTAGGTTTCTGCTTAACCATTTCGTCCAAAATACTTCACTAGAAATAAATGTACTTAAGCGAATGCAGTTCTTGATAACTTTACCAAATGTGGTTTGAGTTTTCTGTCGTTTATTTCCAGCGAAGTAGTAAAGTTGTATACAAAATGGTACGGTAGAAACCTAGAGTAGGTACCTAACGGTATCTCAATCTGAATAAAAACAGAATTTGATAAAATATTGTTTGGATAACGATTTATCTTGGTATTACGTTTTTGTGGGCAATTTAAGCTCCGCCGAACCCTCAAATGACCGACCTAGAGACTTATTATAATCAATAGGTATCCATATCTCATAATAACCACACAAGACCAATCAATGGTTCAATCTGAATTAATCAAATCAAATCAATAATAAAAACAAGATACCACTTAACTGCTATTTATTAAACAGAACGTTAATATAACTAATTTATCGCATCAAAGTCCACCGCTAAGCTTATAAAAATGATAATTAACAATTACACTAACACGAACGCGACATTTGGTGTTGTTTACCCAACACGATAATGCCATGAACGCATCTGTCAAGTTTTGGCGCGAACCGCCATGTTTTTTTTCGGTTGTTTGGTAATTGCATTATTTTTATTGTATTGTGTTTTTGTTTATTGGTGAGATCTGGGGTGTGGGATTATGCATGGTAGTAATCGTGTGGGAGTGGTGCATAAATGGTACAATTTATTAATAAAAGTTTTAAGTATGAAGTTTGTGGCTAAGTAATTGCCGATCTGTAAGGTTACCGAATAGAATACCGATCCTGACAGTGTATGCACGGGTCATTGACCATTTAATTTTTCTCTCTATGCCTTGGGGTCTGGGGAGTACCTACATTTAAGTCGTTGGTACTGGTTCTCATACCAACACCCAAGTATGATAATTGTTAGTGGTAGTCAGAACTAGAAAAGTCTGACCAAATAGATTATCCGTCCAATTGAAATCATGCAGAACTTTGAGAGAATTCATTAAATATAACAATTTTCTTCAGTTATACTAATTTACCGTCGGCGGCAGTCTAACTTTTTTCTTTAAAAAAAAAGTTGTCCCATATTAGGACTTTCTCCTGTGATGAATACCCGCAACACCAGAGGAGTCACAAGTGCGTTACAACAACCAGATTAAACAAAGTGTCCGTTAGTAGAAATCTAATAAAACACTACAAAATAATGTCGTCTCCGCATTATTTGACTGAAATAAAGCGAACAAGTAATCATAAAATAATCTATCCTATTTTCTGAGCCACTCTCACGTCGTCGTAAAAAAGAAAGAACCCTTTTGCTCCCACACAAAGGGCAAAAGTAAACACTCATACAGCCAAAATGTTTTTTTCCTATAACTTATAAATGCATTAAGACCTACATGTAGTTACAGAAAATAAATAGAAAATCGTGCTCAAGTGTCGTTTTCATAAATAAATAGTTAAGTCATGTTGGCTCTACGTGACTTTCCTGTGCCCAACCGAAGCTTAAAATGACGTTCGGCCCCATCCGGATCCTGTTGAGTATGTTTGTTCTTGTATAATAAAGATATAACGACCTATTTTGTTTGTTATTTATTTATAATTGGAATTGTAATTGATTGTTATGTTTAAACCCATCAATTACTGGTAACGGTAATTTTAATAGCATAGATAAGTCGGGCAAACTTGGACAGCCTTCAACGTCCACACATCTTCTTATGGCAATATTGTAACAGTGAAAATTGTAACATAATTTATTTTAAAATAAGTAGTGTCCAATATGGAGTTTCTTGCCGGATTCTTCTCCGTGAGATCAACCTTTTGGAACCGTGTAACTAGAATCATAGCGTTTTATAAACGCTTGTAAAAGCTTATTTGAAATATAAACATTTGAACTTGAATTTTTTTAGGATTTTGAATCATAGTATAATATACCATCAAGCCTGTATTCCCCGAAGGGTTAGGGCAGAGGTGTGATAATGTCTATCCACAGTTCGCAGATGTTAACTCTCCAAACTCCGAGCTGCTAATGAGAATTTTATACAAAAACCCAATATTAGCACTTTTCTCGACCTTGGAATCGAACCCAGGACCTCTTGCGCAGCAGTCGCACTTGGGACCGCTCGTTACCAGAAAGCTTGCCGGTATTTTTGGGTCCCATGTAGGTAATACATGGGATCTAAACCTGCGAACTTTGGGTACATTAATACACCTCTACCTTTAGAATACAGGCGTGGCGTGGGTATGATTGTTATTTTAGACCTACTTTACCTACCTAATAATACTTATAGCATCCTAGAAAATATTCAAAAACGGAGTGAAAAGGTTTTTACAGGGTCGACAACTCGCTAACGACACTTCTGGACCTGTAGACATGTTGCAATCCGCACGGAAGAGATGAAGCGAAAGTGGTGTGCCAGGATCGTAGCAAGTGTAGTCTATGCCTACCCCAATAGGAGGCAGGCGCGAAAATATGTATGTATAGTAAGTAGATTTGTAGCAGAAAGAAGCTCGAAACGTTTACGATACGAATTCGATAGTTCTTCGTGCTTATCGAATAGAGAAACGAATAGAAATAAAATGTATGGAGATGACATTTGTGCGCGCTCGAGTTGTTGAAAGCTTATATCATTTGTGTATACTGAGAATTCTATTCTATTTGTTTAGCGTGGGTTTGGTGTTGAATGATATCCATAGGGTACGGTAACTGGTTACCATCAGGCGGGCCGTAAGCTTGTTTAATACCTCAGTGCTAAAAAAATAGAGTAGTCTCCATTTTAGGTAATACTATGGCCAAACGACTCCGCAGTAAGGAGGTTAAAACAAATCCGTATATTTTGCCGTCCGACATTCCCCTACTGTTATTTATGGCGAAGTTGGGACGGTCAGTGGCTCTACTTTGTGCTCGGGATATTATTCTATATTAGATATTAATCTATATATAGAAAAATCAATTGCTGTTCGTTAGATTCGCTAAAACTCAAGAACGGCTGGGCCAATTTAGCTGATTTTGGTTTTGAAATGTTTGTGGAAGTCCAGGGAAGGTTTAAAAGGTAAGTAAATATGAAAAAAAAATCTGATGCGGTACGTAGTTCGCTGGGTCAGCTAGTACTAATATATAAAGCTGAAGAGTTTGTTTGTTTGTTTGCTTGAACGCGCTAATCTCAGGAAAAAATCTTTCAATGTTAGATAGCCCATTTATTGAGGAGGCTATAGGCTATATATCATAACGCTACGTGGATGAAGTCGCGGGCAGAAGCTAGTTTAGTATAAATGAAACTTACAGGAAAATTGTAGTGTTTCATCACCTCCGAGAGTTTTAAATTTGTTAGGTCGGCTTTCATTTATGTTCGTAATAAATTCATCACATATTTGCTATTCTTGAGTCGAGCAATTGTTACTGCGTTTTTCTGTGAAATTCTCGGTAGCAGCTTGGAGTTTCGTTTTGTGCCTTAGGCTCGCACAAGGCTGGCATTAGGCTCTGATTCAGTTACTTATTCTGAGCAAAATATATTCAGGTTTGGCATATATACTGTTATTGTAGGTATACGAATTCACTAGACAACTAAGCTTGATCATGTGAACAGAATTGATTGCAAAGCAGCGGTAGCCTAATGGCTAGGGCGCACTTGCGAATATGTGGTTGCCGCCCAGTTCGAAATCCACCCATTGCACTACAGACGTGAACCTGTGTTCTAATGTGCGAGCAACATTGCTAGAAAGCAAAAATATATAAATACATAAATATATAAATACATGGTATATATACTTAATAATTCAAATAAATAATGTAATTTAATGTAAAAAGACAAAGCCTATAATTAATACATACCTTTATTTTATAATACCCAATAATTTATAATTGGTAACTACCGTGGCAAGTAAAATAAATCCTCCTCTCTTCTAAAATTGCTGTGCCCTACAGGGTCCATAATGATTCTTGTCTAATTACACCACCTTAGTGTACATTATGGTATGCAATAAAGAATATGAATATGAAAGCTGTTTTTTTTAAAACTGCCTCATTAGCTTAGTGGTTCTGAGTGTGACTGCTACGCTTGAGGTCTTGGGTTCGATTCCCAGGTCGAGCAAAGTGTTATTGGGTTTTTCTATGAAATTCCCAGTAGCAGCTCGGAGTTTGGAATTTTTGCCCCGGTTAATGGTAATAGGCTTGACCCCTATTACATGGGACCGAAACATACCGGCGAACTGTGGGTGTACATTAGTACGCCTCTGCCTAACCCTTCGGGTAATACAGGCGTGATGGTATGTATACGTTATGTTATGTTTTTTAAAACAAATATTACGATCCCGTATCGCAAGCTTAAATCTAAATATCAGCAAACAAAATAAATCATTGCTCGGAAGTAGAGCAACTTTGCCGGTGCATCACCTATGACAGATTTATTAGGGGGGATACACCCATATGAATACTAGTGGTCCTTTTTAATCTAACAACAAAGGAGATTGTTTTCCACTAGATCTGTTCCTGTGTGATCTGGTTTTTACTAAAGTGTAGGAACACAGGATGAAATTTAATAGATACGAATGATGCGATACATTAAAATATATCTTTTTGTGTTTTTTTTTTTGCATTTTTCATGCTAAGATTACAAATTTATATTAGTGAAGGAAAATTTGGATTTGGTTAGATCTGGCAGATGCTATGACCACTAAGCCACCGCCAGTCCCACTGGGCAGGTCGAAATTTGCACGTTCTATAGCAAAAGTTTATGTTCTCTGTGTAGCAGAAAATTAAAATGCTTAATGCATTCAGATTGTTGCGTGGACCCCATTATACTGTCCCACTGCTGGGCACGGGTCTCCTCTCAGAATTTGGGCTATAGTCCACCTCGCTAGCCTTTTGCAGGTTGGCAGACTTCACACGCCGTCGAGAAAATCTCTCAGACTGGTTTCCTCACGATGCTTTCCTTCACCGTTTAAGCGCTAACAATAAACTATTAATACGTACATGATTTGGATTTGAATTGTCATATCACTCGGCTATATCTATTAAACAATTTTCCTATTATTAAGACAAATCGCAGCGTCTAGTCGCGCGATTGGGATCCACACAATAGCGTTAGACCGCTTCGTCGAGCGCAAGACGGCAATCAACGTAATTTGATTCTCGTCCCCCGCCCCTACGGGGTAGCTAGCCCTTATATCAACAACTTTATATTCGGGGGGCTGAAATATGTGTTTGTGACTTCTGAAAGTATACTCGTGCTGATTTTGGGAGTGAAATTGAGGTTAGTTTTGGGTGCAGTCATTGTATAATCTTCACATGGTAAAACAAAGTAGCTCCGTCTGTAGAACTTTTAAAGTACGCAAGAATTTTAATGCAGTTTTTATCAATAGAAAGAAAAAGGATTTATTGACACGGTCAAGGACTCTGCATAATATAGGCAGAAAAAAAAACTAAGTACTTAATATTATAAAGCTAAAGAGTTGGTTTGCTTGAACCTTGAACGCGCTAATCTCAGGAATTACTGGTTAAATTTGAAAAATACTTACTTGCAGTGTTAGATAGCCTAATTATTGAGGAAGGCTATAGGCTATATATCATCACGCTAAGACCAAGCAACTACGCGGACGAAGTCGCAGGCATATGCTAGTCAATAGATAAAGTGATTCAAGAGGGAGGTTTTAAGCTATTGAACAACACAATATGACTTTTAGAAAAGGGGTAACACAGATAAAACTACGAGCGGCTACCTAAGTAGTGTAAATAAAAACAAATTAAAAAAAACTAAACCCCGATCACGAAAAATCAAATGAAAAGCATGAAACAAGAAATATTCCTGTATCACTCACATGAAGCATATTAGGATTAAAAATGGATTGCACAAATAATTATATCAATTGATGGTCTCTTCTTTGAATGGGTATATCTCAGGATCCATTCAATTAATTGAGATAAAAACGTCACCAGTTTAAGGAGCATGTAAGTACTTCCTAACTGTGATTAAAAAATTAAAATCCTCTCAATAGTTTTTATACCAACCCTTAACAAACAGACAGACAAGAACTTTAAAATTACATTTTTGCGTTCGGACTTGTTTATATACCCTAACCCACTTGTTTTTTTTAAATACCAGCTTTTTTACTATTTTATAATAGTATAGATTTATTCACAAATAGTTAAAATTCACGAAGAGAAAGATTACGAATATGATTTCCATCCCTCGATCATAGCCTCATTGAAAGTCCCATAACATATGATTTGAATGTAGCACTTTATTTTTATGGGGCGCCCATCAAACGGGGACGTAATATCGGGCATGTGGGTTCCATGTCGACCCTAATTTCGTACCAAATTGATCCTATTACGGTGTTAGTTTGGCACTTTCGCGCTTGGATAAGTGACAATGATGTTAGGTGGTGGATTGTGATCGATATTAGGTAGGTATAGGAGTTAAGGTTAAGCTGCGCCTGCCGCAGTCAGTGTGTGGATGGGTGCCAATCCGTCCTCGGCATATCGGTATTGCCCAGAAATTAAGCCGCATCACTACTCACTACATAGTATAAAAGAAAGTCGCTTCCCGCTGTCTGTCTGTCCCTATGTATGCTTAGATCTTTAAAACTACGCAACGGATTTTGATGCAGTTTTTTTTAATAGATAGAGAGATTCGAGAGGAAGGTTTTAAGCTATTTAACATCACGCTACGACTCTTAGAAACGGGGCAGCGTGGGTGAAACCGCGGGCTGGTCGTAATTATATAATAGACAGACTTCAACGTAAGTGTGGTCTCTGGCCAGTCAGACCCCAAGAGGTACCATCGAACAAGATAGATTTCTTGCTTTACTAAGTTTAATGAACGGTCTTTAATGCCTCTTCCTCCATCCACCCTCAATTAAAATAGCGTGAACATAAATACAATTAATTGTAACGAACTAATCGTATGCCCCAAACTTTTAATAATCACATTACTTATTTTTATCGAAATACAGTCGAATTTGGCGTAACAATTATTATTCGCAGGGTCTTAAAAAAACTTTCTGGTATTTATAACTTTATTTATATTGGGTTACGGTATAATTTTGTGTGATTTTGTTTTCCATAGGGGTGTCACAAAGACAGGGGTGTCAAATTATTAGAACAGTAATTTAATTTGTTTATTTTTATAGTCGCTATCGTAAATGGTGATATTTGAACTGGTGATTAGCCGGTGTTAAATGTTTTGAATTTTTAATTGCTATTGGGGTGATCTTAAATCGCTAGCAGAATACTACTTAGCATGGAGAAAATTAAACAACTCTAAAACTATGCGCAATGCGACAAGAGTATGTCGCATTGCATTTTATATGCTAAGATTAGATATGAAATATTCAACTTGCGAGCAGGATTTGAACCTGCGTCTTCTGGTTTGATACACCAATCGTTATGACCACTAAGCCACCGCGAGTCCCACCCGCCATGTTTTTTTTTATGCAATAGGGGAGCAAACGAGCAGACGGATCACCTGATGGTAAGCGATAACCGCCGCCCATGGACACCCGTAACACCAGAGGAGTACCTCAAGTGCGTTGCCCGCCTTTTAAAAGGGTTTGGGCTTCCGGTAACCTCATTCACTCGGCGAAACACAACGCAAGCGTTGTTTCACGCCGGTTTTCTGTTAGGCCGTGGTATCACTCCGGTCGAGCCGGCCCATTCGTGCCGAAGCATGGCTCTCCCACGTGAAAATCGAAATTTGCCTTCACATTCTGAATTGTTTAAATATTGTTTTGTTTTTTAAGAAACGACAATAATACATAAGTCAGCCATACACAGGGAGTGGAAAATGAGTAGGCGTGGTATATTCACGCATGCGCTGTAACAACGAATGCCTACGCTGCTTCATATTACTGGAATACTTTCAACTGATTTGATTTCTCGTGAAAATTTTTCTGAGGATTTTATTTCGAAAAGCATTTCTTGAAGAATGATATGACCATTGGACTGCCAAGTCAAAAGTCTCGAATTCAAATCCAAGGCACGCACCTCTGACTTTTCGGAGTCATGTGCGTATTAATTGTTAATTATCAAGGAAACATCGTGACAAACCTGCATGCCTGAGAGGTTTTGTAGACGGCGTGTGAAGTCTGCCGACCCGCATTAGGCTAGCGTGGTGGACTATAGCCTACTCCCTCTCATTGTGTGAGGAGACCCGTGCCCAGCAGTGGGACAGTGTAATGGATTGATTATGATTTCGTGATTGGTGCTTTTTTATGGGATAGGGGGGCAAACGAGCAGAAGTATCGCCTAATAGTTAGCGATTACCATCGCTAATGGACACCCGCAACACTAGAGGAGTCTCAAGTGCGTTGCCTGCCTTTTAATAGGGTTTGGGCCTCCGGTATCCTCAGTCACTCGGTGAAACACAACGTAAGTGTTGTTTCACGCCGGTTTTCGGTGGCTTAGTGGTCATAGCGTCTGGTGTATCTATCCAGAAGACGCAGGTCCGAATCCTGCCTGCGAGTCGAATTTTTCCTTCACTAAAATATCTTTATAATCTTAGCATGAAAAATCACAAGAAGATGATTTATGTAACAAGTTAAGAATGATGATTTTACGAAAATAGTTGCCTTCGCTAACAGTTATAGCTCTAACTAACATGGCCATTGTCAAAATGACCGCATCTAAACGCAATCTTTACTGGAAATGTGGATTTTACCCAATTAGTGCCTGCCGGAGTTTTACTAGTGATGTGAATATGTCGACAACTTATATTACCGAACTAGCGGTCCACCCCGGCCTCGCACGGGTGGAGAAATCCCTTAAATTTAACAAAATATTCTATAGCCTATGTTAATCTGGAATAATGTAGCATTCAAAGGGAGAAATAATTTTTAAAATTGGCCCGTTAGTGTTTGAGTTTATTCGTTACATACATACAAATATTTCCTCTTTATAATATTAGTATAAATAACAGGATGGTGAGCTAGTTGTACTTTCTTTATATGGGACTAGCTTCTGCCCGCGACTTCGTCCGCGTAGCGTGATGATATATAGCCTATAGCCTTCCTCAATAAATGGGCTATCTAAAACTGAAAGAATTTTTCAAACCGGACCAGTAGTTCCTGAGATTAGCGCGTTCAAGCAAACAAACAAACAAACTCTTCAGCTTTATATATTAGTATAGATAGGGGGGCAAACGAGCAGGCGGATCATCCCCGAAGGGTTAGGCAGAGGTGTTAGGTACACCCACAGTTCGCCGGTATGTTTAGGTCCCATGTAATAGGGGCCTATTGCTATTAATCGGGCACAAATTCCAAACTCCGAGCTGCTACTGAGAATTTCATAGAAAAACCCAATAACACTGCTCGACCTGGGAATCGAACCCAGGACCTCTAGCGTAGCAGTCGCACTTGGGACCACTAGACTAACGAGGCAGTCAATTCTGATATTACAAAATTATTATCTTTTTGTTATCACAAAATGGGCAAATAATTAAATCTAGTTTGAAAATTTAAATGTATCGACATAATGTATCGATACGGGCACATCACTTGTCCCTGCACGGGGATCTAATTTGGTAAGGCCCTCGCTTTGTTTGTGAGAACAAATTGGTGCCAGATAATTGGCTTAAAGTCCCCCTGGGGTCCAGCGGCCTGAGTGTCGGCGGGGGACACGCTTTAGTCATGATTAATTTTTGACGACACATTTATTTTCATTTATTTAAGTTTAAGTTAATCATCATTTTATTGTTTATAAAATAATTCAAAAACATAATAATTGTACTGGAGATGTGTACTACAACATAAATAAATGATTATAGTCAATTGAAACACTATCAAAACTACTATCGGGAGAAAGGAACATCGATTTATTTGGGAATTTTCAAAATCCCTCTTATCATGCATCGGCGCTGAAATGTGGGATGCGCTTCCCGAGTGGGTCTTCCCCGATAGATATAATCTGGGTGTCTTATATCACAAGTGAATCGGCGCTCCATCGTAGATCGCAGTGTCGCTTTACATTAGGCGAACTGGCGGTCAAACGTAGGCCCAAAAAATACTCTAATTTTGGAGTGTATTTTTATATAAGGCTCAGTATTATGGAGATCAGAGGGGAAAAAATATTATGGATAGCACACATCATAATTTACCCATAATATTGATCCATTATTGGGCCCGAGTCTCCGCTCAGAATTGAATCCGCGTGAATTCTCGACGGTTTGTGAAGTCTGCCAATCCGCACTAGGCTAGCGTGGTGGACCTAGTGCCCAATTAAACCCCTCTGATTCTGAGAGGTGATCCCTGTCCAAGCGGGATAGTAAATGGGGTGATGATTGATAATATAATGAGCCTTCGTAAAACCCTGGCTTGCTAAAATCGCTAAAACCGCGACCCCACCCTACAAATTACATTTGGCAAGCGCTGTTGATTTTTAAATCCAGTTTCAAAGCCCACGTCAAGATTTATCTACTAATTATTTAATCAAACTGTTAATTAGACTGTGTGTTGTGTACGGCGTTGCTCGCGTTTATTAAATTTATTTTATTTGGCCAGGTAAATGGTGAAGAGTTTATTATGGGGTTAATAATTTTATTTTTACTTTAATGGTTATTTTAAAGATTTTGAAATGGGTTTTGTTTGTATGATGAAATGATATTTATTCGAGTTAGTAGGTCTATTATATAAGGTCATTTAATAAGTATTACATTTTTTAACTGACGATACATTTCCTAACGGGTTACTTATGACAACAACGAAACATAAACCGGAGTTGTGAAAACGATTTAAAATAAAAATAAAAATTAATAAAACGTAACATCTGATTATTTACAATTTTGCGATAGAAATATTTAAACATAAAGACTAGAACCTTCTCCTTTTTTGAATTTGAAGTCGCTTAAATTTTTTTCTTATCTAAAAATATTTGAAACAGTTTTATAAAACACTGGCAATCACAAAAAATCACACATTACTGCTAAAAAGACGACAATTTGTCTCCATTTATCTTTCGCATAAAAAGGTTAAGTAGGGGTGTCCCCACTAAGTAGGGTGGATGGTTTATTGCCGTCCCATATGTCGGGTAGCGGCACCTGTTAGCAATCACATAATTGAATGATTTTTATTGCTGGGCAAAATTTTGATGTTGGACTAATCTTGCGTTAAATGTACGGTTTAAATTGTGGGGTTTGCCCATCGATGGGGTTGTGGGGTAGTAATTAGCTATGATGATGATATTCATGCAATAAAACTTTGACTTTGACTATTATGATTCCTGGTGTTTATGAAACTATGAATAATTAAAAACTGTCTCGTTGGTGTAGTGGTTGGAAACTGGGCTAGTAAGATCCTGGGTTTAATTCCCAGGTCGAGCAATATTGAAGTAAATATTCTCAACAATACAACGCCAACGCGATAGAACTTATCCGTAAAAAGTTGTTTAATTTCAATTTTATTGAATTTTCGTATGAATTTCTCAGTAGCAGCTCGGAGTATCATTTTATTCCCCGATTTTTCTGAAAATTTCATAGACAACTCCAAGACAACAATTTGCTCGACCCGCGAATTGAACCCACGACCTCTAGCGTAGCAGATGCGCTCAGGACCACTAGGATAATGAGGCAGTTATATTATATAGCAATAGAATTGTTCTTCTATAGTAGATATATAATTTGTTTTGGCCCACTTGCAGTATGTTTAAATTGTATTTAAACACAATTTTTCATAGTTTTGTGTTTAACAATACAATTTAAACATATTTAAGAAGTTGGTGCAAGTGCCCTTAGCGTACAAAATGCTAAAAAAAATACAAATTAAAAGACAGAAAATATACTTGTAAAAATCATTAAAAAAATAGTTGTAATGTTTTTTTTACGCTGTCATTCATCTAGTAGGTAGGGGATGAAGTAGGGTAAGTGTCATAGCAGGTGGTATGTGTTGACAGTCAATAGAGGGTGCACACAGGGGTTGATTAACAAGTGCAGAGTTGGATGAGAGGTAAAGCTACTGACGGTTCGGCTTGGAAAAGGATGGGTGCCAGCGAGAATATTTAAATTGACGTTTTTTTACAAAATGCATATTAATATCATCTTAATAATATTAACTACCTCGTTAGTCTAGTGATCTCAAGTGCGACTGCTACGCTAGAGATCCTGAGTTCAATTCCCAGGTCGAGCAGTGTTATTGGGTTTTTCAATGTAATTCCCGGAAAAAGTTCGGAGTTTGGAATTTGTGCCCGGTTAATGGCAATAGGCTCGTGACTGTGGGTGTAGGTACATTAGTACGCCTCTGCTTCAACCTTCGTGTAATACAGGCATGATGGTATGTTATGTTGTTTATTAAATGTAGGTAGATATTTGCTAAGAAAGGATTTTGGGTATTTTCGATGGGATTGGGAAATCCTACACGATCAACAGTTATACAGGGTGGCGCTTTAATCACCTGCACTGCTTCAACATGGTGTAGTATTGATGACATATAACATATTAGACATAATTTATAATTTGTATCTTTAAGCAATCCCGTGTTATAGGGCTTGATAATTATTCAAAATGTTCATAAAACGATATGCACCCTGCAGTACGTTGACCTTATGCGGACGGCCCGATCAAGTAGTTGCTTGACTCGCTATCTCTAGATAGATACATACCTACAATGAGTTTAACGTCCGCGCTATGTCTTTGACTCTTTGCATACAAAATTTAAAGGACATTTTGATGAAAAATTAAGGTATGTTTTTTTTTTATTGATATGGGTAGTATTTCGTGGTCTGATTCACCTGCTAGAAGGATGCAGGTGATTAAATCGCCACCCTGTATTTAAATAACTAATTTGTGCACTTAGCATCGTATGGCATAAAAAGCTGCCCATAATCTCAAATTCTTATCGATTTTTACCTAAAACGATGACATATGTGTTAAATATGATTAGTAGTATTTAGCCACCCCTAGGGTAAATAATATTAAGCGGGGGTAATGTTAGTCAGAGGGTAACGCAAGACGGGGGTAAATAAAATTTAATAAATTAGCTAGCACTTATTCTTATTGAGTAATTTAATTAGGCAGTTTATAAACTGCCTCATTAACCAAGTGGTCCTGAGAGCGACTGCTACGCTAGAGGTCTGAGTTCGATTCCCAGGTCGAGCAAAGTGTTATTGTGTTTTTCTTTGAAATTCCCAGTAGCAGCTCGGAGTTTGGAATTTGTGCCCGGTTAATGGCAATAGGCTCGCCCCCTATACCATCTCCCCACCTCATACCATCACGCCTGTATAGGCAGAGACGTACTAATGTACACCAACAGTTCGCTGGTATGTTTAGGTCCCATGTAATAGGGGGCGAGCCTATTGCCATTAACCGGGCACAAATTCCTAACTCCGAGCTGCTACTAGGAATTTCATAGAAAAACCCAATAACACTTTGATCGACCTGGCAATCGAACCCAGGACCTCTAGCGTAGCAGTCGCGCTCAGGACCAATCGGCTAATGAGGCAGTTGATGATTCAATGCAGAGATAAAGTAATATTTTTTTTATTGATTAAGACTCGAGCTGTCGAGCCACCTGGTGATAAGTAGTCATCGTCACCCATGGACACCTGCAACACCAGAGGAGTTGCTGATGCGTTGCCGAGCCTTAAGAGCCGCTACGGACTGCAGACTGCCAGAGCCGCATCAACCGAGGGGGAACTGGCTCTTACGCGCAAAAGTCGAAACACACACCAAGGTGCTTTACGACAGACTCCGACGTAAGGGTGGTCGCCAGCCAGTCAGACACAGAGCTCCTACCACCGAGCAAGGCAGATATTTTCTCGTATCTTACGAGATGCCTATCTGAAAGGCATTGAGGAACAGTTTTCTTACCGTCTCCCCATACAGAGTAAGTTATTTGGGGCTGAAAAGTTATTATTATTATATCTTTATTGTACACATTTAATAAGGTAAATACATTTCAAATTGGATGTACAAAGGCGAGCTTAACTCCATATACTTACAGTTTTCTTCCAGCAAACCCTTTGAGTGATAGAGAGATGTGTGTAAAATGAGGATAAAGTGAAGTGCACAAGATAGAGTCAAGTAAAATAACTACATACAGTTGAATATAATTCAATGTACATTCTATAATTACTTAGATAGAAATATAATTATATATTACATAAATATACCTACACAAATAAGGTTATATACACACATATAATAGATATATATATCATAAATATATCCTACAATTATAAAGATTTTGAAAGAAAATATTCCTTAATTCTTCTCCTGAAGACATCCAAGGAAGTGCTATCACGCAAGGAATGTGGGAGAGAATTCCGTAGTGTCGCTGCCCGAATAGTGAACGAGCCGTGGTAACAGGCTGTAGTGGGCGGTACGAAGAAGGAGAGAAGAGCTAGTGCGACAGGGCTTACCCCTAGGGACAAGGTACTCAAAGCGTTCCCGCAAGTATAGAGGAGAGTCAGGATTGTGAAGAATGAAGTACAGAAAGGAAAGGATGTGACAATCTCGTCGTTGACGAATAGGCAGCCACCGCAATCTCGACCGGAATTCTGAAACATGATCATATTTCCGGAGGCCGAAAACGAAGCGAATGCACAAATTCTGCAAACGTTCCAGTTTGTTAAGGAGTTCTTCGGTGGCATCAAGAAAACAGATATGAAAGTTCCATGAATTGCTTCGAGAAAAGTACAGTACGGCTTATTTTTTCTCAACTT
Source organism: Acronicta leporina (assembly GCA_947256265.1). Taxonomy (NCBI): domain Eukaryota; kingdom Metazoa; phylum Arthropoda; class Insecta; order Lepidoptera; family Noctuidae; genus Acronicta; species Acronicta leporina. The sequence continues at coordinate 1,356,098 of OX366538.1, forward strand.
AGGTGGGGTACAGCCGTACTCCCGGATAAACGTTTATTATACACAATATTCGACAAAAATGGAATTCTGAAAAATGGCTCGGTCTAGAGTACATTAAACCGACGCTCATGTATGAAAAGATTGATGAGTGTGGATGAAGCTGAAGAGGTACCTATGTAAGAATCGTAGTAAGTGGAAATCTGTGATCTCTGCCTACCCCTACGGGAAAGAGGCGTGACTTTATGTATGTATGTATATATTCGACAAACATGTCAAATACCTACTGCCACATAAAATATCGACACATGCTTTAGTTAATGTTCTGAGAAAGAATGGCTCGGTTGATATAACGACAAGATAATTTAATCTTCACTATGTATAAGATGTAAATAATACATTGTTCTAATCCCATATCATGATTGACATGTTATTTTTGTCAAATAAGGTTTCTGATTGGGGTGATAAATAATATATTTTTCTTATAATATGACAATATGATTAAGATAAGTACGTAAAATATATATATAGTCTTAGTTATGTCGACGCCAGCTATCGCTGAAAATCAGCGCCGCCCGTGGCTCTGCCTCGTGCATCAGACACTGCATCATGCTGAGCGATGGCCGTTTTTGCGTGGGTGTTTCTTATTCATTTTGTTGTCATCTTTATTTTTCCGTGAGTCAGGCGCAAATAAAAGTACTTACTTTCTTTCTTTTTTTTTCTTTCAAAGGTGTATCTCACACGGTTTCCTTCATAGGGCACGACAGGAAACGGTGATAAGACGAAAGAGTTGATGGGGGGGAGGGAGAACAGCCACCTTTTTTTAAGGGATTTTCTTCTCTACACAACATAGCATACCATCACGCCTGTATTCCCCGAAGGGTTAGGCAGAGGCGTACTAATGTACACCCACAGTTCACCGGTATGTTTAGGTCCCTTGTAATAGGGGGCGAGCCTATTGCCATTAACCGGGCACAAATTCCAAACTCCGAGCTGCTACTGGGAATTTCATAGAAAAATCCAATAACACAACACTTTGCTCGACCTGGGAATCGATCCCAGGACCTCTAGCGTAGCAGTCGCGGTCAGAACCACTTGGCTATTGAGGCAGTTGATTTTCTTCTCTAATATTATAAAATTGTAAATTGTAAAAAAGCTGTGTTTGTTACGGGTTGGAGCAAAAACTACTGAATAGATTTTAATTTCGTTATCACTGTTAGAACTGAAACTGGTGAACTTTTTATCTCAATTAATTAATCGGAGCCTGAGATACAGCTTGACCTCTCTGATGTATAGAGGCTCATACAAAGAAGAGATCATCGCTGTTGGATTTTATTAAAATCCATTTGTAATCCCACTATAGCTTCAGGTGAGCGAAGCCGTGGACAAAAGCTAGTTAGTCATAAGTAGCTATATGTATTACAAACATGATCGATTATATTTTATCTCAATGACAGCTTAAACTCTCATTTCTTAGATCGTTTGTCACATAGTCTAGGTTAGAAGACAAAATGATAAGATTACAAGGACTGGATGAATGGTATTGCTGGATCTGTTATCTTTGATCACTAGTAAAAGACTATCTAATCAAAAAAAAAATACAGATATTAAAAAAAAACAATAATCTGCCTTCAAAAACAAAAAAAAAATGTTATGCGAAACAGTTTCCGAAGACCTTTTGTTTTCACCACCGAACCTCCGAAAATGTTTTTTTGTTGTTTCAACAAACAAATTTCAGGAGAATACAAGCTACAAGCCAAACTAAAAGAAGCATAAGGACCCGCGTAAAAGAACACATTGCCGATGTCAAACACCGCCGTTCCAGAAAGTCAGCAGTTTGTGAACATACCCTAGACAAGACCCAGCACTACACCAGATTTGATAAACCACAAGTCCTCGCAAAAGAAAACTGATTCCTACCCAGGATGATTCGTGAGGCTGTTGAAATAAAAAAACACCCAAATTTCAATAGAAAAGATGGTTGGTTCTTACCAGCTGCTTGGAATCCCATTATAGAATGATACGGTGAGCTCGTTCTGCGTGAATCGGATCGCTAATAATTAACAAAAATGTAAGGCAGCTGTTAGTAATTTTAACATCAACACCTCATTCTGCCCGTGACCATGGATGCTGTAAAGGATCCGAATCGTCGGGAACTAAATAATATCAATATACCGCGATAAAATCCGTAAAAAGTAGTTTCATTTCAATAAAATACAGATATTTAAAAATATCAAAAACCTGCCTTCAAATAATGTGCGAAACAGTTTCCGAAGACTTTTGCTTTCACCACCGACTTCTGAAACTGTTTTTTTCTTGTTATGTCAACAATCATGGTCAAGTCCAGACATAGTACTTAGTACTTATAGCAAAATATGTGAGTTATAATGCAAAACAATATCTGAAATAACCTTTTGAATAGAGAGCCTGAGAGGTTTTGAGTAGACCAGTAGGTTTGAGTAGGGAGCTCAAAAACCCAACGCACGACGATACCAGATCAGCGGAAATGTATGCGTATATTATATATAGATATTTATTGCGGTCTTAAATGAAATAATAATGAAATCGTTTCAAGATTTCAATCCATCAGATTGATTTCTTGATTTCAACTTGGTAAAGTTATCAAGAATTGCATTCGCTTTTACATTTATTTCCAGTGAAGTACTTTGGTCGAAATGGTAGGTAGAGCAGGAACCTACATTAACGGTATCGGAATCCAAATAAAAGCACACTTGGAATAAATTTTCACGTGGGAGAGCCATGCTTCGGCACGAATGGGCCGGCTCGACCGGAGTGATACCACGGCCTCACAGAAAACCGGCGTGAAACAACGCTTGCGTTGTGTTTCGCCGAGTGAGTCAGGTTACCGGAGGCCCAAATCCTTGTAAATGGCGGGCAACACACATGGACTCCTCTGGTGTTGCGGATGTCCATGAGCGGTGGTTATCGCTTACGATAAGGTGATCCGACGGGTCGTTTACTCCCCTATCCCATAAAAAAAATTGAGTTTGATTAATCTATACTAATATATAAAGCTGAAGAGTTTGTTTGTTTGCTTGAACGCGGTAATCTCAGGAACTACTGGTCCGAATTGAAAAATTCTTTCAGTGTTAGATAGCCCATTTATTGAGGAAGGCTATAGGCTATATATCATCACGCTACGCGGACGAAGTCGCGGGCGGAAGCTAGTCATTTATGTTATATGTATTAAGTTTGTTTTGGAAATTCAGTCCGCTGACTTCTAAATTATGATCTTCCGAAACTTTTCCCAACTACCTATATTGGGTCCAGTCTACCCAGAGGCTGAACATCAGTAGGTATTTTACACGAAGCGACTGCCATCAGACCTCCGCAACTCAATTTCTGGGCAATACTGATATTCGGAGGATAGACTGGTTGTCAGGCTTTTTTGGGCTTCTGACTACCACTAACAATTGTCAAAGATGTTCGTATGAACACCGGGCCGACGGCTTTGCGTGCTCTCCGAGGCACGGAGGGGTCTCGATGTGTTAAGAATGGTCACCCATCCACACACAGAGCGAACGCAGCTTAACCTTTGCAGATCAGTTGATCAGCTTAGTTATTAGATACTTAGCCCCGAGACCCTCTAAAATGCCGCCCTATATTTTTTTTTGGTTTTGTCTTTAATAGAAAAGTTTAAATAACATATTATGTCTTTTGTTGAATTCAAGTTCAAGTTCAAATGTTTTTATTTCAAATAAGCTTTTACAACCGTTTATGAAACGTTAATTCTAGTTGCACGGTTCCAAATGGTGGATCCCATGGAGATGAATCCGGCAAGAAACTCCATGGACACTCTTTTAAAATAAATTATGTTACAATCTTCACTGGTACAATATTGCGATAACAAGATGTGTGGACGTTGATGGATGTCCAAGTTTGACCGAGGTCGACTATAATATTAAACGAAGATTCACGTTATTTGAGAACCCGATGTCATTTCTAGATAATAAATAAACTATGTGGATTCATGGATAAATCTAAAAAAAACGAACATACACATCCACATACCTCCAAGCTCAGGTATTCTATGGTAGAACATGCCGGTCCTCGCGAGCCATTCCAACTGCATGTGATGGAGCACCCGGTCTCCAGGGTGGTGGAAGGCGGACGGCAGCGGAGCGCCCGGGGGCAGAGCGCCGGGCTGCGACAGCTGAGGGTAGTTGAAAAGGGCTGCCGATTGCGCCGCGACGAGTGCTGGATTTTGAGGAAGGAGCCCCGGTTTAGGGATTATGCCTGTGAAATAATTAAAAAGCCTTCTTAGTCCAGTGAGCAGTCATAGCTTAGTGATAAGACCATAGAATTACCTACCTTCACTAAAATATCATTATAATCTTAGCATGAAAATTGCAAAAAACATCACAAAAAAATGGATTATCAAGTTAAAGGTCTCGAGATTGAATCGCGGATCGAGGAAGGGCGGGCGTTTTGGGGGCTGTCTGTACCTACTGTAAAAATGTTGTTCAAAAAGTACTACGTTTCAGTTTATCGTTAATAAATGGTTCTTGACATTAACTTTGAATCCAAAGCACTCACCTCTGACTTTTCGAAGTCATGTGCGTATTAAAAGTTAATTATCACGCGCTTAAACGGTGAAGGAAAACATCTTCAGGAAACTTAAGTATATGCCTGAGAGATTTTCTCGACGGCATGTGAAGTCTGCCAACCCGCATTAGGCTAGCGTGGTGGACTATAGCCTAATCTCTCATTCGAAGAGAAGGAGACTGTCCTAACTAGCGGCACGCGTACATCAGTAATTGTGTAGTTTTTTTTTAAGTTAGTATTACTAGTATTTTCTCCCGTATCGTGGGTGCGTTTATAAACACAAATGGGTCGAGTCGAGAGAGGCATAACCAGACTGAGCGGCCTCACAGAAAACCGGCGTGAAACAACACTTACTTTGTGTTTCGCCGAGTGAGTGAGAAAACTGGAGGCCTAAACCCTTTTAAAAGGCGGGCAACGCGACTCCTCTGGTGTTGCGGCTGTCCATGGGCGGCGGTTATCGCTTACCATCAGGTGATCCGTCTACTCGTTTGCCGTCTGCAAATATTTGGGAATCTAACCCAAAACACGTACTGTAGAAACAGATTGCTCAGCCTATCCATTATTTAGAGAGCTCACAGACTCGTCGCAGGACATTACCAGATCAATAAGACATATGAGATATTAAAAAATGTGATCATAGCAGAAAAATCACTCACCTGGCCTATAACTCTCGTACTCTTCATTCCCCCCCTCAACTCCAGGCGAAATGGGGGGACTGTAACTGCCAGACCGATTCCCATCATCAGACCCGGGACTAGCGGACCTGCTGCTCTGTCCGGACCTTGGACTCCGCTGCCCGGACCTCGGACTATCCCTACCTTCGCATTTGTTGATCATATTCTGTTCAATTTGAGCGTCATAATTTTCTTGGTATCGGTCTATGTAATTTTTATTGTGAATAATTGTTAAGTATTTCTGGTGCGCCATCTTGTCTTGCAAGCTGCTTTCAGGCAACTGTCGTGATAGTAACGCATCGATGCAAAATGATTTCTTTCCTTGGTTCAGAATAGTCTTGTCTTCATCTAGTTGTTTGTAGAATTTCATGTTCTTCGGGCTATTGGAGCGGCTGCGGTCGGGGTTAGATTCCATATCAATTTCTAAAGGTTTATCTTGTATTTCGCTTGAATCTCGGCGGTAGATACCGTGTGGTAGGATTTGTGAAGACATAGTTTTGTTTTTTAATTGCAGTCTTTACATAATGTACCTGTGAAGGATACAAATCTCTACTATTATAAAATTGTAAAAAAGCTCTGTACATTGAAGATATTTAAAAAAAAACAAGGGGGTCTAGGGTACATAAACGTCTCCGAACCGAAAAATTTGATTTTAAAAATCCTTGTCTGTTTGACTGTTTGTTACGGGTTGGCGCAAAAACTACTGAATAGATTTTAATTTTGTTATTACTGTTAGAAAATATACAGTGCTTCAACTTAAAAACTGGTGTAAGTAGGTACTTTAAATCTCAAATAATTGGACAGAACATGAGATACAGCTTGACCTCTCTAATACACCCATACAAAGAAGAGATCATCACTGTTGGTTTTGAGCTTCAAGTGAGCGAAGCCGCGGACAGAAGCTAGTTGTTAATATTATAGGTTCAAAAAGGTCAGGTGCGTAGTATGTATGTTAAGATGTATGAATGTGGCAGAAACTAAAGCGCTATGCAAGAATCATGCCAAGAGGCGTCTGTAGTTTCTGCCTATACTTATGGGAAATAAGCGTGAGTGTTTCTATCTACATATCTTAAGTATATCTTTATTTCGTAAGTCATAATAAGCATCTGTATCGGAATATTTCTATGACGCATCTTTATAGAGGTTCCTAGTTCTATCCTACTACTTAATATTATAAATGCGAAAGTTTGTGGGGATGGATTGATGATTGTTTTTTTTATAGGATAGGGGAGCAAACGATCAGACGGATCACCTGATGGTAAGCGATAACCGCCGCCCATGGACACCCGGAACACCAGAGGAGTCACAGGTGCGTTGCCCGCCTTTTAAAAGGGTTTGGGCCTCCGGTAACTCTGGGGCATCCAACGCATCCACCGCAACACAGTCCCGACTCACTGAGGACTACGCGGCAACCTGTTCCGACTCACTGGAACACTCACTCTACTGGCACTGGCAAGCTCTCCAGACGCACTGACCGCTGACTCATCGACTTCCAGTCTCGGAGGGGAGTGATGTAGCGACATCTATCGCGCTACATAGATACGACGGACAAATCCTGAATCGCGCAAGTGAAGTTTGCAACGCAACTTGCATATATACAACCGCCCGACATCAACCGTCGGGCCGCGGCCCGCCAGGCAAAACACCCGCCTGGTCGGAGGATCCTCCCTTTGGTTGGAGGGGCAACACACCTCGCTCCTCCACAGTGGGGCAACACACCTCGCTCCTCCACACATGTATTGCTGTACACCTACAAACTTTCCTAAATAACCTTCCTTAACAATTGGGTTATTAAATGCAAAAATATTTTTTCAAAATCGACTGTTAGTTCCAGAGGTTGATTCAAACAAACATAACATACCATCACGCCTGTATTCCCTAAAGGATAGACAGAGGCATACTTATGGGTACACCCATAGGTCACCGGTATGTTTAAGTCCCATGTAATAGGGAGCAAGCCTATTGCCATTAATCGGGCACTATTTTAACTCCGAGCTGCTGCTGAGAATTTTCTAGAAAAACTCAATAATACTTTCCTCGACCTGGGAATTGAACCCGGGAATTCTAGCGTAGCAGTCGCGCTTGGGAACACTAGACTAATGAGGGCTTTATGATAGGTATTAGTAGAAAGATTTCACACATCATTTATTTAAATACATAATATCACAACATCCCAGTTTACATGATTGTTATAATAGCCGATTCCAATAGCGGATCTAACGATGTAGAAATATTTGCATTAGATTTTCATTGGAAGAGTCGTATATATTGATTTAATCCAACATTATACAGGAATATTTTTTAAGCAGTGCGCAAAAAAATTTTGGTAGTTCAGTATCAGTAATAGAACACATTCCCATTATTAGTTCAAAACTTTTTTTAAAATTTTTATCCGGCTTGATATCAGCAAAATATGGACACATAATATCTATTCGCAATAATAACAATATGCACGTGTGCCAGCCGACTCACGCGCCTGTGTACAGCTGATGTAGGTACTAAGGCGCGCGCGCTTTGCCGTGCGCTAGCGAGTAACATTAAAATCAGTTTCAAAGTAAACATCTTTCGTTAACGATAACTTCGATATTTTGTACTAAGACATATCAAAATAACAAATTGGTGTTTAATAAAAGTCGTTTAAGTATCAATTGTCAAAGTTTGCGCACTGAATAAAAAATATTCCGGTATAGACTTAACTTGGACACAAAAATATGATCTGTATTCACAGTTATTTTTTAAATGTAATTAATCATAATTACATAACACACACACATTCACACACACACCTAGTAGTAGTAAGTAGGTTGTTTATGTTTCTATTATTTTATACCCTAAACACAAGTTAAATCTTAATCTGGGTACCAGAGTTTGTCGTAAATAAATCTTTGACTTACTTACTTTACTTATTTACTTATGTTTTTGTTTGGATACTCATAATTTACTTAAGTCTGCTTTACTTTCTTTTTGTTTTTTTTTGCATATTCCATGCTAAGATTATCATTGTGCCTAAGAAGAATTTTTTCCTTCACTAAAATAACGTTGCTCTACTTAGTTTCTTATATTCTTTCTTTCTTCTTTCTATAAGTATCTATACTCTATACTAATATATAAAGCTGAAGAGTTTGTTTGTTTGTTTGTTTGCTTGAACGCGCTAATCTCAGGAACTACTGGTCCGATTTTAAAAATTCTTTCAGTGTTAGATAGCCCATTTATTGAGGAAGGCTATAGGCTATATATCATCACGCTACGCGGACGAAGTCGCGGGCAGAAGTTAGTACTAATATATAAAGCTGAAGAGTTTGTTTGTTTGTTTGCTTGAACGCGCTAATCTCAGGAACTACTGGTCCGATTTGAAAAAATATTTCACTGTTAGATAGCCCATTTATTGAGAAAGGCTATAGGCTATATATCATCACGCTACGCGGACGACGTCACGGGCAGAAGCTAGTTAAATGATAAAAAGAAAACTATACATATGTGGAGTGCGTTACGGCGTGTGTATTTAGGTAAATGACAAATTATTGATATGCATCGGGCCTTATGATGGCCCATATGGTCGATGTTTATATGGGAAAAAACGGGTATCCCGTGAAAATCCCCGGATTTTCCCGGGCATCTGTGATCGGGAGAACGAGTACGGATCGCCTGATAGGAAGCGATTACCGCCGCCCATGGGCACTCGCAACACCAGAGGAGACGCAGGTGCGTTGCTCGCCTTTTAAAAGGCGATAGGCCTCCTGTACCCTCACTCACTCGGCGAAACAGAACGTAAGCGTTGTTTCACGACGGTTTTCTGTGAAGCCGTGGTATCTCTCCGGTCGAGCCGGCCCATGTTTGGCGAAGTTTGGCTCTCCCTCAGTACCTATAATAAATGCGAATGAAACTGTCCGTCGGCTTGTTAAGTTTCAGACCTGAACGGCTGAAGCAATTTTGAGGAAGCTTAGTCACTAGAAATGTGTATCGCACATTACTTGCTTGTGTTACGAGTGGGTTAACGTCGGTAGTGCAATGGGTGGGTTTCGAACCGGCAACTACATGATTGCAAGTCCGGACTAGCCATTAGGCTACCGCCCATTTTAAATTAGACCTCGGAGAAGGAAATAGACTAGCTTTTATCACGAAAATACTTTTATTAATCGAGTGAAACTGCGGGCAAAGACTAGCGTGTGTGGATAGTACCTATAGGCGCGAACACGCGACTAAGTTGCCGATAACTGTTTATTAATACCCGATAATGTATTCAATATAACTGATGAAGAGCTTTTAATATAGTAAATTGAACACTTCAAGCTTTATCACTTAATTAAAACCTATTTACCTACGTCTGGGTTTAATACAGGGGTGAATGAAAACGGGACAACTGAAGTGTGTTGTAGTATAATGAAATGATGAAATGATATTTATTTCTGTAAGTAGATCATTAGAGACACTTTTACAAGTCAATGGTTTGTTTTTTTTTATAGCTAGATGGCTTCGGCATTTCCTAACTGACGACCTCTGAGAAGAAACACCGAAACAAACTCAGAGAATCATGGTCTCTTTTAAAGTCCAGACATAAAATAATGCAAATAATGTGAGTGGGACAATGCAGGGCAATGTCTGAAATGGCCTTTTGAGGAAAGAACCATAGCAGCTTTGAATAGACCAGTCCTAACTGACGGCAAGCATGCATCAGTCATCGTGTAGCTCAACCATAATTAAGGGAGCTCAACGACCCGTCACACGACAATACCAGATCAGTAGGACATTCGTGTAGGTCGTATAAAATTCCCAAAGCCTCCAGACTATAAAAACTGGTATAGTAAAATTAAGCCTACATGGTACTCACATTTACAAAAGAAAAATGACTAGAATAGAATAGATGTTTATTGTGAATATGCAATGTGTAACGTTATTTTTTGTTGACGGGATTGGAAATGCTTTATGCACTATCCAGCACTTCGGGGCGAGGGGTGGGGTATGTCAGACTCCGCGCTGAAAGTGCGTTGCCCGCTTTTTAAAAGGTCTTGAGCCTCCGGTATCCTCCTCACTTGGCGAAACACAACGCAAGCGTTGTTTCACGCCGGTTTTCTGTGAGGCCGTGCTATCACTCCGATCGAACCGGCCCACTCTTAAAGTTTTCTTATTTTTTTTGGTGATGATTCATAACCCCTTTGGGATCAGAAAGTTTTTTTTAAATCTTGAATTTAAAGCATGTTTTCCTGGGCAACCTGAAAGTCTCTCTACAGACTTCAAACTCAGGTCGGCCGCAGAAAAGATAACATTTTTTTTAAAAAAACCTTACTAGAAATGCGGGTCGCAAATTGCTAGTATTCTTGTTAACCCCTCGTGCTAAGCTAGATTGCTTGTGTTACGAGTGGGTTCACGTCGGTAGTGCAATGGGTGGGTTTCGAACCGGCAACCACATGATCGCAAGTTCGACGCCCTAGCCATTAGGCTACCGATTAGGTTCCGATGGGGATTCTTCAGTGGCACTAACTTATTTTGTAGGTGTGCGCAGTGGAAGATATGAACCTTATGCTAATCATACACATGCACACATCAAGACCTAATGGCCGCTACAGAAAGTTTCATGTTTCAATTATTTTCTTTGTTCTTACCTTTCTGTTTGCTGTCAATAGGGTGAGAAGATAAAAAATAACGAGTTGAACACCTTAACAGCTACCTACGCCAAATGTTAGTTTACTAAGTTTAAGTTAGATAATCAAGCCGTGATAGCCCAGTGATATGACCATTGGACTGCCAAGTCAAAGGTCTCCAGTTCAAATCCAAAGCACGCAGCTCTGACTTTTCGAAGTTATGTGCGTATTATGGCTGAGTCGAACCACGCTGATACACACATCATGCTCGTGAACGGGTGCTGTCTGTCTGGGCTGGTCAGCTCTTACTTGCTGTGGCAATTCCTTTTTTTATATATGTATAAGTAATGAATGGATCTTGCTCATCAAACAGCATCATTCTCAGTAACTATTTAATAACAAAGTTGTAAAGCTTAATATTGTAATCCAAGTTGATATATTTTTTTAAAAGAGTATCATGGAGTTTCTTGCCGGCTCTTCTCCATATGACCCACTTTTTGGAACCGTGCAACTAGTTTGACTTTTCAAAAGTACCTTTTATAATGGTCTGATTGAAATAAAACATTTTGACTTTGACTTTGACTTATTAATAGTTAATTATCACGCGCTTACGGTGAAGGAAAACATCGTGAGGAAACCGTCACGCCTGAGAGAATTTCTCGACGGCGTGTGATGTCTGCCAACCCGCATTAGGCTAGCGTGATGGACTGTAGCCTAATCCCTCTCATTGTGAGAGGAGACCCGTGCCCAGCAGTGGGACATAATGGGTTGATTATGTAGATAATTACATAACATAACATAACATACCATCACGCCTGTATTCCCCGAAGGGTTAGGCAGAGGCGTACTAATATACACCCACAGTTCGCCGGTATGTTTAGGTCCCATGTAATAGCGGGCGAGCCTATTGCCATTAACCGGGCACAAATTCGTAACTCCGAGCTGCTACTGCGAGGTTCAGTCCACATTCGTACTTCAAAAGAAATGCCTACGCGTTATCTACAACATGCAAAACACTGAATCGTTGAGATCCATCTTTTGTGAAAAGGCTTTCCTCACTCTAACTGGTATATATATTTTAGAGCTGTGTTTATTTGTCAAGCATAATATTCACTCCTTTAGTCCTAAGTGCATATCTAAACCCAATGTACGTAATAAATACAAATATGATTTAAACTTGCCAAATATACATAATATGATTTATTATAAAAGTACATATATCACAGCCATACGAGTATATAACCACTTACCTGTTGATTTAAAAAAACTAAATGGTAAATTATTCAAGAGAGTTTTAAAAAAGTGGTTAATGAAAAATGTTTTTTATAATATGCATGAATATTTTGCCAAAAAATAATAATTGTTATTGTCTTCAAGACTGTTTATAAGATTGTTAGCCTATGTTTATTAGATTTTATTATTTTATATTGCTACACCCGACTGGGTAGACTGTTGAAACCTACCAAAAATTGTTAAACACCATTATGTACACAGTTTTAAGCAATAAATATCTTTGACTTTGACTTTGACTTTGACTGGGAATTTCATAGAAAAACCCAATAACACTTTGCTCGACCTGGGAATCGAACCTAGGACCTCTAGCGTAGCAGTCGCACTCAGGACCACTTGGCTAATGAGGCAGTTATAGACAGTAGATAACTAAGTAACATTTTAATAAATAACGTACTAACCGTACTTTTTTTTTTAGCCAATACGAACAATTATCTAGGTATAATAGCTACAAATGTTTACGACGTAGGTACGGTCGAAATTAAAAACCTTTCCTGTATTGTTTTTCCTACCTGAGGTCGAAGTTTGACATAAATAATGTCAAATTTCGATCGCCTGTAGGGAAAATAATCCAGAGTTAGGTTAGGTATTTCGGCCGCATACTGCCGGGTCCGCGGATGAATGCTACAGCGCTCCAGTAGGCCCGGCACCAAAGTGGTGACGCGAAACGCCGAGGTTGGTTTTAGTCGGTAGATCGCTCTTTTCAGAGCGGAGTCCGACACACCCCACCGCTCTCCCCGGAGTGGTGGATAGTGCATAAAGCATTTCCAACCCCGTCAACAAAAAAAAAAGAAAGGTATTTCGGCCGCATAAGAAGTAGAATTTCTCTTGATTGCCTCAATAGTAAAGTGTTCGTAAATCGTAAGTACTTAGTAAAGTGTGAGCGACTGCTACGGACTGATACAACGTCTTGGGTTTGATTCCGACGTCGAGTAAAGAGTCACGAAATGGTATTTACTGGAATTGCATGCATCTTAGACCAGACTTTCTCAAAGTTGGCGATAAGGCTCCTGTTGTTTGAGGCCTACAGGGGGCTCAGAGAAAATAATTAAAATATTGTAAATAATTTATAAAAAAAAAAAGTTAAAGTAATGAGGTTATATAACTGTACCCTATATTGTGGTAAGTTAAAAAAAAATGGGGGTGCTAAATAATAATCCAGTCTCAAAATGGGCGGTAAACCAAATAAGTTTGAGAACTTTTGTCTTAGACCCTGTTTAATTATATAAGCAGGGCCTAACTAATGCATTCAATTCAACAATAAAAAAATGCTTATGGATTTTAATTATAATATAGTTTTAAAATGAACTTATTTTTGCCATTAATCATTTATAAAAAATATTAAACTTACCTAAAATCTTCAAAAATAAAAGTAACAAACAAAAAACCACAGACTAATAAAAACACTTCACACTTCTTTTTTAATTCAACCTAAAAATAGGCACACACAAACTATTACCGCGGCCGCGCAAAAAACGAAATAATAAAAATTTCGAACGCGTTCGGATATCCACCCGAGAGCGGTAGTTACAAACAACTGAATTATTTTATTAAGGCGACGAGTAGCACCGATTATCGTCATATTGTGTCGTGTGTGGACAAAACGACTGGGCGGTCCGTCCAAATTACGCAGACACCTACATTTCTATTCATTTCCAACAATTTTCCACAGCTTGAAAGCTCAAGTTACATCAGAGTTTGGTACGCCCCACCCCCATTGTTATCCTTCTCGCTTTTTTATACTTTGTCTCGCTCTAGCACGAAGGGATTCACGCATGAATCGTCTTATTCTCCCCGTTTAACTAAAACCGCAGCAGATTTTATGTTTATACAACCAAATAATGTTCTTTAACTTGCTTATTTTCTCTTAACGACGCATTTGGACGGTAGTTTTTTTTTTGTTTTCAACTTTACAGCGGACCGTGTTGATTTTGGTTTTAACGAAGTGTAGGTTCTGCTTTTAAGAAGCTTTGACGATAATGACTTGTAAAATGGAGAGATTCTGTGTAGGTATAAGTTTTATGTTTCGTGGTCAATTATGGTCCTAATCAGTGAAAAAATAGCGTTAAATTACATCAGCGTTACTTGCTTAAGCGCGTGTCATTGGCATCTTGGCATTTTCGAAGTGTGGGTCATTAGCATTACCAACTAGTTTACTGTTTTGTCTTAGGGGTTAAATTCTCTCTGTTCGTTAAAAGACTTCAAAACACGGTACAACACGCCGTGAAACAACACTTACCTACGTTGTGTTTCGCTGAGTGAGTAAGTAAGGATACCGAAGGCCCAAACCCTTTTAAAAGGAGGGCAACGCACTTGCAACTCCTCTGGTGCTGCGTCTGCTCGTTTGCCCCCTATCCCATAAAAAAACCATTATACAGTCCCACAGCTGGGCACGCGTCTCCTCTTAGATTGAGACAGATTAGGCTTAGGCATAGTCCATGCTAATCCTAGTCCTAATTTTAGGTGAAATCACACGCCGTCAAGAAAGTCTCTCAGAGCGTGCAAGTCTCCTTACGATGTTTTCCTACGCGTGACCAATTGATATTTATAATAATGATATGATGATATTTATTGGTCTAGAATTCTAGATAAGTAGATATTATAAACACACTTCTACAAGTAATTAATTTACAAAAGCGTAGGGCCCCCGCGCGGCACAAGAACGATAGATTTTGCATTGTGTGTTTAATAGGTAGTAGGTACTTACTTACCAAGTTTGGCCAAGAATTCTGTTCATTACTGCCTTTCAGATAGGCATTTCGTAAGAGGCGAGAAAATATCTGCCTTGCTCGGTGGTAGGAGCTCTTGTGGTCTGACTGGCTGGCGACCACCCTTACGTCGGAGTCTGTCGTAAAGCACCTTAGTGTGTGTTTCGACTTTTGCGCGTGAGAGCCAGTTCCCCCTCGGTTGCTGCGGCTCTGGCAGTCTGCAGTCCGTAGGGGCTCTTAAGGGTTAGTAACGCATCAGCAACATCTCTGGTGCTGCAGATTCCATGGCAAATGATGACTTAATCCTTAAAAAAAAGGCAAGTAAATGATTTAGGTACTTACAGCAACCAGGTGGATAGCTTGATGAGAATTTACATCGCGTTAGGAGTGGAAGTA
Organism: Acronicta leporina; assembly: GCA_947256265.1. Lineage (NCBI taxonomy): Eukaryota > Metazoa > Arthropoda > Insecta > Lepidoptera > Noctuidae > Acronicta > Acronicta leporina. The sequence continues at coordinate 1,371,287 of OX366538.1, forward strand.
TTTTAAGTTAATATATTCCAATAAGATATCTTAATATTGGATTTATTGATTAATGTACAGACTGTTCATGTCGCTTGTCTCAAGGTTATTCCGGATTGGATGACTCATCTTTAGTCTGACTAATATAAACATACTATGAAGTCTGTATTCCCCGAAATTTAGGCAGGGGTGTAATAATATACACCAACAGTTCGCCGTAAGGTTTAGATCCCATGAAATAGGGGGCAAGCCTAGCCATTCACCGAGCAAAAATCTAAACTCCCGAGCAGCGCTCTACTGAGATTTTCATAGAGAAACAATGATGGAAATATGTGGAGACGATGCAATGCAGACGAAATTAGGCTTTCGAAAACTAGTTTTCTGTCTATTTGGATGTGCCTTTTATCAGTAACATTAGGGCGTCTCCTCTTATCGCTAGTTCGTGACTTTTTGGCGATTTCACACAATACCCGGGACTCGGCACTTACTGTAAGTACAACGCTGCATTGAGACATATTTCAGTTAAATCAGATTGCCGCTTTAATGGGTAAACAGTTGAAAAAGTGCCATTATTATTATGTAATAACTTTATATCTGAAGATAAATATTTTATATAAATAAGCAAGCTTATCAAGGCTCTAGGCGCCACATTTGGCCTGTGATGTTAACTAAAATGGCGCCTAAGGTTTTTTTAATTTCTGTTTTTATAACTTACGGCCGCCAAGTTTTTGTGTCGTAGGGACAGGGGTTGAATATAATGATACGTATGTATGTCATATCTTAGACGAAGTATAGTAAATCCATCCAAATCTTACGTATCTACCTACTGTCTACCGCATAGTCTGATAGCAGTAGGTACTAGAAAAATGATCTACGTAGGTAAGTACAAGCTGTTTTGCTACGTACTTACAAGATTGCCTGTAATTATATCGATACTAGGTACATAAATATGAAATTTAGCGTAAGTACTACGTAAGTACACCTACCTAGGTAGGTATCAATAAACGTCTATAATTAATCAGGTAACTTTTTTATTCGTCCATGGACACCATCGACACCAGAGGAGTTACTGATGCGATGCTGACCCTTAATAACCCATACGGACTGAGTCGCAGCAACTGAAAGGGAGGAACCGACTCCGTACCTACATTATTAGGTAGGTACACCTCTGCCTAACCCTTCGGGGAATACAGGCGTGATGGTATATTTTTAAAGCATTCTTAACCTTAAATAAACATCCGTACTTCTGTGACTACATGTAATTAGCAAATCATTAAACCTTCTCAGCCTATTGACACTAGAAAAACTCAAATAAATTAGCAAATTACTCCGCAAATGCAGTTCACAACTACTTACCATTAAAAGCTCTACTTAAAAAAAAAAAACAAACCAAATCGAACGTAATTTTACAATCTTCGTAATATCCGAACGGTGTGCGACGGAGACGGCACTATTCTTTTTTCTTTTCAGCCATTGTTTTGACGTAAGGCGGGAACTCTTCCAGTCCAATCATGCAATGCGCGGGAAAGAGACACGCGAATACTTTTATGGAGTTAAAGAAAGAGTAAGATGGTGTTCTTTCGAACTGTATTTGAAAGGAATGCGTTGAGTTGACGACCGCTGTCTTGGCTTCTGTTATCATGGAGACTGGTTTTTAAACAAATAGTTTAGTAATATGTAAGTACAAGTTTAGTGGACATAGCTTAATTTTGTAAAGTACAGCTTAGAATAGCGCAGTAGGTTAGCGAACTTATGTGCTACAGTTCACAGGTTCGATTATTTTTATTTAGCTGTTGCCCGCAATCTTACATGCGTTCCAAAAGTAATAATTTATATACTTACTATTTAAATCTCGATCACTAGGCGGCGCAGTAAGATACATTGAATTAAGTTAGACTAGACCTCCTGTAGTATTAGGTACTACTACATAAGTAAATAAGGACTGCTAGAATCGCACCCAATCTAAGGGTCCAGTGGACGCTAATTTGCCTATACAATCGTAATACCAAAATAAATCGTAATTCAAACACAATTTAATCAAATAACCCTATTGATATTTTTTCTATAAAATTCGGTTCATACAGACACCTTTGTTTAAACAAAGCAATTTAAGAATAATATAGTTTGTTATTCAACCATAAGTATTGATATGATTATTACCTATCTATATTACCTACTAAAGTGTCAGTACTATATCTATCTAGTCTCTGTTTCTGTGTTTCATTTTTAAATGTCATGCATACCTGTTATTTGTATGATTGCTAATAATTCAAATTTACTGTTATTATTGTCCTATAGCTTAAGCGATTGTATTGTTGGTGTGCTTATACTTATATAAAAATAAAATAAATTAATAAATTGTATTAATTATTCGGATTCGGATACCATTTTCTTTACATTTCCTTCACTGAAAATAAACGGCCGAAGAATAGGTCGAAGCTTCGTAGTTATCAAAAATTACATTCACTCACAATTCCCGTGAAATATTTAGGAAGAAATGATTGAATAGGAACCTAGTTTCGAAAAATAACAATTTGATTTGATTAAATAACATAATATCCAACCATCACGCCTGTATTCCCCGATGGGTTAGGCAGAGGCGTACTAATGTATACCCACAGTTCGACGGTATGTTTAGGTCCCATGTAATAGGGGGCGAGGCTATTGCCGGGCCCGGGCACAAATTCCAAACTCCGAGCTGCTACTGGGAATTTGATTGAAAAACCCAATAACACTGCTCGACCTGGGAATCGAACCCTGGACCTCTAGCGTAGTCGCGCTCAGGACCACTTGGCTAATGAGGCAGTTGATTAAATTCTCTTTGAATTACGATTTATTTTGATACTAGCAACCCGCCCGCGGTTTCACCCGCGCTGCCCCGTCCCTAAGAGTCGTAGCGTAATATTAAATAGCTTAAAACCTTCCTCTTGAATCACTCTAACTACTTATTAAAAAAAACTGCATCAAAATCCGTTGCGTATTTTTAAAGATCTAAGCATACATAGGGACAGACAGCGGGAAGCGACTTTGTTTTATACTATGTAGTGATAGTGATGATTATGTTTGTACGGGTAAATCGGTCTGGAGCCTTAATATAGAAGATTTTGCTTGATACTCAATACAGACAGACAAACACGATTTACCTAGTCACAGATAATAGAGACCTAGTTGACAAGTAAAATTTATTTCACTTACCATATATATCACGTAGTTTAACTTACGTTTACTGTAAAAAGAGTAACTACTTACTGTTATATTATATTACCAGTAATGTTGACCTCAGTTACCCTTTTTTGCGATTTTTCAGATGTGTTATAAAAGTTATAAAGTTTAAATAGTTACTCTGCTATTCGGGGCGCGGACAAATCCAACAAACCAACGATCATAAAAATCTTTCCAGCCATTCTTGAGTACTTATTCGTTTTATAAAATATCTAGAAATATGTAGGTACTCTGTCATCAAAACAGACACGTCTAATTTTTAAATTTCATAAAACGGCGGGAAAGTTGGTATTCCAAAAACAAACATGGCGCATTTAGAAACCTTTTCGCGAGCGAATCGCAATCTACATAAAATTATATAATGTCGCCTAAATTAGTCCGTCCCGGGTATAATTAATACGCGGCAGACTGCGAGGGGATGCAAGGGGATGAGAAATGGATGAAATTTTCATTTCAACTTAAATTGGCGCCATTTAGGGGGATTACCATAGAGAATCGTCGCTCGTTAGGTGTAGAGCTAAGGAGGTTTGATATTAAATTTATTTATGTTCATTTTGGGTGGCACGTTGTACCTATGAAGATATGGGGTACTTACATAAATGGTTTGGAAGTGATTTTAACTGGTAATTTTATTTTGCACCTAATTCCTTCGCTAGAAGTCCTGGGTTCGAATCCGAAGTTAAACAGTGTTGTTGGGATAAAAAAAAACCACGTAGTAGCTTGGAGTTTGGATTTGTGCTCGGTTATTGGCAATGGGCTCGCCCCTTATACATATTTGCGAACTGTGGGTGTGGATCAGCACCATATCTCTCAGTAATCTGTGATCAGTACCTCCGAGGCATACACATTTAAAATATGCATAAATTATTGGTTATAATTTTTTTAAAATTTACAAAAAACCTTGAACTAAAAAAATATTTTGCATGACAGTTTAAATTTGAATTTAATTTCACAAATTATTAAATAAATCGCCTTTCCTTTCTGTTGAGTCCATCCAAAGTCTTTAAGAGATCGATTTTAGCGATAAGGCTTAGGGTCACTTGTACCAACTTCTTATATGTGTTTAAATTGTATTTAAATATATTTAAGAAGTTGGTGCAAGTGGGCCTTAGACTATTGTCTAAGGCCCACTTGCACCAACTTCTATATAGTCTAAGCAATAAGGGCATCCATTGTACCTACGACCTTCTATGATTTATAACAATTATACTATTTTTTTGTGTAAGTATACAAATTTTTCTTTTTCTTTAAATTCTGTGCTGTGGCAACACCAAACCGGTCCAATCGGAAGACCAGCGTCGTTTTGCCTTAACTGGCAACTCGGCAATTTTGCTGAGATTGGACCGATTTGTAAGGTTCACTTGAATGCTTTTAGTTGTAGCTACTTAGACTTAGATTTACTGTTTACAACTGCTTCTGCAAGCTGTATTTACTGGTTTATGTAATTCAGGTGTCCTACAAATAAATTTTTCTTTCTTAATTGACATTGCCGACACGTTTGGCGTAGCGGCTGAGCAATTGGCTTCTGCGACACGTATTGTGGGTTCGATCCCCACACGGAGCAAATATTTTTATGATCTACTGGTAGTGGTTCCGGGTCTGGGTGTTTGTGTTTGTAAACGCACCCACGATACAGGAGAAAATCCTAGTGTGGGGCAACGATTTAAAAAAAAAAAAACAAAAAACAAAACATTTGTTTTTGAAAATAAAATTCGACCACATCTAAATAGTTACGAAAACATTGCCTTCAACGAGCCCCCCAGCATTATAATAGTCGTAGGTATGTTAGAATAAAATATTTAAATTCCCATCGTCTAATATCTACACATTATTTTCCATATAAGATTTCAAACAAACAAGTTATCCTATTTAAACATGTTAAGCGTGTCGCAACATAAGCGTTATCTCAAGATAAACTCATCATAAGTCAAATGAATCACATTGTAATTTCCGAATCATTTTTGGGTTTTTATTCTCAATTTCTTATAGTAGTGTTGCCAGGTATTGTGAAATAAATTAATAGTTTTAGTATTTTTATCATTTTTAAATATTTAGAGCCACAGGTAATTTGGTAAGACTTTTGGAAAAAGGCTATTTTTATTACTACATAATCTGCTTAATTGGACCCTGTGATCTGCTTAAATAGGTTTGCAGATTTTCGCCATAAATATCGTTGATTGGTGAATTATAGGAATTTCGGTACCAACTACCTACCAACACTAACAGCATTCTCGAAGTTTAAAATTAGAAATACTTTTTAGCAAATGCCAACGGGCACGGCTGAAACTTTGAATTTGTACCTTTACGTTTTATGATAACAGGCTCTCTGTTACATAAGACTCGAAAACTCTTGCTTTCAGGAAATACAGACTTACGGGAATGTAAGATAGGTAGGTTATAACTATTTTGAATTAAATATATTTTCGTGAGCTGACAACCCCACCGCTTGTCAGTTATGGCGGGCAAATTGACAGGTGTCACAGATAACGTCAACGTAAGTATGAATTATTTACTTTTTAGTGTCGCTCTATATCTCCACGATTTGTTGACGAAATGCCCAATTGATAACATTTATTTTTTAAGAGATTATCTGCGTGTGAAGATCTTAGATCTTAGGTATATATTTGAGTTGCCTAGTTGATATTGATACAGCTATGATTGGAAAGGACTGAATTTCCTTTGCCTTAGGTCTGATTTTTTATTTTCGAAATGTAGGTAAAAGAAGTGGGATTAATTAGGTGTCATGTAATGGGGGCGAGCCTATTGCCACCAGCCGGGCACAAATTCAAATCTCCGAGCTGCTACTGAGTAGGTATTACATAGAAGAAAACCGAATAATAACATTTTCGATCTCTGTAGTTTCGTGGTTCGACCGGACTGCTGACCACGAGATCGTGGGTTCGATTCCCACAGGACACAAATATTTATGTGATGAATATAAGTGTTTGTGTTCGTCTGGGTGTTTCTTATGTATTATAAGTATGTATTTACAAAAAAAGTATATAAGTATTATATCCATTGTCTAATACCCATAGTACAAGCACTGCTTAGTTTGGGACTAGATGGTGCTGTGTAAAATGTCGTAGAATATTTATTTATTTATTTTATTTATTTGCTCGACCTAGGAATCTAACCCACGATCTCTAGCGTAGCAGTCGCGCTTTGGACCACAAGAGACAGTTTAATGATAATAAGGGTATTCGTGTTCATTACACGCATATTATATAGTTACACATATAGCAGGCATATTTTAAAATAAACAAATAAAGATTTGAACCGAGAATCTTACTTTCGAAGAGACTCCTAACCACCTACCAGTAACTATCAACATTTATAAGGACGTTTTGAAAAATGGCTTGGTCAAGAGTACCCTAAACCGACGTTCATGTATGAAAAGATTGATGAGTGTGGATGAAGCTAAAGAGGTATGTCAGAATCGTAGCAAGTGGAAGCCTGTTGTCTCTGCCTACCCCTACGGGAAAGAGGCGTGGCTTTAGGTATGTATGTATGTATAAATATATCCAAGATCTCCGATGAGTTTTCAAGTCGTGAGCGTATGAGCTTAGATTAGGATGCGCGTATTACATGCAACAATCTCCAAGCTACTTCTAATAATTTCTTAAAACACCAAATAACACTGCCTGACTTGGGAATCGAACCCAGGATTTCACGCTACGCAGTCCCGCTTGAGAAGTTGAGAACATTAAGACCAATTCATCGATTTAATGATATTTTTAATCTCGAACGCCCTCGTTCCCATAATCATATTTTAATATAGCTATCTAAATCCTAAAGCATCGCTCCGACCGCGTATTTGCTTACCGTGCGACCCGCTTATCGCGAATCAGACAAACAGACAAAACAAACATATTATGTGGTCATATCGCGGTGGGAAAGTCATTAGTAGATACATTTTGTGGTCTATGGTTCATTTTGACGTTTATTTAGTGGTAACCCCGTTTTGAAAGTGTGTTCCATTTTCAAAACAATAAAATTAATGAATTTGCAGTGGTCAATTAATGGCCCGTATACTCCTTTGCCGAAATACCTACATAAATATAAAAAACGGTAATTTAAAAAACTATAAAACCCGACTGCGTTTTTGTGTAATTTGTAAATAAAAAAAACCCTAAAACAAAAAAGTTGCAGTCGGAACCTATTCTAGAAATTGAGGTTTAGTGAATTGAGAGTAGGTACATACCTATATTACATTGCAGATTACTCCAGTCTGCTGACTAGACGGCTGACTTTCTAGAATGGGTCCCGACTGCTAATTTCTTGTTTTACGGTTTTTTCATTTCCAAATTACACAGAAACGCAGTCAGGTTGTTTGGTTTTTGAAATTACCGTTTTTTTAGTCGGTGTCACTTTCACAATTAATACGAATCTAACGACACCTTTGAAGCTAAAATCTATCGAGCCGTTCAAACTGCAGAGCGTACCAAACATTTGAATTTGGCGCCAAAAAATCGCATTTTGTTTTTATTTTTATTTTTGACTAGCTTCCACCCGCGACTTCATCCGCGTGGAATAGTTTTTTTTATGGGATGGGGGCAAACGAGCAGACGGATCACCTGGGTGCCGAGTCTACTATTTAGTTGTGTCAGAATTGTGATTCAGTGACTTCAAAATGGTAGATTTTTGACAGTTTTGTCTACGAAATCTGTCATTTCTTATGTCATTTATTTGCCATTGGATGGTCATTCTGAGTCAATTGAAATAGCAGACTTGGGCCCCTGATGGTAAGCGATAACCGCCGCCCATGGACACCCGCAACACCAGAGGAGTCACGAGTGTGTTGCCCGCCTTTTAAAAGGGTTTGGGCCTCCGTTAACCTCGCTCACCCAGCGAAACACATCGCAAGCGCTGCTTGACGCCGGTTTTCTGTGAGGCCGTGGTATCACTCCGGTCGAGCCGGCCCATTCGTGCCGAAGCATGGCTCTCCCACGTAAAGAAGTTACTTAGTTATAGCGTGATGATATAGCCTTCCTCAATAAATGGGCTATCTAACACTGAAAGAATTTTTCAAATCAGACCAGTAGTAGAACTGAGATTAGCGCGTTCAAGCAAACAAACAAACTCTTGAGCTTTATATATTAGTACTAGCTTCTGCCCGCGACTTCGTCCGCGTAACGTGATGATATATAGCCTATAGCCTTCCTCAATAAATGGGCTATCTAACACTGAAAGAATTTTACAAATCAGACCAGTAGTAGATCTGAGATAGCGCGTTCAAGCAAACAAACAAACTGTTCAGCTTTATATATTAGTATACATATACCCAGTGTCACTCTCACAGTAGGTAAATACGAATCTAACGACACCTCTCAAGCTAAAATTCATCGAGCCGTTCAGGCCGCAGAGCGTGCCAAACAATTATACATACTCTCGAAAAACATAACCCTCCTTCTGGCGCAGTCTGGTAGTCTTGTGTAGGTCCTGAACGAACGAACTAAAAGACACGGTTCCGACCAGTGAACTAGAAGACACGTTACTTATCCAACATCGCTAATAGGACATTCGGTTCTAACAGTACTATAGTTACATCGTAGGTAGGTACTAACAGTACTATGTTAAAGTATGGAGGAAAATCAAATTATGTAGGTATATAAATATCTATATATAAATAATAATATTTATAATTAAGACTGCCTCATTAGCCAAGTGGTCCTGAGCGCGGCTGCTATGCTAGGGCTCTTGGGTTCGATTCCCAGGTCGAGCAAAGTGTTATTGGGTTTTTCTATGAAATTCCCAGTAGCAGCTCGGAGTTAGGAATTTGTGCCCGATTAATGGCAATAGGCTCGCCCCCTATTACATGGGACCTAAACATACCGGCGAACTGTGGGTGTACATTAGTACGCCTCTGCCTAACCCTTCGGGGAATACAGGCGTGATGGCATGTTATGTTATTTATAATTAACATTTAACAAATATTTTTTTATCATCAAGCGCAACAACTCGGCTAGACATGAAACCATACTAACTATTCTCTAGGACTCTCGAACTATTGTTACGGGACCGACCGATGAACTATTACGCTATTGGGTCAGATGTCCTAATAGAACAAAAAAAAAAAAAATAGAACTAATAAGGTGAACTAGTACACTGACCGAATTGTACTAGTTCAGAGCGATCTCTTTACTGAACGAATAGGCACAAGACTACAGTCGGGTAAAAAAACTCTACATCTCTGACAATTAACCTTTGTTGACACAAAAACACATGTTTAATAATAACAGGGCTACTGTATATTTGCACTCACTCCGCTCACTTAGCGTCACTTAATGTCAATTAGTGGAACACTGATAACCACTGATATGGATAAAACATTGAAAGCTACAGATTAAGGGTCCCTTAGTCGGAAAAAACAACGGGTTGCACTCCGGGAGTGCCGGCAGAAGTGAAAACTTGAACATCAACGTTGTGCATTTTTGATATTTTGGAATGGTCAGGGAATAATTTCGCACGAATTGCTATAAAAGTACTATCATTTATGTGGTAAAATACAATATTCATTTATTGCGCTATCGTACACAAACATGAATTATCTTACACTAGCATCTGACCGCAACTTCGTCCGCGTTAGCGTGATCGTATATAGCCTATAGCCTTACTCAATAAATGGGCTATATAACACTGAAAAAATTTTTCAAATCGGACCAGCAGTTCCTGAGATTAGCGCGTTCAGGCATACAAACAAACAAACAAAGATAAAAACTCTTCAGCTTTGTATATTAAAGTATAGATTAAAAATTTAACACTTCAGAACTATTACAACCATCTTAAGAATTTTCGATCAGGTCACGTGACCTGACGCGAGTTTAATATTTTTTACGGGCATCACTTCAATAACAATAGTTTACATTGAAATATGATTGAGCTACACACACAGTCATGTTCAAATGTTTTTATTTCAAATGAGCTTTTACAAGCGCTTATGTAACGTTATGATCCCAGTTGCACAGTTCCAAAAGGTTAATCCTATGGAGAAGAATCCGGCAAGTAGCTCCATGGACACATTTTTAAATTACAAATACAAGTTACAATCTGCACTAGCACAATATAATATTGCGATTACCCTGCATTGACCATTATAACACTCACGTAATGCTACAACTATGTCTCGACTTTAAAAAAGAGATCACGTTTCTCCTAGTTTGTTTCGGTGTTTCTTCTTAGAGGTCGTCAGTTCGGAAATGCTGAAGCTATCTAGTTTAAAAATTACATGGATGTACAAAGTTTTTTGTATTTATTTTATTGAATACTAGCTTCTGCCCGCGACTTCGTCCGCGTAGCGTGATGATATATAGCCTATAGCCTTCCTCAATAAATGGGCTATCCAACACTGAAAGATTTTTTCAAATCGGACCAGTAGTTCCTGAGATTAGCGCGTTCAAGCAAACAAACAAACAAACAAACATACTCTTCAGCTTTATAGATTAGTATAGATGTAAGCAAACGAACAGACGAGCCTCTTGATGGTAAGTAGTTATCGTCGCCTATATTAGTGTGAGCATTGCGTCTGAGCATCTTCCACTAGTTTAGCATAATCAGGATTGTAGTTGGAAATTGCCAACCTTAAAGAATCCAATGTATGAGCGTCTGTCAAGCGAGACGGACTACAGTCTAGGACTGCAGTCGCGATCTAGTCTAGGACAGGACTACAGTCGCGATCGACCTGTTGGCCACCCATGCTATATACGGAACCAATTAAATAAATCGAGTGTCGAAAAAAGGAAAGCTTTTTGTGTAATGAAGATAAAATAATAACAATATGAGTTGATGCTCTGGCTTCCACACAATATTACTTATCTATAAGTGAACAATATTGACTTAATATTAAGTGTTAAATGTAAATGCATTTTGTAACCTACAGTTTTTTATGGGATAGGGGGGCAAACGAGGTAAGGATCACCTGATGGTAAGTGATTACCGCCGCCCATGGAGACCCGCAACACCAGAGGAGTCACAAGTGCGTTGCCCGCCTTTTAAAAGTGTTTGGGCCTCCGGTAACCTCATTCACTCGGACGAAACACAACGCAAGCGTTGTTTCACGCCGGTTTTCTGTGAGGCCTCGGTATCACTCCGGTCGAGCCGGCCCATTCGTGCCGAAGCATGGCTCTCCCACGTCAATTATTAATAATAATAAATAATTAAATAAATATTCTGGGACATTTTTACACAGCACCATCTAGTCCCAAACTAAGCAGAGCTTGTACTATGGGTAGGTACCAGACCATGGATATAATACTTATATACTTTTTTTTGTAAATACATACTTATAATATATAAGAAACACCCAGACGAACACAAACACTTATATTCATCACATAAATTTTGTGTCCTGTGGGAATCGAACCCACGACCTCATGGTCAGCAGTCCGGTACTCGAACCACTTAACCACAGAGGTCGTCATTGTATTGTGCTAATATTATTATTTGAGAATTTCATAGAAAAACTCAATAGCACTTTGTTCGAACCGGGAATGGAACTCAGGATCTCTGGCGTAGCAGTCGCGCTTGGCACGACTTGAATAAGGAGGCAATTTGATATTTTATGTTTGTTACTCTTTCACGCCCCAAAGGCTGAACGGATCTGGATAAAAGGCACGGAGATATACACAGATAATATCGTGGAATAATACATAGGCTGCTTTTTATCCAATTCTTAAGTCCACGTAGACAAAGTTGCGGGCAGAAGTTAGTGTTATCTATATCTATACTAAAAATATAGCTGAAGAGTTTGTATGTTTGTTTGCTTGAATGGGCAAATCTCAGGAACTACTAGTCCGATTTGAAAAATTCTTTCAGTGTTAGATTTATTGAGGAAGGCTATAGGCTATATATCATCACGCTACGCGGACGAAGTCACAGGCAGAAGCTAGTAATAATATAATTACATGTCACGGTGATGAAAACATCGTATGGAAATCTGTAAGGCTGAGGGAATTTCTCGACGGCATGTGAAGTCTGCCAACCCTTAGCAGGCTAGCGTGATGGACTATAGCCTAATCCCTCTCAATCTTAGAGGAGACACCTGACCAAAAGTGAGAGAGAAAATAGATTGATCATGATAAAATCTAACGTAAGTCTACATGAAAAAAAAACCGATTACATAATATAAATGTGTCTATATAATGTATAGGATACGGTGTCGTTATATATATACAGTCGTACATAACGTTCGGTGAGTGCGATTAAAACAATTAACAGCGAATGAAACGTTCCACGTTTGGGGGATGGCGCAGGCGCAAGGCGACTAGCGATTCTCAACATTATTCCTATTTATATTAGGCACTTACGCGATTCTCCAAGTTTGTTTCGCTGTTTCTTCTCAGAGGTGCCCGCCCACCTCTAGTTGAAAAATGCTGGCGCTATCTACAGTTAAGAAATCGAAAAAATAATGTATTTTAAAATCAATATCATTTAACATACCATCACGCCTGTATTCCCCGAAGGGTTAGGCAGAGGCGTACTAATGTACACCCACAGTTCGCCGGTATGTTTTAGGTTCCATGTAATAGGGGGCGAGCCTATTGCCACTAACCGGGCACAAATTCCTAACTCCGAGCTGCTACTGGGAATTTCATAGAAACACCCAATAACACTGCTCGACCTGGGAATCGAACCCAGGACCTCTAGCGTAGCAGTCGCGCTCTGGACCACTAGGCTAATGAGGCAGTTAAAAATTAATCATCACTACATAGTATAAAACAAAGTCGCTTCCCGCTGTCTGTCTGTCACTATGTATGCTTAGATCTTTAAAACTACGCAACGGATTTTGATGCGGTTTTTTTTAATAGATAGAGTTATTCAAGAGGAAGGTTTTAAGCTATGTAACATAACCCTACGACTCTTAGGAACGGGGCAGCGTGGGTGAGACCACGGGTGGGTCGGGTTATTGATTTTTTTTTTTTAAATAATGTTGCGCCACACAAAGATTTTCTCCTCTATCGTGGGTGCGTTTACAAACACAAACACCCAGACCCGGAACATCTACTTGTAGATCATACAAATATTTTCTACGTGTGGGGATCGAACCCCACAACACGTGTCGCAGAAGCTGATCGCTCAGCCAAAGGTGTCGTCAAAAAATTAATTGTAGTAAAGAATTCTAGTTTGAACTTCGCGTCCGCTCATCCTTCACGCCGCTTGGGGTGGGGGCGCGGGCAGGCGCGGCAGTACCGCCGAGGTAATTTGTTAGGTAATAGCTCCCCCGGCATATCTTTAATCTCATCGCTAATTGGATGGGACGCAGGGATGGACTCGGACGTATAGTAAAATGGAATTGTAGAAAAAAAAAACTATGGCGCCTTTAATTATCTTTTGAATTCATTCTATTCCAAGAGGTCCGCGAGGAAGCTTTGTGTTGACAGTGGGAGGGACCGGTTGTGTTTAAGCATCACACTTATTGTCTCCTATGCTGCCAGCCCAACTATTCCTCCCCATCCTCTCAAAAAGGGTGTGAAAGGATTTCTACAGGGTCGGCAACGCGCGAGTGATACTCCTGGTGTTGCAAGCGTCCATAGGCTACGGTAACCGCTTACCATCGGGCTTACCTTTATAAAAAAAGGTTGTCTGTAAGATATAGTTGTTAGCGGTAACACGACTTAGAAAACTGATTGTAATATTCTGTTGTCTGGTTTTATAAAAAAAATGCTATTGCTAGCGGCATTCTGCGTCCCAAAATGTCATTTTAAGGTAGACTATAAAAAAAATTACATTCTCCAAGTCTCAGATTTATGAAAATTGGTTTATGCGTTAATTATATCGTAACAAACTTTTGAATTTATAATAAACTAGATTCTGCTCCCGACTTCGTCTACATCAATTTCAGATTTGGGTCCGATCTATATAATAAGTAGCTGTGCTATTCCAGACTATAATCTATCTCTGTGTCAAATTTTATCCAGACCCGTTCAGCCGTTCTGGTGTGAAAGAGTAACAAACATTCAAACCAATCCCAATAACACTGCTCGATTCGGGAACCGAACCCAGGACCTCTGGCGTAGCAGTTGCATTTGCGACCACTAAACTTATGCGGTATTTTAATTTCAAAAGCTACAAAAATCAGGTCTCGTCTTACCAATCCATCTAGCTCTTATAGTCGTAAACCGCACAGACTTTGCAGCCTCTATAAGTCTATATAATGTGACATTACTGCCTAAACCCTCCCGTGGGAGGAGGGGGGAGGTTCAGCGAGTTCCACTGCAATGAGAGAGCATTTTCAGTAATTGTGGCAATTAGCCGTGACTGCTGTGTGGGGTGACAGCGCGGGAGATGGGAACAGTTCTTCACAACAGAATTTATTTTTCATTGAGGAATGAATTTATTATTTTTTTATTCAAGGTGAATTATTCTAAAGTAGCGGCCCGCCCCTGCTTCGCACGGGTGGAGAAAACCCTAACTTTTATCAAAATATTCTAGTTATCTTTTTGTGTTTTTTATACGTTTTACATGTTAAGATTATAAAGTTATTTAGTGAAGGAAAAATTCGACTCGCAGGCAGGATTCGAACATGCATGTTGAAATTTGCCTTCGCATTCTGAACTTACGTCTTAATTAAAGATGACGTCCGTAACATTTATTGACAAGCAAGTTACCTCTCAACCGACGTGACTTACCTTACGGTTAGTTATAAATATGTCGTACGATGCTACCATACCTGATAACTATCTTTTTGTGATTTTTTTGCATTTTTCATGTGAATATAAAGTTATTTTAGTGTAGGAAAAATTCTATAGCCTATGTTAATCTGGAATAATGTTGCATTCAAATGGTGAAAGAGTTTTTAAACCTCAAAAAAATAATG
This sequence comes from Acronicta leporina, assembly GCA_947256265.1. Lineage (NCBI taxonomy): Eukaryota > Metazoa > Arthropoda > Insecta > Lepidoptera > Noctuidae > Acronicta > Acronicta leporina. The sequence goes on from OX366538.1 coordinate 1,386,300, forward strand.
ATGTAATAAAATTTTAAATTAATAGTTTTTGAGTGTATTCTTTACATACCTACATACAAATATTCATCTAGACAATGGATATAATACTTATATAATATACTTTTTTTTTGTAAATACATACTTATAATACATAAGAAACACCCAGACGAACACAAACACTTATATTTATCACATAAATATTTGTGTACTGTGGGAATCGAACCCACGACCTCGTAGTCAGCAGTCCGGTACTCGAACCACTAAACCACAGAGATCGTCAATGAATCATCAAGAATACAGTCACCGATTCATTTTATAAAAATTTTGTTCCCATCTACGCTTGTATCATAACTTGTAATAAATTCAGTTTATTAAATAAAGATCCATGCTCCTGGCACGAGTGGGTATCGTGGCCCAACAGAAACGAACAAATTAAAGATGAGACGCAACGAAACACACTTACCAACAGCCAGTAGCGGAGTCACTAAGAGCTTCGCTTCAGGTGCAGCTTCGATTGAAGGATGTAGTAATTATAACTAGGTACATACACTACACATATTTAATTAATTTTGTTGACAATGTTAATGTGATGTTAATAAAAGACAATAATAACCACCACCATTTTTAATTCTTGTAATTTTTTTTTCTAGGTTGTTTTGCAAAGGCGTCCCATTCCACTTTCCATGTGATAGAAAAACAAATGTTCACGGAGGTTTTATTTAATAAAAGTAAAATTCAGCAAATAAACTACTGGATTTTGGAAACCTCTCTGCCTCAGTAGCCAAGTGGTCCTGAGCGTGACTGCTACGCTAGAGGTCTTGGGTTTGATTCCCAGGTCGAGCAAATTGTTATTGGGTTTTTCTATGAAATTCCCAGTAGCAGTTCGGAGTTAGAAATTTGTGCCCAGTTAATGGCAATAGGCTCGCCCCCTATTACATACATGGGATCTAAACATACCGGCGAACTGTGGTACATTAGTACGCCTCTGCCTAACCCTTCGGGGAATACAGGCGTGATGGTATGTTATGATTTTGGAAACCACTAAGCGGAAAATATATCCATGTCTGGAATATATTATTTCTCAGTTATGTATCTAGGTGTCCTAAAAATTGTAGGCAATTTTTTGTTGTGTATTCGGTATTTGCCACTCTTTTTCCTCTGCCACATGATCGCATTTTTTTTTTTTAATAACTGGTGACAAACAAGCATACCTGATGGTAAGCGGTAAGTGCAGCCGTCAGCAACAAGAGTGGTATTACTTACCTATTTTCCCAGCTACTGACTGACTACATTGGCTTTCAAACTGGGACACGATAATTGACACATTATACCTACTGATGTTTGTCAAAACAGTCTTTGTAAAAACGCCTAGACAATGTAAAGTGAAGCTACGTCCGTGCGAGCGAGAGAGCACACGTTGTATATAAGAGTGAGCGAGACAACTGCAGTGGTAGCGTTAATCAACTGGCTGTTGTTGTCAGAGGTAGGGGACGGACTTGGGAAGCTAAAGTTAACCGACTGCACGGTAAAAGGAAGGGTGCTGTTTTTATTTTAAGCCACATTGCTAACGTAGGTTTTCGTTAAAGTTTTGACGACCTCTTTGGTTTAGTAGTTCGAGTACCGGGTTCGATTCCCACAGGACACAAATATTTATGTGATGAATATAAGTGTTTGTGTTCGTCTGGGTGTTTCTTATGTATTATATATGTATATATTTACAAAAGTTATTTTTATAGTATGTATTTACAAAAAAAAAGTATATAAGTATTATATCCATTGTCTAGTACCCATAGTACAAGCTCTGCTTAGTTTGGGACTAGATGGTGCTGTGTAAAATGTCGCAGGATATTAATTATTTATTTATTTAGTTCTGCTGGAAGTCGAACCACGCTGGTACCAGTGTACCTATGTAATTTATGTTATGGGGGTCATTATCCCCATAAGCTCTCCCTAGGTCGACCATTGATACGAAAAGACCTATTCTGGCTTTGTCCAGACTTTGTGACCTCATCGTCACCCTACTGACTCCAGCAATTATGGCCACAGAACTCACGGATAACTTACATAGGTTATGCTCCTGAACGAGTGCATACTGCTAGGGCCTTATAAGCTCTTAGATGCTATAAATATCCGTGTTTTTATCCTTTTAGATGGCAATTCATTGATCCTTTTCTAGCTTTCATTATTTAGGTAGGTATCATACTTTGAATTCTCACTTTACGAAAAACATTGATTATTGTTTGAAGGAGTATTAGTAAAATCATAGAACGACCCCACTAAAACAATATAATGTAGTACGTAGTAAGTGTAAATTAACACTAGGGAACAATAACAGCCCCGCAATTCTACTATAATAGTTACGACCTGCCATCTATAGACGAATTGCGTAAACTGAATAATTATACAGAGTTTTAAATTTAGTAATAGATGTCGCTGTACAAACATTTTGCTGTCCGTAGTTCAACTATTCCATAAAAGATGGCAGTGATCAACAATTTTTAGGATAAGCACAAAAGATCCCATAGCCTCGAAGTGCAGTGAGGCCTTGCTGGTACAACTATATTATTATACTTTGTCTTTTCTGTCTCGGCTCCACACAAGATAAGAAAGGGCAAGCAAAACTTGGCGTCATTTTTACCCACGTCAACGGAGGAGATGTGTGTATAATTTTTTGTTTGTTACAATTTAAAGGACTGCATTCTCACCAACGCCCTTCCACTCAGAGGGAGGAGCAAGGCCATTTCTTCGCCCAAATATAGGTCTCAGTCTCAAGGTTCAACAAAACAAAAACTCACAGTATATAGGCTAAAATCTTTATTATTAACAATAATATACTCTACATGTTACAATAAACTTTCTTAAAAATAGCGTCCTACGGTTTACGCCATTTTGACAGTTCAACTGTCAAACCTGTCAAATTTTAGTGTTGTATTTTCGAAAAGACGATTTGGTACACTGATCGACATTATATAAAACAATGAACTACTGACACGGTATTACATTTATATTAATTGTAGATATTGACCCCTGGCATCAAAGCCTCGGGTTATGTTTAAATTTCGATAAAAATCTCGAAGAAATATTGAATTTTGTCCATTTATCGACCTATAGTTTGGAACATGGTATTTTATCGATTCATATTTTGATAGCTTGTAAATGTCATATTATTATTATGACAATTTTGACGTTTTTTATTGTAAATTCATTTTTTATACGCAGTAGGTAATAAAGAACTCAATGAGTAAATCATTGAATCTTATGTCATTGTTTAAAAGGGTTTGGACCTCCGGTATCGTCACTCACTCGGCGAAACACAACGTAAGCGTTGTTTCACGCCGGTTTTCTGTGAGGCCGTGGTATCACTTTCCCAAGGTAAATGCCACAATAAGCCCCAAATCCAGCGATATTTTTAAAATGTTAAAAAACCATCATAGATCTTGTTATGTTTAGTATCCAGGGAGACGGTGTCCCTGCCACCCGAAGTATTGCCGTTCTACTTTCTTCGTTTTACAATATTTCTCTTTCGGGAATTTTCCTTCTGATCTCGATACCTATACTTCGATTTTTAATTGTATTTAGTAACTTGACAGTTGAAGGGTTACCAGTTCTTGACAAATAAGATAGTGAGGAATTAACGAAATTGAATGTACATAAATAATGTACTTACATGAATAAACTTTTTAACTTAAATGTAATAACTTGTCTCTTAAACACAATATAAACTATTAAATATTGTAGAATTTGTTCCTCAGTAGTAAGGTAATCTATAAAATGTCAAAATGACAAAAGTAGAATTACATGATTTTTATTTTTGGTTTGTTTCTATTAAAATAAATTAAAAAAGGAAATTACTTTAATTACTTAAATTATTATATTTCACATCTTATTTGCGAATTTTTTGTTTCATTTTATATTAAACCGTTTCGATCATTCATTCTTTACGCAATATCATTCACTACCCCCAACACTATTTCTCTTCGAAATGTCAAGTTACTGAATACAATTAAAAGTTGAAGTTTAACAATACCTTTACAGGCCGAGCAGGGTCGTATAATGTTGTCTACTGTACAATTTTGTGTAAAGTATATTCCTTGTATTTTTTTTTATTATGGTTCCATTAAATATATTGTGATAATTATTGAGTCGAGAATAACTTAACAATAACTAACAGCTAAGGCCGCCCTTACACTCGTAAATTTTACAAATGTAAATACTCTTTGTACGTATCACATATCGTAATTTCTTCTTTAATTTGAACGCAGCCGTAAGTTTCTTACATAAATTTGACGAAAGCAACTTAAAAGTGTAAGGGCGGCCTACTATCAGGAGGTTTACACGTGAAATTGAATTTTGTAAATGATACTAATATTGCGTTCCAGGGTAATTTTGTTTTGATGTTTTTCTTTGTGCGAAAAAATAAGTGCGTAAGTACTGAAGAGTTTTTTTTTAATATGGAAGTTGTCTGGTGCTGGAATTATTGAACATAACTTGGGGGCCATGTATGAACTACGCCACACGGTAGGGGGGAGGGGGAGGGTCTACGAAATGTGCCATTGTGTGACAAGGTATGAGGTTATATATAGAGTTTATTGAAACCGGAAACGAAAATAGTGATATAGCACCCATTTCATAAGACATTATTGGGCTTTCTACCTCACCGAAAGTGACGGCGGTGAACGAAGTCACCGACGACGAAGACAATATTTGACGTCATACTAGGAGGAGCGGGTATCACAAATGTGACGACGTGTGACTGTCCGTATGTGCATTTTTTTTTTAGAAAGCTTTCTAACAATGCGGGTCGCACATTACTAGTATTCTTGTTAACCCCTCGTGCTAAGCTAGATTGCTTGTGTTACGAGTGGGTTCACGTCGGTAGTGCAATGGGTGGGGTTCGAACCAGCAACCACATGATCGCAAGTCCGACGCCCTAGCCATTAGGCTACCGCCGCTTGTATTGCATTGTATGTGTGATAGAGGGATATCGCAGAATGCCGACATTTGAGGAGACCCAGGCTATGTATCTCCGAGTTTGTTTCGGCGTTTTTTCCTATGGGATAGGGCGGCAATCAAACAGAAGGATCGCTGAACACTACGTAAGCGTTGTTTCACGTCAGTTTTCTGTGAGGCCGTGGTATCACTCCGGTCGAGCCGGCCCATTCGTGCCGAAGTATGACTCTCCCACTGCAAAACGTTTCGGCATGTAACTACGATTTAGTCTTTCTGCCTCTTGTTGGAAAATTTAATAACGGTGAAAGCCTAGCCAAAATACACAACAATTGTTTAGAACATTCATTAAATTAAATATTTCCACCCACAAAATTCAATTCCACGTAAAAATAAAAACTAAAAATAAAATACCTAAATAAGTTAAACTTATTGTACACTAAATTAATAGTCATATGATAGTCAAAGGAGGTTACGTAGCTATTAAAAAAAAACTTCAAAAAAAAAAACAAGTTTAAACGACTACTCTATGATTGTTTTTATAAAAAAAATGACTAGACCTTGTTATTTGTGAGATCTTTACGACTACGTTATTTCCTTTGACTTGTTGTACTTAGGTAAGCAGAGATGTAGCCTTGTATTAAGAAAAATAATAATTATTAAAATTATATTAATCATTGAATTCAACTGTGTACTTTTTACGGTTTTTATCGCGTTGTTTTGATTTTTTTTAAAACAGCTTACTAGCAATGTGTGTCGCACTTTACTAGTATTCTTGTTAACCTCCTATATGCTTGTGGTATGAGTTACGTCGGTAGTGCAATGAGTGGGTTTCGAACCGGCAACCACATGATCGCAAGTCCGATGCCCTAGCCATTTTAAATAATATCAACGCAAAACGATAAAATCCGTAAAAACTAGTTTTAATTCAATTAATAATATTCTCATACCTAAATGTCAGAAATTCAAATAATCAATTTTCTAGTAGTAACATATTGTCAAAGAAAAATTCGAACCAAGGGACGCTTCGAATCTCATGGTTCTATAATCATCGTGGTCCATATTTATCATATAATTTATTACTAAAAAGTTAAAGAAAAGTTAACTTTTCATAGGAAATTATTTAAAAATAAATATAAAATATAACTGCCTCAATAGCCAAGTGGTCCTGACTGCGACTGCTACGCTAGAGGTCCTGGGTTCGATTCCCAGGTCGAGCAAAGTGTTATTGGGTTTTTCTAAGAAATTCCCAGTATTAGCTCGGAGTTAGGAATTTGTGCCCGGTTAATGGCAATAGGCTCGCCCCCTATTACATGGGACCTAAACATACCGGCGAACTGTGGGTGTACATTAGTACGCCTCTGCCTAACCCTTCGGGGAATACAGGCGTGATGGTATGTTATGTTAAATATAAAATACAATAATCAACCCATTATAGGGTCTCCTCTCAGAGTGACAGATAAAATATCGATACTAATAATATAAAGAGGAAAGATTTTTATGTATGTGTGTAACGAATAAACTCAAAAACTACTGGGTCGATTTCAAAAATTATTTCACCATTTGAATGCTACATTATTCCAGATTAACATAGGCTATAGAATATTTAGAAAATAGTTAGGGAGTTCTCGGGCCGCTAGTGTTTAATTAAATACGATAACAATCAATGTTATAATTATTATTTGCTATTATAACATACCATCACGCCTGTATTCCCCGAAGGGTTAGGCAGAGGTGTACTAAGGTACACCCACAGTTCGCCGGTATGTTTAGGTCCCATGTAATAGGGGGCGAGCCTATTGCCAATAACCGGGCACAAATTCCAAACTCCGAGCTGCTACTGGGAATTTCACAGAAAAACCCAATAACACTTTGCTCGACCTGGGAATCGAACCCAGGACGTCTAGCGTAGCAGTCGCGGTCAGGACCACTTGGCTAATGAGGCAGTTGCTATTATTAATATAATATTGCCTAGCTAAATCTCTGCTTACCTCGTCAACATATAGTTATGTACATTATTGCAAGTGAATATGTGTATGTGTGTTTAGCGACGTGGGTTGCGATTGTCCGGGTGAGGCCGCCTCGGGTGGTTCAAGACTGAAACAAATAGGGATATTTTTATTATTTCTCTTTTTTAAAAATACGTTGCCCTAATATACTTCGAATATTAATTGTATTCAGTAACTTGACAGTTGAGAGGTTACCAGTTTTTGACAATAATCTGACGTGGGAGAGCCATGCTTCGGCACGAATGGGCCAGCTCGACCGGAGTGATACCACGGCCTCACAGAAAGCCGGCGTGAAGCAACGCTTGCGTTGTGTTTCGCCGAGTGAATGAGGTTACCGGAGGCTCAACCTTTTAAAAGGCGGGCAACGCACTTATGACTCCTCTGGTGTTGCGGGTGTCCACAGGCGGCGGTTTCGGCCCATTCGTGCCGAAGGTTCACAACAACTCCCACGTTAAATTAAGGAGACCCATGCCCAGCAGTGAGACATGATATAGGATGACGTCATACCTGGATGTACAGGTCCCGGCGAGCGGCGGCACCAAGTTCCGGGTGACATCTGTACACAGAATAATAATTATTTCATTAAGAGTCCCACGAACCAAATTTCCAAAACAAACCTAATACAATTCAAACACAATTTTATCAAATTGTGTTACTATTCCTATTGAGATACCGTTAATCTAGGTTCCTGCCTAGGTAACTGCCTCATTAGCCAAGTGGTCCTGAGCGCGACTGCTACGCTAGAGGTCCTGGGTTCGATTCCCAGGTCGAGCAAAGTGTTATTGGGTTTTTCTATGAAATTCCCAGTAGCAGCTCGGAGTTAGGAATTTGTGCCCGGTTAATGGCAATAGGCTCGCCCCCTATTACATGGGACCTAAACATACCGGCGAACTGTGGGTGTACATTAGTACGCCTCTGCCTAATCCTTCGGAGAATACAGGCGTGATGGTATGTATGTATGTAGGTTCCTGCCGTACCATTTCTTGTACTACACTACTTCACGATAAAATATTTGTTTGGATAACAATTTATTTTAGTACTAGCGAACTTCGCACCGCCTAACATTCGATTCTGAAACTAACGTCACTCAATTGTTTTGCCTTCCCGGAACCCCTTTTTTTTTTGCGTGTGGAAATCCTCATGGACATCCGCCGCCCGGGGAAGGCGGCGGGGCGTGTCGGACTCCACCCAGAGTGGGTGACCTACCGACTAAAACCACACGGTGTTTCGCCTCACCACTTTTTGCTGGGGTTACGGGAGCGAGGTTTCATTCATCCGCGACCCCAGCAGTTTCCCGGAACCCCTCCACTAACACTTACAACTTTATGGTATGGTATTAAAGTTCAAATTGACTTTTAAGTATTATTATGCATCTTTTGTATGGGAATATAGAAAAGTGTTGTTTTTAGACTACTTCAAGCAATTTTTAAATGTTTTCTCTCCATAAGAACCATCCTCGTACTTCAAGGAATATTATAAAAAAGAATTAGCGAAATCGGTTCAGCTGCTCTCGAGATTTGCGCTTAGCGACACATTTGGCGATTCATTTCATGACGTTTCTGTGGGCAATTCGAGCCCAGCCAGAAACTTAATTTAGCTACTTGCGTAAAAAATAAGATTTTTTTATTAATTGATTGACTTAGCACCTGATCAGCTGATCTGCAAGGTTAAGCTGACGATAAAGCTGGATGGGTGATCTTTCTTAATACATTGAGATCGAAACCCCTCGGTGCGTCGGAGAGCACGTAAAGCCGTCGGTCTCTATCGGCACTCGCGGTCGCTCAGTGGTCATAACGTCTGGGTGCCGAGTCTACTATTCAGTTGTGTCAGAATTGTGATTCAGTGGCTTCATAATGGTTGATTTTTGACAGTTTTCTCTACGAAATCTGTCATTTCTTATGTCATTTAGTGCCATTGGACGGTCATTCTGAGTCAATTGAAATAGCAGACGAGGAGTTTAGGCGGGAAAATGAAAAGTGCACATTGTCGATTTTATATTGTTTAATTAATGTGTAATTATGGTGGATAATTAACCATTAAGTGTTCGTGAACGTGTGAGAGTGTAGGCAAATGATATAAAATTGAAAATCGTGACTTTTTGGGTTCACTCCTAAACTCCATCGAGGCCTCAATAAAGTTTCTACCGTTTTATTGGGGCAACTCAACTTATACCTGACACTGGCGAACACCAAAAGTGTGGTGCCATATTACAATCCCACGATGGGAAATATTACTTGATTACTCTAATACTTGACACTGGCAAATACACAAAAAGTGTGGCGCCATAATAAAAAAAAAAAAAATAGCAGACTAGGGCCCCTGGTGTATTGAACCAGGAGACGCAAGTTCGTATCCTGCCTGAGTCAATTTTTTCCTTCACTAAAGCACCTTTTTAAATACTCACTTGTCTAAAAAGATAAGGCTGCCGATACACTGGCATGTTCAATCCCCTATTCCTAACATCGTATCGTTCCCCGCTGGGTTGCCCATCGCTGGGTTTGGGCGCCTCCTTATCCTTATTGTCGTCCCTGTCGTAACGGCGCCGGAATTCCGGTCGCTCCTGTTTATCGTAACGTTGGTAGTCACGGCGGGTGTCTTGATCTGAGAACAAAACATACATTATTTCTTATTACTGAAAATTAAATTGCTTTTTTTATGGGATAGGGGAGAAAACGAGCAAACGGATCACCTGATGGTAAGCGATAACCGCCGCCCATGGACACCCGCAACACCAGAGGAGTCACAAGTGCGTTGTCCGCCTTTTAAAAGGGTTTGGGCCTCCGGTAACCTCCTTCACTCGACGAAACAACGCAAGCGTTGCTTCACGCCGGTTTTCTGTGAGACCGTGGTATCACTCCGGTCGAGCCGGCCCATTCGTGCCGAAGCATGGCTCTCCCACGTGAAAATTGCTTCATTAGCCTAGTGGTACTGAGCGCGACTGCTACGCTAGAGGTCTTGGGTTCGATTCCCAAGTCGAGCAAAGTGTTATTGGGTTTTTCTGTGAAATTCCCAGTAACAGCTCGGAGTTTGGAATTTGTGCCAGGTAAGTGGCAATAGAAACTGTGGGAGTACATTAGTTCACCTCTGCCTAACCCTTCGGATAATACAGGCGTGATGGTATGTTATGTTATTTCTTATTAACTTCAACAACGGCTTCGCTCATGTACGTTCAGCGTCAATAAAACAAAAGACTAGTCTAGTCTGTCTATGACGTCATGCTTAAAATGAAAAGGACAGCAGTAGTTTCTATCCCTTTCATTTTGTTAATTGATGTGAGAAATAATATTTAAAATATATAGCGGTAAAGTTTATTTTCCTATGAATGCTTCGATGCGTCTTGCTTTTCAATAGATGTTCCTGACGTCACCTTTAAGACGTAAGTTCAGAATGTGTGAAGGTAAATTTCGACATGGCAGGTGGGACTCGCGGTGGCTTAGAGGTCATAGCGTCTGGTGTAACTAACCAGAAGACACAGGTTCGAATCCTGCCTGCGACTAAAAATTTTCCTTCACGTAAACATACCATCACGACTGTATTCCTCGAAGGGTAAGGCAGAGGCGTAGGTACTAATGTACACCCACAGTTCGCCGGTATGTAGGTCCCATGTAACACACGCCAGGGGGAGAGCCTATTCCCATTAACTGGCCAATAATTCCTAACTCCGAGCTGCTACTGAGAATTTCATAGAAAAACCCAATAAAGAAAGAAAGAAAGAAAGAAAATAAATTATTTGCATAGACAAGACGCACACACCATTGTGTATTTAAACAAGGAAGTAAATTAGGTAGGTACATAATTTGCGAAAGTATGCGTCACATCCACGCAAAACGGCCAATCGCTCAGCTTTTTGTTATGACTCGTGCAGGGAGCAGAATCATAACGCTGGTTTTCAGCGACAGCCGGTGTCGACGTCTTGACGTCGGACGGAGCAGCTTATACAAGATTATGAAACATTATAATAATGCGATTAAAATGTTGAAAACTTAAAACAGTATAATACTATATTTTTTTTATGTAGCAACAATTCAAGTTCACGTCGTCCGCAGCGCGACGCTCCTCGTTTACAGAAAATAGATAATCTGTATCTCTAAGTGGTCTGTGGCATGACACATAGCAAATAGGACAATAACACTTTGCTCGACCTGGGAATCGAACCAAGGACCTCTAGCGTAGCACTCGCGCTCAGAACCACTTTGCTAAACTCCTAGACGTAAATAGCTTTATAAATAAATAAATAAATTATACTCACATGTATTTTTAGCTTGCATATTCCTTATGGAATTGACAATGGCGCGCGCAGCAGAACTTAAATGACCGTCGTCGTTTGGACTGCGTCTGTATAAAATATAATATCGTTATGCCGGTTAAGAAAGAGGTAAGGCAGTAACGTTTCAGTATCAGAGACCTCCCGGAGACATATCTATATATTAATATATAAAGCTGAAGAGTTTGTTTGTTTACTTGAACGCGCTAATCTCAGGAACTACTGGTCCAATTTGAAAAATTCTTTCAGTGTTAGATAGGCCATTTATTGAGGAAGGCTATAGGCTATATATCATCGCGCTACGCGGACGAAGTCGCGGGCAGAAGCTAGTTGCATATAAATGAAAAAAATAAAAATGAAACTAGCTTCCGCCCGCGGCTTCGCTCACGTGAAGCTATATTAGGGTTAGAAATGGATCCCCGAAATAATTTAATAAAAAACCAACAGTGATGATCTCTTCTTTGTATGGGCCTCTATACATCAGAGAGGTCAAGCTGTATCTCAGGATTCGTTTAATTAATTAAGATATGAAGTTCACCAGTTCTAGATCTAGTTCTAAGATCTATACAAATAGATAAAATTGCAGTGTTTGTAATCTATACTTACTAATATATAAAGCTGAAGAGTTTGTTTGTTTGTTTGAACGGGCTCAGGAACTACTGGTCCGATTTGAAAAATTATTTCAGTGTTAGATAGCCCATTTATTGAGGGAGGCTATATATGATTACGCTATGCGGACGAAGTCGCGGGCAGAAGCTAGTATTGAAATAACCGCTTTTTAGTAAATACGGTACATATACCAAAACAACAATATTATTTTCAATTTTTGTCTGTCTCAGTTTGTTCCGGCTAATCTCTGAAATAGCTGGACCAATTTTGATGGGACTTTCACTGGCAGATAGCTGATGTAACAAGGAGTAACTTAGGCTACTTTTTTTTTTAACATCACACGGACGAAGCATGTATGTGTATGTATGATGTTACCAAAATACTCACCCAACAACTCTCCCATTAAAACTGTTCACAGGACAGCTTCCGAGGAGTCCATTCCCACTATTCCTCCTCTTCCAATCCTCCCTCTTCCTCTCCTTATCGAACCTACAATCCCTCGTGTTCAACTGTGCCATTTGAGTTTTAATCTGTTGTATTGTGGCTGCTATGTCAGAGTTCTGACGATTAAGCCCCTTGTCATCGTAAGGCACTTTTTCCTCTTGCAACGGGGTGTTGCGCGCGGAACCGGATATGGAGTTATGTTTGGATGGGCGGTTGGAGGTGAAGCTGTTTCGTCTCTGCTCTGGTTGCTTGTCTATGACTGGGTAGACTTGCTGGCAGATTGGGTATGGCTGCGGTATCACCTGGGTAGATTGGTTTTGTTATAATATAAAATAGGGACACGCACAGGGGTAGGCGGAAACTATAGACTGCCACTTGCTACGATTCTTGCATGCCTCTTTTGCTTCTGCGACATTCATACATCTTCTCATACATACGCGCCGGTTGCGAGTATTACGCACCTGACCTTTTTGAAGGACTTCGCCAATAAGATCGGTGTAGGTCCTTCTAGGACGACCTCTTCTCATTCGCTGACGACCTATTAGCATTCTTCACTTCTAATTTTTTTTTTTATGGGATAGGGGGGCAAACGAACAAACGGATCACCTGATGGTAAGTGATAACCGCCGCCCATGGACACCCGCAACACCAGAGGAGTCGCAAGTGCGCTGCCCGCCTTTAAAAGGGTTTGGGCCTCCGGTAACATCACTCGGCGAAACACAACGCAAGCGTTGTTTCACGCCGGTTTTCTGTGAGGCAGTGGTATCACTCCGGTCGAGCCGGCCCATTCGTGCCGAAGCATGGCTCTCCCACGTGATAAAATAACGTAATAAACTTAACTATGTACAAATTTCATACTCCTCCATGCGCGTAATATATTTAAAGATCTAAGCATACATGGGGACAGACAGAGAGCGGGAAGCGACTTTGTTTTATTCTATGTAGTGGAATGATGGTGTATAGACCTGTGGGTAGAGGATGTTGTAGTGCGGGTGGTAGGCGGGCGGGCACGGCACCACGGGGTACATCTCCGGCACCACCAGCTTGGCCGCCCACGGCACCTGCTCCTGTTGGTATTGCTGATGACAACATAAATAAAATAAATAAAAATGCCTTTTATTCCATGCTAGTTAAATTTACACCCAAATTTCGTAATTAAATATAATTTAAGTAGGTAACTATTCTTATTCGCAAAATTAAATACATCAGATTTTAGTAGTAGTAGTATTATAAGATACGTGTGTACGATGTCCAAGTACAGGACCAACAGTCTAAACCCATCCAATTGCGCAGAGGCGTGAGACAGGGGGACGTCATATCCCCGAAACTGTTCACGAGCGCATTGGAAGACTTGTTTAAGACGCTGGACTGGAAAGGTAAGGGCATAAACATAAACGGCGATTATATCTCGCACCTACGATTCGCAGACGACATAGTCCTAATGGCAGAGTCGCTAGAGGAGCTTCAACAGATGCTGGACAGCTTAGCATCAGCCTCGCAAAGCGTAGGTCTCAGCATGAATTTGGATAAAACCAAAGTCATGTTAAATGACCACATTGATCTGAGACCTATTGCTGTGAATGGTCATCTTCTTGAAGTTGTTTCAGAATATACTTACCTCGGGCAGATCTTGCAGATGGGTAAAAACAACTTTGAGAAGGAGGCCAAGAGGAGGATCCAACTGGGCTGGGCAGCATTTGGAAAACTACGTCTTCTCATCACCCATACCGCAAAGTTTGAAAACGAAAGTTTTCAACCAGTGCGTCCTACCCGTGATGACCTACGGTGCTGAGACGTAGACACTCACAGTACGGCTAGTCCACCATTTTAAAGTCGCTCAGCGTGCTATGGAGCGCGCTATGCTCGGAGTTTCTCTGAAGGATAAAATCCGCAACGAGGTTATCCGACAGAGAACCAAAGTCGTCGACATAGCGCACCGAATTAGCAAGCTGAAGTGGCAGTGGGCTGGCCATATCTGTAGAAGAACCGACAACCGCTGGGGTAGACGTGTTCTTGAGTGGAGACCGCGACTCGGCAAACGTAGCGTAGGACGCCCTCCGGCAAGATGGAGTGATGATTTGAGAAAGGCTGCCGGCAGTAGCTGGATGCGACAGGCCGAGGACAGGGTGAAATGGCGCACATTGGGGGAGGCCTACGTCCAGCAGTGGACTATTATAGGCTGATGATGAATGAAAAATAAAAAAATGATATGTACGATGTAGGGCAATATCTGAACAGGTTTTGTGAAGAAAGAGCCATAGCAGCTTTGAGTTGAGCTGTCCTAACTGACGGCACGCATACACCAGTCATCGTGTAGCTCAACCATTATTTCGGGAGCTCAACGACCTGTTGCACGGCAATACCAGATCAGCAGGACATTTGCGGAGGCCATATGAATACTCAAGACTGTCAGAAAAATCTTATTATTATTAGGTGCTAGTAATTGCTCTGTGGACCCGGGCATGCTTCACAAATCGGTTCTGTCTCAGCATAATGCCGATTACGACGAATCGCATCGACGCTGGTCTTCCGACAAGACCGGTTTGGTGTCGCCACGGTAGGTACAGCTTACAATGCATGCTTGCCGTCAGTTAGGACTGGTCTACTCAAAGCTGCTATGGTTCTTTCCTCAAAAGGCCCTGCATTGTCCCACTCACATTATTTGCATTATTTTATGTCTGGACTTTAAAAGTGGCATGATTCTCTGAGTTTGTTTCGGTGTTTCTTCTCAGAGGTCGTCAGTTAGGAAATGCCGAAGCTAGCTAGCTATAAAAAAACAAACCATTGACTTGTAAAAGTGTCTCTAAAGATCTACTTACAAAAATAAATATCATTTCATTTCAGTACCTCATAAAATTTAAAATTTAAAACTTACAATTACAATTAAACATAGTAAAACAAATAACACAAACATTTATAAACATTAAAAGTTTTCAAACCAAGAACATAAACATATTACATACCATCACGCCTGTATTCCCCGAAGGGTTAGGCAGAGGCGCACTAATGTACACCCACAGTTCGCCGGTATGTTTAGGTCCCATGTAATAGGGGGCGAGCCTATTGCCACTAACCGGGCACAAATTCCTAACTCCGAGCTCCTACTGGGAATTTCATAGAAAAACCCAATAACACTTTGCTCGACCTGGGAATCGAACTCAGGACCTCTAGCGTAGCAGTCGCGCTCAGGACCGCTTGGCTAATGAGGCCGTTACATACTTAAATTCGATAGCAACAAAAAAAAACAGCTATTAAAAACTAAAAACATTCAGAACAAATTGCTTTATCTAGTTTAAAAAAAAAGTTGACAAGACATTTCACATTTGACAATGACATTGACATTGACATTTGTCAAACCTGCAATAATAAAATTATTTATAGATAGAAAAAGGTTTTTCTAACCAATATTTCATATACTTACTCTGAAATGCTTCTCTATCCATGTATTATAATATGTATATTTTGTTTGTTCCAGTTGCAGTGTATTAACAACGCCAGCAAACTCACATTCAGTTTTACCCGTTTTTAATTTTACTATTTTTGATTTTCTTTTTTATTTTGTAAAACACACGATTTTCCATCGTACTTTTGACATTGGCAGAATTGTCGCAATCGGCACATTGCCATATTCAAAACCAAATCCCAAAGTTAAGAATGATGCTTAAGGATCGAACTGTGGGTGTACATTAGTACACCTCAGCTTAACCGTTCGGGGAATACAGGCGTGATGGTATGTTATCTTACCGGGTACGGTTGTATGTGGGGCTGTGGCAGCAACACATTGCCAACAGGATACTGTGGTAACACTTGCGGCACCTCCACCTGACCGTACGGGACGCTGTAACTGAAGGAAATGACGTCACTACATTAGTAACGTGTACTGGTATAAAAATCCTAGGTGCTAAAATGGAGTAAACATTTCTTATATTATTCATATTTTTAGGAGGCATAATAAGGAGCCCCACAAAACTATTCATACAGTTTGTCTGTGGGATCAATAATATATAATGGTATCAACATTTAGGTAAGCGTCCAGTAGCGAACTCGTGGTTGGACATATTCCTCCTGGATATTGGGTGTGACAAACGGATCTGGTGATCCTCATTCCATCCTAAGTGAATATCTACGTCGCATACGGAAAGTTTGGGAGATCGGCTGTGGCAGAGGAAAGGTGAGTCGTACTCAATTTTCTTGGGGGATTATCCAACCCGGGGACTCGCTCGACACTTACTTTTCGACTTTGTATCCAGCAAACCGTCCACTCCGCTACTCCACAGTAGGTATATGGAGTACATAATTAGGGTCACTTGCGCCAGTTCTTAAGTATTTTTAAATTGTATTTAAACACAAATTTACTATGAAAAATTCTGTTTAAATGCAATTTAAAACATATTTAAGAAGTTGGTGCAAGTGGGCCTTAGTATTTTACGGTAGGGTTTTTTTATTTATTTTTTTAGGTTCGATTCTGATCTGAGCGTAATCTGTTCAGTATATTACGGAATACGTTTTCTTAACTTTAGGAACAACAGATCGTTCACGCCGGTTTTCTGTGAGGCCGTGGAATAACTCCCACGGTCTAACAGCCCATTCATGCCGAAGAATGGGAATGATGTCAGTCCTACCTTCTCTGCTGATGCTGCATCGGTAGTGTGCTCGTATCCACGCATTGCCCGCAGGTCGCCGCCGTGTAATCCACGGCCGCATATGGGTAGCTTGGATCTGATACAAAAAACAACGGGTTGCACTCCGGGAGTGCCGGCAGAAGTGAAAACTTGAACATGAACGTTGTGTATTTTTGATATTTTGGAATGGTTAGGGAATAATTTCACACGAATTGCTTTAATTTTTTTTTTTAAAAAAAAGCTTACTAGCAATGTGGGTCACACATTACTAGTATTCTTGTTAACCCCTCGTGCTAAGGTAAAATGCTTGTGTTACGAGTGGGTTCACGTCGGTAGTGCAATGGGTGGGGTTCGAACCGGCAACCATATGATCGCAAGTCCGACGCCCTAGCCATTAGCGGCTACCGCCGCTTAAAACTAAATTATCATTTATGTGGTAAAATACAATATTCATTTATTGCGCTATCGTACACAAACATGACAATTTATATTCTCACATACACAAACAACCAGACCAAGTGCCTGTAGATCATACAAATATTTGCTCCGTGTGGGGATCGAACCCATAACACGTGCTGCAGAGCCCGATCGCTCAGCCGCTACGCCAAACGTGTCGTCAAACATACATACATAACAAATTTAACACTTCAAAACTATTACAACCGTCTTACGAATTTTCGATCAGGTCACGTGACCTGACGCGAGTTTAAAATTTTTGACCCATCCCAAAAAATGCACAACGCCGCTAAAGAATTATTCACTTCAAAAATATAATGTCTATACTTTGACTTTTTTTTGTTTTCAGTAGAACATGCCCAACGTCAATAAAGAAAGACATGCCATCTACTTTTACTAACAGAGAAACGCTGCTACCTAATAGTTTCAAGTCTATCGATAGATGTCTCTTCTCTCAACTGTAAAGCAATTAATAAACTAGGTTTATTATGTACTGGAATATAATTCCGTATTAATCGAATTAAATATAGTTTTTATTCTACAGACCATGGGACTTATTGAGAAGAAGATATATTACCAATTCTGAAGGAGGTATCGTTCTGGTGCGGGGATGGAGCCAGCTTCTGTTCCTCTGGCTGTAGTACCTGCTGGTACATCTGCAGAGACGGCTCCTGTGGAGAATGTATCATAATTAAGTCCCAACATGAAGAAAGAAAAATTAGTTCAAAAAAATCTCAATAGATGACGCTACAGGTATCGATTAAGGTTCGTGTAAAATCCGAAAAAAAACATAACATCACGCCTGTATTCCCCGAAGGGTTAGGCAGAGGTGTAATAGTGTATACATAATTCAAAAAAAAAGTATATAAGTATTATATCCATTGTCTAGTACCTATAGTACAAGCTCTGCTTAGTTTGGGACTAGATGGTGCTGTGTAAAAATGTTCCAGAGTATTTATTTATTTAAGCTCGTTATGTTACCTGTTGTGTGTGGCACAAAAACATGCTCACCACTTTTGCGCCCGCGCCTAGTGCCGCTATGACCTGCCGTGACTATCGCATATAATTTAATTTTAATTGTGCGCGTATAATATATAGGAAAGATACTTAGGGCCACTTGCACCAACTTTTTAAATATGTTCAAATTGCATTTTAACACAAATTTTCATAGTAAATTTGTATTTAAATACAATTTACTTTAATTTACAGAAGCGGCGGTAGCCTAATGGCTAGGGCGCCGGACTTGCAATCATGTGGTTGCCGGTTCGAAACCCACCCATTGCACTACCGACGTAACACAAGCATTTTAGCTTAGCACGAGGGGTTAACAAGAATACTAGTAATGTGCGATCCACATTGCTAGTAAGCTTTTTTAAAAAAAAGAAAAAAAAAATTAAGAACTTGTAACTTGTAACTTTTTAAAATATTTGTGGGACAAAATATAACACGGTGTAAAAATGATTAGAATCGATTCAGTTTCCTGAACAAACCGTTTTCAGGTTTCGCATTATACTAAAAATACTGTATATTACAATAGTATACTCACCACTCTGCACTGGTAGGGGTATCCTTGTGCGATCGCGGTCGGATACACCACACTTGTCATGTTCGACAATGACATTGGTCCTGCAAAAAGTTCAACTGAGTTACAACTCCGATTCTATCGTGCCAAGATCATTATATAATTATCTAGTTGACCCGGCGAACTTCGTACCTCACAGTGGATTCTGAAACTAACGTCACTAAATTGTTTTGCCATCCCGGAACCCCTCCACTAACACTTAAACTTTATGGTATGGTATTAAAGTTCAAATTGACTTATAAGTATTATTAAGAATATTTGTATGGGAATATAGAAAAGTGTTGCTTTTAGACTTTTCGGGCAATTTTTTAGATTTTTCTCTCATTGGGAACCATCCTCGTACTTCAAGGAATATTATAAAAAAGAATTAGAGAAATCGGTTCAGCCGCTCTCGAGATTTGCGCTTAGCAACACATTTAGCGATTCATTTTTATATTATAGAAGAAGAAGATTAATCATTTATTATTCTTATATTCCACATCTTACTTACACATTTTTAGTTTGATTTAAATTAAACCGTTTTTATCATTCATTCTTTACGCAAAATCATTCACTACCCACACACTATCAGTTGTAATGTGGTATCATTATTTTTCTTCCAACTGTCAAGTTGCATAAGCCAAAGTATAGATATGACAGTAGTAATTGCCACATTAACTATACAACATTCACAACTGAAAATTAGCTTAAAATCTTTGCTTACGTTATCTTTGGCTTCACGTACTTTTACGTCAAGCCAAAATAATGCAAGCGTACCTTAACCTTATCGATAGATTGACTTTGCATAATATCGATACGATAGATGATGATTAAGACTATAATAGTCAAAGTCAAAATGTTTTATTTCAATTAGACTATTAAAGAAGGTACTTTTGAAAAGTCAAAACTAGTTGCACGGTTCCAAAAAGTGGGTCATAAGGAGAAGAGCAACGGCAAGAAACTCTATACTCTTTTTAAAATAAAATAATCACAATTACAATATAAGCTTTACAACTTTTTTATAAATAGTTGCTGAGAATTATGCAGTTTGATGTGTAGGTTTTTTCATTAAATTACAAAAAAAAAAAAATTGCACAGCTGGTAAGAGCCGACCAGCCCCGACAGACAGCATCCGTTCACGAGTATGACGTGTGTATCAGCGTAATACTCACGTATATTCGGGTCCGGCAGAGGCAGAGGTGCAACCTTGGCTTGAGGCATCATTTGCAAGCTCACATCGTGGGGAACGTACTGGTTCACCAGCTGTGGTGGTGATGTCACCTGGTGATTAACGACGGTGATTATACGGATGATATTATTATAATTATGGTTATGATTAGCCTGGTGTCCCATACATACATACACACATACACTCAAGTTATTTCGTTACCACTAAACGTAAATGAAATGCGATCGGTGTTCCGTCGTTGTATATGCGGCAACAAAACGTAGCAACTGACAGCCCAGTTGTCATACGCGCCGTACTCAAAAAGTTGGCGCCACTGTGTTATCTGCAGTCCGTTTCGAACGACACGTTGCTTCACCGAACAACGGATTCTCGTTATATTTGAAGATTCGGGCTGGTCATCAACGCGCGCGACTCTCTAGCTAGTCTTACCGTGAATCCAGCTCCTCGTCAACCCTAAGTCAACATCAACAGTCAACATCGGCTCGTGAAATCATCGAAAGGCGGCTCAGCGATAGCAGCGGCATACCAAGGTACGTGCGCGTATTATAGTTTGTTGCTGCTGTATTGCGGAGGGACAACGATCGTATTTTATCGTCAGACCCCAGTCTGTCCCAGAGTAGTATTATTCACCAGATCCCAGCTATTCCGGCGATCTATAATACTACATCTTTTTGGTGCCGAAACCCGGGAGCTCCGCCATTACATGTGTTTTATACCTATCATCGTAAAAGTGTATCGTAATTTCTGGATTCAATCGTATAAAACATTACATTTCACGAGATCACAAAAAAAAACATTTTATAACACGTTTTTGAATCGCAAGTTAGGTAGTTTTCAGGGTTAGGTAAAAATTATTGTAGGAACACATTATTAGGCAATCACTCAATAATCGGTGCCTAATATTACTATCGGCCTATATTAATTTCCCAATCATAACTTGCTACATCAACTTTACTATTCAGTTCATAAAACAAATACATTTATTTTATTCATATTTCGAAACGGAGGTAGGTTATAGTCGTTCGCATTCGCTCGCTCGCAGTACATACCTACATCGAATTATACCAACCTACCTACAATTTCATCTTTTCCGTAAGCTAGCTACGGCCTGTTATTAGTTCAAAGAAGCATTATTAGTTTATTACATAGCAAAACGGAACATTAATTTTGTTGCCTAATTACCTTTTAAAATTAATTGTTACAGATATTAAGTCCATATTGTAAAAGTAATAATTAGACTCGTTAACATTTAACATTATTAATTATCACATTGTTTTATCAGTGGGTGTCTACCCATTGCGAACCTAGGGAGTACCTATACACTTATTTTGTTTGTAGGTGTTTGTATTGTTTAGTAGGTGCTTGTATCCTCCGCTTAGTAATAACTGTTAGCGGTTTCGTTTTGTTTTCGTTTCGTAATATTGGTTGATCATAATAATGTCGTTATTAAGTAAACATTCTTCACGTAAACTCAGTTCTTTGAAGAGGACTAAATCGAAATCTGTTGATATTGAGTATTCGATTCATGATTTATCAACCTTGCGTAGAAAACGTACTATAGCTTATAAGCGGTTGTGTAAGGCTTTGGAGATCGGTTTAGTGACCACTAGCGATGACACCCAACGTGACCTGTTTCTGTCATACTGCCAGGAACTGAAACAAATCTCAACCAATTTTCAAGATGCCCATCTCATTATATTGGAACTTTTAGATGATCCGGATCACGAAGACAATGACCTCCAAAATAGTTTTGATGATATGTATTTTAAGGTTTTATCAATTCATCGCAATTTAACTAAATGTGAAAATTCGGTTCGTACCGATAATAGTGGTAGCTCTTCATCAAACATTCGATTGCCGAAAATCGTTCTTCCTAGTTTTAGTGGGGATATCAAACAATGGCCCATGTATTTTGATACCTTTAATTCGCTTATTCATAATTCTACTTCGCTAACAAAAACCGAAAAATTCCATTATCTTCGGTCGTCTTTAAACGGTGATGCATTATCAGTGATTAATACGTTTCCATTGACTCAAGAAAATTATCTTGATGCCTATCAAGCGCTCATGACCCGTTATCAAAATAAACGAGACTTAGCATTTTCATGTTGGAAGGACCTCTTAGCTATAAACTTTCAAACTAATAATGGTAGTGATTTTAGAAAATCTTTAGATTCATTTGACGAAAACTTAACTATTTTAAGAACCATTAACTTACCGACGCATCAATGGGATTTCATATTGGTATATCATATTCTGTCGAAATTGGATACAAAGTTACGTTGTAGTTTTGAGGAGAAGCATTCAGACATTGAATTACCTACATACGCACAATTAAAGACATTCTTACAGTCAAAGTGTGAGGCACTAACACGTGATTTACATTTTTTAGAGTCTAATAAAATTACTAAATCTGCCCAACATATCAAACGTTCTAATATTTCTCATACGCTTGTTGGTAGCATAGGTAAATCCGAAAACTCGTTAAATGTTGTCAACCCACAAGGCATTAAGTGTTCTTTTTGTAGTGAAGCTCATGTTATTTCCTCTTGTCAACAATTTCTTGATAAATCTCTTGAAGATCGTATGTCCATAGCGACCAAAAATAATTGGTGCTACAACTGTCTAAAGCCTTCACATCAGTTAAAAAATTGTAATTCCATTTTTTCGTGTCGTAAATGTAAACGTAAACATCACACCTTACTACACAAGGAGAACCAAGTTGAGTCAAATTCGACCACTCTCTTATCTTCCCAAAAACACACTACGGTTCTACTAGCGACTGCTATTGTCCAAGTAAAGGATGCTTCAGGCAATTTCCTATCGTTCCGCGCACTATTCGATTCTGGTAGTCAAAGTAATTTAATTACAGAATGTGCTATCAATGCATTGCAATTAAAACCCACTCGAGCTTCTATGAACATAAACGGTATCGGCGAGGTGTCTGCCTCATTACTCGGAGATATAACGTGTTCGGTAGGTACTAACAATAAAACTCTCTTTAATTTAAACATGCACGTAATTTCAAGGATTTGTGGAGATCAACCAATTGCTAAATTAAACACATCGGGTTGGTCTCACATTAATTCGCTACCATTAGCCGACCCGGGCTTTGACATACCTGGTCGGATCGACCTCTTGTTCGGTGCTGATGTATTTGCCGATTCCCTTCGTGACCGTCATATTAAAGGAAATTCACATCAACCTATCGCATTCGATTCAGTTTTCGGGTGGCTTCTTTTTGGAAAGACTCCTCTAGCATCCCATTCACTGCTACACACGTCGTCAACTGACAATCAATTAAATTCATTAATTCAAAAATTTTGGGAATTGGATTCATTGCCGAGGGCTCCATCATTAACTTCAGACGAGATATTGTGCGAACAACATTTCAAATCTACACATTCGCGCGATCCTTCGGGAAGGTATACCGTGCAATTGCCCTTTAAAGACGATTCTGAACCAATTTTCAGTGGTACCCGCGATTTGGCGTTGCGCAGATTCCACTCAATTGAACGTAGACTGTCACGTGATCCCGATCTATATCGTCAATATTGTGAATTCATGTCTGATTACATTAGTGCTGGTCATATGTCATTAGTCTCACCAGATGATGTAGGTAAAGGGAAATATTATATTCCTCATCATTGTGTTTTGCGCCCTGATAGCACTTCAACTCGCCTCCGTGTCGTGTTTGACGCTTCTGCCAAGGATTTAAATTCTCGCTCGTTGAACGAAATTCAATTCATCGGCCTAAAACTACAGGCTAACATTTGTGAAATCCTCTTGCATTTTCGCGAACACGATATCGTTTTCATGGCAGACGTTCGCCAAATGTACCGACAAATTGCACTATTTCGCGGCCATCGTGATTATCAACGAATACTCTGGAGAGCTTCGTCTAGCGAACCTCTTCAAGAGTTTCGCTCGAACACGGTGACGTATGGCATTTCATCGTCCCCGTATCTCGCTTGCCGTACCCTGCGACAGCTTGCTGACGATGAAGGGGATTTATATCCGTTAGCCAAACGTGCAATTTTGTCGGACATATACGTCGACGATGTGGTCACTGGGTGTACCGATCTGGCTACGGCACATGAGGTGAAGTCTCAACTTATCGCACTGTTCAAGACGGGAGGATTTCAACTTAGGAAGTGGGTGTCTAACGATGATCGTCTTTTAGCAGACATCCCTCCCGAAGACTGTCTAAAGGGTTCTATTTCCTTAGATAACTCGGAACCAACTTGTCTTAAGGTATTGGGTCTCAAATGGGATCCGTTATCCGACTCATTTCTTTTTGAAGTGGAATCTTCGCAAGGACCATGTACCAAACGCTCGATTCTTAGCGAGCTCGCTAGAATCTTCGACCCATTAGGTTTTCTATCCCCTATTACAATTCAAGCTAAAAGCTTAATCCAGAAACTTTGGATTATCGGTACTACGTGGGACCAAACTCCACCCGACGACATTATCAGTACATGGCACAAATATCAGAACCAACTACCTCAATTAAAACAATTAATAATTCCTCGTAAATTAACTAGCAATAGTGTACACTTGTATGAATTGCATGGATTTTGTGATAGTTCCGAAACTGCATACGGTGCTGTAATTTACCTACGGCTAATAGACGTCAATAAACAGTACCGCACATTTCTAGTTTGTTCAAAGGCTCGCGTTGCTCCGCTAAAGCGAATTTCTCTTCCACGCCTTGAACTTTGCGCCGCGGTGTTGCTCTCGGATCTGTACAAATTCGTGAAGGAAACTTATCTGTCTCGTATTCCAATAGATTCTGTTTTCTTGTGGTCGGATTCAACGGTCACCCTCTCATGGTTGCGTTCTCCTTCTTATCGCTGGACTACTTTTGTTGCAAATCGTGTGAGTCACATCCAAGAAATAACACCTATTGAATATTGGCATCATGTGCCTTCTGCTGACAACCCTGCAGATATTTGTTCGCGTGGTCAATTTCCAAGCGAACTCCTAAACAATTCGCTATGGTGGGCGGGACCATGTTGGTTGTCAGCACATCACGAATCATGGCCGTCTTGCGTTGATAACGTCTCCCATGAAGAGCAGATGATTGTTGAGGCGGAAACTCGTAAATCACCCGTGTTAGTGTCTTCATGTACGACGGAAAACGATCAATCAATAATTGATTTCATCGTGCAGCGGTTTTCATCTTTGGAAAAGGTAATAAGAGTCGTAACATATATTTACCGTTTTATTAACAACACTCGCAATCCAGCCAATGCTAATCGTCATAATTTTCTTAATTATTTAGAGCGTCATACTGCATTATTGAATATTGTTAAGCATGTGCAGAGTAGTGTTTTCGCTGAAGAAATTAATAAATTAAATTCACATCAAGTTTTAATGAAGTCATTTCGTAAGCTCAATCCGTTCTTAGACAAACGTGGTATCCTCAGGGTGGGCGGTCGTATTGCTAGATCCGAATTACAATATGAGCACAAACATCCTGCTCTTTTGCCATCTAATCATCCCCTTACAACTTTAATAATAGATTCTGTTCATCGGAATCATTGTCATACAGGAATTAATACGACTTTATATTTGGTTTTGCAACAATTTTGGATAATTTCTGCAAAGCGTAGTATTCGTCGATGTCTCGCAAAGTGCGTTTACTGCTACCGCACTCATCCTGTGCCATTGCAACCAGTAATGAGCGATCTACCTTCATACCGCGTTAATCAGGTAAAACCGTTCTCCGTGGTTGGCGTGGACTTCGCTGGACCATTCCGTATCAAGTTAAGTAAGCATCGCGGGGCTAAAATAGATAAAGCATATTTGTGCCTGTTTGTCTGTTTAGCCACGAAGGCCGTTCATCTTGAGGTCGTGTCTACGTTGTCGACGGACGGTTTCATTGCTGCCTTACGCCGTTTCATTGGCCGTCGTGGGCGATGTAATACCATACATGCTGACTGCGGAACCAATTTTATAGGTGCTAGAAACCAATTATCGAAATATATGCAGGAAGCGTCTAGCACAGAGAGAATTGAGTTTAAATTCAACCCCCCATCTGCTCCCCACTTTGGAGGTGTTTGGGAGATACAAATTAAGGCAGCGAAATCACATTTATATCGTATTATCGGTGATCAACTTTTAACTTTCGAGGAGCTGACTACATTGTTCGTTCAAATTGAAGCCGTTCTAAATTCACGGCCATTGTGTCCCATTAGTTCAGATCCTAATGACCTATCAGCCCTAACACCGGGCCATTTCCTTACGCTTGAGCCCTTGACCGCTGTTCCCGATGAGAATCTTTCTAACATAAATATTACTCGGCTTCATCGGTGGCAGTTGTTACAGGCTTTCCAACAGAATTTTTGGTCCAGATGGAAAACCGATTACTTAAATGGTCTCACTCAGCGCGCAAAATGGACCAAAGATTCTAAGCCTTTGAAGGTGGGTTCCCTAGTGATCATCAAGGATGACAATCATCCTCCCCTTTCATGGCCCCTTGGTCGCGTTGTTGAACTCATCCCAGGTGTTGATGGGGTCGTAAGAGTCGCTATCCTTAAGACTGCTACCAGTCAATCAGTTAAAAGACCTTTAGTCAAGCTATGTCCTCTACCAATAGAGGACTAATTACTTTCTCCCTTACACTACATTATCGATTAAGTTAGATTAGTAAGCTTTTCGGTTTAGTTAATTTTTAATTTTTTTGTTCCGTCTCAGTATAATTACATTTTTTTTTTGAATCCAGAAAATACCATTGCTATTTTGGTGGGCGGTATGTTTCGTTACCACTAAACGTAAATGAAATGCGATCGGTGTTCCGTCGTTGTATATGCGGCAACAAAACGTAGCAACTGACAGCCCAGTTGTCATACGCGCCGTACTCAAAAAGTTGGCGCCACTGTGTTATCTGCAGTCCGTTTCGAACGACACGTTGCTTCACCGAACAACGGATTCTCGTTATATTTGAAGATTCGGGCTGGTCATCAACGCGCGCGACTCTCTAGCTAGTCTTACCGTGAATCCAGCTCCTCGTCAACCCTAAGTCAACATCAACAGTCAACATCGGCTCGTGAAATCATCGAAAGGCGGCTCAGCGATAGCAGCGGCATACCAAGGTACGTGCGCGTATTATAGTTTGTTGCTGCTGTATTGCGGAGGGACAACGATCGTATTTTATCGTCAGACCCCAGTCTGTCCCAGAGTAGTATTATTCACCAGATCCCAGCTATTCCGGCGATCTATAATACTACACAAGTCTTTCTCCCACAGGGGTAGGCAGAAACTATAGACCGCTCTCCCCCTCATGTCTCCGTCTATCGTGATCTTTTCCGGGAATCGATAGATCGAAATCGATACGTCGATCGCCTGATGGTAAGAGACTACAGACTTTGATTGGAGCAGACAACATCATCATCAACCCATACACTGTTCCACTGCTGGTCACGGGTCTCCTCTCAGAGAGAGAGGGATGAGACTATAGTCCACCACGCTAGCCTACTGGGAGTTGGTAGACATTTTTTATTAATTAAGTCGTAAAATAACAACACTAAAATTATAAATCATACCTCCTCAGTCCTATATCCTTGTGGATATTGTTGATACTGCGATTCTTGTACCTCATTGGTCGATTGAACTTGTCGGTTAGGCAAACCATTATTTCCAGCGTTCTGATTGGTTGCTTCGTAGCTCCGTTGGGCTTCATACGGTTTCTGATTGGTCGTCTGTTCGTATAGTTGTTGATGATTGGCTGTTTCTTCGTATTGTTCCGGCTGTTGATTAGGTTGCTCGATTTGTTGATTGGTTGTTTCTTGTGCGTTGTTTTGTGTGTTCGTTTCGAATTGGGGTGTTGGCGGTTTTGTGTTGGTTTCCTGTGAATTTGAATATAAATATGTTAGTCCATACTAAATTACTAATATTATAAATTTAAATATTTTATAATATATGAAGTTCTTATGGCTATTATATCTATGTTAATAATAAAGCTGAAGAGTTTGTTTGTTTGTTTGCTTTAACGCGCTAATCTCAGGAACTACTGGTCGGATTTGAAAAATTATTTCAGTGTTAGATAGCTCATTTATTGAGGAAGGAAGGCTATATATCATCACGCTAAGACTAAGTAACTATTATCAAGTCGCGGGCGGAAGCTAGATAGTCTTGTCTTGTTTTGATACGTGATATTCTGTGACAGGGAAAAGAAGACAAAGCATACTATCGATTAAAGAAGTTTATAAGGCGTTTTATGTTTTTATGAATAAAGGGGATTAGTATGTAAGGCTTGTAATTTATAAGACGAGCAACACCATCTAGTGAACATATATTAAACTAGAATTATAGAGAAACAAACGCCATCTATTGAGATTTTGAAAGAGCACTAGACCATCATAATCAAAGTCGATAGGTAAATCTATCGATACTAAGAATAAATCCAAAAGTAGTTTTATCTGTTTGCTTGTCATCTTTTACGCCTAAATAAATCACTGAAAACTCAAATAATGTGAACCTTTGTTTAATATTATAGACTTCTTTCAAACTTGGACATTTTTCAACGTACATACATCCTGTATCCTACATCATGTATCTTGTCATCGCTATATTGTACCAGTGAAGATTGTGACATAATTGATTGAGATTTAAAAGAGTGTCCATGGAGTTTCTTGCCGGATTCTTCTCCATAGGATCAACCTTTTGGAACCGTACAACTACAATCATAATGTTTTAAAACGCTTGTAAAAGCTTATTTAAAATAACTTGAAAAGATGTCAATAAAATTTGATGAACAACCATAATACGAAATAAATTCTTAGAGAGGATATTTTCTAGATCCTCACCTTTTCCGTGGTGGTCTTCTGATGTCCCTCATGTCTTCGACACTCGCAGCAACACTTGCTGCGACACTCCTCGCTCGGCTGACACTCGCAATCTGTGTGATATTATAATGTATCTATACAATATGTAACATAACATAATATACCAACACGCCTGTATTCCCCGAAGGGTTAGGCAGAGGCGTACTAATGTACACCCACAGTTCGCCGGTATGTTTTAGGCCCCATGTAATAGGGGGCGAGCCTATTGCCATTAACCGGGCACAAATTCCTAACTTCGAACTGGGAATTTCATAGAAAAACCCAATAACACTTTTTTCTCGACCTGGGAATCGAACCCAGGACTTCTAGCGTAGCAGTCACTCTCAGGATCACTTGGCTAATGAGGCAGTTACACAATATGGTAATTTAAAAAATCTATCCGACCTGTGAAGTTATTGTTATATATCGATACTTATCGATAGGGGGGCAAACGAGCAGACGGATCAACTGATGGTAAGCAATTACCGCGATTATTATAGGTACATTGCCGACCGTTAAGTTTTCCGTTAGGCTCAGTCATTCGGCTATTTAAATTATATTATTCACTAGCCTTTGCCCGTGGCTTCGCTCACCTGAAGCTAAAATAGGATTATAAATCCCAAGAATAATTTATTAAAAACCAACCGTGATGATCTCTTCTTTGTATGGGCCTCTATATACCAGAGAGGTCAAGCTGTATCTCAGGATCCGATTAATTAATTGTGATAAGAAGTTCATCAGTTTTTATGTTGGAGCATATACTTACTAACAGTGATAATAAAATTAAAATCTATTCAGTAGTTTTTGCTCCAACCCGTAACAAACATAGCATTTTACAATTTTATAATAGTACTAGCCTCTGCTCACGGCTGCGCTCACTTGAAGCACTAAACCAACAGTGATGATCTCTTCTTTGTATGGGTCTCTATACATTAGAGAGGTCAAGCTATATCTCCGGTTCCATTTAATTATTTGAGATAAGAAGTATACCAGTTTCTAAGTTGGAGCACATACTTTCTGACAGTGATAACAAAATTAAAATCTATTCAGTAGTTTTTGCGCCAACCCGTAACAAACAGACCAATAGACAAAAATTATAAAAATCTCATTTTTGGGTTCGGCGACGTTTACATACCCTAACCCACTTGTTTTTTTTTAAATATCTTCAATGTACAGACACAGGTTTTTTACAATTTTATAATAGTAGAAGAGATAGAGACTAACCTGTTATTTTTAATAAATCAAACATCAGTCAACTACACAGTTTGCTGCCGCTCGCATCAACATTTATACCTATCGAGTTTTTTTCATGCTTGCAACACAATTAACTTACCATTGTCAATAAATGAATGTTGTTTCTCCAGTCTACCACGACGTTTTTCATTACACGGATCCAACTGTGAAGATACAATAAGAATATATAATATACTATCACGCCTGCTATCCCCGAAGGGTTAGACAGAGGCGTAATTAATGTACACCCACAGTTCGTAGGTATGTTTAGATCCTATGTAACAGAGGGCTAGCTTTTTGTTGAGCTCCCTAGATTATGGTTGAGCTACACAATGACTGAAATCCGTACCGTAAGGGACTGGTCTAGTCAAAGCCTTTCTATATGGCCTATGGCTTTCTTCAAAAGCCATCTCAGGCATTCATAATCAACCCATTATATGTCCCACTGCTGGGCACGGGTCTCCTCTCACAATGAGAGGGATTAGGCTATAGTCCACCACGCTAGCCTAATGCGCGTTGGCAGACTTCACTCGCCGTCGAGAAAATCTCTCAGACGTGCAGGTTTCCTCACGATGTTTTCCTTCAGCGTTTAAGCGCGTGATAATGAACTATTAATACGCACATAACTTCGAAAAGTCAGAGGTGCGTGCCTTGGATTTGAACTCGAGACTTTTGACTTGGCAGTCCAATGGTCATATCACTAGGCTATCACGGCTATTCTAGGCTATCTCAGGCATTACTATATGGCTACTACTATGTCTGGACTTTAAAAGAGACCACGATTCTCTGAGTTTGTATCGGTGTTTCTTCTCAGAGATCGTCAGTTAGGAAATGCCGGCGCCATCTAGTTAAAAAAATAATAATAATAACAATGACTTGTAAAAGTGTCTTTACAAGATCTATTTACAGGAATAAATATCATTTATTGACATTAGCCGGGCAAAAATCCAAAACTTCATCATCATCCATTCAACATCACAACAAGAATTGCATGATTCGTTGACAACCTGCCCCATCATTGTCACAAATCGTCACATTTCTAATACCCCCTAATTTTCTAACATCCCACACGTCACAGTTCTAATACCCCCTCCCCCCCTTTCTTGTATGTCGTTACATAATTTTACATCTAGAAATAAAGCAAAACAGCAACTCCAATTTATTTATATTTTTACTTGGTGACTTCACAAAGCTCTCAACCCCTCCCCCCACACACAATCACACAATGTCACATTTCATCGCCCTCCCCCCCTAACGAGTAACGCAAAGTAAACGAGTACTTTTGGGGGTGTGTTGGCGCCGACACTAATGTATGGTAGTGAAAGTTGGGTATGGCAGAAGAAACATGAAAGTATAAATAAAATAGAAAGAAAAGAAAGAAAGAAAGAAACAGTTTATTCAGCGCAGTAAATTCAAGTACATTCGTAATAATAAGCTATACTAACAAAAAATAAAAATAGTAATATGACCAAATTTGCGCCGAAAGGGATCTGGTTCAGCATATGCCAGACAAATTTGCCTGACGCTGGTTTTCAACCAGGTCCTAATAACGCTATAATAAATTTTGTGGAGATGACAGCGTTGAGAAGTATGTGTGGCATAACCTTGAAAGATAGAGTGTGATAAGGGAGAGGTGTGGTGTGAAAGAAGATGTAGTAACAAATATTGAGAAAGGTATGTTAAGGTGGTTTGGGCATGTACAGAGGATGGATGAACGGAGATTGAACGGAGATTGACGAAACGAGTATACATGATGAGTACGGATGGAAGAGTTGGAAGGGGCCGAACTCGAACGTACCACAACCAAATTGTGGCCGTTAGGTAGGTAAAAGGGTCAGGTTAAGAGCATCCTAAGCCGACGATCATGCAAGAGGAGATTAATGAACGTAGATGAAGCAAAAGTGGTATTCCAGGATCGTAGCAAGTGGATACCTATAGTCGCTGCCTACCCCAATGGGAGACAGGTATGAAAATATGTATGTATGTTTACTTGCTGTTAGTGTAATAATCAAATTGACTCACTTTTTGCTGTTCATTTTGCACAATACTCGGGTCGTACAGTATTGGCGGGTTGGCCGGGTCGAACTGGTAAATTGTGCCGTCCGCGTTTGTGAGCGGACGGCCCGTCTGAAAGAAAATGATAACATTATGCTTGGATTTCGGAAAGTAAATTATAAATGATATTTTTTTTAAACTTATACAAGTCAATGTTTTAATTTTTTTTAAACTAGATGGCGCCGTCATTTCCTCAGATGCCGAAACAAACACAGAAGCATGATCTTTTCTTGACCCCCCCCCCCAAACGGACCCCCACTGATGGTACGATATGGCTAATTTCAATAGGCTCGCCTTCGTTTGTTACGCGTATCCGATTTGGGTCAGGGGTCTTGACCCCCCCCCAACGGTCCCCCCACTGATGGTAAGATATGGCTAATTTCAATAGGCTCGACTTCGTTTGTTAAGCGTACTTATACGATTTGATTGATTCGATTGATTTGATTTGACTTATACGATTTGGGTGGGGGGTCATGACCCCCCACCAACCGACACCCACTGATGGTATGATATGGCTACTTACAATAGGCTCGCCTTAGATTTTTTAGTATGTACGATTTGGCCCTCGGGACTCCACTGATGGTATCATTATGTTATGTTAGTATTATTCTCATTTATTATTTTAACTTACATATTAAATACATTTTTAAATATTTTTATAAAAATTTAACTAGTATTATTATAATTACGTGTTAGATACCTGTGGATGTATGACCATGGCGCCAGCTGGCACGGCAGACATATCGGTGACGGCCCAAACCACGGCGGCGCCCTCTAGGTTCGATACCGGTATACTCGTATTCACATTCGATGCTGGCTCTGGACTGGCGCCCCCTGTAATTAAAAAACTATACTATATAAGGAGGTTTTAAGTGCGAATCCTAGGTCAGGCAGATGACAAAAATGTGTAGTAACATGTATGTAACCACTGTGTCTCCTGTGCTGAGACTAAATAAATATTTCTTTCTTTCTTCTTTAAAATATGTTTATGTTACCTTTATTCCAATCGAATATTATTAAAATTTTAAGGAATAGCCTTTATTTAACATAGCAACACGTACGTCAAATGCCACTTTGTGACGTCACCATACACATTTAAATTTGAATTATGTACTGAGTATTTATAAACTTAATTTTAGTCCCCCCTTATGTTCTAATTAGATATAACATAACATACCATCACGCCTGTATTCCCCGAAGGGTTAGGCAGAGGCGTACTAATGTACACCCACAGTTCGCCGGTATGTTTAGGTCCCATGTAATAGGGGGCGAGCCTATTGCCATTAACCGGGCACAAGTTCTTAACTCCGAGCTGCTACTGGGAATTTCATAGAAAAACCCAATAAGTAACACTTTGCTCGACCTGGGAATCGAACCCAGGACCTCTAGCGTAGCAGTCGCGCTCAGGACCACTTGGCTAATGAGGCAGTAATTCTAATTAGATATAACTCTTGAAAGTAATGATAATATCAATTGATTTTTCTGAAGCAGTTCGGAAATAGGTTTTCTGCGTTAAATGGCTATAATCTTGCCCAGTATTGGGCATTAATCAATTAATAAGAAAAAAATTGCATTTATAATAAATGCAAATATTTTTCGAGACCCAGATTATATCTATTGGGGAAGACCCAGTCGGGAAGCGCATTCCATATTTCTGCGGTATGCATTATAAAATAATTTAGGTTTTTTTATGGGCTTACCATCAGGTGATCCGTCTGCTCGTTTTCTCCCCAAACGAGCAGACGGATCACCTGATGGTAAGCGATAACCGCCGCCCATGGACATCCGCAACATCAGAGGAGTCTCAAGTGCGTAGCCCACTTTTTAAAAAGGTTTGGGCCTGCGGTAACCTCACTCACTCGGCGAAACACAATGCAAGCGTTGTTTCACCAGTTTCACGCTGGTTTTCTGTGAGGCCTCCACTCCACTCCATCATTTCAGTCGAGCCGGCCCATTCGTGCCGAAGCATGACTCTGCCACGTTGGATTTAAAGAGTTCTTTCGATTTTTTGGAATATCCACCATGAATCGATGACGCTTTTTCGTGCTTGAAGATATCATAAAATGAATTGATTGAAATTTAATTGATTAATACTTAAAACTCGTCTAGCCCACTATTACTTGTATCTAATAAAACATATCGTCAAACAGTGAGTCACTTGCTCGATATTATCTATGCTAAAAGTATCGATATTAATGTATAATATCGATACTTTTTTCTTGCTATACCTCTTCAATACTTACCGGTAGGCGAGGGTGTGATGGAGTCGGTGCTTCGAAGACTGAGCGTCTTGTAACCAGAGCTGGATGGAGACAGCCGCCAACTGCTGGAGGCCAGGTCACCTGTGACAGTTAATTAAGTTATTATGATTTTTTTTCACTTTCTCTTTTTATTTTTTACTAGCTTCTGCCCGCGACTTCGTCCGCGTAGCGTGATGATATATAGCCTATAGCCTTCCTCAATAAATGGGTTATCTAACACTGAAAGAATTTTTCAAATCGGACCAGTAGTTCCTGAGATTAGCGCGTTCAAGCAAACAAACAAACAAAAAACTCTTCAGCTTTATATATTAGTATAGATAAGATAATTAGATAATAAAAGTGTGTATTTTTTATGCTATTGTGTACCTACAGTGTCATGTGTGTTGTCTCGACTGTGACAATAAATATTTTTGCTTTCTTTTCTATTTATTTCCAGGGTTTCGTGCCTCAAAACGAAATAAAGCAATCCTTATAGGATCAATTGAATTCAACTGTGATTGATTAAAAAAATAATAGATTCAAATTTTAATTGATAAATGTCCAACACTGATATAGCAAGGTGATATATATAAAATGTCAAAAATGATGAAAGTAAAATTATATGATTTTTATTATTTGGTTTGTTGCTATTCGAAGAAAATAAAAAAGGATATTACTTTTATTAATAATTAAGTATTAATTATTCATGTATTTCACATCTTACTAATTGTTGGTTTAATTTTTTATTAAACCATTTTTATCATTTATTCTTTACGCAAAATCATTGCCCCAACACTATTAGTTGTAGTGTGGTATCATTATTTTTCTTCGAACTGTCAAGTTACAGAATACAATTGAAAGTCGAAGGATAGGTGAATTATAAAGTACTATTATTTCACATCACACCTGGCCTCGCAAGCTCGGGCCTTAAGAGGGAACTCTAGTCGCGAGGAATTTGAAGAAACTATTGCCGTCGTCGTTACTCCAATGTCCACCCGTAAAGTGGGAAAGGGACAATTGCAGCTCAGGCTGATTTTACCTACAAAAATCTTGACTAAACATAGTTTCGTATTCCGCTGTTTTCTCGATCGAAACTGGACCGGTCCAAAAAATTTTTATATCAAAATTTAGAGGAAAAGTATATCTATGCTTTTATATTTTTACTTTTTGTTAAGAACTTACCAAATTTGTCTGATAGTCGTCTGAACATGGCAGTAAAAACGGGCCTTTTTTTCGAGGTTTTGGATTGTTATAATTCTTTTAGTAATTATCTTTCTGAAAAAAAGGAATCAATAAGGGCATATAATAGCACGCCTTAAATTGTTTCGGAAAAAAACATTTCTCTAGAGCCATTATCCACGAAGAAAGCAGCGGAATACGTTTGTATGGAGAAAGGCCCACTAGAGTTCCCTCTTAAGTGCAAACCCGTTCGTAATATGTCACTTTCTCCACTTGGTAAACAATCTACTATTACTTTATTTCCTTCTTTTTATGTGTACCTTGTCTGCTGAGCAGGCGCGGCGCGTGGGGCGCGTGGGGCGCGTGGGGCGCGTGGGGCTGCGAGGCCGCGTACCCGCCGAAGCTGTGGCTCTTGGCCACCGGCCCCCGCGCCCCGCGCCACGCCCCGCCCGCCCCCACCCCGCCGGCCCCCGCCCCGCCTGCCTCACTGCCCTCCAACGACTGTACCTTTGGGTATAACACAACATGATTAGTGTCGAGATTATTATTGATGATTTGGACATTTACGGAGGGTATTATTTATTTTTAAATTAATACTGTCTAATAATATTCTGTAAATATAAAAACGAATCCCTATTTTCCTTGGTCGTCTTGGTAGAATTTTTCTAAAATAAGGGCCACTTGCACCAACTTTTTAAATATGTTTAAATTGCATTTAAACTAAATGTTTCATAGAAAATTTGTGTTTAAATGCAATTTAAACATATTCAAGAAGTTGGTGCAAGTGGCCCTAAATGTATAATAGTATGAAAAATTCTAAAAATCACAAAAAGATAAACCTTTAGTAATTTGTTCCTTCCACCTTCTGAAGTGAGCAGTCGGATAGGTCCCGTTGCTAACCAGGGCCATTGAGCCTCGTCTTGCTGAAAGAGAAAAAAAAATAACATAACATCGTGCCTATATTCCTATACTTTTAGTAGTTTTAGATATTAATTTCAGCTTGATACCTTCCATGCAGTGATAGCCTAGTGATATAACCACAGCTTGATACCTTCTCGCGTGCAGTGATAAACTAGTGATATGACCACAGCTTGATACCTTCTCGCGTGCAGTGATAGCCTAGTGATATGACCACAGTTTGATACCTTCTCGCGTACAGTGATTAGCTAGTGATATGACCACAGCTAGATACCTTCTTGAGTGCAGTGATAAACTAGTGATATGACCACAGCTTGATACCTTCTCGCGTGCAGTAAAGCCTAGTTATATGACCACAGCTTGATACCTTCTCGCGTGCAGTGATTAACTAGTGATATGAACATAGCTTGATACCTTCTCGCGTGCAGTGATAGTCTAGTGATATGACCACAGCTTGATACCTTCTCGCGTGCAGTGATTTACTAGTGATATGACCACAGCTTGATACCTTCTCGCGTGCAGTGATTAACTAGTGATATGACCACAGCTTGATACCTTCTCGCGTGCAGTGATTAACTAGTGATATGACCACAGCTAGATACTTTCTTGCGTGCAGAGATAGCCTAGTGATATGACCACAGTTTGATACCTTCTCGCGTGCAGTGATAGCCTAGTGATATGACCACAGCTTGATACCTTCTCGCGTGCAGTGATAGCCTAGTGATATGACCACAGCTTGATACCTTCTCGCGTGCAGTGATAGCCTAGTGATATGACCACAGCTTGATACCTTCTCGCGTGCAGTGATAGCCTAGTGATATGACCACAGCTTGATACCTTCTCGCGTGCAGTGATAGCCTAGTGATATGAACACAGCTTGATACCTTCTCGCGTGCAGTGATTAACTAGTGATATGACCACAGCTTGATACTTTCTCGCATGCAGTGATAGCCTAGTGATATGAACACAGCTTGATACCTTCTCGCGTGCAGTGATTAACTAGTGATATGACCACAACTTGATACCTTCTCGCGTGCAGTGATAGCCTAGTGATATGACCACAGCTTAATACCTTCTCGCGTGCAGTGATAGCCTAGTGATATGACCACAGCTTGATACCTTCTCGCGTGCAGTGATAGCCTAGTGATATGACCACAGCTTAATACCTTCTCGCGTGCAGTGATAGCCTAGTGATATGACCACAGCTTGATACCTTCTCGCGTCTAGTGATAGAGTGATAGTGATAGCCTATAGTGATATGACCATTGGACTGCCAAGTCAAAGGTTTCGAATTCAAATCCAAGGCAGCCATCTCTGACTTTTCGAAGTTATGTGCGTATAAATAGTTATTTATCATGCGCTTAAACGGCGAAGGAAAACATCGTGAGGAAACTTGAGATGCCTGAGAGATTTTCTCGACGGCGGCGTGTGAAGTCTGCCAACCCGCATTAGGCTAGCGTGGTGGACTATAGACCCGTGCCCAGCAGTGGGAC
Organism: Acronicta leporina; assembly: GCA_947256265.1. NCBI lineage: Eukaryota > Metazoa > Arthropoda > Insecta > Lepidoptera > Noctuidae > Acronicta > Acronicta leporina. Next base: position 1,424,326 of record OX366538.1, read on the forward strand.
AGTATAATGGGTTGATTATCATGTACCTTCTCGCATTATAGAGGGGCAAACGGACAACAAAGTGATGCTATAAGTTCCGTTCCATTTGTTCTTTTGAAAGAAAGAAAAAAACTAAATATATTTGCAAAGAACACCCAAGTACACAGATAGAAAATAGAACAAATTACGTACTCACTAATATTAGGTGAAATGAAATGATGATGAAATGATATTTATTTCTGTAAGTAGATCATTAGAGACACTTTTACAAGTCAATGGTTTGTTTTTTTTATAGCTAGATGGCTTCGGCATGTGCTACTAATTCCTCTGTGGACCAAGGCATACTTCTCAAATCGGCTCTGTCTCAGCATAATGACCATAAAAACTATACTTACGGAGCTGAAAATCCTTCTTCTCACTCTCTCGTACTCTTTCTCCCTCTGTTCTAGAGATTTACTTCTGTTTGAAGCGAGAGAGCCGGCTCCAGGCTCGTCTAGAGATTGGGTGTCGCGTTTCAATATGGACCTGGCAGTAAAAAAAATACTATAACATACCATCACGCCTGTATTCCCCGAAGGGTTAGGCAGAGGCGTACTACAAGAATATTGGTGTACTAATGTACACCCATATTCTTGTAGTTATATATAGTACGCTTCTGCCCGCGGCTTCGCTCGCTTGAAGCTTAAAAACCAACAGTGATGATCTTTTCTTTGTATGGGTCTCTATACATTAGAGAGGTCAAGCTGTATCTCAGGCTCCGTTTAATTATTTGAGATAAGAAGTTTACCAGTTTTTAAGTTGGGGCACATACTTTCTAACAGTGATAACAAAATTAAAATCTATTCAGTAGTTTTTGCGCCAACCCGTTACATACAGACAAAGAGACGAGAATTTTAAAAATCACATTTTTGGATTTGGAATAGTTTGTATACCCTAACCCACTTGTTTTTTTTTATATCTTCAATGAACAGACACAGCTTTTATACAATTTAATAATAATAGAGATATATAGTTCATAGTTATATACTAACTTGGCATGTGTGGCATCGGTCTGGTGGGGCTGGTGTCCCTGGTGGGGCTGATGGGGCTGGTGGGAGTGGTGCTGGGGCTGGCGCTGCGGGCTGGCGGGCGGGAACGTCGCCGTGCACCACTCGCGGAAGCTCGTGCACGGGATACGTCCGCCCGACGTGCCTGCCGACACCGGTTTAGATAATAGTCGTATTAATATGTCTACTACAGTAAAACCCGTTTACTACAATAAGACGATTTCACAGGGACCTATCCAAAAACGCGTCTTAAGCGAGAAAGCGTATGCGGGATACATACATACATAGTAGCTTCTGCCCGCGACTTTGTCCGCGTAGCGTGATGATATATAGCCTATAGCCTTCCTCGATAAATGGGCTATCTAACACTGAAAGAATTTTTCAAATCGGACCAGTAGTTCCTGAGATTAGCGCGTTCAAGTAAACAAACAAACTCTTCAGCTTTATATATTAGTATAGATACTCACGCCCGTATCCCATTAGGGTAAGTAGTAGTACAGACTGGCACTTGCCACGCGGATATGATAGAAATTTATGATTTGGCGGGATTGGGAAAATAAAACGAAATATTATTATGTTCTAATCTATACTAATATATAAAGCTGAAGAGTTAGTTTGTTTGTTTGTTTGTTTACTTGATCGCACTAATCTCAGGAACTACTGGTCCGATTTGAAAAATTATTTCAGTTTCAGATAGCCCATTTATTGAGGAAGGCTATAGGCTTCTATACTTAATATATAAAGCTGAAGAGTTTGTTTGTTTGTTTGTTTATTTGTTTGTTTGTTTGTTTACTTGAACGCGCTAATCTCAGGAACTACTGGTCCGATTTGAAAAATTCTTTCAGTGTCAGATAGCCCATTTATTGAGGAAGGCTATAGGCTATATATCATCACGCTACGCGGACGAAGTCGCGGGCAGAAGCTAGTTTCGTAGATATAATGATGATTTATCTGGCATCAATTTAAAAAATAAAACGCGGTTTGTAATTTTGCAACAATTCGGGAAGTGTTGCCGTCTATGTATCAACATCTGTCAGTTGACCGCTGTCTGTCAATTTCTGGGCAATACCGATATTCGGAGGATAGACTGGCTGTCAGACTTTTTTGGGCTTCTGACTACCACTAACAATTGTCAAAGATGTTCGTATGACAACCGGGACCGACGGCTTTACGGGCTCTCCGACGCACGGAGGGGTCTCGATGTGTTAAGTATGGTCACCCATCCACACACTGACCGCAGCGAGCCCAGCTTAACCTTGCAGAGCTTCAGCTTAGGAACTTTTTTATGAGACCATAAATAAATAAATACTCATCTATACTTTGACTTTTAATTGTATTCAATAACTTGACAGTTGAAGGGTTACCAGTTTTTGACAAAAAAAGAGATAGTGAGGTGGTCAAGGAATGAACGAAATTGAATGAACATAAATAATGTACTTACATGAACAAACTTTTTATGTAAAATGTAATAACTTGTCTTCAAAACGCAAAATAAACTACTAGCTTCTGCCCGCGGCTTCGCCCCCATGGAATTCGGTCTGTCATCACATCCCACGGGAACGGGATAAAAAATATCCTATGTCCGTCTCCTGGTTCTAAGCTACCTCTCCACCAATTTTCAGCCAAATCGGTTCAGCCGTTCTTAAGTTATAAATGGTGTACCTAACACGACTTTCTTTTATATATATAGATAAAAAATTGTAGAATTTGTTCCTCAGTAGTAAGGTAATCTAAAAAATGACAAAAATGTCAAAAGTAAAATTACATGATTTTTATTTTTGGTTTGTTTCTATTAGAAGAAAATAAAAAAGGAAATTACTTTTATTAATTATTATTAATATTTCACACTTTATTTACGAATTTTTAGTGTGATTTTATATTAAACCATTTTTATCATTCATTCTTTACGCAAAATCATTCACTACCCCCAACACTATTAGTTGTAGTGTGGTATCATTATTAGTCTTCGAAATTTCAAGTTACTGAATACAATTAGGAGTCAAAGTATAGCCAATAGAGACTTACCGCTTTTGGAAACCAATACCGAATTCTTGTTGGTCTGGTCGAGATGGTGTGACAGTTGGAACAGAGCGGCGCAACGATGAACCAACATGCGGCCGTACGATGTCATCACGGGGAATCGAACTATGCACCGGCTGGGAAAGAAATTATATACTTTTAACATACTATCACGCCTGTATCTCCCGAAGGGTTAGACAGAGGCGTACTAATGTACACCATGTCCCATGTAAAAGGGGGCGAGCCTATTGCCATTAAGAAATTATATACTTCCAACATAACGCCTGTGTCCCCCGAAGGGTTAGGCAGAGGCGTAATAAATGTACACCCACAGTTCGCTGGTATGTTTAGGTCCCATGTAATACGGAGCGAGCCTTTTCAAAATCAAAATCAAAATCAAAATTCATTTATTTCAGGTTTCCCCATAGTTTTACAATTTACAATTAAAATAATTAAAATTAAAATATTTAAAATAAAAACCTTTTGCCATTAACCGGGCACAAATCCCTACTTCGAGCTGCTACTGGGAATTTCATAGAAAACCCCAATAACACTTTGCTCGACCTGGGAATCGAACCCAGGACCTCTAGCGCAGCGGCAGCAGCAAAAATAGTAAATAGATATAATACATAAGAAACACTTCAGTTACTTACGTGAGTGAAATGTACAAGTTTGCCCTTACACTTGTACATTTTAAGCCTAAGGTTACTGCTTACCCCGTATCGTTGACGAGGGCGTGCAGCTCCCTCTCTATCTTGAGTAACGCCATCCTGTCGCGAACGTTCTTATTAAGGGTGTCCTTTAAAAACGCGACCAATTCCGGACCTGTAGGTTCGTATCTGTCATCTGGAAATAGGATATGATTACTTCTTTTTATGGTGACTACTGACGGTAAGAGGGAGTCAAAGTCAAATTCAAAAGATTTATTGCATACTGAAAGAGTAGAGTAAGTAGATCTTTAGAGACACTTTTACAAGTCAATGGTTTTTTTTTATAGCTAGATGGCTTCGGCATTTCCTAACTGACGACCACTGAGGAGAAACACCGAAACAAACTCGAATCATGGTCTCTTTTAAAGTTCAGACATAAAATAATGCAAATAATGTGAGTGGGACAATGCAGGGCAATGTCTGAAATGGCCTTTTGAGGAAAGAACCATAGCAGCTTTGAGTAGACCAGTCCTAACTGACGGCAAGCATGCATCAGTCATTGTGTAGCTCAACCATAATTAAGGGAGCTCAACGACCCGTCGCACGACAATACTAGATCAGCAGGACATTCGTGTAGGTCGTATTAAATTACTATGTGTAAGTACATAAATTGGTGTTACATTATATTTTAGTACATACGGTTTAGCAGCCTTTTGCAAGCATTGCAATATGGAGGGCTATCTCAATTTTAGTATTTTAACAACTCTGATTAAAAATTATAATTGTGTTAATAAATAAAATATATATAAATTGGTGGGTACACACATAAAAAAAGTTTGCGATCACTTTGAAAAATCGAAATCTTTTTTGTTACAGTAGAATATATTATGATTCTTTCTTCTTTTTAAATTCTTTATTTAATAATATAGATTTTGAATATACTAGCTTCTGCCCGCGGCTTCGCTCGCTTGAAGCTCAAAAACCAACAGTGATGATCTCGTCTTTGTATGTGCATCAAATAATCCAAATCAAATAATCCTGCGATACAGCTCGACTTCTCGTCAAGCTGTATCGCAGGATTATTTGAGATAAGAAGTTCACCAGTTTTTAAGTTGGGACATATACTTTTTAACAGTGATAACAAAATTAAAATCTATTCAGAAGTTTTTGCCTGTTTGTTACGGGTTGGACCCGTAACAAACAGACAAGAATTGTAAAAATCATATTTTTGGATTCGGAGACGTTTATATATACCATAAACCACTTGTTTTTTTTTAAATATCTTCAATGTACAGACACCGTTTTTTTACAATTTTATAATAGTAGAGATATTTTAATTATCAACTCTGAAATTATAATTGTGTTATGTATAAATTGGTAGGTATTATGAATCTGTACTATTACAAAATAGTAAAAAAACTGTGTCTGTACCTACATTAAACAAAGTCATCCTATACGGGTTCTGTTTTTTTTCTTTTAAGGTACAGAACCCTAAAAAGGGATTGCAATTCATTAATGGGCATTGTATGGGTTTGGAGCGAGTTTCAACTCCTCTCCCTGCCTAGTTGAATAGGACGATAAAAATCTTACCTGAATCATTTCTACTCAAAGATATATTCTTTGGTCTCTCTTTGCGCTCGGGACACCTGAAAACAAAAAAAAATAATTAAAAAACTCTCCAGCTTAGGTATGAGAATATTAGACATTGAAATAACTAATTTTTACGGATTTTATCGCCCAATAAAATCCTTTATTTAGTAGTATTTCAATGAACTTGTGTTCTTAGAGAAATAATTATTACTTAGTTCGTAAAAGCAGGTAACCCTGTGATTATAAAAGCATACCATCACGCCTATATACCCCGAAGGATTAGGTAGAAGTTCACTTATGTGCATCCACAATTCTCCGGTAAGTTTAGGTCCCATGTCTTATCTTGTGTTAGGTCCCATGTAATAGGGGTCGAGCCTATTCGCTATTAGCATAACTTCCGAACTCAGAGTTGCTACTTGGAATTTCATAGACAAAACCCAATAACACTTTGCTCGACCCGGCAATCGAACCCAGGAACACTTAGCGTAGCAGTCCCGCTCAGGACCGATAGAAAAATGAGGATATTAAGAAATAATCCACAAATCTTCTGTTCGGTTTCACTTACCTACAATAGTATGGCTGCTCATCAACATCGAGACTGCTCGACTTCCTTATGACGTCATTGGCCCCGCCTGTAGAAAAAAAAAATGAAAATCATTACATATCTAGTATATAAAGTCGCTTCCCGCTGTCTGTCCGTCCCTATGTATGCTTAGATCTTTAAAACTACGCAACGGATTTTGATGCGGTTTTTTTTAATAGATAGAGTGATTCACGAGGAAGGTTTAAAGCTATTTAACATAACCCTACGACTCTTAGGAACGGGGCAGCGCGGGTGAAACCGCGGGCGGGTCGCTGCTAATATAATAATCAATCTATTATACACTTTTACCGTGGGAGAGCCATGCTTCGGTACAAAAAAGCCGGTTCTACCGGAGTGATACCACGCCCACACAAAAAACCGGCGTGAAACAACACTTACGTTGTGTTTCGTCCGGAGGCCCAAACCCTTTTAAAAGGCAGGCAATGTGCTTGAGACTCCTCTGGTGTTACGGGTGTCCATGGGCATCGGTTATCGCTTACCATTAGGCGATCCGTCTGCTTGTTTGCTCCCATATCCCATCAAAAAACAGTCTCATTGCTGGGCACTTGCTCTTCATGAGAGAGATTACTTCACACGCCGTCGAGAAAATCTCTCAGGTATGCAGGTTTCCTCACGATGTTTTCCTTCATCGTTTAAATGCGTGATAATTAACTATTAATACATGATTTCGAAAATTCAGAGATGCCTGCCTTGGATTCCAACTCGGAATCTTCGACTTAACTTCAACTTAACTGCCTCATTAGCCAAGTGGTGGTGGTGGACAATGTTAATGTGATGTTAGTAAAAGACAATAAATAACCACCACCCTTTTTAATTCTTGTAATTTTTTTTTCTAGGTTGTTTTGCAAAGGCGTCCCATTCCACTTTCCATGTGATAGAAAAACAAATGTTCACGGAGGTTTTATTTAATAAAAGTAAAATTCAGCAAATAAACTACTGGATTTTGGAAACCTCACTGCCTCATTAGCCAAGTGGTCCTGAGCGCGACTGCTACGCTAGAGGTCCTGGGTTCGATTCCCAGGTCGAGCAAAGTGTTATTGGGTTTTTCTATGAAATTCCCAGTAGCAGCTCGGAGTTAGGAATTTGTGCCCGGTTAATGGCAATAGGCTCGCCCCCTATTACATGGGACCTAAACATACCGGCGAACTGTGGGTGTACATTAGTACACCTCTGCCTAACCCTACGGGGAATACAGGCGTGATGGTATGTTATGTATGTTATGTTATCTTCGACTTATGGTCATATCACTGACCAACGAACTAACGAGCCATCTGGTAGTAAGTAGTCATCGTCACCCATGGACACTTGCAACAACAGAGCTGTTGCTGATGCGTTGCCGAGCCTTAAGAGCCGCTACGGACTGCAGACTGCCAGAGCCGCAGCAACCGAGGGGGAACTGGCTCTCACGCGCAAAAGTCAAAACACAGACCAAGGTGCTTTACGACAGACTCCGACGTAAGGGTGGTCGCCAGCCAGTCAGACACAAGAGCTCCTACCACCAGGCCTGTCCAGATATTGCCCTACATCGTAACACTCGCATAATATCTAATAATATTATTTTTGTAATATAAACTATTACTGTCTGGACTTTAAAAGAGACCATGATTCTCTGAGTTTGTTTCGGTGTTTCTTCTCAGAGGTCGTCAGTTAGGAAATGCCGGCGCCATCTAGTTCAAAAAAATTTAAAACATTGACTTGTAAAAGTGTCTATTTACAGAAATAAATATCATTTATCACCGAACAAGCCAGATATTTCCCCGCCTCTTCCGAGATGCCTATCTGAATGGCAGTGAGGAGTATTCACCAGTACTATTACCTGTATCGTTATCAGAGCAGTCAGCACAGTCGTCAGAGCACACAATGCCGGAGTCCTGCTTCGTGGGGCAATAGTGGCGGCGGCGGCGTCCTCTGTGAATAATACTTAGTCTTTTTGTGATTTTTTTTTGCATTTTTCATGCTAAGATCATAAAGTTATTTTAGTGAAGGAATAATTAGACTTGCGGGAAGGATTCGGACCTGCGTCTTCTGGTTGAAGACGCAGGTTCGAATCCTGCCCGCAAGTCGAATTTTTCCTGCAACATAAGTCGCCTAAACTGGCCTCTAATAACATTATAATGCTTACAGTATTATTCACCATTATCCTAGCTATTTTTGAGCTTTTGACTACTACTAAAATATACAAAAGGGTAGGTATTCGTAAACCGACGGCTTATGTGCTTCCAGGACCAAAGAGGTCATTCTCTTTCTGTCTGTTTTGAAAAAGGTCTGAACTACTACGAAAAGCTTTATTAATCTTGCAAATGTTTTGATCAAAATAATATTATGTAGTCCATGCGTTCGACGATGGAGCACGCTTGTCTAGAATTGACTATGTATTTGGTTCTGGGACCTCACTAATTGGACCGGAACCATTTGTAGGACTGGCCCCAAGCACAGTCAAAACGGCATTTCGGGAGTACGCAAGGGCGAGGCACATGGATGAGTGGTTGACCCTCACGGGACTTGCTCACTCCAAGAAATTCACAGGTTCTTCATTGAAATGGCAAAATGCCATTTGGAACTCAAGCAGGCGGCAGGCCCGTCTTTTGATGGGGGCGCTGACCGGACACTTCGTTACTAATGCTCTCCTACAAAAGATGGGTCTAGCGGAGACATCAGCCTGCAGGGCCTGTAAAAGGGAAATTGAGTGCATGGAACACCTTCTGTGTACATGCGATGCAAAGGCTAGAAAGCGAATGTGCCTCTTGGGTCAGGGTTATCCAAGACCAGAGGACTACAGACTTAATCCCCCAGGCCTCATTATAAAGCTCATGGAAGAGCTGTTTGTAGAACTGGGAGGGGATGAGGAATAAGTTATCTAGGGGAAGCACAAAAGATCCCATTGGGTCGAAGTGCACTGAAGCCTTGCTGCCTCGGCCCTACACAAGATAAGATAAGATAAGACTATGTATTTACATACGGGTCTGAGATTAACCGTTATTATCTAGTTTTACAGAGGTAACTTTTTATATTAAAACTCTTGTAAATACAAAGTTTCCCATTTTTGATTATTGTCCTATTACGTTTAAAATTTTTATGAGTTTTGACGCACAGTTATTTTGTCAGCACTGTACTTAGCGAGGATGTGGTCCACGATGGAGCACGCTTGTCTTGAAGCGACCTATTTAATTAAGAACTTTTCGGTTGTAAAACTATTCGTTGTAGGACTTTCGTGCTCTTTCTCGACTCGTAATGGCTAAGGACAGCATTTTCTTTGCTTGTCCTATAGCCACGAGCTAGTCCCATTTTCACTGGACCCATTCTAAGGTGACCAGGCAAGACCAGGCGTCTCCCCTAAAAGGGCACTTACATGATCGCCTGCTAAGGACATTTTCTTTTCGAGCGGCAGACTCCCCACACCTCATTAGAAAGAAAGAAGAAAGAAAATATATTTTATTGGCAAAGGACACCTGAAGTACAGTACGGAAAATAATAGCAACTACCTCTATAATAAATAAATTATGGTACCCAAGTACACCTTACAAATTAAGCCTGGATGCCTGACTCCGGTTCCCGAGGCGTCTACTATGAATCATAACTAGCTGGTAGAATGGGTCTCCCATGCTCTCTCACTCCCGACCATTGACAGAATGACGGCCGGAAGCCAGAACTCTTCACGTACCTGCAGTGTGTGCAAGCAGAACAAGAGCCGCAGACGCAGCAAACGCGCGGATTGTTGGACAGCAGATCTCGATGAGCATCAGAGTGCCATCGGCGCGCGCGCTGGCGGTCGTGGTGAGAATCATCCCAACCGCCTGAAGTTATCTGCAGGAGATATGGCATGAAGTGAGCTGCAGTGCCATAACTCACCACCCGTATTCCCCGGAGGGTTAGGCAGAGGCGTACTAATGTACCTACACTCACAGTTTGCCGGTATGTTAAGAGCCTATTTTGTTTAACCAGGCACAAATTACTCCGAGCTGCTACTGGGAATTTCCTGGAAAAACCCGATAACACTGCTCGACCTGGGAATTAAACCCAGGATATCTAGCGTGGCAGTCGCGTTCAGGAACACTGGGCACTATTCAAAAACAGCAGATTTAAGATAGCAGGAAAGTTTAAAGATAAGCAAGCACAACTGCCTCATTAGTCTAGTGGTTCTGAGCGGGACTGCTACGCTAGAGGTCCTGGGTTCAAATACCTACCTAGTCAAGCAAGTGTTATTGGGTTTTTATATGAAATTCTCAGTAGCAGCTCGGAGTAATTTGTGCCCAGTTAATGGCTTTAGGCTCCCCTCTGTTACATGGGACAATGGGATGTGTTAATAGAACAGGATCCTTTCAGGATTCACAGAAAACCGGCATGAAAAAACACTTACATTGTGTTTTGCCGAGTGAGTGAGGTTACCGGAGGCCCAAACCCTTTTAAAGGCCGGAAACGCACTTGGGACTCCTCTGGTGTTGCGGGTATCCATGGCCGGCGGTAATCGTTTACCATCAGGTGATCCGTCTGCTCGTTTGCCCCCTATCCCATAAAAAAACAGGGCCCCAATTCTACTATTTAATTGTATGAACATCGTCGTCATTCAATGACAGTTTTGTCTTCAAAATCTGTGAGTTATTATGTCATTTAGAACCATTCTGACACAATTCAAATAGTAGTCTTCGGCCTCAGAACTCTACTAACCTGAATCTCGACCGGCAATTTCTTCTTCAGATCATCATTATCACTGCTTTTCACATCACTATATGTACTAATATGACTAGAGTCCTCACTGGTGCTCACAGTTCTTTCATTCACTTTCTCAGCAGCAGTAGAGACTGGGCTTGGCGGAGACACTTCAGCGCCAGGCGAGTTATCCGCGCTTTCTGATTCTACGCTGGTAGGAGCGGAGCTACCGATGGTAGGCGCGGAGTTGCCGGTTGTAGGCGTGGAGTTGGCAACGGTAGTGCCAGATATTGTGACGGTAGGCGTGGACCGCTGCGCGGGTGATATTGCGCGCGGTGGCGAATGCGTTTCGCGAATCGCTTGGCTGCGCACGAGTTGTTTTGATTTGAAACTCTGGAATGAATGGAGAAAAAATTGTATGTTCAATTATGTTTTCAGCTGCCTTATACACTCTGTTAAAACTTAAATAGGGGAAGCTCTAGTTATTTTTACCAAATCGATAATTATCTAGCTAAAATCCAGGACCAATACTCCGCATTAACGTAGAAATTCGATGAAATAATCACTACCAGCTCGGAGTTTGAATCTGTGCCCGATTCATGGTCATAGGCTCACCCAGAAGGGACCTAAATATCCCGGCCAGCTGTGGTAGTGTTAGTATGACCCTGCCTTATCCTTCGAGGAGTACATTGATATCTGAAATGGCCTATTGAGGAAAGAGCCACAGAGGCTTTGAGTAGACTAGGCCCAGCACGCATGCATCAGTCATTGTGTAGCTCGCCCATATTGTAGGGAGATCAATCATAACGTCTTGCTGATCTGGTAACGTTGTGCGACGGGTCGTTCAGCTCCCTAAATAATAGTTGAGCTACACGATGACTGATGTATGCGTGACGTCAGTTAGGACAGGTCAATTCAAGGCTGCTATGGCTTTTTCTTGAAAAGGCCTATTCAGATATTGCATCGTAACATATCTATATATATATAAAAGAAAGTTGTGTTAGTTACTCCATTTATAACTCAAGAACGGCTGAACCGATTTGGCTGAAAATTGGTGGAGAGGTAGTTTAGAACCAGGAAACGGACATAGGATACTTTTTATCCCGTTCCCGTGGGATGTGGTGACAGACCGAATTCCACGGGGGCGAAGCCGCGGGCAGAAGCTAGTTATGTTATATAATACTACTACCACTGACTGGACTTCAAAAGAGACCATGATTCTCCGAGTTTGTTTCGGCGTTTCTTCTCAGAGGTCGTCAGTTAGGAAATGCCGAAGCCATCTAGCTATAAAAACCATAAACAAAACCTTGTAAAGTGTCTCTAAAGATCTATTTACAGAAATAAATAATTATTTATCATTAACTAGCTTCTGCCCGCGGCTTCGCCCCCGTGGAATTCGGTCTGTCATCACAACCCACGGGAACGGGATAAAAAGTATCCTATGTCCGTCTCCTGGTTCTAAGCTAACTCTCCACCAATTTTCAGCCAAATCGGTTCAGCCGTTCTTTAGTTATAAATAGTGTAACTAACACGACTTTCTTTTATATATATATAGATGTCAGAATATTGTCTAGATTATCTATGGGGGTATTGACAGTTCCACTCACCCTATTCCTGTTGAGTTGACTGGCTTCCTCGGAGCTGGTGCTCTTTTCCACTTCTATAGTCTCCATTATTTATGTAATCACACTGGAATCAAAACAAGTTTTTATGGTATGGTAAAAATCTAGGACTCTCTGGTAAGTCATGGTTCTAAAGTGAATCTGTGAAGGGATGGTCTCCATTCAAAGGAACGATCTTCCAACCAAGGAGGTCTTAGCGCCTGGCGCGTCATTGATATCGGACATTTGCAACTATTAATATCGCGATACAGGCTCTGCTTCTTGATTGGTCAGTTGGTTGTCAGTTGACTTTGACGTAAATTGGAGCTTATACTTATGAAGATGGATAATGTTAAAAGCTGCACTTCACGATCGCCGATGATCGACGCATATGAGTTCTTCAAAGTTCGACGAACTATGCTATACATTCATAATGATTTTACATAAGGTTCAAATTCAAAGGATTCCCGTCTGAATCGCTCCATCGAGTATACTCGCTAACCGAACAAGAGGCGAACTTTGACGAACGTAGACGAAGCTACACGAAGCCTTCATTCGTCGATGATCGGCGATCTTGATATGGAGGTAATAATAAGCAGAGTATACTAACCTTCACTCACTCTTTAAATATAACACTTCTAAAACACAGGTTTTATATAAAAGGGGAAATTGATTGTTATTTACTAAGAGATTGGACCAACACTGTCTACCACTAATAGAAGGCAACTATTTATTATAAGTACCATAAACTACAGAGAGATAAAGCCTCTTTAGTCAAAAACTCCTTTTTGAAAAAAAGAACAAATAATTCGCGCGCTAAAGTTGGTAACTATTTAGAACACAGTATATTGATGTTGGTAAGCTCGTATTTCTTTTTTATTTTTAGTTTTTTTATGACGTTCGGTTTTGCTATCTGTGCACGTGGACGGCTGTTGGCGGAGTGCATTTTTTTTAAATTTGTTATTGCAAGATAGCTAAAAAGGGAGGGCCTGATGGGGAGTTTATTAGGTGTCTCTTCACTACCACGTACGCCATTTATCTGTAACAAATAGAAAACAAAATTAGAGATATTTGAAACGGAATTTTCCAACCGACTTCAAAAGGAGGAGGTTCTCAATTTCTCTGTATTTTTTCTTTGTATGTTGGTTACGCGATTATAAACCAACTTGGAAAATTATTTTTTGTTTGAAAAAATACCGGGGGTGTTCTAGATCCCCATTCAAAACGGGTGAAGATCTGTTCACAAGTTTAAGATAAAATACAATAACACGTACCTACTAACCGAATAAATGACAATGTCAATGAAGTACGATATGTTATATGCGAAACAGTTTGAGAAGTCGAAACCAAGAGATCCGACTAAACAATGGCATTCACTTTCGAAACTAAATCGATATTTTTTTTGTTTTTGTTGTAGGTACTTTTTAGGGTTCCGTACCTCGAAAGGAAAAAGCCGAACCCTAATAGGATCACTTCGTTGTCCATCCGTCTGTCTGTCAAGACCCTTTTTCTCGGGAACGCGTGGAGGGTATCAAGCTGGAATTTATATCAAATACTCAGGTCTACTGTCCCTTGGAGCTGTGAAAAAATCAAACTTTCAACTGTAAATTTTCGACACTCGCAAGGGAATCAAAACCTACAAGGTACTTCCCGTGAACTCAGAATCTAGAAAATTGTTACGAAGCAACTTCTTATAGCACGGATAAAGGAAAAATTGCAAAAAGCATACATTTTTAGTTACATCATATAATGAAAATATTTTTAAGTACGGAACCCTCGGTGCGCGAGTCCGACTCGCACTTGGCCGGTTCTTAATTGTAAAAACTCTAACTCCGGCAATAAAATCGTCGCGAACAATTGCGGTTAGCGTAATTAGCGTGAATAGTAGCCAGAAGCCATAAAGTCGCGAATTAGCTATCATGACTCACAGCTTACGTCTAATGTGCTTACTGTTTACGTAAACTACTTGGAAACAAACATACATACACTCAAGCTTTCTCCCACAGGGGTAGGCAGAACTACTGAACGCCACTTGCCACGATTCTTGCATATTTCTTTTGCTTCTTCCACATTCCTACTGTTTTTTTTTTATGGGTAGGGGGGCAAACGAGCAAACGGATCACCTGATGGTAAGTGATAACCGCCGCCCATGGACACCCGCAACACCAGAGGAGTCGCAAGTGCGCTGCCCGCCTTTAAAAGGGTTTGGGCCTCCGGTAACCTCAACTCACTCGGCGAAACACAACGCAAGCGTTGTTTCACGCCGGTTTTCTGTGAGGCCGTGGTATCACTCCGGTCGAGCCGGCCCATTCGTGCCGAAGCATGGCTCTCCCACGTGGGAGAGCCATGCTGCCACTACTGTAAGCCACTACTGTAAGGTAAACTCTCCAGAATCCTCATATAATTTACTATTATTAATGAGGTATCGGGTATAATCTTTGACTATTTATCTATAAGGACCCGCCTCTCATGATCATTCCCCTCTGTCAAGGTAGTGGATTAAAAAATCTAACGCGTTTATAAAAACTGTTTCCGAAATCGATTTTTCATAAACATAATCGTTTCCGCTCAGTAAGGTCAACATAAATGCTCCGTGTAAATACCGATATACGTGCAGTTAATGTATGCAAAAAAATATCTAATATCTTATTTAGATAAAGATGGAGTTATTTTCCGTATGTAAGTATTAAAGTTCATTTATTTCTATTTAAATCACATAATACAATTTATTAATAATGATCGAGGACGTTACCGATTCAATAATCGAGAATAAAATAATCGTTTAGTTCAAGCATGCACTCCCCACGAGACTACCCGCACTCCCCACGAGACTATCCGCACTCCCCACGAGACTAGCAAATTATTTTTACTTACAATTTCAGTCTTCTTCTAATAAACGTAAGATTTAAATTTGAAATATCCATCAAAATGTCATTTTTTGATTTTCAATTATATATCATCCAATAGGATGTCACCATTTATGATTTCCAATTATAGGTCTTAATGCAGAATTACCTTTTTTTGGCAATTATATGCCTTATATATATTATGACATAATGCATAAAACTCGATTTTTAAAAGTGTAGCGAGACTATGTCCCTCTTTTGTTTTGCCATTTTAATTAATGATGTGATAGTGATTGTTTACGATTTCTAATCGATATCGATATTATTTTCGTGTTCAATGTAAGACCAAATTATAATAATTGCTAAAGATGAATATCATGAATTTATGATATGATATAAAATTTAACAAAATAACATTTTTGGAAATGACGTAACTAAGATTATTGATTATTTTTGATATCCAGTGCTATTAGATATTTTATTTGTTACTTTTTCAGATCTACAAAAGACCTTCATTTAAAATGAAGTAGGTGTGATTGATAAATAATAAGCTTAAGCCGTTGCGGATAAATGTGTTGACAAAAGAAAAATAAATTAACATATTTATATCGTATTTCAAAAATAATTGAAAATGATTTCTAAGATACGGTATGGTTAGAAGGTCTAGGGTTTCTTTTACCGCTTAGGTGGAAAACCAGCACATGGCCCGCCTGATGGTAAGTGGTTACTGTACCCTATTATATGAACGACGAATTATATGGCCGATTTCGAAAATTCTTTCACCTATTGAATGCTACATTATTCAAGATTAACATAGGCTATAGAATATGTATTTCGAAAAGTTAGCGATTTCTCTCACCCGTGCGTTTATTTTCCAATTACATAGTATGTACCTATTTATCTATACCTAAATAGTTTCTTTGTTTTGTATTTCATTAGCATGCAATGAGAGCATTGCATTGAAAATAATTATGACGCAAGATATTAAAAAGGTGTGTATGGATGATTTTAATTTTGCAAATAAATAATTACATATAAAAATAATTTGTAATCGTTGTTACGTTTTTATCCATTCTTCCTAAAATAATCTATCGATATAAAATATCGACATAGTAGCTTCCTAATTATTTTTATTGTATTATACGTTCGTATTGTCGTCAATTCTTGTATGTTGACGTATTTGACCTCTATGTGTGCGTAAATTGTGTTAGTGGTGAAGATTTTAATATGTGTGAGTTCGTAGCGATACAAAATAATTTTGAGTATGTGTGCAGCAATGTCTATGTAGTGTTTCCTCCCCCCGCACCAAAAGTGACAGACTTTTTTGTTCATAGAATTAAGCGCGTCACTTGTCCAGGGATAGATAGTCAAAGGGTATAATACTAGCTTGATTAGTGATTATGATGACACTGACACTAGTGACAGAATAGATTCATTCATTCATTCGTTCGTTTTGTCTTAATGCACTGACAAGCAATATTAAATAGGTGGCGGGGAGTTTAGGCGGGAAAATGAAAAGTGCACATTGTCGATTTTATATTATTTTTCAAAACTTGAATTTCTCCGAAGTTTAATGTGTAATTATGGTGGATAATTAACCATTAAGTGTTCGTGAACGTGTGAGAGTGTAGGCAAATGATATAAAATTGAAAATCGTGACTTTTTGGGTTCCCTCCTAAACTCCATCGAAGCCTCAATAAAGTTTCTACCGTTTTATTGGGGCAACTGAACAACATTATACTTGACACGTGCGAACACAAAAAGTGTGGTGCCATAAAATCCCATGATGGGAAATATTACATAATATTGATTACTCTAATAATTGACACTGGGAAATACACAAAAAGTTTGGTGCCATAATAAAAAAAAAATAGGTGGCGACTCACTTTTTTTATTTACCCGAGCTAGCGCAAGCTTTTCTGATTTTAATGCAAAATAAATCCAATTCAGTTCATTTCTGAGACAAACGACTTGATCTTTTACTTTTACTTTTACATCTTGTTATACAGATGCACCGGTTGCAAGTACTACGCACCTGAACTTATTGAAGGACGATGCTGCCGCTGACATTTTCCCGTGTGGGACGAGTTAAATACTGTTCCCCGCTGGCATGCAGATAGGCATCTCGTTAGAAGCTTGCTCAGTGGTAGGACCTCTTGAGCTCTGACTGGCTAACTGACCGAGTGGAAAGTAGTCATACGGAAAACCTTTTAAAAGGCCGGCAACGCACTTGTGACTCCTCTGTTGTTGCGGGTGTCCATGGGCGGCGGTAATCGCTTACCATCAGGCGACCCAGCTGCTCGTTTGCCCCTATATCCCGTAAAAATGAAAGTATAATACTAGTATTCATTTTAGGTCTGTCATAATGTGATGATAATGTGTATTAATCAAAATAATTTCGCATAACATCGCCCGAAGTAAACTTTATAATTTATTATAGCAGCATAACACCGCTATATTCAAGGGTGTAAGCAGTAAAACAGCGCAATCAACGCCCGCCATCGTAACTTATGTAAGAACGGAACGAAACGCGGCAATCACTCAGTGTTATCCAGCCATCTGCGTTCGAGTCCACTGTTGCTTACGACACGATATTAAGGAATTTAAATTGGTCAATAGAATGGGTTTCTTCTAGGCCCACGCGCTTTATTGTATGTCGCAGTATTGCTTAATATTAAGCGAACTGGCGGTCAAGTGTTGGCTTATCAAGAATAGCTTCTGCCCACGACTTCATCCGCGTAGCGTGATGATAATATAAGCTTACAGACTTCCTCAATAAATGGGCTATCTAACACTGAAAGAATTTTTCAAATCGGACTAGTAGTTCCTGAGATTAGCGCGTTCAAGTAAACAAACAAACAAACTCTTCAGCTTTATATATTAGTATAGAGATAAATAAAAAAACGTGTAGAATTTGTCGACTGTAGAATATGTCGATTGTAGATTTTTTTTTTTTTTTATTTATTCTTTATGCACAATTAGTGTACAGAGGCGGACTTAAGCCAAAGGCATTTTCTACCAGTCGACCTTAGGGTGATGCAGAGACAGGAAAAGGTAGGTGCAGCAGTATAATTAAAAGAGTGGTTCTGTTGAGTTACATACATAAATATAATAAATATATACATTTATAAATAAATACCCACTATATACAACTACTAAATATAAATATATAGAATATTGTACTTATGAACAATATAACAATTATGATATAATAAATATATATAAAAACTTATATAGGAGAGGTTAATATTATGAATCTGCCAAAGAACTGAGGAGGTGTTTACGAAGTTTACATTTGAAGGAGTAGCGACTGGTGGCCATCCTAATTTCCTGAGGTAGCCCATTCCACAGAAGAACAGCTTGGACAAAAAAAGAAGAGTGCATGAAATCAGTAATATAATAGTAATATAGTAATAAAAGAAAAAAATATATATTTAGGATAAGATTATATTGTCTGTGTGTGTTATCTTTAATGTGCACCTACTATACTAAATTATATAAGAGCGCCACTATCGCCAACAAACTGTTGCACAGTTTGGCGATGATTAGTTTAAGTGTACATGCATGTATTTTAATATGAATAAACGATTTAAAAAAAAAAAAAAAAGTAGAGTGAGTAGGACATTGCAGGAGACGATTATGTGAGGAACGGAGATCTTTATGGTGGTTAGAGCATAAATATTGAAAATAACAAGTGTAGAATCTGTCAATAATAAAATATGATGTCAAAAGTAGACTTTGCCGACGGATGTCGACTAAAAGATTCCAACCAAACATATGTTTTTATTTCAAATAAGCATTTACAAGCGTTTATGAAACGTTATGTTTAGTTGCACAACAGTGCAACTAAACATAACGTTTCATAAACGCTTGTAAATAAAATAGGATCGACCTTTTGGAACACCAAAAGGTCGATCCTATGGAGAAGAATCCGGAAAGAAACTCCATGGAGAGTGTCCATGGAGTTTCTTTCCGGATTCTGCTTTAAATAAATTATGTTACAATCTTCACTGGTACAATATTGCGATTACAAGATGTGTGGACGTTGAAGGATGTCCAAGTTTGACCGAAGTCGACAATATTAAACGGAGGATCATATTATTTGAGAACCCGATGTCATTTCAAGATAATAAATAAATAAATCCAATATTATAAATGCGAAAGTAACTCTATCCGTTTGTTTAATACATTTTAACGCCTAATCCATAACACCTGTATTTCCTGAAGATTTCAGCAGTGTACTAATGTATGCTTAGTTTACCAGTAAGTATGTATTATATACCTTCTTACCGCGCAGGCGATACGCGAGTTAAACGGTCGGCCTATAGATGATACTAGCGACCCGCCCGCGGTTTCACCCGCGCTGCCCCGTTCCTAAGAGTCGTTGCGTTATTTTATATAGCTTAAAACCTTCCTCATGAATCACTCTATCTATTAAAAAAAACCGCATTAAAATCCGTTGCGTAGTGTCGGCGCCACACCTAGCGCCATCTATCGTCGTATCGTTTATTGAAAATGAAGCGTAGACGAGGGTCTGGCAAGTGGGCACTATAGATGGCGCGCGCCTAAAATTTAAATCATTGATACCATAGTAACCAGCTGAAACAAAATTATCTATGAACCGTTTTCAAAAGTGGAGCCGGTGTTAGAAGCCTGTCGTTGCAACGGCTCTCACCGACGACTAGCGCATATTCTTTACTTACAATTTTTCCATATTCTTAATTCTGTCAATGTAACGCAAAATAAACGTATTTTATAATTTGAATAATAAATATTCATTGGAGAAGCCCTGGAAGATCCCCGTTGCCTGAACATTGGTCCTTCGGCCGGATCTCCAACCAAGATAGGGATCAAGACTCTTGGACGAGATTTGGAGCTTTGAACGAGATCACGAGAGGAAGATCATCGAATGACGCAGTTACGAAAGCGCCCTGTCTCCTCATCGCATCGTGATTCAACATTCAGCAGCTCAACGGTCAGGTCTTCCTACCCATATCTTCTCCTCTCCTATGCGAATCTGTGTTAAAACCGTGTTGTTGTGCATTACAGAATCGTTACTGTCGTGTCGTGGTTACCGTGCAGGTGAAAACCGTGAGTACCTTCTCTTTTCTTTGCTGTAGGCCTTCAAAATGCTTGGTGAAGATAAATTAGTTGTGCCTTCAACTGGCTCATCAGTTTCTCCCACTAGAAAACGCTTAAGTGAACTTTCCGATCTTAAAAAACAACGGGGGAACGTTAAATGTAGGTTAACCAATTTTAAAAAGTTTTTAGAGTCATTTGAAAACGTTACCCCTTCTCAAATTCAAATTAAAGAAATTAAATTTCGAATGCAGGCAGCGAATGAATTTTTTAAATCATTCAATGATATTGAAAGCCAAATTGAACTTATTTCTCCTGAGTCAGATATATCTTCTAACATTGAATACGTCGAAACTCTTGAGGGTATGTATTTCAACGCTTTGGCTACTGCTGAAAGTTTAGTTGAGGGTGGGAAGGCTGGTGATAATACTTGTGACTTAAATTCAAATTCCAACGTTCGTATGTCTCGAGCCAATATCAAGTTGCCCGAGATTAAATTACCTACTTTCGATGGATCATACGATCATTGGCTTGAGTATAAAAATTCTTATATCACTATGATCCACAAGCGTTCAGATTTAGATCCAATACAAAAGTTTCATTATCTGAGATCTTCACTCAGCGGTACAGCATTACACGTTATTAGTGCTTTAGAATTCACGGCAACCAATTATTTGCATGCGTGGGAATTGCTAGAAAATAGATTCCATAATAATAGACTTTTAGTGCATAATCACTTAAAATCTCTATTTACTATAACGGCTATAAAAGAGGAATCAGCATTACAAATAAGAAAATTAATCGATACTATCTTACGGAACTTACGTGCTCTCAAAACATTAAATGAGCCCACCGAGTCATGGGACACAATAATTATTTACTTGATCGTATCAAAACTAGATTTAAATACTGAACGAGATTGGGAAAAACACAAGGGTTCCATTATTACTGATTCCTCTCATAAGTTAAAGTTGGACGATTTGCTCTCATTCCTTAGAAATAAAGCGGACTTGTTGGAAATGATTAATGCAAGTCATAGTCATATTCATCACAAATCGCAGAATAAATCAATTGCGTCCGATTCAAAACCTACTCAACATAAAAATAACGCGTCGGTACATAGCTATGTATCTACGAAAACTAACGTTTCACGAGGCAAGTCATCCAATAATAACACGAGTAACCGTAGTCGTAGCTGTCCCTCCTGTAATGGTGATCATTTATTATATGCGTGTTATAATTTCCTAAATTTAACCATTAGGGAACGAATTAAATTTGTTGACGATAAACAAATATGTCGTAATTGTTTACGTTCAGGACATTTACTAGCGGATTGTCAATTTGGTCCGTGCAAGATTTGTGAACGTAAACATAATTCCTTACTTCACATAACTGGTTCCGATAGTAATACGTGTGTGCGTAGCGAGAACACAGCTGATCATAGCGTGACTCATCAAGCTACCACGTCGACCATGTTGCATTCCTTATCTAATGATAACTACGATGCGAACTCATTAGTGTTAGGGTGCACCGGCGACAATACTACGGAACAAGGTACTTTGCAATCGGTATTGCTTTGTACAGCGTTAGTGGAGTTGGTTGACAACCATAAGCGAGTGCATACAGCCCGAGCGCTGTTAGACAATGGAAGTCAACACAGTTTTATTACGGATAAACTGAGACAGCGAATTAATGCGAATACTATACAGTCCACTATTCAGATCTCAGGCGTCGCGCAGTCTGTGACGCAATCTACACAATCATGCGAAATAATTATGCGTTCGAAAGTATGCGGATATAATACAAAGATTAAATGTTTTGTCTTGCAGCGTATTACAAACAGTATACCCTCGACGAACATTGATAGTAATCTGTTAGGTATACCGAATAATATTCAGCTGGCAGATCCGACCTATCACATTCCTTCGGAAATCGATTTATTAATTGGGGCGGATCTCTACTGGAAACTACTATATGACAATAGAATTCGATTAGTTAACGGGCCTTATCTACAGAACTCAAAACTAGGTTGGTTGATAGGAGGTCCTGTTATTAACTGTAAAAATACATGCATAGACAACGAGATTTATTGTAATTTTAATCAAACGTTAAGCGATCAACTTCAACGGTTTTGGGAGATAGAAAGCATCCCACAGCCAGGTACAGTTCTTACTCACGATGAACGAATATGTGAGGAGTTATTTGTTACCACAACAAAGCGAACGGCTGATGGTAGGTTCTCTGTCCGCATTCCGTTGAAAGAGTCTCCTGATACGTTAGGTGATTCGTATATCATGGCGAAAAATAGATTTATGTCGTTAGAACGTAAGCTAGAACGTTCGCCTGATTATAAACGGTTATACTGTGATTTTATGCGTGAATACGAGAACTTAGGTCATATGACGCGTATTGATAAGTTTGAGACCCCTAATTACTTTCTACCTCATCACGGAGTGTTCAAAGAAAGTAGTACCACAACAAAACTGCGGGTGGTCTTCAATGCCAGTGCTCCGACTACGTCACATAGGTCACTTAATGATATCCAGTTGCCGGGGCCGGCGCTTCAAAACGACATCTTCTCTATACTGTTACGATTTCGGCAGTACAAATACGTTGCCTGCGCTGATGTTGAGAAGTTTTTTAGACAGACGTTGATCCAGCCCGATCAAAGATCTTTACAACTTATTCTTTGGCGGGAAAACGCGACAGATCCTCTGAATGTCTACCAACTTAATACCGTAACATATGGGACCGCATCAGCACCATACCTAAGTATGCGCTGTATACGGCAATTAGCTATGGCATGTAATGATGACGTAATATCACGTGTTCTCGTTCAGGATATGTTCGTCGATGACCTGATTCTTGGTGATGATGATTATCTTGAATTATTATCAATCTGTGAACGCACATCTAAAGTATTGCAGTCTGGCTGCTTCTCCCTTCGCAAGTGGACTTTCAACTCAGACGTGACCCGCAGCGCGCGTGTTGATATGTTTACGGGCGACCATACTCAAAATAAAACCCTTGGTATCGGTTGGCATAACGATACTGATGAATTGTATTACGCCACAAAGGTCGATGAATATTCCAAGATATCCAAGCTAACTAAACGTGTAATGTTATCCACCATTTCGCAGATTTATGATCCATTGGGTCTGCTTACCCCGGCAGTAATAATTGCAAAAATATTAATGCAGAAGCTATGGCTTACTAAGATTGACTGGGATACCCGTGTGTCACACGAAATTGCCTTGACGTGGAACCACTTTATCAATACATTGCAATGTTTGTCCGAATTAAAAGTTCCTCGCCATGCAATGAGTGATCATGGTCAGTATAAGGAGCTCCACATCTTTACGGATGCATCTCAAAATGCATATGGAGCATGTGCCTATACACGCACATATAGTGATGGGGCGGAATTTACTGTAAAACTACTATGTGCCAAAAGCAAAGTAGCACCTTTGAAAACGATTAGTATTCCTCGTCTTGAGCTTTGCGGTGCACTGGTAGGCGCTAGGCTTTATAAAAAAATTATCGATTCGTTAAGACTGGCGTTTACCAAAGTATACTTCTGGACTGATTCAACTATCGTCATTGGTTGGGTCCGGATGTCACCGCATCGCTTGAAAACGTTCGTTCAAAATCGCGTTACGGAAATAAACGAACTTACAGGAGATTCACTTTGGCTACATGTTGTTAGCAAAGATAACCCGGCTGATTTACTGTCCAGAGGTTTAAGTCTTGATTTATTGATAAATAATTCGTTATGGTGGAGCGGACCATCTTTTTTACAAAGTCATAATAATTTTAATACATTTTATTCGAATAATACAACAGATACGAATAATTTGCCAGAATTGAAGTCGAATAATATATTAAATTTAGTTTGTGTGAGTGAAATTAATTCCTTTAACTTTAATGATTACTCATCATTTGCTGAAATTAAGCGCATAGGTGCTTATGCATTACGATTCATAACATATTTACGCAACTCATTAGCAGTGCGACGCGGTCGCAGCGATGAATCAAAACACCAAACCGGTTCGTTATATGTGCACGAGTTGAACGCGTCACAGCGCATGTTAGTTCGCCTCGCACAACGGCAGTCATTCCCAGATGTTTACGACAAATTAGTGAATAAGTTGTCTTTAAATACCAATAGCAAGGAAAATAATCGTATAAGTGGGTTAAACGTGTTTTTGGACTCTGATAACATAATTCGAGTGGGTGGTAGACTTTCGAATTCTTCTAACTTTGCTTACGAGAAGAAACATCCAATTCTTTTATGTGGTAAACATCAGTTTACAGTTTTATTAGCGCGACACGAACACAAACGATTGCTACACGCCGGGCCGCAACTTTTATTGGCTAGCCTGCGTGAGTGTTGGTGGCCACTGAGTGCAAGAAATCTGGTTCGGAAGATTGTACATGAATGTTTTGTGTGCACCAGAATTAAAGGTAAAACGTTGACCCCAATAATGGGAAATTTACCATCTGAACGCTTGGACCCTGGACATCCGTTCATGCGAACTGGCGTAGACTATGCTGGGCCAGTTTTCGTATTGTCTCGAAAGGGCAGAGGAGCTCGTTTAACGAAGGCCTACGTATGTTTGTTTATTTGTTTCCTCACTAAAGCCGTTCATTTGGAACTCGTAACCAGCCTTTCAACTAACGACTACATTTTAGCGCTAAAACGTTTTATTAGCAGAAGGGGTAAACCTAATGCTATTTACTCCGACAATGGTAGGAACTTTGTAGGAGCAGAAAAGGAACTTAGTGGATTTTTCCATATTAATTCCCAACAAATCTTAGATTTTGCCGCTCATGACGGCATTGAATTTCATTTTATCCCACCTTATTCACCACATTTTGGAGGCTTGTGGGAAAGTGGGATAAGGTCTTGCAAATATCACCTTAGACGTATTGTAGGCAATGCTAACTTAACTTACGAGGAGCTCAGCACGGTTTTGACACAGATCGAAGCTGTCCTGAATTCCCGTCCCCTGTCTCCACTGTCCGCAGATCCTCACGACCTGACCCCGCTAACCCCGGGTCATTTCTTCATCGGCCGACCGCTGACTGCGCCTGCTAGTGAGGACCTGAGTGATGCAAAAATGTCACACCTTGACCGCTACCGCCGCATCGAGCAACTACGTCAACACTTCTGGCAGCGATGGTCCAAGGAGTACATAGCTGGGCTGCAACAGAGGACCAAGTGGAAGGCGAACAAAGACGATATCGCCTTGGATAGTTTAGTCCTCATCAAAGAAGATGGTACACCGCCTCTCAACTGGAGACTGGGACGTATTATCAAAGTGTTCCCAGGAGCTGATGGAGTCTCACGCGTCGCTGACATACGCACCGCTACTGGGACGATACGGAGGGCGTTTTCGAAGATATGCCCGCTACCACAGCAGCCTGCAGACAACACCAATGATGCCTGAGCACTCTTGGAAGCCGGTGCTTCCAAGGCCGGGGGCATGTCGGCGCCACACCTAGCGCCATCTATCGTCGTATCGTTTATTGAAAATGAAGCGTAGACGAGGGTCTGGCAAGTGGGCACTATAGATGGCGCGCGCCTAAAATTTAAATCATTGATACCATAGTAACCAGCTGAAACAAAATTATCTATGAACCGTTTTCAAAAGTGGAGCCGGTGTTAGAAGCCTGTCGTTGCAACGGCTCTCACCGACGACTAGCGCATATTCTTTACTTACAATTTTTCCATATTCTTAATTCTGTCAATGTAACGCAAAATAAACGTATTTTATAATTTGAATAATAAATATTCATTGGAGAAGCCCTGGAAGATCCCCGTTGCCTGAACACGTAGTTTAAAAGATCTAAGCATACATAGGGACAGACAGCGGGGAACGACTTTGTTTTATAATAAGTAGTGATAGTGATGTGATAAGACGACCTCTGTGGTTTAGTGGTTCGAGTACCGAACTGCTACCATGACGTCGTGGGTTCGATTCCCACAGGACACAAATATTTATGTGATGAATATAAGTGTTTGTGTTCGTCTGGGTGTTTCTTATGTATTACAAGTATGTATTTACAAAAATAAAAGTTAAAAGTCACAGAATATTTTTTTAAATAAAATATACATATTTATCGTACGAGAAATCTCGTGACGTATATCTCAATGGACGCGGTGTTCCCATCGCGAAACAGCCGTGACCTAATGCCTTGTATCAAGTTCAGATGTTACTAAAGCGCCGCTGACTCATCAGATACCATTATTTTGCAGCTATTATTTCCCATTTTTTTTATTTTGTAGAGTTTTCAACAAAATTAATTTTTTTGTTTGGAGTAGCTTAATTCTTTTTTTTTTGGTACATGACAGCTAGTAGTCTAGTACACACTTATTAAAGCATCAATCTGCAATATTAATTATCTTTATGTGATTTTTTTTTGCATTTTTCATTCTAAGATTATAAAGTTATTTTAGTGATAGAACTAGCCTTAAGGTAAGTCATGTCGGTTGAGAGGCAAAGCAACTTGCCTTTCAATAAATGTTCCTGACGTCACCTTTAAGACGTAAGTTCAGCATGTGAAGGCTAATTTCGACATGGCAGGTGGGACTCGCGGTGGCATAGAGGTCATAGCGTCTGGCGTACCTAGCCGCCCGCCACACCAGACGAGTCAAAAGTGCGTTGCCCGCCTTTTAAAAGGGTTTGGGCCTCCGGTAACCTCACTCACTCGGCGAAACACAACGCAAGCGTTATTTCACGCCGGTTTTCTGTGAGGCCGTGGTATCACTCCGGTATCCTTACTGACTGCACACTGCCAGAGACGTAGCAACAGAGGGAGAACTAGCTCTTACGCGCAAAAGTCGAAACACACACCAAGGTGCTCTCCGACAGACTCCGACGTAAGGGTGGTCGCCAGCCAGTCAGACCACAAGAGCTCCTACCACCGAGCAAGTCAAATATTTTCAACTTCGACAGATGTATTCAGAGAAATATGAAATTCTCAGTAGCAGTTGGATTTGTGCACGGTTAATGGCACTAGACACTGTGTGTACATTAAGTACACCTCTGCCTAACCCTTCGGGGAATACCTACAAACATAATGATAATATTTTTCAAGTTCATACATACCATCACGCCTGTATTCCCCAAAGGGTTAGGCAGAGGCGTACTAATGTACACCCACAGTTCGCCGGTATGTTTAGGTCCCATGTAATAGGGGGCGAGCCTATTGCCATTAACCGGGCACAAATTCCTAACTCCGAGCTGCTACTGGGAATTTCATAGAAAAACCCAATAACACTTTGCTCGACCTGGGAATCGAACCCAAGACCTCTAGCATAGCAGTCGCGCTCAGGACCACTTGGCTAATGAGGCAGTTTTTTCAAGTTCAAGTTCCAATATTTTTATTTCAAAGAAGCTTTTACAAGCGTTTATGAAACGTTATGATTCTAGTTGCACGGTTCCAAATGGTTGATCTTATGGAGAATAATCCGGAAAGAAACTCCATGGACACTCTTTTTAAATAAATTATGTTACAATCTTCACTGGTACAATATTGTGATAACAAGAATGTGGGCATTGAAGGTTGTTCAAGTTTGACCGAAGTCGATAAATATTAAACGAAGGTTCACATTATTTGAGAACCAGATGACATTTCTCATATGAGTTTACACACTGAAATAATAGTAAATAGATCATTTCATCCAATCCAAAAATCCATAAAAACTACATTACATTGTAATTAAGAGCTACGGCGTAGCAGCGTAGCCCTGACCTAAAGCTGCCGTCGTAGCCGTAGCAAGTTCAGTCGCGTAGCCCGTAGCGAGCCCGTAGTCTTGTGAGTCATCGTTGACTCGTGTAGCGTTTGGGGGTGAAGGCTGTAATAATAATCACCGAGTTTAGTCATCTATACAAATAAATAAAATTGAAGTGTCTGTTTGTAATATTAAAACTAGCTTCTGCCCACGACTTCGTCCGCGTAGCGTGATGATAAATAGCCTTCCTCAAGAAATGAGCTATCATTTTTTTTTTGCTTTACACTGACAACTTAAAGTACTACATTACATGGTATACTCGCCAAACGTAACCTAATACTGAAATATTTTTTCAAAACGGACCAGTAGTTCCTGAGATTAGCGCGTTCAAGCAATTAAACTTAAACACATTAGACATAAAAACAGGTTAAACCTACCAACATCTCGACTAGAAATGCACTCATCAGGCCCACTGGTCATGTCTATAAAAATATACAACAAACTACCAAACAACATTAAAAATGAAAATAGGTTTAATATCTTTGTCAATAAATTAAAACACTTCCTAATAAGAAAAACCTACTACAGTATAAAAGAATACCTTGACGATAAACTACAATAACCCATTAAAATAAATATGATATAATATTGCTAACAATACAGACATAACTAAATTTAATTAAAAATAAATACTTTAATATTATTCATTATATATTAAATAAATATTCTAACAAATCAAATTAAACAAACACCAAATAAAATAAAATAAAAATAAACATACTTACTACTTATATTGAGAAATAAAACAAAAAAAAAATAAGTACCATTAACACCAAAAATTAAAAACAAAATAAAACAGAATTTAGCTATAATGGGAAAAACACATAAATAAATTCTCACTAATTGCATTAATTAGATTATGAATGAGACATAATAAAAAATATGTATGTACCTACTCAATAGAGGTGGTTAGAAAATAAATGTAACCTACTCATTGTGATAAATAAAAAATAAATAGTGCAATAAAATATTATAGTTAATAATACGTAAATATAATAAATAAAATGTATAATATTAAACAATATTGACTTCAACTTGTAAAATATAATAAATAGACACGTCTCCCTCTCTCCTACTAAGCTGTGCTGTGCCCAACAGGGTCCATAATTGATTCCTAGATTTAAGCCTACCATCTGTTTTATATATTTTTGTACATTATGGAACGCAATAAATGAATATGAATATGAATATGAATAAACAAACAAACTCTTCAGCTTTATATATTAAGTATAGATAGATAAAATAACTTTTTTTTACTAAGTGCATTTGGATGTATACACGGTACATAATACCAAAACAACATATTTTTCAATTTTTGTGTCTGTTTGTTCCGGCTAATCTCTGAAATGACTGGTCCGATTTTGACGTGACTTTCACTGGCAGGAAGCTGATGTAACAAGGAGGAACTTTTTTTTTTCAAATACCACTCTGTTGAAGTCGCGGGCGGAAGCTACATAGTAATATTTACGAATTCAATATTTTTATTGAGGCTAGAAATATGTTGAACGTAGAAATTATGTTCTGACTTTTGTTTTTTTTTAATGGCAAACATTTTCGTGCTTTTTTACCCGACTGCGCCAGAAGGAAATAGTAATGAAAGCTTAGTGAATTGAGAGCACAAACCTAAATTTTTTTTTAAAGCTTACTAGCATTGTGGGTCGCACGCTGTCGCACATTACTAGTATTCTTGTTAACCCCTCGTGCTAAGCTAAATGCTTGTGTTACAAGTGGGTTCACGTCGGTAGTACAATGGGTGGGTTTCGAACCGGCAACCACATGATCGCAAGTCCGACGCCCTAGCCATTAGGCTACCGCCGCCTTAATATAATCTATATTACATTGCAGATTACTCCAAACTGCCTCACTAGCCAAGTGGTCCTGAGCGCGACTGCTATGCTAGAGGTCCTGGGTTCGATTCCCAGGACGATTTCGAGCAAAGTGTTATTGGGTTTTCTATGATATTCCCAGTAGTAGCGCGGAGTTTGGAATTTGTGCCCGGTTAATGGCAATAGGCTCGCCCCCTATTACATGGGACCTAAACATACCGGCGAACTGTGGGTGTACATTAGTACGCCTCTGCCTAACCCTTCGGGGAATACAGGCGTTTGGTATGTTATGTTATGTTACTTGACACTGACTTTCTAGAATGGGTCCCGACTGCTACAATATTCTTAGAATCTGGTATGACGACTTGTTTTAGGGTTTTTTCATTTCCAAATTACACAGAAACGCAGTCGGGTATTTTTGTTTTTTAAATTACCGTTTTTTTAGTTACCTTATTAGTGACCTGCGTAATTTCAAAGTTTACTATTTTAACATTACAGCGGTCTCATTCACAGACGAAAATTTAGAATGTGAAGGCAAATTTCGACCTGGCAGGTGGGATTCGCGGTGGCTTAGTGGTCATAGATCTAGTGTATCTAACCAGAAGACGCGGTTACGAATCCAGCGCGCGGTCGAAAGCGTCACAGGCGAAAATTCACAGGTTTAGCAATGTGAAAGAAACGAAAGAGATCCCGTGTTTTTTTTTTATGGGATAGGGGGGCAAACGCGCAAACGGATCACCTGATGGTAAGTGATAACCGCCGCCCATGGACACCCGCAACACCAAAGGAGTCGCAAGTGCGCTGCCCGCCTTTAAAAGGGTTTGGGCCTCCGGTAACCTCAACTCACTCGGCGAAACACAACGCAAGCGTTGTTTCACGCCGGTTTTCTGTGTTTTACGTTTTTCTATAAAATTTTCTAGTTCCAGTTCAATTTTGGAGTCCGGTTAATGTCAATAGGCTCGCCCCCATTACATGGGACCTAAACATACCGGTGAACTGTGGGTATGTATTAGTGTGTTATGTCTGTACAATGTCAAACAGCCCTGACCTATTGCCCTTGCGACTGAGTCATAGTTTACCTTCAAATTACGTGGTTTATGGGGAATAAGGGCCATTAAGTACTATGAAATGATTCGTTCTAATGTGATTCATCAAGTATTGAGTGGAAGCTTTGATGGCTAGTGGGAGTTTCTTTATTAATTTTGACTTTTTTTTAATGCATAACAAAAAACTTATTATCGTATAGGGATAATCTAATAAAATCGTAGGAAAGTCAAAACTGTAAATTGATTATTTTTTTAAAGAATACTTGGGGCGTGATCTACAATCGATATCGAAGCCAAAAATATAGATTTTAGAATTTTTGTCTGTTTGTCATTTTGTCTGTATGTATTTCCGGGCTAAACTCAAAGAGTACTGCATGGATTTACTTCAAATATAGGCTACTTTTTATCTAGATCGAACACAATTACAAAGTCAAAAAAAAAAAGTAGAGATAATAGATATAGATTACGTTCAATGTCCCTGCCTACCCAAGATCCTAGATTCGCTCACTCTATCCCGGACCGAGCTGTGTCGTTGACCCCCTAGAAATAGGTCAGAGTGCACCGCGCCCAGTGCACCGGCGGTATGACCCCATTCCAGGACCCAGTTCCTATGTAGGTGATTGCATATTACCGATTTTACATAATGTAACATAACATCACTTGTATTCACCAAAAGGTGAGACACAGCCGTGTAGATTAAACACCCACAGTTCGCCGTATGTTTAAGATAAGTAATTTTTTTTTGGAAAAACAAGCAGAGTGATCGATTAACGTTATTCGATAAATAACGATTTGCAAATGGTAAGCGATTACCGCCGCCCACGGACTCCCTCAACACTGGAGGAGTGAAAATCGAAACAAGAGAGAAAACCGGCGTGAAACAACGCTTGCGTTGTGTTTCGAGTGAATGAGGTTACCGGAAGGCCCAAACCCTTTTAAAAGGCGGGCAACGCATTTATGACTCCTCTGGTGTTGCGGGTATCCGTGGGCGCTGGTTATCGCTTACCATCAGGTGATCCGTCTGCTCGTTTACTTCCCTATTCCATAAAAAATGGGTTGGTTATGTTATGTCTTGATGGACAGAGATGTACTAAGAATGAATATTTTGAAATCCAAACCTTAAGGGAATAAACATGGGTAAAAATGTTTGCTTGAAAGACCATTACGCTTATATTTCGAAGGGTTTAGGCATTGTATACACCCACGGTTCCGGTATATTTACTTGATTACTTCCCATGTAGGGGGCGAGCCTATTGCATCTGAACTTCGAGCTGCTGCTGATAATTTCATAGAAAAACCTTATAACACTGCTCGACCCTAGGCATAGGAGCCTAGGACTTAGCAAAGCAGTCGCGCTTGGGACTAATAAGCCTAATTCTACCGATCACAATCACCACAACACCAATAAAAAAAACATTACATCGCCGAACGACCTCATTTCAACCAAAACCTTCTCTATAATTTGCCTTGAACTGTGACTAACACTTTCCAAAGTATAATTTTCTGGGGAAGCCGCTTGCTGGTGCCTCATTACCGGTACGAAGGTGAAGGTCGTATGAGTCAGCCGAGGTGCTGCGGGGCCAGGCTTTTACAGGGTGTAGAATTACCGCTAAAGGGGTATTTTTTCGGTCGTATTGAAGATGTTTTTCTATGAAACCCATACCCTTCTTATTCATGAAAAATAAATACACATATCAAAAAGTTTGTGATCACTTTGAAAAATCGAAATCTTTTTTGTTACGGTAGATTATATTATGATTTCTTCTTCTTTTCAGATTCTTTCTAGACATCTTCTTATCTATTAATTTGTATTCAGGCTTAAATTATAAAGTTATTTTAGTGAAGGAAAAATTCGACAGCTGACAGGATTCAACGACGTGGCGGGTGGTACTCGCGGTCATTGGACGCAGGTTCGAATCTTGCCCGCAGTCGACGTTTTCCTTCACTAAAATAACAGAACATGGAAAATGCGAAAAGGGTAGATAGTAAATTGATTTGTAAATCCTAAATAAATTACATAGGTTTGTATTTATTGTTAAATAACGGGAGCTTATTAGACGCTTGTCTAATGCTGTAACATATGGAGTATTAATGTACACCAAAATGTATTTTTTCCTTGCATACCAACTGCATACAAAGGACAAAAGGGGTGTGAGGATGCGGCGCGCGTGTGCGATGCCCCAATGACCTAATAACCGGCTGAATCCGGATCGTTCGGTAATTGCGAACATTGCCGATCTCTGCCGAATGGAGGTGGGCAATTTTATTGGATGCAAATTTGCGGTTTTTAATGTGAAGCTCAATTTTAGTACATCGTAATGTTCTTTTGCAATTAAAGGCTTTGAAAACAACAATTACTATACGGAACAAATTAAAAAAATCAAGTCGCATTATAAAAACTGGCTCATTAGCATGAAGTCCCCGAGCGCGACTGCTAGTCTCGGTTCGTTTCCCAGGCTGAGAAGTGTCTTTTTTTATTCCTAATAGGCTTACTCTTTATCGTCAGTTCGCCAGATGTTAAGCAACACTGCGGCCTAAGGTAGTGATAGATGCTCGCGTTTTTTCTATAGAATTCCTGTACTAATGTATTAAATGATAAATGATATTTATTTCTGTAAATAGATCTTTTAAAGACACCTTTACAAGTCAATGTTTTACATTTTTTTGAACTAGATGGCGCCGGCATTTCCTAACTGACGAACTCTGAGAAGAAACACCGAAACAAACTCAGAGAATCATGGTCTCTTTTAAAGTCCAGACAATAATAGTTGATATTACAAGAATAATATTATTAGATATTATGCGAGTGTTACGATGTAGGGCAATATCTGGACAGGCCTTTTGAAGAAAGAGCTATAGCAGCTTTGAGTTAACCTGTCCTAACTGACGGCACGCATACATCAGGGTGCCGAGTCTACTATTCAGTTGTGTCAGAATTGTGATTCAGTGACTTCATAATGGTTGATTTTTGACAGTTTTCTCTACGAAATCTGTCATTTCTTATGTCATTTAGTGCCATTGGACGGTCATTCTGAGTCAATTGAAATAGCAGACTAGGGCCCCAGGCATCGTGTAGCTCAACCATTATTTAGGGAGCTCAACGACCTGTCGCACGACGATACCAGATCAGCAAGACATTTGCGTAGGTCATGTAAAATACTCAAAGCTGTCAGAAAACGTGAATATAAATTTAAAAGTAGCCTACACAGTACTCACATTTACATTTATAACAAATTCCGAAATTTAAATTAAAACAGATAATAAATGAATATATTATTCAGTCTGTCCATTATAAAATGACAACACGTTCTTTTGAAATCTGTAACTTAATCCCTTTTTCTTCTCAATACACGTAGTGTATGTACGTATGTACTAATATTACATCCATTAACTCCTAGCCGTCGGAGAGTGCATTAAGCTGAGCTTTATTGATTGATGTTTCAATAAGCCACTTCCATGTAAAATGCAGGGTTTCATTGTCTCTAACAAAAGGGTTCGCTAGTAGATTTATGTATGCTCAGGCCATTGACTCTTCACGCCTTCTTAATCTCAACATACATAACAACATAATACATTATATGTCGCACTGCTGGGGTGTCTTCTCACATTGAGAGGTAGATCACGCCCGTCTAAAAATCTCTCAGGCGTGCAGGTTCTCTCACGATGTTTTCCTTCACCGTTTCAGCGTATTATAACTTTTTACACATTTAACTTTTTTTAAAGTCAAAGGTGTTGGATTGGAACTCGAGACCTTTGACTTGGAACTCCAATGGTCATCACTGCTCAACTCGTTTAGCCTCGATAAGCATTATTTTTATTTTTATTTCTGAATTTGTTATTTTATGTAAATGTGAGTACTGTGTAGGGTACTTTTAAATTTTTAATAACGTTTTCTGACAGTTTTGAGTATTAATACATGACCTACGCAAATGACTTGCTGATCGGGTATCGTCTTGTGAGAGGTCGTTGAGCTCCCTAAATAATGGTTGATCTACACGATGCCTGATGTAAGCGAGCCGTCAGTTAGGACAGGTCAACTCAAAGCTGCTATGGCTCTTTTTTCAAAAGGCCTGTCCAGATATTGCCCTACATCATAACACACGCATAATATATAATAATATTATTATTGTAATAATAAAAAATTCTCAGTACATAGCATCTCGGAGTTTGGAATTTGTACTGATTAATGGCAATAGGCTCGCCCTATTACATGGGACCTAAACTTACCGAACTATGGGTGTACATTAGTACGCCTCTGCCTAACTCTTCGGGGATACAGGGGTAAAAGTCGATCATAATTCAAGAAAAGCAGAGCCCTTTTATTGATCTTTGATTTATTGTCTCCCCCGAATAGCAGTTTTTTTTGTCTTTTTTTGCATGATCCATGCTAAGATTGTAAAGTTATTTTAGTGAAAGATAAATTCGACTCCAGGCTTCGGGCAGGATCGAACCTGAGTCTTCTCATTAGATACAGCAGAAGGTATGACCACTTAGGGCTCTAAGCCACCGCTAGTATCACCCGCCAAGTCGAAATCAGGAAAGTCTTGTGAGTCATTGTTGACCCGTGTAGCAATAGGGTATTACACCTTTTTTTGAAAACTGTTTTAAATTAATAATGAACCAGTAGAATTTTTTATTTCAGTTTTATAAAACCAAAAAATGCCTTAAAAACTATTTTTAATTTATGATTTTGAATTTTCGCGCGGAAACGCTAATACAAGCGCCATGCTACTTTGGGTCGTGACGTCACTTCGTTAGAAAACAATACAACTGCAAAAGACCAAGTAACGTCAAGTTACTATCGGAGTGACATCACGTCGGAATCCAATATGGCGGATGGCGTTTTAAAACAGATTAAAAAAGACTATTTTTGAAATTGAATTATAAAATTTACATTGAATTTTTATAAATAAATACTAACGTTTCTCGTTTACTTTTTTAAAAATCTATCATAAACATGCATTTTTATATTTTTTCTTACATGGCGTAAAAAACCCTATTGGGAGTAGGCTGTATTACTTATTATCATCATCAGCCTATATTCGTCCACTGCTGGACGCAGGCCTCTCCTAGTGAACGCCACAGAGCCATGGGAGACAGGCGTGAATATATGTATGTATGTATGAGATTTGTAGCAGAACAAAACGATACGTTTCCGATACGAATTCGATAGTTCTTCGTGAATAGGTTACTCGATTTGGAGACGAATTTAAAGCTTATTGGCTCGGCGAGGGCTGGCTCGAGAAGGGTCGGGGAGGGCCACAGCCACAGGCCTATGGTTGATGTCGGGGTCTATATCCAACATTCGTAGCGAACGTTACTTACGCGATTCAGGATTTGAACGAGTTTGGTTGTCTCTGTGGTTTAGTGGTTCGAGTACCGGACTGCTGACGACACAAATATTGATGGGATGAATATAAGTGTTTGTTATCGTCTGGGTTTCCTATCTCTATTATTATAAAATTGTAAAAAAGCTACATCGAAGATATTTAAAAAAAATACAAGTGGGTTAGGTTATATAAAGGTCTCCGAACCCAAAAATGTGATTTTTTAAATGCTTGTCTGTTTGTTACGGGTTGGCGAAAAAACTACTGAAGAGATTGTAATTTTGTCATCACCGTAAGAAAGTATGTGCTCCAACTTAGAAACTGGTATACTTCTTATCTCAAATAATTAAACGGAACCTGAGATACAGATTGATCTCTCTAATGTATAGAGACCCATACAAAGAAAAGATCACCATTTTTGGTGTTGTAGCTTCAAGTGAGCCGCGGGCAGAATAAGTATGTATTTATTTCGTGTATTAAAAGTATATAAGTATTATATTATCCACTGTCTAGTACCCATAGTACAAGCTCTGCTTAGTTAGGAACTAGCTGGTGCTGTGTAAAATGTCTTAGACCATTTATTTATTTACCTGTTAATGGCAATAGACCATACCGGCTAATTGTTACTTTAATACACTTCTGCCTAACCCTTTGGGGAATACAGGCAAGATGGTATGTTTATATTAAACACCATTAACATAATATATTGACCATTCCATTAAAATTTCAAGCACAACATACTACAGTTATTTAAAACAGGCGCCGACGCAGGAAATACCAGTGCGTTACATGCAAACACCCACACATACAAGGTCAACACATTACACGTCAAAACACACAAATACATAACGTCATAAATTTCACACACATTAGTAAAAACACGCCCAGTATAAATTGACACGTGGCGGTCTGTGGAACTATCCGTATTGTACTAAGATCAAAGTAAAAATAATATTTTTCTAAGCAAACAGCGCTGCAGCGGAATGTCAAGATAAATTGGCCGGTCTGTTCTTAAGCCAACGTCACCAATACATAGACAAGGTCACAAACACATATGCAAATGACGTCATTTAATGAATGAAATTCTACTATGTATTACTAATTCACATTTTGATATATTTAAACAGACATCGCGAATTATTTTGACTGTAAACATCAATTGAATTTTTTGAAGTTTTTTTTCTAAAGAAACCGTTATTGCAATGTTTATGTAATTTCATTTTGTTCTTTTTTCAAGTTTGTTTTGTCTATGATCCGTTTTATAAACTTTGCCTTCCTTATTATTTTAATTCGAGGAATTTCTGTATTTGCAGGTGATGGGAGTTGGATGCGACAACCCGAGGACAGGCTGAAATGGCGCACATTGGGGGAGGCCTAAATCCAGCAGTGGATTATACTATATAATATACTACTATAGGCTGCTGATGATGTTAATGACCGTAGATTCCGCCAATCTGTTGGCGATAACGCACAAAAACCATGAAAATTTATGCACAGTTAAAAAAATCTATTTTGGAGCGACTCCCAAACTATCCGAATCCAGCATATAAGCCTAAGGTTGCCAGGTGGCCGGGACCTACCGGGATTGTCCCCAGAATGAAAACATATATACCGAAATCGCGAAGAATGTCTCGGAATTTTCAGAACCATAAGATTAAGTCGGAGACAACAATTAAAATGGGATAAAAAGTCCTTAAAAAATGATTTTGTTTTTTGTCCCGAATTCGGACGCCAGCAAATCTACCAACCCTTTAACAGCCACGTGTCTAATTTAAACTTATTTTTGGATTTCTGACTCGGCACAGAAAATCCACAGTGAATGACCACGTCTAACAATAATCTGCACCTGATCTGCTTAAGGAGATCCGTAGAAGAACCAAAGTCCTCGACATAGCTCAAAGGATTACCAAGCTTAAGTTGTACTGGGTGGGGTACATTACTCGTAGTACTGATGGCCGCTGAGGCAGAAAGGTTCTCAAGTGGAGACCATGCACCGAAGAACGTAGGGGGCGATAACCTCCTACGAGGTGGACAGACAAGCCTGGTAAAGGTCGCTGGGAGTCCTTGGATGCAGGCGGCATATAAACGACCATTGTGGATGTCAATGGCAGAGGCCTTAGTTCAGCAATTAACCTCTTTTGGCTGATATTATGATGATGCCGTATCGGACAATAGGAATCAGTGGAGGAGCGAGGCCTTCCCCTCCAACTAAAGGGAGGATCCTCCGACCAGGCGGGTGTTTTGCCTGGCGGGCCACGGCCCAACGGTTGATGTCGGGCGGTTGCAAACTTCACTTGCGCGATTCAGGATTTGTACGTCAGTTCGTATGTAGTGCGGTAGATGTCGCTACAAGATGATACCTCCTTAAAAAGCCCATTTCAATAATCTCTAATATATAAAGCTGAAGAGTTTGTTTGTTTACTTGAACGCGCTAATCTCAGAAACTACTACTCGCAACCGGCGCAAGCATATGACGAGATGAATGTGGAAAAAAATATGCAAGAACCATAGCAAGTGGCCTATCGAAAAAAGGCGTAAGTATATGTAAGTAAGTGTATGTGCCTCATTAGCCAAGTGATCCTGAGAGCGACTGCTACGCTAGAGGTCCTGGGTTCACTTCCCAGGTCAAGCAAAGTGTTATTGGGTTTATGAAATTCCCAGTAGCAGCTCGGAGTTAGGAATTTGTGCCCGGTTATTGGCAATAGGCTCGCCTACTATTACATAGGACCTAAACATACCGGCGAACTGTGGGTGTACATTAGTACGCCTCTGCCTAACCCTTCGGGGAATACAGGCGTGATGGTATGTTATGTATATAATAAGATTACAGACAATCATAATAAAATGAGAAACGTCCCGCCTTCACCGCGCCCGACACTAAAATCAATAAATTGTTCTAATAATAAACTACAGAATTAGCAACAAAGCTGACGAAGCCTAAACATATTTTGTACTTGGAAAAAATCACGCTCAGAGCCTCGTCGTAATTATATTGAGGTCACCTTTCAGTCTAAACAGATGCGTCTGAATGTCAGTATTTTACACGTAGCGACTATCTTCACACAATAGCAATCCAAATTCTGGACAATATCCCAAGAAGATGCTGTTTTTCAGGCTTTTTGGGAGTCTAACTACCATCATTCAAATGCGGTGACTTAGTTTACGATCAGAAGGTAGGCATTTTTTATTCTTGATTGGCTTACACGTGATCGCCAGTTCGCCTGATGTTAAGCGACACTACAACCTACGATGGAGCGCGCTTGCCTAGACGAAACCGATTCACTCGTGATTTAAAGACACCCAGATTATATCTATCGGGGAAGACCCACTCGGGAAGCGCGTTACACATTTCGGCGGAATGCATGATAAATGTGGACTTAAAGCGTTTCGTTCGGATTTTCGGAATATCCACCATGAATCGATGTCGCTTTTTTGTGCTTCTGGTTGTCTGATAGTCGAAAGGGCAAGGGGGAATAAGATCGTGGAGATCTGATGCACACTCTCCAAATGTATCCGATAAAATACAGCTAAGCTAGCAACTTTACGGCGATGTTCCAGACTTTGGAGCTTAGCTCGGACACGGGAGTCGTTGCCAATGATCTTCTTAGCTCTATTCAACTATTCAAAACAAAGTTGTAAAGATTAATATTGTACTCATATTAAAAGGAGTATCTATGGAATTTCTTGCTAGCTCTTCTCACTTTTTGGAACCTTATAAACAGTTTTGACATGTCAAAAGCACTTACCGTTTTTTTTGGTAGGATTAAAATGACATTTAGACTTGACTCGACTGTTATCACTCTGTCGACCCTTTCACAGCCAAGCGTGGTATTTGTAAACATCTATAGGTACATAGTTGGCAAGCTCAACGGGCCGGTGAACGCTTCTTATTAATAGACAGGCAAATGTAATGTGACGTCATATGCGCCCGCGCCGCATGTATTACAAGACTACTTTCTTGGGTAATTAGTTCGCCATATGGTTTAATCGGTATAGGAGAAAAGAATCTTGGAGTTTGGGGTTTCTGCCTGGTTGGAAATAGGTTCAACCCCTATTACATGGAACCCAATCATACCGGCGATCTGTGGGTATACATTAGTACGTCATGTTATGAGCAAAAAGTAGAAGCCTCCAGGCTGAGAAATCGATCTGCAAAGTTTAGCTGTGCTTACAACAGTCAATCGACGGATGGGTGACTCCCAAACCCTTTTAAACTCGCAGAACACGTAAAGCCGTCGGTCCCGGTTGTCATACAAACACTTATGACAATCTTTAAACGTAGTGAGAAGATCAAAAGGCCTTACTACCGGTCCATCCTTAGGATATCGCAATGGTCCACAAAGAAAAGCTAAAAGAACTGCGAAGACTGGAAACCGAGCTCAACACAGTTCTGAAAAGGTTAGGAGGAGAATTATTCTAATGCATATTTCTCTCTCCTTCATGATCTTTCCTTCACCCATTATACTGTCCCACTGCTTGTCACGGGTCTGCTCTTAGAATGGATGGATTAGGCTATTGTCCACCACGCTAGCCTACTGCTGTTTGGTAGACTTCGCACGCCTAGGATTCCAGTTGAGATCTTTGACTTGGTATGATCATATCACCGGGCCATCCTTTAATGCCAACTTAAAGGTACTATGGCTCTTTCTTCAAAAGGCCTATTCAGATATTGCCCTACATTGTAAAACTGACATTTTTAATAAGACTTTTAGTGTCGGGTCTTGACAATAGACCATGATTCACCGAGTTCGTTTCGGCGTTTCTTCTCAGAGGTCGTCAGTTAGGAAATGCCAGTGTCTGGTCTTAAAAAGAGACCCATGATTCTCCGAGTTCGTTTCGGTGTTTCTTTTCAGAGGTCTTCATTTCCGAGTTTCTGAACTTGAAAAAAGACCATGATTCTCCGAGTTCGTTTCGGTGTTCCTTCTCAGAGGTCAGGGTAGGTGCTGGTGCCACCTACTTAGTCAAAAAAACGTAAGACTGACTTGTCAAAATGTGTTTAAAAGATCTATTTACTTGCAAAAATAAATAATTACAATTTAT
Organism: Acronicta leporina; assembly: GCA_947256265.1. Classification (NCBI taxonomy): domain Eukaryota; kingdom Metazoa; phylum Arthropoda; class Insecta; order Lepidoptera; family Noctuidae; genus Acronicta; species Acronicta leporina. Next base: position 1,465,424 of record OX366538.1, read on the forward strand.
CATTGGTATAGGAAATATCTTATAGGATAACAAGTGTTATAATATGAGGAAACATTATGGCAGATATTAGTCATAGAAATGGCGGAATGCCAACCATCTGTCACAGGATGAACGTTATTACAAGTTTTTGAACATGTCCCCTGGAGCACGTGCCTTCCACGTCTATCTTACGTGTGCTTACAGTTTAAGCGATGGTTGCTTTGGTCGAGGGTTGAAGGGCTAATTGGACTTCAAGACAAAAGCTAATTATACCTGAAATTGTGTAGTGTGTTTTAAAGACACTTTAAAACATCATGAGGAAAATTGCATTCCTTTTCTTGATAGCGTGAAGTCTGCCATCCCGCATTAGGCCTACGTGGTGGATTATACCATAAATTCTGAGAGGAGACCCGTGCCCCGCAGAGATCGGCTCAACCGGAATGATACTAAGGCCACACAGAAAGCCGGCGTGAAACAACGCTTACGTTGTGTTTCGTCAAGTGAGTGAGGATACCGGAGATACCGGAGGAAACGCACTTGCGACTACTCTGGTGTTGAGGGTGTCCATGGGCGGCGTTATCGCTTACCATCAGACTTCCTTCTACATGTTTGGCATCCTATCCCATAAAAAAAAAATTGCTAGTGTCACTGCTACCTTTGATTTTATGTGGCTTACGCTAATGTCACTCCGATCTGGTATCGTCATGCGACGGGTGTTTGAACTTCCTATATGGCTGAGCTACACAATGACTGATGCATGCGTGCCGTCAGCTGGAACTGGTCTACTCAAAGCCGCTGTAACTCTTTCTTCAAAAGACCATTTCATACATTGCCCTGCATTGTATCACTCACATGTTCTGCTGCACCTTAGGCCGAGTAGCTACAAACCATCTGCTCTTTTGACTGATTTTGATTCTGTAAATCTTGAATCATTACTTGGTGAAAGGCTATGACTATTATGGTAGATCGTAGTATGGCTGATAGCCAACTGTCATTACATTACGTCGTTCAAATACCTAAGTACTTAAAACATGTTGCTAATGCATGTTTTTAACACCCATGTGTCGCGTGCTAATTAGCTCAAAAAGCGGAGATGGCTTCACGATTTGAGGGGGATACACTAGTTGCCGTCTAAAGTTCTTAAACATTTTGGTTGCTTACGTCAGACTTACGACGGCTGACAGGGATGAATGGAAGAAAAAGACATGCTGCGCCGACCCCAAATAGATTGGGACAAGGGCACGGAGAAGAAGACGTAAGACTTACAAGTAGCGAACGAGGCGTCGTTTGGCTGGTCATAGTGAATTTTCATTTTGGGATAGGGGTAAACGAGCAGACGAAATGCCTGAGAGAGAGAGTTCGCTGTCGACCCCACCCCCACCCACTCTTGTTTTTACCCCAATAAGGTGGCAAACAAGCATACGGCTCGCCTGATATTAACTATTATTCTATTCTGTTCTATTATACTGATGGTAAGCGGTTACCATAGCCTATAGACGCTTGCAACACCAGGGGTATCACTCGCGCATTGTCAACTGGGTAAAAATCTTTTCACACCCTTTTTGAAGAACCCCATGTTGTAATCCTTTGGGAAAACCTCGGCGGGGAGGTAATTCCACAACCTGACTGTGAGTGGAGGAAATTCTTCTGGAATCGCACAGTATGAGACCAAAGTGGTTCTAACCTGAACATCCGCTGAATTTCGGTATTCTTTCTTAGATTAATCTATACACCTCTGCCTATCCCTTCGGAAAATACAATACAAAGTATATTATGTTATAAATATGTTGTCAGCAGTCCATTAGAAATCAAATATCTTCGAGGTTGCATCACTAGCAAAAATGGGAACAACAGCGGTCAATGTCGACTGATGTTTTAGGGACGGGAAAATGTTGTGGGACTTTTGTCGATAAGCTTTGCAAAAAGTTATGGGTCGAGAAAACATTATTTGGGGCGAGAATTTAAAGTATCGCTTAGCACCAGGAGAAATAGCGATCAAGCGTTAGACTATCAAGAATTAAAAAAATATGAGAATTTAAAATTCTAGTGACTATATTTGTTATCCAAGATAAAAAGATTATTACTTTACATGAAGTATAATCGACTGTAGAACTATATTTCTTATTAAATTCTCTTCAGCAGAATCATTCTCGTAAAGTCGTCGAATGAATTCTCGGGAATATTCTTGTTACTTTCATAATGGTATAAGTAAATAGGTATTTTACGTAGGTTTTTAAAAACTTTACTGTGAATATTTGGTGCTTTTTCTTACTGTTTGAATAGTACCTATGTACTATAATATAATAAATTCTCGATATGAAAATGTTCTCGAAAAATGTCTATCACTATTTACAAGATATTTATAATCTAATTTAACTATCAAAATTTGGTCACACTAAATTACCTAATATAAAGTTGTTAAGGGTTTAATTTCTTATAGTTTTTTTGCTATCCTTTTACAAGTATTTTTGGATTGGCTTTCCGGTCTTACTACGACTATATGCAGCTGAATGTCAGTATATTACATTATACAACTACCATTAGATGATGAGACCTCGGCAACCAAAATTATAGTTTTTTTTTGCAAAATCGGTTAGCCGTTTAGGAGTTCAGTGACATACCAACATACAGAAGAGTTATATATATAACGGTATTATTATATTACTAGCTTCTGCCCGCGACTTCGTCCGCGTAGCGTGATGATATATAGCCTACTAGCGACCCACCCGCGGTTTCACCCGCGCTGCCCCGTCCCTAAGAGTAGTAGCGTGATGTTAAATAGCTTAAAACCTTCCTCTTGAATCAATCTATCTATTAAAAAAAACCGCATCAAAATCCGTTGCGTAGTTTTAAAGATCTAAGCATACATAGGGACAGACAGCGGGAAGAAGGCTATGTAGTGATAGCCTTCCTCAATAAATGGGCTATCTAGCACTGAAAGAATTTTTCAAATCGGACCAGTAGTTCCTGAGATTAGCGCGTTCAATTAAACAAACACACTCTTCAGCTTTATTAGTATAGATTTTGCCATGTCACATTTATAAAATTATTGATAAATGCAATATGTACATCACTACTCCCGTAAACGCCGGAAATACCGCGAAAAAACTATCTATCAACAGATGCCCGTCAGTCGCGAGCTTATCGCATAAACAATATTATTAAACTAAACGTTTGTTTTTTTTTACTGAAACACAGCATATACAGATTAAATTAAAGAATGATATCAAAGAAAGTCAAAGTCAAAATGTTTTATTTTAATTAGACCATTAAAGAAGGTACTTCTGAAAAGTCAAAACTAGATGCACGGTTCCAAAAAGTGGGTCTTATGGAGAAGAGAAGAGGAGAAGAGGAGAGGAGAATAGAAGAAGAGAAGAGGAGAAGAGAAGAAGAGGAGAAGAGAAGAAAGAACGTTATAATCATACTCATCGTGAAATCAAGCTGCCCCACTGAAGAGCATATCACATAACATACCATCACGCCTGTATTCTCCAGAGGGTTAGGTAGAGGCGTAGGCGAGTTTTGGGTCCTATGTGATAGGGGGCGTGCCTATTGCCATTAACCGGGCAGAAATTCTAAACGCCGAGCTGCTACTGGGAATTTCATAGAAAAACCCAATAACACTGCTCGACCTGGGAAACGAACCCAAGACCTCTAGGGTAGCGGTCGCACTTGAAACCACTAGACTAACGAGGCAGTCTTTATTTTAACCTTGAGAAAAATCGCGTACATTGTTTGAAAGTCAAAACAATGATCTTTTAGTCATAAAAATATTTATAAACAGACTTTTACAGTTTGTTGAGCATAAACTTTTTTTTACTGCGATAAATTTAGGCACGGATAAATAGCTTTAGAACACTGTCAGAATTATAGAGAAAGGATCTATGGAAGGTATAATAATGGAGACCCGGCTCCGTGGTCTCAAGCACGGCTGTTCAGCGAGAAGTCCTGGTTTTAAACATTTCCAGGTCGAGAATAACATGACTAAATTATGAAATTCTGAGCTCGGAGTTTAGATTTGTGGCCGGCAATAAGCTCGCCCCCTATTACATAAGACCTCTGCTAACCCTTCGAGGAATACTGACTTGATGGTAATTCTTTGTTTGTTGTTTTAGATATTTAATTCTAGATAGCCGTCGGCAGCTTTGAGATGAAACGCCGAAACAAACTCAGATAATCATGATCTCTTTCAAAATCTAATAGTCATTGTATCAAATATTAAAAAGTATAAAAATCAATAAATTAGACGAAAGCGTAGGGCAATATCTGAAATGGCCTTAAGAATAAAGAGCCATAGCAGCCTTGAGTGACCTGCCCTATCAGCACGCATACATGAGTCATCGTGTAGCTCAACCATTATATAATCTAAGGAATACAACGTAGTGATGAATTATAGGAAGGTATATAATAGTAGATTATGCACCGAGGGGCTAAAGTTGTGTCTTATGTCACGGGCGTCATATTGAATCTCGAGCGCAATGAAGGATAGAGTTTACTTACGAGCGAAGCGAGGGAGTTAATACAAGAATCCTGAATGCAGCGAGTGATTCAAGCTAGCCCAAGGTAAAGACACCTTTAGCCCAGAGGAGGATACTCTACTTTTTACACCTACTGTGAGAAAATAATAGCTATGGTACGAAAACAAAGTATTTATTAAATAAACAAACAGTAAGAAAACCATATTTAGAACTAGTAAGTTATGTGCACTTACATATTAATTGAAGTTAATGGTAACGTTTGAGATGTCTTCGAAAACATGGCAACGATATGAAGAAGCAGTCGTTATGATTTTGTAGGAAATCGAGAATATCATCCACGCGTAGTAAGGGTATCGAGAATAGCTTTCCTCTTTCTGGCACCAAAGGGTGTTAGTTAGTACTATACTGCCAATTTAGCTGAGCATGTGAGATTCCAAATTCAAATCACATTATTGACCAGCGGGTCATAAATCGTCATGAATCAAAAGGGTCATGAAAATCAGTACAACATTATTGACCGGCTGTGCCCCCGGCCACTAATGACTCACTTTAGGTTAAGGTTGCTTGACATATAATTTGACATGACATTTGCTTGTCGGTTTTCTATAGATTGTACTTTGGGGAGTGTGCACAAGAACTCCACGAGCTTATACCGCCTTCCCCTTTCTACCATCGGAGCTCCAGACGCACGGCAGGTTATCATCCCTACCTGGTTGATGTTCCGCGTATTCGCACACAGCGCTTTAAAAATTCCTTTATAATGCGCACAGCTGGGCAGTGGAACTCCCTCCCTGCGTCTGTATTTCCGAGTGAATATAACCCGAACTTATTCAAATCTAGAGTGCATAGGCATCTTCTGGGTCTCTCCACCGTCGGCTTCATCATTGCCTCGGCAAGATAGACGTTAAGAGCAAAGCCATTATTAATAAAAAAAAAAATGTTCGAGCAGGTGGTGTGAAAAATAATGTATGTGACTCCATTGTAATATCTATCATCGCGTAATGTACTTACGGTTCCAAAGGAAGTCTATTCCACATACAATCAGACTGTGGAATGAGCTACCCGCCGAGGTATTGTTATGGGATAGGAGGCTAACGAGCAAGCGATTACCGCCGCCCATGGACACCAACACCACAGGAATCACAAGTGCCTTGTCCGCCTTTTATAAGGGTTTGGGCCTCCGGTAAGGAGCTTTTCTCAAAAGAAACTTTTTCCACGTGGGAGAGCCATGCTTCGGCACGAATGGGCCGGCTCGACCGGAGCGATACCACGGCCTAACAGAAAACCGGCGTGAAACAACGCTTGCGTTGTGTTACCGGAGGCCCCTTTTAAAAGGTGGGCAACGCACTGTGACTCCTCTGGTGTTGCGGGTGTCCGTGGGCGGCGGTTATCGCTTACCATCAGGTGATCCGTTTGCTCGTTTGCTCACCTATCATGGTTCTTCAAAAAAGAAGTGTAAAGGTTTTTACGGGGTCGGCAACGCGCGAGCAACACCTCTGGCGTTGCAGATGGTTATAGGATACGGTAACCGCTCACCAGGCGGGTCGTAAGCTCGTTTGTCACCTCAGAGGTATAAAAAAAGTTCAGTGTTTTGACGACACGTTTGGCGTAGTGGCTAAGCAATTGGCTTCTGCGACACGTGTTGTGAGTTCGATCCCCACACGGAGCAAATATTTGTATGATACAGGTAGTTGTTCCGGGTCTGGGTGTTTGTGTATGTGAGAATTTGTGTTTGTAAACGCACCCACGATACAGGAGAAAATCCTAGTGTGAGGCAACGTTTTTAAAAAATAAGATAAGAATAATAAGTGCAATTAAATAAATGCAACTGCCTCATTAGCTAAGTGGCCCTGAGCGGGACTGCTACGCTAGAGGTCCTGGGTTCGATTCCCAGGTCGAGCAAAGTGTTATTGGGTTTTTCTATGAAATTCCCAGTAGCAGCTCGGAGTTAGGAATTTGTGCCCGGTTAATGGCAATAGGCTCGCCCCCTATTACATTGGACCTAAACATACCGGCGAACTGTGGGTGTACATTAGTACGCCTCTGCCTAACCCTTCGGGGAATACAGGCGTGATGGTATGTTATGTTATAAGTGCAATGAGAAGTCAACATATACATAGGTACTGAAAATAAATACATAAATACATTGATTATATAGCCGTACGTACAGTAATAATTCCCGGATCAAGCGGTGAACTCAACGTAAACTGACTTTGTTTACGACATACAATACATTGAACTATGTATTTCACGAGATTATCTTTCAATATCGGATTTAGTATAAAATATTCATACATATCTACCTATCTATACTAATATATAAAGCTGAAGAGCTTGTTTGTTTGCTTGAACGCGCTAATCTCAGGAACTACTGGTCCGTTTTGAAAAATTCTTTCAGTGTTAGATAGCCCATTTATTGAGGAAGGCTATAGGCTATATATCATCACGCTAAGCGGACGAAGTCGCGGGCAGAAGCTAGTACTAATATATAAAGCTGAAGAGTTTGTTTGTTTGCTTGAACGCGCTAATTTCAGAAACTACTGGTCCGATTTGAAAAATTCTTTCAGTGTTAGATAGCCCATTTATTGGGCAAGGCTATAGGCTATATATCATCACGCTACGCGGACGAAGTCGCGGGCAGAAGATAGTTATATTAATACGGCAAGACAACACTTTGAAGAATATTGCGTGCATGAAGGAGTGTGAGACTACACAGTTAAGAATCCGACCGAGCTTGAACCGCCCACAAAAACGTAATCTATACTAATATATAAAGCTGAAGAGTTTGTTTGTTTGTTTGTTTACTTGAACGCGCTAATCTCAGGAACAACTGGTCCGATTTGAAAAATTCTTTCAGTGTTAGATAGCCTATTTATTGAGCAAGGCTATAGGCTGTATATCATTACGCTACGCGGACGAAGTCGCGGGCAGAAGCTAGTAACTAAATAAATCGTAATCTAAACAATATTTTATCAAATTGTGTTACTATTTGGATTGAGATATCGTTAATGTAGGTTCCTACCGTACCATTTAGTCTACTACCAATTCACTGAAAATAAACGACCGGAAAATTGTTCCAAACTTAGTAAATTTATCAATAATTGCATTTTTTTTTTTTTAAAAAAGCTTACTAGCAATGCGGGTCGCACATTACTAGTATTCTTGTTAACCCCTCGTGCTAAGCTAGATTGCTTGTGTTACGAGTGGGTTCACGTCGGTAGTGCAATGGGTGGGGTTCGAACCGGCAACCACATGATCGCAAGTCCGACGCCCAAGCCATTAGGCTACCGACGCTTCATTCAATGTAGAGAGGATGGATGAACGGAGATTGACGAAACGAGTATACATGATGAGTATGGATGGAAGAGTTGGAAGGGACCGATCTCGACGAACGAACCACAACCAAGTTGCGGCCGTTCTTAAAAAAGGTCAGGTTAAGAGCACCCTAAACCGACGTTCATGCATGAGGAGGTTAATGAACGTAGACGAAGGTGTAGGCGGGGTTGTATGGTACACCTAAACTTCGCCAGCTATGATACAGCCAGATATTTATCAAATAGTTACCAAGAAAATCTGATATGTCTTAAACAAGTCAATTGTGACCAATACCAAACTTAACTTAACTTTGCACACAGTTAAACTACTAAATAACTATTAAGTCTTCTAATGAGTCTGATTAAGTGAATGTCCTAACAACCGATCGAACCCTGAACCTCCTACTAACTAGTTCCGTTAGCGACCACTACACTAATGGAGGCAGCTAGAAAAGAAAGTAGGTAGTCCATGGTAAAAAACGCATGACCTCGTGAGCCCTAGAACTCGTTTTCCGAGAAAATTTCATTGTGCCAACCCAAAACCTAGTCATAAATATTTTTTATCAAACGATCTACCGCAAGCCTACATACTTCTGTGAGGCAGTTCTGCTTACCCCCGCATGAATCAGCTTGAGTGACTCAACAATTGTGAAGCTAGTAGCTAATGAAGAAATATGATTCTTATGAAAGATTAGTAGGTACCTATAGAATTTGAATTTGTTTTATGGCATAGGGGCAAGTAACAAAAAAACTGCCTCATTAGCCAAGTGGTCCTGAGCGCGACTACTATTTTCGATTCCCAGGTCGAGCAAAGTGTTATTGGGTTTTTCTATGAAATTCCCAGTAGCAGCTCGGAGTTAAGAATTTGTGCCCGGTTAATGGCAATAGGCTCGCCCCCTATTACATGGGACCTAAACATACCGTCGAACTGTGGGTGTACATTAGTACGCCTCTGCCTATCCCTTCGGGGAATACAGGCGTGATGGTATATGTAATAGGGGCAAATGAGCTGACGGATCGCCTGATGGTAAACGATACCTCCGCCCATGGACATCCGCAACACCAGAGGAGTCGCAAGTGCGTTGCAAGGGGCCCTTAAAGGCTGGCAAAATTACAAAATTACTCAGTTTTACATTGTAATATTGTATTTTTTTTAAATACGTTTAAATACAATTTAAACATATTTAAGTAGTTGCTGCAAGTGGCCGTTAAAAGGGTTCGGGCCTCCGGTATCCTCACTCACTCGGCGAAACCCAACTTAAGTATTGTTTCACGCCGGGTTTCTGTGAGGACATGGTATCCCTCCGGTCGAGCCGGTCCATTCGTGCCGAGCCGAAGCATGGCTCTCCCACTGTAAGGCCCACTTGCACCAACTTCTTAAATATGTTTAAATCGTATTTAAACACAATTTTTCATAGTAAATTTGTGTTTAAATATGATTTAAACACATTTAAGAAGTTGGCGCAAGCGGCCCCAAGAATTGGCTGTAAAACATTTTTTGGGAAATTCTGTGAGACCCTTTAGAACTAAAAACAATTGTGAAAAAGACATTGTATAAAACATTTTTTTTTAAAAAAAGCTTACTAGCAATGTGGGTCGCACACTGTCGCACATTACTAGTATTCTTGTTAACCCCTCTGCTAAGCTAAAATGCTTTTGTTACGAGTGGGTTCACGTTGGTAGTGCAATGGGTGGGTATCGAACCGGCAACCACATGATCGCAAGTCCGACGCCCTAGCCATTAGGCTACCGACGCTTAATAAATTAAATATATCACTGTATCAAACAGCAGAGTGCTCATTATAATCACACTTTATCGACCTCGAACTTATAATTAACGAAATCAATGTAAAATTTTTCCTGAACTAGATTTTGTGTTAATTATTGTTAACAATGTTTCATACGTAATAAGTGATAAATAATGGTTCAAAATTACAATCATGATTTGATTTGACGTAACGTCTGAGCGATCGGCTTCTGCGACACGTGTTGTGGGTTCGATGTTCACACGGAGCAAATATTTGTATGATCTACAGGTAGTTGTTCCGAGTCTGGGTGTTTGTGTATGTGAGGATTTGTGTTTGTAAAAGCACCCACGATACAAAGTATTTTTTACTACCTCATTAGCCAAGCAGTCCTGAGCGCGACTGCTACGTTGAGGTCCTGGGTCCAACGACCAGGTTGAGCAAAGTGTTGTTTATTTAGTTTTTTCTATTAAATTCTCAGTAGCTGCTCGGAGTTTGAGCCGATTAATTTTTTTGGCCGGTGTTTTGTGGCCGGTTATTTTTTCTTATACCACTATGGTGGCACAAACAAACATACGGCCCGCCTGATGGTAAGCGGTTATCGTAGTTTTTCACGTGGGAGAGCCATGCTTCGGCACGAATGGCCCGGCTCGACCGGAGTGATACCAGGCCTCACTGAAAACCAGCGTGAAACAACGCTTGCGTTGTGTTTCGCCGAGTGAGTGAGATTACCGGAGGCCCAAACCCTTTTAAAAGGCGATGCACTTGTGACTCCTCTGGTGTTGCGGGTGTCCATGGGCGGCGGTTATCGCTTACCATCAGGTGATCCGTTTTCTCGTTTGCCCCCTATCCCATGAAAAAGCCTATTGGCGCTTGCTAACACCAGGGGTATCACTCGCGCGTTGCCGACCCTGTAAAAATCTTTTCACGACATTTTGAAGAATAGGAAAACATCAGCAGGGAGCTGATTCCACAAACTGAGTGTGCGTGTGAGGAAATTCCTCTGCAATCGTACGGTATGAGACCAGGGTGGTTCTAAGGTATTTTTTTTAATGTATACGGGGCCAAACAAGTAGACGGATCACCTGATGGTAAGCGATTACCGCCGCCCATGGACACCAGCAACACCAGATGAGTCGCAAGTGCGTTACCCGCATTTTAAAAGGGTTTGGGCCTCCGATATAAGTAAGTAAGGTAATGCCAATATACTCGCATCCATAGCCCCAATTACAATTGCACCGGTCGTAGCGAATGTTGCTAATGCATAGGGCAAGAGAAGTTAAACGTCATTTATAACCGACTTCAATAAAGGAGGTTATCCCCTGATCTACGCACATCAAAAAAAGTTTGCGGTCACTAGCATAACCTGATATAATTTTTTAAATTGAACTTTATCATGAAAATTTCTTTGTTGTATCTATATATATAAAAGAAAGTCGTGTTAGTTACTCCATTTATAACTCAAGAACGGCTGAACCGATTTGGCTGAAAATTGGTGGAGAGGTAGTTTAGAACCAGGAGACGGACATAGGATACTTTTTTCCCGTTCCCAGGGGATGTAATGACGGACCGAATTCCACGGGGGCGAAGCCGCGGGCAGAAGCTAGTTTTATATAAATAGAAATACCCTGTTTGAAATTAAAAAATAAAACTTAATTTCATTTTTTATGAAAAAATAACAAAAAAGATTTCGATTTTTCAAAGTGATCACAAACTTTTTTTGATGTGTGTACACAGATTGCAGACAATCAATCCATGACATTTATCCATACATAAAAAAGTGAATGAACGTAGATGAAGCGAAAGTAGTGTGCCAGGATCGTAGCAAGTGGAAATCTATAGTCTCTGCCTACCCCAATGGGAGACAGGCGTGAAAATATGTATATAACAAAAGTAGTGATAGCAAGTGTTAAGAATATTATGCTACTAAGTCATAGTTATATCGAGTTCAAGACCTCTGACTTTTTGCAATCATGTGCCTATTAATAATTAATTATCACTTACTTAATGGTGAAGGAAAACATTGATTAACACTGTTAATATGGTATGAAGTCAGTAATATACATACCACTACGTAACATAACATAGGTCCCATGTAACATGTTCATGGCAATAGGCTTATTGCCATGAACTGGGCACTAATTCCAAACTCCGACTTGGGAATTGAACCCAGGACCGCTAGTATAGCAGTCACGCTCAGGACCACTAGGCTAATGAGGCAGACTGTACTAATATAATAGTAAATGCGAAGAGTTTTTTGTTTGACCACATCATCAGCATGTGTCTCCAAAATGAGAGGGGTTAGGCTATAGTCCACCATTCCCACCACACTAGTGTTATGCGGGTTGGCAGACTTCACAAGCCATTGAGACAATCGCTCAGACATGCAGGTTTCCTCAGAATGTTTTCATTCATCGTTTCAAGCAAATTATAAATTAATCATTAATACACTCATGCTTATCAAAAGTCAGGGTTGCGTGGCTGACTGGGATTTGAACTTGGCAGTCCAATGGTCATATCAGGAGATCATCACACGCATGAATCTCTAAAACTACTGAGTGAGATTTGAAAATTTTATTTTGCATTTGATAGCCCAATTCTTGAAGAAGGCTATTTAACATAACGCTATGGTCCAGCAGCCAAGCAATAATAAAACTTGATATAATTGCCAATAATTAGTCCAGGGCCTTAATTATAGATTACTTTTGCGGAGGGGCTCAGACAATTTTTAGTGGTAGTCAGAAGCCCAAAAAGCCTGACAACCAGTATATCCTCCGAATATGGTATTGCCCAGAATTTGGGTTATGGAGGTCAGATGGCAGTGGCTTCGAGTAAAATACTGATATTCAGCCGCATCTGGTTAGACTGGACCCCAATAGATTTGGGACAGTGATATGCTGTAAGGGCGAACGGAATTATTTCCTTCTTTGTATAATGTGAAAAGACTCTTTGCACAAAACTCTATGACTATCTCATCAAAATTTCAACCATCAAAAACTTATTGTTATAAAAAAAAATGCAGTAGTCATTATGGGCAATGGACACAAAAAAATTAGAAAAATGGATGAGGTGGTTTTCATCAAGACCTGAAATTCAGTCTCTGTCTTTGTGTAGGTACTACATATGTAAACATAGTGTGTTTATAGAATAAATCAATGGATTTCTCCAGAGTATCTGCAATATATCTAGTCAGTAACGAATCGAACGCTGAAATACTAAAAACAAACGATGAACTTACGCAATTTGTCTGCCTTCATGCAATTAATTCATGTAAAACTGAAGCACTCCCGATAAATATAGATCGAAATCGCAGTCAAAAATAGACAATTAGTTATCCACTACACACACCAGTTAAAATACAGTCACATTATTAGTCAGAATGTAAATCCAAATTATATATTTATTGAACTGAACGCACTACACAGAATATCAGGGGGAAATTGCGAAAATAGTCGATTTTCTTTTCAGGACCCGACCACCGTATCATGCACTCCTGTTTTTTGCGTCCACTAAAACATTGTCTGGGATGATTTATTGAACACAATCGTCCGTTTATATATGGCACGCATGCCCAAAGTCACCACGTCCATAAAATTTCACAAATTCAACTCGTTTTCCACGATAACACTCTAAATAAAATGATGTGTGATTGTGATGTGAAGTGAATGACATGAATTTTTGACATGCGCACTCCATTTCTATCGCTAGTGACATCTAGTTACCGAATTGTACTAAATTTGGAAGGCTTTTTACAACACTTTGTACATTGTATAAAAAGTATTGCTAGTCGACGATAGATGGAGCTGTTCCTTGCCTACGATTTTAATTTAAACTTTATATGAGAATATAGATGGCACTGGCGGCTAAAAAAGTTCAAATTATCGTCCGGAGTAAATTACTTACTCTTTCAAAAATATTGAATTCCGATCTTTTATAGGTACCCGCTTTTGGCGGCTACGCGCTGAATTTTTTTTATAATAGAATTAAAAATGGATCCCAGAAATAATTAAATCAATAACCAACAACTTTAATGATCTCTTCTTTTTTCATTCTTACATCAGAGAGGTCAAGCTGTAGGTACCTACTGTATATCAGGATCCATTATTTTAGTTATGAAGTATACCGATTTTTAAGTTGGAATATATACTTTCTAATAGTGACAACAAAATTAAAATCTATTTAGTAGTTTTTTGCGCAAACCCGTGACAAACAGACAAACAGTCAAGAATTTGATAAATCTAAAGTTTGGGCTCGGAGACTGTTACACAGCATTTTTACAATTTTATAATAGTAGAGAAGAAGTCAACAACAAAATCTGCTTTTAAATATTTTGTGAATAGCGTTATTATAATCATTCACAATCTCAGCAATGTCAGCCATCTCAATGTTAAATTACATCAGAACTTGAATCAATTAGTATTCAATGAATTACACAAAGTATAAAAAAGGCAATTTAATTTCCTACTCAGAATTAATCCGTTAATTACTAGCTTTATCCATAAAAATACCTCATTTGTGCTAATTCTGTTTCGTTACTGTCATGGAAAGAATTTAAAACAATTTTTTTTTGTACTAGTATAAAGTTTGTGACAAAGGTACGTCTGTACGTATCAATATGGCGAATCAAACGCGCATATTTGTCCCAAAAATACGAATGACCCAAGAACGCGTGGTCGTTGAAACTGCGATGTGCGAAAATAGGGATGTGGCATCTATTAGCAGGGTGGTTATATGGCTTCAAATCTAGTTCTAATCAGACTTCAAATTAAAAAAGGAGGTCGTTCTATCATTCCAACTGCCTTTTGCTCAGGCAACAAGTTTTAAGGACCTACCTATTGCGAATTTCTGTACAACTTAGTTCGCAATAATGAATTTGATTTTTTTCCATAACAACACTAGCGATTCACCAGCCCTCGGTTTCACCCGCGTTGCCCTGTTTCTAATACTTAGTCGTAGCGTGATGTTAAATAGCTTAAAACCTATTGAATTACTCAATCTATTCATGAAAAATCCTCTGCGTAGTTAACGTAAAAAATCTAAGCGGTCAGACAGAAGACAGAGAGACTTTGATTTATTAAGTATGTAAATATTATCATTATATAAAGGTACCTATATTGTATTGCCTATGTATTTTTAGTTTTACAGTTTTTTATTTTGTTTCTTTATCGTGCAGTAAAGATAAAGTATATAATTCTATGTATATTTCGTGCGCATATTCGCGGGAGGTAATCTCTGGAACAACCGATCCAATTATGACAATTCTTTTACTGATAAATAGATACTTAACAGCTGAGAACAGTTCGCCCAGCCGACATGTGTTATTTTGTGTGGATATAATGTTTTGTTGGAATCACATCCATGCGGCACTCGAGTTACCACAAACTGTCAAATTTCGCCAAAGGATAATAAATTCTATTGTATGGAGATTAAATAAAAAATTACATAATATAACATAAAATACCATCACGCCTGTATTTCGAAGGGTTAGGCAGAGTTACAGTTCGCCGGTGTAGCCTACATATTAATACACCTCTGCCTAACCCTTCGAGGGATACAGGTGTGATAGTATGATGATGATATCAGATACCTCTCTCTGTCTAAACCTTCGGGGAAATATCGTCCTCATTAGATATAGGTAGTAATATTTTTTTTAAAACCTTAGATAGGTACTAGCAATTTGGGTTGCACATTCGTAGTATTTTTGTTAACCCCTCGTGCTAAGCTAAATGTGTTACGAATGTACGTCGGTAGGGTGGGTTTTGAACTGACAACCACATGATCGCAAGCTCGAAGCCCTAGCTCTTAGGCTACCGCTGCTTCAATGTGAACAATGCCATATCCAATTTTCCATAATTATAAAATATATTCACACCTCCTTGGTCAGGACTGGTCTAAGGTTGGTTCTTAGAACAAGCTCAGGTAGTCTGACGTCAGCCTAACATAGGTACAACCTCAGTGTCGAGAATGCCGTAAGTATTATTAACTACCTGTTTCTTTGGCTAAAACATAGACTCTAAACTTAGATCTTTGCTGCTGAGTTCGACTGGGTTACCACCGCATCGTACAATATCCTGACGCTTTTTTTAAGTGGTAGGGGTGCAAACGAGCAGACGTATCGCCTGATGGTAAGCGATTACCGCGGCCCATAGACACTCGCAATACTAGAGGATCGCGTTGCCGCGTTTTTTGGGAAAAGCAGTTGTCAATAAATGGGATTTACAATTAGTATAGAAGTAGGTTATTTGAAAAATCCATTATCGCTAGTGCCAGGTTTCTCAATTAAATTACTTTGTAGGTTTCTCACAATCTACTAACAAAATTCACTAAAATGCGCCAATTTTTAGGACGTCCTATAAGGGTTTGGGCCTCCTGTATCCTCACTAACTCGGCTAATTTTACTGGGTTCATTACCCCTCAAATTGGAACACAATAATGTTAGCACATTTTGCTTATCTATATGTCTATTCAGCCGGAATACCCACTGCTGAGTGAAGACCTCTTCCCTATTTCGCCAAGTTGCCGATCTAGTGCAAGTCACACGCACTGATTCCCCTCACAATATCGTCCCACCATCGAGCTGGTGGTCTGCCCTCAGATCGTCTGACATTATTCCTTAGCTGCCGAGGATATTTTTGTATATCCTCGGCGGCGGCCGAGAGAATTAAACATTCGAGATGTTTGAAGTGGAAGTAAAAAATCCTTCAATCTTACAACTTTTTTTTAAAACTTTGATGGTCCCATCCCATTAGTTATTTTGTTCAGCGTAGGCGTTTGTCGAACTTCGCTATGCCTCGCATAAATGCCGCGTCTAAACCTATCTAAGCCTAACTTAAAAAAAAAATATTTGTGATAAATTTTAAATACTAAGGGCCACTTACACCAACCTCTTTATTTATTTATTATTTATTAAAAAATTCAATCATCATTCAATAAAATCATTTATTAAAAAAGGCTTGTGCCTTTTTTTGACGTGTGGAAATCCTCATGGACTTCCGCCGCCCGGGGAAGGCGACGGGGCGTGTCGGACTCCACCCAGAGTGGGTGACCTACTGACTAAAACAACATGGGTGATTTGACTCTCCAATTTTTGCTGGGGTTACGGGAGCGAGGTTTCATTGACTCTGCCATAGAATATACAAGCCCAGAGTCCCAGAGTAACTACGCAGCAAGATTCTCTCACATAAAAATAGTTTCAATTTGACTATAAGTTTATTCAATCTTATTCTCCAAGCCTATAAATGTGTGTATCAGTATTCTCACTATAGCTCGGCGCGGTTTGGCGATCTTTAACCAACAGCTGACAGACTAGCCATGCATTATGCATGAGATGACCCGGATGTCATTGTCTAGGAGCCAGAGCCAACAACTCGTCACAATTTTTGATTACGGAAAAAAACACAATTAATATTTGATTCTGTCTTAAATAAAAATATATACTTAATACGAAACCCGAAGACGGTTTTTTGAGAATAAGTACCTAACTGAATCGATTCTAATAATTTTTACACCAGGTTATATTTTTTCACAAAAATATTTTAAAAAATTACCAGTGGAGCACCAACGTATAACTTTGTGATTTCTCGTGAAACCTACAGTTCATAGAATCTTTACATAAAAATACTACATGTTTTTTCTTGACATTATTTGACATTGTGTTTGTATTAACATTACATGATTGCTTCAGAATTATCGCTTCAGCACATCTGTTGGCTAAGATTTAGGCCGGCTCCTAGCCACCACCTGTTTCCGGAGTAGCTACGGACCTCCCAGACTAGACACATGTTTCGCATATACTAAAACTAAGGTTGTTTATTTCGACTTCCGATTTAAAAGAGCCTACATTAGCCTTCACTTCTGACAGCTGGGAAATCCAGAACCTCTAGAACAATATCAATATCATTTTTTTGAAAATTTTTAATCACCATATTCGCCTGTATTCCTTGAAACATTATTCTGAGGCATAATTATGTAGAACCATATTTCACTTGTAATCGGGTCCTTTATAAATAAGTCATTACTTGGCACACTCCCTGGAACCTCTAACGTAGGAGTAGCGCTCACGACAAAATTGTGTTTTTTATTGGAGTTAGTATCAGGGGCTGGCTGATTGTGGACCTGCCTGCAAACAGTTCCTCTTAAAATCCCTAACAGCCTGACTTGCCCTTCTTTGGGTGGCACCTTACATTCGTCTCTGAATTTACTACTTGAAGTCAGTGTTATAGGGCGGTACCAGCCCTTTTTGACGTGGGAGAGCCATGCTTCGGCACGAATGGCCCGGCTCGACCGGAGTGATACCACGGCCTCATAGAAAACCGGCGTGAAAAAATGCTTGCGTTGTGTTTCGCCGAGTGAGTGAGGTTACCGGAGGCCCAGACTCTCTTCAAAGGCGGGCAACGCACTTGTGACCCCTCTGGTGTTGCGGGTGTCCATGGGCGGCGGTTATCGCTTACTATCAGGTGATCAGTCTGCTCGTTTGCTCCCCTATCCCATAAAAAAAAGAAAATATATTACTTTTTAAAGTGAATACTTAAGTAATTAACGTAAGTGTTGTCAAAGTCACCTTGCTTATTAAGGCTACTCGTATATAAGGCAATGCTTAAAGAAACGTAGTTGTCTCCTAGCTCCTAGACCACACTCATTTGATCACAACGGTGTCTCAACAGTGATAAAAACTGGCAGCTAGAGACGCGTGACGTCACAGCCTTGCTATTTAAACCACAGCGCTAACGGAGTTTAGATTTCTTATGTAATCCGAAGCTGACTATTAAATAACTTTAGTTTAGGCATACAAGGCGAGTGTGGATGGAAGAGTTGGAAGGGGCTGACCTCGGCGAACGTACCGCAATAAGAAATGATAAAATATTCTTAAATATGTTATGCACGCATGTATTCCCCGAATGGTTAGCTAGAGGGCTGGAGGTATAATAATAACATACAGCCATAGTTCCGACAATACCACGGCCTCGTAGAAAAAAAGAGTGAAGCAATTCTTACGTTGTGTTTCGCCGAGTGAGTGAGGATACCGGAGCCTTTTAAAAGGTGGACAACGCGCTTGTGACTCCTCTGGTGTTGCAGGTCCATGGGCGGCCGTAATCGCTTACCATCAGGTGATACTTCGGCTCGTTTGCCCCCCTATTCCATAAAAAAAATACATGCTTATTACCACAAATCATAGCCGGTAAACTACACACTACATAATCCAATCCAAGCCTCCGAGCCTATTCCGAACTATGTTGGTTTCGGCTTCCAATCTACCCAGATGCGGCTGAATATCAGTATTTTACACGAAGCGACTGCCATCAGACCTCCACAACGCAACTTCGGGGTAATACCATTAGTCTAGTACTAAGTACATAATGGCCAAGCGGCACTCATGGCCCTGACCTCCTACAGGATCGATTCAAGGCTGATCATGGACGCTGCCCGAACTCTTACTGAGCTGGGAAAGCGAAACAAGGTCAGGCTTGTCTGGGTCCCTGGTCACAGGGGTATTGTGGGTAACGAGCATGCTGACGAGCTGGCTAGGGAAGGTTCTGGAACCTCACTAATTGGACCGGAACCATTTGTAGAAGAACTGGGGGAGGATGAGGATTAGGTATCTAGGGGAAGCACAAAAGATCCCATTGGGTCGAAGTGCTCTGAGGCCTTGCTGCCTCGGCCCCACACAAGATAAGATAAGATAAGTACATAATGCCAATAAGAACCTATTTTCAACTTATTTAACATTACAGGATATCTCTCTCATACAAATGTAACGTACACACAAGCATAGCACTTTATTTCGGGGCTTAAAAACTTTGTAGTTTTATTTGACGCATACTACTGGCCCATTAAAATGCCACAGCTTTTTGAGATACGAAAAAAATATGCAAAGTGTGAACTTGAATACAAGTTTGGAGGTTCCTTGCATATTTTTAAACAAAGGCTTATTTTTTAAGGGTATAAACTATAGGGGGTTGGCTATCCACAATGGTGTGCTGGTACCTACACTTATGTATGGAAGTGAATGTTGGGTGTGGCAGAAGAGGCATGAAAGTAGAATAAATGCGGTAGAAATGCGTTCCTTGCGAAGTATGTGTGGTGTAACTCGGAATGATAGATTGAGGAATAGTGTGATAAGACAACGTTGCGGACTGAAAGATGATGTAGTGACACGTATTGAAAGGAATATGCTGAGATGGTTTGGACATGTTGAGAGAATGAATGAAAGACGATTAACGAAAGGAATTTATAAGGCGAATATCAGCGGCAACGTCAGGAGAGGTCGTCCTAGAATTACCTACACCGATCTTATTGGCAAAGACCTTCAAAAACGTCAGGTGCGTAGCACTCGCAACCGGCGCGTATGTATGAGAAGATGTATGAATATCGCAGAAGCAAAAGAGGCATGCAAGAATCGTAGCAAGTGGCAGTCTATAGTTTCTGTCTACCCCTGTGGGAAATGGGCGTGAGTGTATGTCTGTATGTATAGGCGGTAAACGAGTTGACGGTATCGCCTGATAGGCTGATAGTAAGCGATTACTGCCGGCTATGAACACCCGCAGAACCAGAGCAGTCACCAGTGCGTTGCCCGCCTTTTAAATGGCGAAACACAATTAAAGTAAGCGTTGCTTCACGCCAGTTTCACTATTTGAGAACTTTGGGTTTTTTTAACACTAATATTGTCAAAATAGCATCACGTATGTGTTTCCCGATTAGGGAGAGAGGTACTAATGTACAGTACTATACACACACAATTCGTCGTTATAGTAATAAGGAGCGTGCTTACTGCCATTTACTGAACACAAATCCGAGTTGAACTGCTGATATTAAGAATTTCATGGAAAAATCCAATAACATTAGAGAGGCAGGTACTGCATAGAATAGAATAAATTTTATTTCAGACCGGAATCCATAGGTTTACTTAGTAACAATTTAACTTAAATTCTAGTGTTAGTAAGTTACAGACACAGAAATATACAATTAATTTCGCCGTGGAGCTGCATCCACCTCCGCAACATCGGGGAATCCCACCGATATACGATCTGCATAGTGAGTGCATTGAACATTCCACCCACAATTGGAGCTGCCTGACTGGGGAAGCACCTCCACCTTACAGAAAATTGTAGCCAAATAACATAGCTCCTATATTGCGTTCCTTTCCTAACGGTGAATAAGGTCAACAGCTCCGCAAGGAAGCGTTTTATTAGCAGTGGGGGACCGGTGGTGTTTAAGCATCACACTCTCCTATGCTGCCAGTCCAACTATTCCTTCTTAATCTTTACCCCACCCTCTCAAAGGGGTGTGAAAAGATGTTTACAAGATCGGCAACGCGCGAGTGATACCCTTGGTGTTGCAAGCGTCTGTGGAGGAGCGAGGTGTGTTGCCCCTCCAACCAAAGGGACGATCCTCCGACCAGGCGGGTGTTTTGTCTGGCGGGCCGCGGCCCGACGGTTGATGTCGAGCGGTTGTATATATCCTAGTTGCGTTGCAAACTTCAATTGCGCGATTCAGGATTTGTCTGTCGAAGTTTATCTATGTAGCGCGATAGATGTCGCTACACGTCCATAGACTACGGTAACCACTTACCATCAGGCGGACCGTATGCTTGTTTGACACCTTAGTGGTATAAAAATACTTGCTCCACTTAAGTAACCTATTGTGTTACGGTTAGAAGGGTAATGTAGCCAGTGTAATTACATGTCTCGTGTCATATGTTTATTTATTTCTATAGAAGACACTTTTACGTCATGCATGAGTCACGCATGCATGACGTGCTCGAATCGATCAGTCGTGCTCGAAAATAATCTAAGGACTTCAATCAACCCTTGCACGATAATACAAGATCAGTGGAACATTATATAACATTAGCTTCTGCCCGCGGCTTCGCCCCCGTGGAATTCGGTCTGTAATCACATCCCACGGGAACGGGATAAAAAGTATCCTATGTCCGTCTCCTGGTTCTAAGCTACCTTTCCACCAATTTTCAGTCAAATCGGTTCAGCCGTTCTTAAGTTATAAATAGTGTAACTAACACAACTTTCTTTTATATATATAGACTAGCTTCTGCCCGCGGCTTCGCCCCCGTGGAATTCGGTCTGTAATCACATCCCACGGGAACGGGATAAAAAGTATCCTATGTCCGTCTCCTGGTTCTAAGCTACCTCTCCACCAATTTTCAGTCAAATCGGTTCAGCCGTTCTTAAGTTATAAATAGTGTAACTAACACAACTTTCTTTTATATATATAGACTAGCTTCTGGCCGCGGCTTCGCCCCCATGGAATTCGGTCTGTCATCACATCCCACGGGAACGGGATAAAAAGTATCCTATGTCCGTCTCCTGGTTCTAAGTTACCTCTCCACCAATTTTCAGCAAAATCGGTTCAGCCGTTCTTGAGTTATAAATGGTGTAACTAACACAACTTTCTTTTATATTATAGATTAACAACAAGCGGCGATAGCCTGATGGCTAGGGCATCGGACTTGTCATCATGTGGCTGCCGGTTCGAAACCCACCCATTGCACTACCGACGTGAACCCTCTCGTAACACAAGCATTTTAGCACGAGGGGTTAACAAGAAGACTAGTAATGTGCGATCCACATTGCTAGTAAGCTTTTTTTTTAAAAAAAATCATTTGCGTAGACCACATAATATTCTCAAAGCCAGCAACAATACAACAACGGTTTTTTCATCGTTCTCAAGGACCCCCACTCGTCCCACACTGGTAGGTAAGTATTTGCACACATCCGGCCCGGTTAACATTTTGAATATCAAACGATATACGCTCGCAGAAACCGACTGGAAATTACTACTCGAGATTTGGAAACAGGTAAGCAGATATACAATAATGATATGACCATTGGACTGGCAAGTCAAACGTCTGCGGTTCAAATCCAAGGTAGATAGATAGATAAAGTATTCTTTATTCTACACCATAGGACTGTGCGGAGATACAAAACAAATGTTATAAGAGTAAGTACAATTGGCGGTCTTATCGCTAAATGTAATTTCTTACAGACAACCATTGGATGGACAAGAGTTGAGTAGATAAGTCAATGGGCGGTTGCAGGTGTACATACTTACTTAATAAAAATATAAATACTGTAATAAAAAAATAAAAAAAATGTGTATGTGTCTAATGTAATGGGTGTGGTTACCCCGATACAAAGTTAGGATGATTCTAATACTATGGGGCTCCAAAATATAATATAAATAACCAGATAAAATGAAATTCGGGCGCCAGGAGCTCACCACAAAAAAATGCTACCGGAAGCTAACTATGGTGGATATTAGACTTTTAATCTGCCGGTGGGAGGATTACAATAAAAAAAGACAACATACTCTTTTGCCTATCTTTTATTTCCCGTAGGTTGCATACAATTTTAGAAAACTACTTATGATTAAAACTATAGATCCACAAACTTATATTTTAATGGTTGGTCATTATTTGGTCATTATTGCATCTGAACTGTGGTAATGTAAATTAAGCTACATACCCGATCTGCATACTAGATAATTTTAAGTTAAATTAGATTTAAATACATGGAACGGCTGCCATCCCGGCCAGGCGCGATGCGGCACGATCCAAAATTTTGAGGTTAAGGAAGTTTAAATTTAGAAGAATTGAAATTTTATATTAAATATAAAAAAAAAAAAACGCCGAGGCTGCAACAAAATAAGCCTGGATTAGAAAAGGGGACGTAACGAGCACATGACGTCGAAACGTGGTAACGTTTAACAAAATTACTTACCGTTTTTTTCAACAAACAAATCCCATTTTTCGCCAACGGGCGAGAATTAGCTGTAGATTAGCCTGGAACAATATCGAAAGCTGATTGTAGCCAAACGAACAAGATTCAAACCAGAGTAAGTGCCATGAACAAGTGCTAATAAAATCTTCGACTTACCAACAAAATATGGGTCCATAACATTAGACTTGAGCCATTAGGCTTTGCAAAACAATTTAAAGAAACATTATAGTGGAAATGGCACGAAATTAGGCCAGATAAAAAAAAAATACAAAATGCTGACTAAAAACGTTCAGTGCATGGTTAATGTTCGTCGTAGGGTCAAGATGTCAATTTTTGACAGCTCGCAGATGACATTTAAATTTTTTTAAAGTCCTGGCAACATTCCATGACCAAGGGTATCGGCGAAATGATCTATGCCAAAACAACGATTTATTACGGTTTTATTAAAAACAAACTAATACCATGTAACGTGCTAAAAAGACTCGTTACATTACATCCCTCCCCGAAAATAAAAGAAAGGAACTTTCTTTTATGCACTAAGGCAAAGAAAATAATCAACAAAAGAGAAAAGCTAAATTATAGATTTCAAAATAAACAAATAGTATCAAAATACTATTTCACCATCAACAAACTAAATATATCCTACAGATTGGAATATAATAAAAAACAAACTCCCAAACATCTAACAACTTCGAGTTCAGTTAGGCACCACCGCCGCTGACTAACAAATAACTTCTACCGCTGTGAGTACAGTTAGGCACCATCGCCACTGACTATCTATAACATCTACCTCCGTGAGTACAGTTAGGCACCATCGCCACTGACTAACAATAACAAACACCGACTTGGAGTTCAGTTAGGCACCTTCGCCACTGACTACCGACGTCCTACAATGCAAAACCCCCATCCTGTATACCACATACAAGACCTAAACCATTCACAGCAAAAATATAAAATACAAAAATGTGACGTGAACAATCCACCAAAAAAATTATGAATGTTGTGATTGGCTCAACACCACCAAACTTCCAAGCACAAGCATCCTCAAAAAGCAGCTACAGCAAAGCAACTGTAAAAAAAAAATATTCATATTGTGATCGGCACAACACAACCGAACTCCCGAACACAATAGAATAAAAGGTATAACAAATACTTGCATATTGTGATCGGCACAATACCACCGAACTTCCGAACACAATATCAAAAGTAAGAACAAAAAAATATGCATATTGTGATCGGCATAACACCACCGAACTCCCGAGCACAATAGCAAAAAAAAAAGGAAATCAAGGAAAAAATAAATCCAAGACCCGTATAAAAATGACAGGTATTCTACAACAAAGGCGGTAGAATAACCCAAAACAAAAGAGGAAAATATGAGGAAGTCTCCTCAGAGTCAAGTCCGAGTTGAAATATCAATATAAGTCACATCCGAGAAACTATGAAATATATTTAAACTAAAATTCTACAATGTAGAATTACCAACTAAAATATGTTAGCTTAAAATCGATACTTATTTAATTAAGAGAAATAGTAAGATTTTATGTTAACTTAAACAATAGATTGTTAAATCTTAATTAAGAAGTGTTAAGATTTTAATCTGAAAAAGACTAAAAAAATATAATCTCCAGAAAGAGAAAGAAATATAAGAAGATAATGTAATAATACAATATTATCTATCTCAACAAACAAACAAAATAATATATAAGATCTTTTGATGTAGAAAATATAAATATGTGTGGGTGGAAGAAGCAAATTGAAACATTATAATTAAAATGTCCTAAGTTAAACTTTAGCAAGTTCAGACTTGAAATCAATAAATTTATATGAACTAACCTAGCATACTATCTTCACTCAAGAGGTCATAACCGTTCATTCATTATTCATTCATCACACAATCAAAGACCTGTTTCAAACAATGTTATCAAAATCAAGACTTAAACCTGAGAACCAAAAATTATTAAAATTTAATTATATCTTTAACATGATAACGACCTACTGAACCTTTATTCAAATCTTTTAATATATAAACATTATTGGATACTTTTTCTATAATTTCACATTTAATAAACTTAGGAGCAAGTTTTGCCGAAAAATAAGCAGGAGCATGAGATTGAACAAAACTTCTCCTCCACACTACATCACCCACATCAAAAGAAATGACCCTACGACTTTTGTTATAATAAGTCGCATTACGCTTATAAGCTTTTAATAAATAAGCCTGAACTTTCACGTAAATATCACTAAGTGAATTAAGAGAAGTAGCAAAACTATTTCTATCGCCAACTTCAAGTTGATTTAAGTTGTCAATAGAATTACTAAAATGGTGTAAAGAAGCATCAAAAATAAGTTCTCTACCAAACATAAGAAAATTTGGTGTAAAATCTGTAGCAAGATTCACACTATTATTCAAAGCTAATTGAACATGAGGTAAAAATTTAGACCAAGTTCTATGATCATCTTTCACAAAACAAGAAATGCAAATTTCAACCGTTTTATTATAACGTTCTACAGGATTGTTTTGAGGTGTGTATAAAGTATTATAAAATATTTTAGTTATATTAAAACTTTTCAAGAAGTCTACAAAGTGTTTTGAAGTAAATTGGGTTCCATTATCACAAACTATTATTTTAGGACAACCAAACCTAAGAAATATTTCTTTTTCAAAAAGTTTACAAATGATTTTAGTAGTAGCATTAATCATGGGAAATATCCAGCAATATTTAGTAAAAGAAGGTAAATTTTTCTTAATGTGTTCATTAACAAAAGCATTCATTGAATTAAAAGAAGGTAAAGCATTTGTAGCCAAAGCAGAAGAAGAATGTGCAATTTGAGCATTATGATCAAAAGGATCATGCACCTCGGTCAAATCAATCATATTTTGAACTATACCAGCAGCATTAACATTAGCAACCATGCTAGTATCAACTGAAGCCTGCTTATCCTCAGACAAAGAAAGTGGAGGAAACTGAACTTCTTTATCCATGATGAATAGCAAGTAAAAGTATAAAAATGCAAAGCAAAACTAAAAGTTTCAAACAAGTTACAAGAACTAAAATAATTTCAAAAAAGGTTATGTGAAATTTAAGTTAAAAGTAAAGTTGTTGTTGAAGTTAAATTAAGTTTTTCAAAAGTATAGTAAAAGTTTTTTTTTTTTAAACTGAAAAGATGCAATAATAACTTACAAGTTTCAATCTTAATTATTATGAAAACAATGTTTACTTAATGTAATTAAATTAGGTTATGAAAAGTTACACCTCAATTATGTTTACATGTTTTGTAAAATAACAAAAACGGTTTACACAATACAATTATGTTGGTTTTGCTAAAGAGAAAAACAAAAACATATGCTGTAATAGCATATAGTAACAAACAAAATACAATAAAGTTCAATAGCTATACTGTTTACAAGATTGTATTAAAGTTGTAAATTAAAGTTATTTACTATAAAAGTTACAAAGTAACAAACAAAATGGTTTGTAAACAATATAATAACAAAATATTAGATGCAATAATGTACCAAAACAAGTAACAATACTAGGCAAACCTACTTCATGTCCCTGAACGCAAGCGCCAAATTGTAATAAAAAATAATAATGTGATGTAGGTGTCTAATGTAATGGGTGTGGTTACCCCGATACAAAGTTAGGATGATTCTAATACTATGGGGCTCCAAAATATAATATAAATAACCAGATAAAATGAAATTCGGGCGCCAGGAGCTCACCACAAAAAAATGCTACCGGAAGCTAACTATGGTGGATATTAGACTTTTAATCTGCCGGTGGGAGGATTACAATAAAAAAAGACAACATACTCTTTTGCCTATCTTTTATTTCCCGTAGGTTGCATACAATTTTAGAAAACTACTTATGATTAAAACTATAGATCCACAAACTTATATTTTAATGGTTGGTCATTATTTGGTCATTATTGCATCTGAACTGTGGTAATGTAAATTAAGCTACATACCCGATCTGCATACTAGATAATTTTAAGTTAAATTAGATTTAAATACATGGAACGGCTGCCATCCCGGCCAGGCGCGATGCGGCACGATCCAAAATTTTGAGGTTAAGGAAGTTTAAATTTAGAAGAATTGAAATTTTATATTAAATATAAAAAAAAAAAACGCCGAGGCTGCAACAAAATAAGCCTGGATTAGAAAAGGGGACGTAACGAGCACATGACGTCGAAACGTGGTAACGTTTAACAAAATTACTTACCGTTTTTTTCAACAAACAAATCCCATTTTTCGCCAACGGGCGAGAATTAGCTGTAGATTAGCCTGGAACAATATCGAAAGCTGATTGTAGCCAAACGAACAAGATTCAAACCAGAGTAAGTGCCATGAACAAGTGCTAATAAAATCTTCGACTTACCAACAAAATATGGGTCCATAACATTAGACTTGAGCCATTAGGCTTTGCAAAACAATTTAAAGAAACATTATAGTGGAAATGGCACGAAATTAGGCCAGATAAAAAAAAAATACAAAATGCTGACTAAAAACGTTCAGTGCATGGTTAATGTTCGTCGTAGGGTCAAGATGTCAATTTTTGACAGCTCGCAGATGACATTTAAATTTTTTTAAAGTCCTGGCAACATTCCATGACCAAGGGTATCGGCGAAATGATCTATGCCAAAACAACGATTTATTACGGTTTTATTAAAAACAAACTAATACCATGTAACGTGCTAAAAAGACTCGTTACAATACTTAGGTTGATTAATAAACATAAATCTTTGATGCAAAAATATATACGTACTATACATACCTACATACAATACAAAATAAGGTAGGTAAGTACTATCAGCCAAATCCATATCTATCCATTTTTAAAACAAAATCCCGTGCACAGGATGACCATATCTGTTTACCGCCCTTTTTTCGTTAACCAATAGAAAATAATCTTTTTGGGACGACCAAAAAAAAAAGCTAAGGACGACCAGCTCAGTAAACCTCCATAGTATTCCGTGAACACAGTCAGAAATGCGTTGGTACCTACGCATTTCTGACTACCATCACTCTTGTGTTTCCAGGTACACTTATGTAGTACCCACCGGTAGAACGGTTTCCTTTTTGTCCTAGCCCATTTTATCCCACTGCTGGGCAAAGACCTTCCTTCTAAGTCAAAGTAAAAGTCAAATGTTGTTTAATAAAGGTAAAAAGTACTAAAAATGTAACAGGTTTCTGAAATTCTTGTCTGTCTGTTTGTTACGGGTTGGTGGTGTAAAAACTACTGAATAGATTTTAATTTTGTTATCACTATTAGAAAGTATATTATATGCTCCAACTTAAAAACTGGTGAACTTCCTATCTCAATTTATTGAAGAGATCTTAAGCTACAGCTTGACCTCTCTGAAGTATAGAAAGAAGAGATCATCACTGTTGTTTTATGATTAAACTAGCTTCTGCCCGCGACTTCGTCCGCGTAGCGTGATGATATATAGCCTATAGCCTTCCTCAATAAATGGGCTATCTAACACCGCAATAATTTTTCAAATCGGACCAGTAGTTCCTGAGATTAGCGCGTTCAAGTAAACAAACAAACAAACTCTTCAGCTTTATATATTACTAGCTTCCGCCCGCGACTTCGTCCGCGTGGAATAGTTACTTAGTCTTAGCGGGATGATAGCCTATAGCCTTCCTCAATAAATGGACTATCTAACACCGAAAGATTTTTTCTAATCGGACCAATAGTTCCTGAGATTATCGCGTTCAAGTTCAAGCAAACTTGGCAGGTGGTACTTGACAGGTGGTAAGAATATGATGATCCCGTTCAGCGGCTTGTAGTATGTTTTGATTGAAGCTCACTTCAAGATATAGCCAATATTGTTAGTTGATAATTGAGTATTGAGTATCCGAGCGGAACTTTAGTAAAATAAGTCACGGGAACATGAATAATAAAAGAACGCTAAATGAGGATATGTCCTTTAGAGCGTTTGTTGGGTCCGAGCGGACCCAAGCTCGGTCCACACGGATACAAAACAAACGCTCTAAAGGCTGATGAATAACGTATTTATTTGGATAAGGATTAATATCATGTTTGTAAAAACACCTACGCAAATAATGCATTTGGAATTTTAGAAATGCATGCATGAAAGAAAAGCATGAAAAAGGTTATAGTGAGCCAACCTTAAAAGATAGACATATGCTGTCGCGGATTTTTTTTTTAAACTTTTAAAGAGGAACAATTCTGTCATATATGATTTTTGCGAAACTTTAACCGTTTACGCAGCGCACGCATCGGAAGCTCTCAAAAGGAAAAAAAAACGAATTTTAGAACAAAGTTAGCATAAAAACGGTTATAGTGAGCCAACCTTAAAAGATAGACATATGCTGTCGCGGACTTTTTTTTAGAACTTTTAAAGCGGAACAATTCTTTCACATATGATTTTTGCGAAACTTTAACCGTTTACGCAGCGCATGCATCGGAAGCTCTCAAAAGGAAAAATCCCGATTTTGAAACATTCTTCATTGATGCTCCGCTCCTATTGGTCTTAGCGTGATGATATATAGCCTATAGCCTTCCTCGATAAATGAGCTATCTAACACTGAAAGAATTTTTCAAATCGAACCAGTAGTTCCTGAGATTAGCGCGTTCAAGCAAACAAACAAACAAACAAACAAACAAACAAACAAACAAACAAACAAACAAACTCTTCAGCTTTATATATTAGTATATAGTATATATGATGATGATGATGATGATGATGATGATAATTAAATTATTTTTGGGATCCTTTATAAGTAAATCCTAATATGACTTCATGTGAGCGAAACCGCTGGCAAAAGCTAGTTAATTATATAAATAGAACCGGATTTCGATACTTTACAATACCTTCCCGGATCAGACAGTTTTCTTAGCACATTGAATACAATGTAGGTACTTAATATAGGTCGCTCCCTTTTATAAGGCACCTGAACATACCGCTGAACTCTACCTAACCCTTCGAGAAATACGGGCGTGATACTATGTGTACGTAATATTATGTCTTTCAATATGATGTATGGAATCAAGAAAGGAATTTAACTTTGACATTTTATAATGACAGATTTATGTCAGATAGTTGTTATTTGACATTTGATATAAATAACCCCAAATTGACATTAAACGTTCATTTTTTTTATACAAAACGAAACGAAATGTTAATTGAAAATTATTTTAGATGGATTTTTGTAATCAATATAAAACAACTTATATACTTCTGATACCGTCACACCTTTATTCATTCGGGGGTGGGCAGAGTCGTACGCCGCTATAATAATATGTTAGGTTCCATGTAAAAAGGGTGTGAGCCTATTGCCAATCCACAAATCCAAATACCAGGCAGAAAACTCTGTCCTCGCTGGGCTTCATCCCAAGATCTCACACTCAGCAGCCGCTAATGTGGATTACCTGATTGAATAGCTGTAATTTAGATTTTAAACTAAGCAAATACATACCTCTTCTTTTTTAATACTTGGTAAACTTTGAAATGGCATTTTAACTGTAAATACCAGAGTTTTACTTAAAACAAAACTCTTTTTATATCTATTTTGTCTGTGGTCCTAAGCGTAAATGCTACCCTATAAGTCTTATTGAGTTTTACTATGAAATTCTCAGTAGTTTGGATTTGTGCCCGGTTAATGGCAATAGGCTCGCCCCCTATTACATGGGACCTAAACATACCGGCGAACTGTGGGTGTACATTAGTACGCCTCTGCCTAACCCTCCGGGGAATACAGGCGTGATGGTAGGTTATGTTATGTTATAAAACAAAATGTGAACGTTTTAAACATTAACTAATTATTTAATGGAGTATCTATGGAGTTTCTTAACTTCAACTTAAACATAAGTTCTTATCAAAACTTCTAAAGTAAAGTACAACTTTAATCTGAACTTAACTTCTTCTCCATAAGACCCGCTATTTGGGAACGTGAAATAGTATTTGACATTTTAAAAGTACGAAGCTTAACAAAACATTTGACTTTGACTTTCATTCAGAATCCTTTTATAAATAAAAGATACACTCAAAAGTCTTACTTGACGTGTAGGTGTGTCCTACCCACATCGGTCGAATGACCTAAACTAACAAGTGACATTTAGAACAACAAAGTCTAGACTTTGGAGTGACAGAGCTAGGCTTTGATCCTGTCTTACCTGTTATTGTGTTCAAGCTATTATATTTATGTAGGTAAAATATATATTGTATATTATGAAATAAGTTATTTTTTACAAAAATAGTTATAAAAATAACTCTCTTTTTTTTTAAATAAATCTCTAAAAAAGCTGTGTTCGTACATTGAAGATATTAATAAATAAATAATAAATAAAAGTTTATTCATAATTACAAATGTAAAGTACAATACCTACAAACATATTACAAATAATTAGGAGGTATTACATGGTGCCGGTACTAGGATAAACCTGTGTTACAGGACAGGTGTGCATATTAAAAAGCGTTCACGTGGGAGAGCCATGCTTCGGCACGAATGGGCCGGCTCGACCGGAGTGATACCACGGCCTCACAGAAAACCGGCGTGAAACAAAGCTTGCGTTGTGTTTCGCCGAGTGAGTTGAGGTTACCGGAGGCCCAAACCCTTTTAAAGGCGGGCAGCGCACTTGCGACTCCTCTGGTATTGCGGGTGTCCATGGGCGGCGGTTATCACTTACCATCAGGTGATCCGTTTGCTCGTTTGCCCACCTATCCAATAAAAAAAAAAGTGGGTTAGGACATATCTCCGAATCCAAAAAAGTGATTTTTATAATTCTTGTCTGTTTGTTCTGGGTTGGTGCAAAAACTACTAAATAGATTTTAATTATGTTATCACTAGATAGTATACGCTTCGCCTTAAAAACTGGTGAACTTCTTATATCAATTAATTGAAGGCATCCAGATACCTACAGCGTGACTCTCTCTCTCTCTGCCCAATCTCTTTTAAAAGGCGGACAACGAGCTTGCGACACCTCTGGTGCTGCGGGTGTCCATGGGCAGCAGTAATCGCTTACCATCAGGTGATCCGTCTGATTGTTAGTTTTTATTAAATTATTTTTGGGAGGCATTTTTAATCCTAATATAGCTTCACGTGATCGAAGCCGCGGGCAAAAGCTAGTAAGTATTTATGTTTTATAGGCTTATATCAAAATCCTTTCTCAAGACAAAAAATCTACTGACATAATTTGTTATAGACACTTGCCAAAAGTCACCGACGTTTCTGCTAGTGGTGTTCTTAATCAGTTCCTTATTTAGCCAACATAATTCTTCTTCATATTCGATGGATAAATTAATAATTAATTTAAGAACATACATTCCACGCTACATCATTAATGTATAGATAAGTATTAAATAATCCGTGACTGGCATAACCTTGCATTCCTTTGCCGTTTGATAAAAAAAAACATCTAAAATGGCGGACCGGTAACAGCTGATTTTGCTGTGTTTTTTGCTCTCGAGAAAGGATGGTAGAGATGGTGTTTCAACGATATTTTTTAACTTATGAGGTGGTAGAACTGTTTTTAAAAAAACTGTTGTTCAATTCGTCTGTGATAAGTAATACCACTGCATTGCCAACTAAACTAGCCTGCAATAAATCACACTTTTAAAATTGCAATAACTTTTTAAGTCTTCAGTTCATGCTTCGGCACGAATGGGCCGGCTCGACCGGAGTGATACCACGGCCTCACAGAAAACCAGCGTGAAACAACACTTACGTTATGTTTCGCCGAGTGATTGAGTTGGTATACCGGAGACCCAAACCTTTTTTAAAAGGCGGGCAACGCCCTTGCATCTCTGGTGTCGCGGGTGTCCATGGCCGGCGGTAATCGCTTACCATCAAGTGAAACGTCTGCTCGTTTGCCCCTCTATCCCATAAAAATATTGTTTTGCAGGCCAGTGTATTTTTCCCGTGTTACAATCAGTTCCACTTGTAACCTATTTGATTACAATTAGCCACAATTCCTCACTGCCTTCAGATAGCTATCTGACTTGCTCGTTGGTAGGACTTAGGGTTTCCCGGCGATCATCGTTACGTCGGAGTCTGTCGTGAATCGCCTTGGTGAGCTCCCCCGTGGTTGCTGCGGCTCTGGCAGTCTGCAGTCCGTAGGGGCTCTTAAGGCTCGGCAACGCATCAGCAACTCCTCTGGTGTTGCAGGTGTCCATCGGCGACGATGACTACTTGCTATTATGTAGTTGTAGTTTGCCGACATTACCAATAAAAATAAATTCTGGCGCTAAACAGTCATGTGCTCAGTTTTCCTCAAAGTTAAGCATTTTCAATATCATAGGGACTTTAATAATTTTAATTTTTTTAAGCAGTCTGCTGCTGACTTTTCAAATTCGTCATCCTTTTAGACTTTTTTTAACTATGTATAATTACTAACATACCATCACGCATGTATTTCCCAAAGGTTAGGCAGAGGTGTACAAATATACACCCACAGTTGGCAGGTATATTTAAATACCTTAACATTGTGAACCGCCAAATATGACAATAGATTGATTTCTTCAAATTGTTTAACCCCTTAAATATCATAATAGATGATTTCTTCAAACATTTTAACTCCCAAATGGGGTAGTAGATTTGTTATCTTGAAATATTGTAAACCCCGGAATATGATAATGCATGCGTAACATGCACTATTATGTTTAAATTCCATAAAGTGTATTAATATTTTAGTGTTTTTTTTAAACAAAAAGGTTTCTAGCAATGGGGGATTTAGATTTAAGTAAATAAAAAATCATATCCTTAGGTCCACTTCCACCAACTTCTGAAATATGTTTAAATTGAATTTAAACACAAAATGACAATAGAAAATTGTGTTTAAATACAATTTAAACACATGAAGTTGGTGCAAGTGGTCCTTAATCTTTTAAATAAAATAATAAATCTATTATATTTTTCTTGTAATGACTGACGCGAAGGTAAAACTTAATTAAAACAATAATAACTGATCAATTATAAGCAGCCTTCTTGTTTTTACACAACCGATCGTCCTACGACCAGTTGCTAGCAATTAGTCAGTCACGATCATTGGGAAACCAGGAAAATTGTGGTTTGTAGCCTTAGCCGTCACCCTCGGCGGCTTCGCCCCCTTGGAATTCTGTCAGTTATCACATCCCACGGGAACGGGATAAAAAGTATCCTATGTCCGTCTCCTGGTTCTAAGCTACCTCTCCGCCAATTTTCAGCCAAATCGGCTCAGCCGTTCTTGAGTTATAAATGGAGTAACTAACACAACTTTCTTTTATATATATAGATAGATAGATATAGATGTATAGATTATAAACGTGAACGATTGTAAGGATGTATAGATGTATGTATGTTTGTTACTCTTTTAGGCCAGAACGGATGAACGGATTTGGATAAAATTTGGTACAGCGATAGATTATAAACTGGAATAACACATAGTATATCTTTATCCCGGTCGGACCCATTTCTGAAGTCGCTTGCAGAAGCTAGTTATGTATATTCTAAAACCTCAACGGGCTATTGTGATTCGGTACTTTCCTAGCAGGGAATTGATTAAAATATCGCTGCAAAGTGCGCGTGCGACCACTAACAATAAATTATTTACATAACATAACATACCATCACGCCTGTATTCCCTGAAGGGTTAGGCAGTACTAATGTACATCCACAGTCTGTTCGCCAGTATGTTTAGGTCCCATGTAATAGGGGGCGAGCCCATTGCCATTAACCGGGCACAAATTCCTAACTTCAAGCTGCTACTAAGAATTTCATAGAAAAACCCAATAACACTGCTCGACCTGGGAATCGAACCCAGGACCTCTAGCGTAGCAGTCGCGCTCAGGACCACTTGGCTAATGAGGCAGTTTATTAAATAAATTATTTACTTCTACATATTCCTCGATTACATTTTGAACCGTGTATGATGGAGTTATAGATGACATAAGCTCCAGACAACCGGTATTTAAAACCAGTTGAAACTTAAACGAGGCGCAAAAAATGGCGCCGGCGCTTAGAGCTTGTTCTATGGTAATATAGCCTGATTATACACGTGTAAGGGGCTCGTGGCTTGGCAATAACTACAATAATCAATTGATTTACAAGGTTAAGCTGCGTTTGCTGTGGTCAGTCTAAGGATGGTCACCACCAAAGAACAAATAAAGGAGGTCCTCCTCCTTTATCTGTTCTGTGGTCTATTACCACTTTTAAACGTCTATTTTTATTGTTTAATAGCTGTGACTTCGTGCGCGTGGTATTTAAAAAAAAGTAGTCTAAGTTACGCCACGGTTTTTTTTTTGTTTTTTTATTATTTGCCAGTGTCAAGTAATAAAGTAATCAAGTATTCAAAGAATATTTCCCATCATGGGATTGTATTATGGCACCACACTTGTGTTCGCTAGTGTCAAGTATAAGTTCAGTTGCCCCAATAAAACGGTAGAAACTTTATTGAGGCTTCGATGGAGTTTAGGAGTGAACCCAAAAAGTCACGATTTTTAATTTTTATCATTTGCCTACACTCTCACACGTTCACGAACACTTAATGGTTAATTAACCACCATAATTACACATTAAACTTCGGAGAAATTCAAGTTTTGAAAAATAATATAAAATCGACATTGTGCACTTTTCATTTTCCCGCCTAAACTCCTAGTAACGCCGTGTCTGCCCGTATCTGCCCTGTCAAAATCGGTCCAGCCATTTCAGAGAAACTAACAGGCAGATTGTACCGCTGCAGCTACATGTAGATAGGTAAAAGCGGTTATTTTAATAAATTACAAACAGACACTCCAATTTTGTTTAGACAAATGGCAATCTGAAGTTCGAAGAGTCAAACGAATAGAAACAAAATGTATGGAGATGACACATTTGTGCGCGCTCGATTTGTCGTAAGCTTATGTCATTTGCATACATTGAGAATTCTAGTCTATTCTATTAGCGTTCATACAAATATCTAGAGGGTCAGAGAAGTTGCTGGTGCATTGAGCCCATATGGACTGCGAAATGTCGCTCAGCCCGCCAAATTCAAATTTCAATTGGTTTTTCGCAATTTGTAGGTCTTTATCACATTCTAGATTCCTAGCTGTAGTAATTGCGGGTATTAGCTATACAATATTCACAACTGAGCATTAAAAAAGTAGGGTCAATCAACGATCAACAATCAACGATTGACACTACCTTTTAGCTACAATATCGATTTACAAGCAAAGATTTTAATTCTCAGTTGTGAATATTGTATAGCTAATGCCGCAATTACTACAGCTAGGAATCTAGAATGTGTTATAGACCTACAAATTGCGAAAAACCAATTGTAATTTGAATTTGGCGGGCTGAGCGAAACAATGAGATTTTTTTGTCGGGAAATTAAATAATATCAATACATCGCGAATCCGTAAAAACTAGTTTCATTTCAATGTCTAATAATCGCGCAAGTGTCAGAAATCAATAATAATGTGTGTTTTCTTGAACGACGTTTTGCGTGTCAGTTTAATTTCTATTTGGGTGACTAATTCCATTCCAAAATCTCCCATTAGAGTATTTGGAAAACCCATCTCAGTTAGAGGTCTAGTCAGCTAGGAATCTAGAATGTGTTATAGACCTACAAATTGCGAAAAACCAATTGTAATTTGAATTTGGCGGGCTGAGCGAAACAATGAGTTTTTTTTGTCGGGAAATTAAATAATATCAATACATCGCGAATCCGTAAAAACTAGTTTCATTTCAATGTCTAATAATCGCGCAAGTGTCAGAAATCAATAATAATGTGTGTTTTCTTGAACGACGTTTTGCGTGTCAGTTTAATTTCTATTTGGGTGACTAATTCCATTCCAAAATCTCCCATTAGAGTATTTGGAAAACCCATCTCAGTTAGAGGTCTAGTCAGCTAGGAATCTAGAATGTGTTATAGACCTACAAATTGCGAAAAACCAATTGTAATTTGAATTTGGCGGGCTGAGCGAAACAATGAGTTTTTTTTGTCGGGAAATTAAATAATATCAATACATCGCGAATCCGTAAAAACTAGTTTCATTTCAATGTCTAATAATCGCGCAAGTGTCAGAAATCAATAATAATGTGTGTTTTCTTGAACGACGTTTTGCGTGTCAGTTTAATTTCTATTTGGGTGACTAATTCCATTCCAAAATCTCCCATTAGAGTATTTGGAAAACCCATCTCAGTTAGAGGTCGCGTCACAAATAGCAAAGTTGTGTACTTACTATTGAGTGTTAATGAGTAAACACAACAAGAGTCCATTGCAAACGTACTCTTGTACCTAGTGTTAAATAGTTTCAAGTAACAAGATAAGATAAGATAAGATAAGATAAATCTTTAGTAAGTAAAGTAGTCTTCTTCTATCTTTTTGTGATTTTTTCGCATTTTTCATGCTAAGATTATAAAGTTATTTAAGTGAAGGAAAAATTCGACTCGCAGGCAGGATTCGAACCTGCGTCTTCTGGTTTGATACACCAGACGCTATGACCACTAAGCCTCCTCGAGTCCCACCTGCCATGTCGAAATTTGCCTTCACATTCTGAACTTACGTCTTAAAGGTGACGTCAGTAACATCTATTGACAAGCAAGTTACTTTTGCCTCTCAACCGACACGACTTACGTTACGGTTAGTTCTATGTCGTACGATGCTACCATACCTACTAACTATCTTTTTGTGATTTTTTCGCATTTTTCATGCTAAGATTATAAAGTTATTTAAGTGAAGTAGTCTTCTTCTGTTTTTTAATAAAATACTCTTCGGTCCGAACTTAGCCACAAGTCAGTAGTCTCATTAGTCTAAAGGTCCTAAATGCTAGAGGTCCTGAGTTTGATTCCCAGGTCGAGCATAATGTTATTGAGGTTCTCCATGAAATTCTTAGAAGCTCGGAGTTAGATTTTGCGCATCTCGTCTATAATATGGGATTTAAACATACCGGTGTGAACTATAGCTGTATATTAGTACACCTCTGCTTGACCCTTAGGCGAAAAGAGGCGTTATGTTATTGATGTTCATACTTGAATCCCATGTTGAACAACTTAGGGGTCGAATTTAAATAAATCGTATGTACTACACGTTTTTCCTATTTTCTGGTAAAATGGCAAATACTATTATAATAAATCTATACTCTATACAATATAGAACAGTTTGTTTGTTTGTTTGCTTGAACGTGCTAATCTCAGGAACTACTGGTCCGATTTGAAATATTATTTTAGTGTTAGATAGCCCATTTATCGAGGAAGGCTATAGGCTATATATCATCACGTTAATACTAAGTAACTATTCCACGGGGACGAAGTCGCGGGCGGAAGCTAGTAAATTACTAATTTTACAAACGTTAACCCGTTAGGTACTTCACACTCTCCAGCGTGGAATTTCGGAAACAAGTGTTTTAAAATATCTAATCGATTTAAAAAATACTTTAATCAATTAGGTACTTAAATAAAAAAACAACTAGGTATTTATATTAGCAATATAATTATTGTGTGAATAGATTATTTAATAGCAATTAAAATAGTGCTTTTCCCGGTAAGGCGGTATTTGGTATGTCAAGAAATTATAAAACACAAACAAACTTCATAGAAAATTTCACTCCCAAAACCCTTTCTAAATAGGTACCTACTGTAAGTGTTTAGAATAAGGAGTTTTTATTGTGCGCGCCCAGGCACGTAGTACATTGGAACAAAAAAGTAAGTAGTTTTGAAATGTCTAGAAAAGAATTTTATTATTGTCAGATTCTATAAGAATTTTCCCTTGAGCATTAAACAAGTCGTGATTGCTCTTATTGTGCATTATTTTAATTAAAATCATAAACCCCCCATTGGTATACACTCGGTCCTCAACAGTACCAACATTACAAAACTTAAATCAAGATCATACAACAACCTCATACATTTGCGACACTGCGATCACAGTGTTATAGTCTGTAGCTAATATCTATTCGCATAATAATAATATACGTTTGACATTTCGTTTCTTGGCGATGCCCTTGAACATTGACATTTCGGAGAAGGGGCGCGGAGATCCGTGGGCGGGTTATAAAACGTTATGAATATATTGAGTCAAGCGTTGATTATCTAAAAATAACTTAACATACAAAACTGCCAAATTAGCCAAGTGGTCCTGAGCGCGACTGCTACGCTAGAGGTCCCGGGGTCGATTGCAAAGCAAAGTGTTATTGGGTTTTTCTATGAAATTCCCAGTAGCAGCTCGGAGTTTGGAATTTGTGCCCGGTTAATGGCAATAGGCTCGCCCCCTATTACATGGGACCTAAACATACCGGCGAACTGTGGGTGTACCTTAGTACACCTCTGTCTAACCCTTCGGGGAATACAGGCGTGATGGTATGTAACTTAACATACTAGCACGGCTTTTACTCTATTGGGGTAGGCAGAAACTACTTACATAACGACATTTGCTACGATTCTTGCATACACCTTCTTTTGCTTCATCCATACCTACTCATATCTTGTGAAAAACACTCACCGAAAGATCGGGTGCGTAGTACTGCCAACCACGCACCTGATCTTTTTAAGGATTAAAAAAAAATACATATTATCGCGCCAGTATTCCCTGAAGAGTTAAGAGGTGTACTCAATCTCAACACTCACACAGTTCTGCAAGGACCCTATACGCAACCATTCCATGAGAAATGGATTCCCGCGAAAAATATATCTACATACGTGGCAAATAATTATTTATTACCACTTTGTCTCAACGTAAATTAATCCTTCTCAAGATTCTCAAGCCCCGTTAAACGGGCAATTTCAGCAAATTAATTGCCCGTTAACATAAAACTAGTTTTTTA
This sequence comes from Acronicta leporina, assembly GCA_947256265.1. Taxonomy (NCBI): domain Eukaryota; kingdom Metazoa; phylum Arthropoda; class Insecta; order Lepidoptera; family Noctuidae; genus Acronicta; species Acronicta leporina. The sequence continues at coordinate 1,505,422 of OX366538.1, forward strand.
CAGATTTAACCGCGTTATATTATTAAATCCCGACGTTTTGGACCTTTCACATCGTCCATGGTCACTAGTAGACTATCCTTAAAAAGTAAATTTATTTGAATGTCTAATATTTGCGATGAATGTCAGAAATTAAGCGTCGGTAGCCTAATGGCTAGGGCGTCGGACTTGCGATCATGTGGTTGCCGGTTCGAACCCCACCCATTGCACTACCGACGTGAACCCACTCGTAACACAAGCAATCTAGCTTAAGTAATGTGCGACCCGCATTGCTAGTAAGCTTTTAAAAAAAAAATTAAGTCAAATTATTGCCAGTCGTGGAAAATCCCAAATCTTTCCCCGTGTTAGAGAATACAGTTCCTTATTGCCATTCAGATAGACATCTTGTAAGAGGCGAGAAAATATATGTAAATGTTTCCGATGCAGGACTCTCGTCATAGTGCAAAAATACATAATTTCTACAAAAACTCTTAAACGGTAAAATAATATTATTCACCTTTCATGGGAATCTACAGAACCCTATTCCAAATTTCCCTCCAAAAAGTAAAAAAGGCCGTCTACGAATCCGCGCCATATTTTTTCGAATATCGTCGTTTTAAAATCCGCCGAGTCTCTAACCTAACAGTCTCATCATAATGCCACATAATTAAATTTACAACCAGTTTTGTCGATATTTTTAATCGATTCTCACATCGATATCTCGGTTCGTAGCGATTATCGTTCAGTTTGGTTTGTGTGCCTGTGTGTACGGACGTGTGGAGGTATCTGGGTTTTATTTTTTTATATAATTTTTAATTTGTGTTCTCCTTTACTCAATTTGATTGGTTGATGGTGAGTTTGATTTTTATTACGTTGGTATTATTTTGTTTATTGTTTTTTTGTGTGATAATTTAATCATTGACTCATAATATTTTTAAATGCTGCCAGGTTTTTCTGTTTATGTGTTAATTTAAATAAATTTTAGTTACTTATATCATACTATGAATAAAAAAAATATAATTTAGCTTTTAAACCTACCTACCTACATTAATATTAAAAACGTGACGTAGGTCGTTTCATTATAATTATTTCGCAATAATCTTACAAGAATTTTTTAAACCGTTCTAGAGTAATACTTACGTGATTCTTATTAACATTGTAAAGGAGGTGGTATATCCAGATTCAAGAATTTAAAACATGTGGCATTATGCGCGAATACCTTTGCTTAACGCGCCACGATGATACCAACAGATTTTACCCGCCATTTCATTCGCAACACAGATTCTAAATTAGCATTTTTTCCTGTTTCGTAATGATAAATAGTTAGTTACCTTCACAATAGATGATTATAAATAAAATCTCAGGTTTTAAAATTGTAATAAGTTTATTTAATATTACAATTATACAGATAGCTATGACATTAGAAAGTGTTGCGTTTAATTTGATTCTAATTATTTGTCTGGCTATATTAGTTATAAATAACTACTTTTAACATGTTTAACTTTGGTCTCATGTAATAGCGAGTTTGTCATTATTTATCATAAGACAAACAGTTAAGAAAAATGATAATAGGTTAATTTTGTTTAATACAACATAAATAAGTGTTTGTGACATTTTAGAGCTATGAAGCAATCATACGTGTAAGTACAGCCGTTTCTAAGAAAAACTATGTCACACAAATGCAGGTTTTTTTAATCCTTTTAGATAACACCGACAATGGGTACCGGTGTGTGTGCCGGTATGTTTAGGTTCCATGTTATAGGGGGCGAGCCTATTGCCCTTAACCGGGCATAAGTCCAAACTCCGAGCTGGTACTGCATATCGTAAACTAGTTTTATCTTTCGTCACCGAAGTGTTAAGCTTACACAGAGGTGTAAGCTTAACACTTCGGTTATCGGACGGGTTAGGCAGAGGCCTAACCCGTCCGATATAAAAGGCGTGATAGTATGACCATGGTTTGATCATTTCATCTTTTACATAACATACATACCATCATAACATACCATCACGCCTGTATTCCCCGAAGGGTTAGGCAGAGGCGTACTAATGTACACCCACAGTTCGCGGGTATGTTTAGGTCCCATGTAATAGGGGGCGAGCCTATTGCCATTAACCGGGCACAAATTCCTAACTCCGAGCTGCTACTGGGAGTTTCATAGAAAAACCCAATAACACTTTGCTCGACCTGGGAATCGAACCCAGCACCTCTAGCGTAGCAGTCGGTCAGGACCACTTGGCTATTGAGGCAGTTAACATACATAATCAACCCATTAAAAGTCCCACTGCTGAGCACAGCTCTTTCAGAGAGAGATTAGGCTATTGTCCACCACGCTAGCCTAATGCGGGTTGGCAGACTTCACACGCTTCTTCGACTTCACAGTTCTAACCTAACCTAAACCTAATATTTGGTAACCATTTTGCTGATCAATTTGGCTAATTTATTCCCATTTTAATTTGAATCTCGTTATAAAGACAATTTGGGTCTATGTTTCGCATTTGTGATTTTTCTCCTTGCTTTTTACCATATTTTGGTGGTCTGACTGGCTGGCGACCACCCTTACGTCGGAGTCTGTCGTAAAGCACCTTGGTGTGTGTTTCGACTTTTGCGCGTAAGAGCCAGTTCCCCCTCGGTTGCTGCGGCTCTGGCAGTCTGCAGTCCGTAGCCGCTCTTAAGGCTCGGCAACGCATCAGCAACTGCTCTGGTGTTGCAGGCGTCTATGGGCGACGATGACTACTTACTACTAAGTGGCTCGTCAGCTCATTTACCGACTAAATTAATACAAATATCCTCCCTGTCAGCCTTCACCTCATCATTCACTTCCCTTTCCCATCATAACAGCCATAGAACAATCCATCCTCTTTTGAGAGCAGTGATAGTCTAGTGATGACCATTCAAATCAAATGTTTTTTTATTCAAATAAGCTTTTACAAGCGTTTATGAATCGTTGATTATGATTATAGTTGCACGGTTCCAAAATGTTGATCCTATGGAGAAAAATCCGGCAAGAAACGTCTCCATGGACGCTCTTTTAAAATAAAATAAGTTACAATCTTCACTGGTACAATATTGCGATTGCAAGGTGTGTGAACGTTGGAGGATGTCCAAGTTTGAGCGAAGTCGACAATAGACTGCTAAGTCACAAGTCTCGAGTGCACGCACCTCTGACATTCCAAAACTAAATAAATAAATATTCTGCGACATTTTAAACATCACCATCTAGCCCCAAACTAAGCAAAGCTTGTACTATGGGTACTAGACAATGGATATAATACTTATATACTTTTTTTTTGTAAATACATACGTTTTATACATAAGAAACACCCAGACGAACACAAACACTTATATTCATCACATTACCTACATATTTGTGTTCTGTGGGAATCGAACCCACGATCTCGTGGTCTTCGAACCACTAAACTACAAAGATCATAAAAATTAATAATGAATTAGTTATCACTCGCTTCAACGGTAAAGGAGTGATGATCTTCGAACGGTTGTTGGCGGAAGCTGGATGCTATAAGCCGAGGACAGGGCGAAATGGCGCACATTGGGGGAGGCCTCCTTCCAGCAGTTTTATAAGCCAATGATAATGATGGCGAAACGGTGAAGGAAAAACATCGTAACACCTGCATGCTTGATAGATTTTTCAACGGTGTTTGAAGTCTGCCAACACGCATTATGTAGCGTTGTGGACTACTCATTCTGAGAGGAGAATCGTGCCTAGCAGTAGGACAGTATATGGTTTAATGATGATTATAATCCTTATGATATCTATACTTCTATAATATATCTATACTTAATATATAAAGCTGAAGAGTTTGTTTCTTTGTTTGCTTGAACGCGCTAATCTCAGGAACTACTGGTCCGATTTGAAAAATTATTTCAGTGTTAGATAGCCCATTTATTGAGGAAGGCTATAGGCTATATATCATCACGCTACGCGGACGAAGTCGCGGGCGGAAGCTAGTAAAATAATATTGATAAGTGGTTCAAGTTCCGTCGTTCTATCCCGGGGATATTTATTTTTTATCAGGATCTCAACTTTGTAAATATTTCAGTAATCGATTCAAAACTCGGTATAACGATACCTACGATTCGAATCCGGATTCAAATGACATCATACCGCACGTAGGAAGATCGTTCCAAAGTCACTTTTGAGAACAGGTCAAATACATTATACCTTTTTTTACATCGCAAAGGATAAGTACGTTCTCTTCAACAAGGATATAAGTAGGTACATATTTGATACGTATTTGATTTTCAATTCAAGATTATTTTAAAAATGGTACCTTGTTTAGTAATTTATGATTATTTATTTAGTTATCTTTACAAGTTACTACCCATCTCGCTTGTACTTCCCGATGAGCTAGGTAGTGGTATACTACACAGGCCTGCAAGACTAAGTACTACACTTTTTTTCTAAACTATAGAAGTTACAGATTTAAAATAAAAAACATTTATAGCAAACTTTATTGGCTTTCTTTGAAACCATAGTAAACTAATACAACTCTTTTTCAAGTCCTTTTTATTTCCAAAGTTTAGCTTGTGTTTATTGTAATTTTAAAACTGTGATACTTAGGGCCACTTACACCAACTTCTTAAATGTGTTTAAATAATATTTAAACACAATTTTTCATAGTTATATGTATTTATTTAAGAAGTATATAAAGACAATTTTTCATTAAAAAATATTGTGCCCGTGGTCTGAGCTTGTCCTGGCTGATGGTGGCGTTGTGTGTCGGGTCGTTTTATTTCCTACAATATGCTTGAGTCGAACCACGCTGATACACACGTCATGCTCGTGAACGGGTGCTGTCTGTAGGGCCTGGTCAGCTCTTACCTGCTGTGGCAATCTCTCTTTTTTTAATGTAATGAAAAAACTTACACATCAAACTGCACAATTCTCAGCAACTATTTAAAACAAAGTTGTAAAACTTAATATTGTAATGTGTTTTTTTAAAGAGAGTATCTATGGAGTTTCTTGCCGGCTCTTCTCCATACATAAGACCAACTTTTTGGAACCGTGCAACTAGTTTTGACTTTTCAAAAGTATCTTCTATGGTCTAATTGATATAAAACGTTTTGACTTCGACATCCTACGTCAATATTAGATGTTTTATTTGCCTGAATCAGTATGTGGTCGCTTGCAAAGTTTACTAAACATTGTGTTATCTTTAGCCATAGAAACGTGTGGACAATAACCTAATCCCTCTATGTGCCCAGCTGTAGGACATTGGTTGATGATTTATAATAATGACATAACATAACATAATCAACCCATTTATATGTCCCACTGAAGGCACGGGACTCCTCTCAGGATGAGAGGGATTAGGCTGTATTCCACCACGCTAGCCTAATGCGGGTTGGCAGACTTCACACGCCGTCGAGAATTTTCATAATAATAATGAAGGCCTAGGCCACTCGATCTTTAGAGACGTTAGGAATACAAAGTATAACTATTATCCACTTCTATTCAAGAATAATTCATAGAATGTGAATAAAAAAACTCGGTTTGAATGGAAATCTACTGAAACCTTGAAACCGTTGCTATCACAGACATGACCAGTTCTCCTAGAGATGCCCTGCCCCCCTCTGCTCGAAGTATTCTGCGGCCCCGCGGGGAAAACTTGCCGCTCGTAAATGTCAACTTATACTGGTAATTATTAATATATGATAATAAGCTTATATCTATTGAGGCAAGCGAATCTTGTGTTGGTTTGTTTTATGTTTCAAACGAATATTTAGGTTCTAGATGTTGGCAAACTGCTTCTCTTTTGTTTTTTATTTTACCCCGCATTAGGATTTTCTCCTGTATCGTGTGTGTTTTTAAAAACACAATTTCTCACATACACAAACGCCTGACCCGTACAGCTATCTGTAGATCATAGATATAAATATTTGCTCCGTGTAGGGATTGAACCCACAACAGGTGGTGCAGAAGCTGATCACTCATCCGCTACGCCTAACTTGTCGTCATTAGCGTAGTGGTTCTAAGCGTGACTGTTACTAGTGTTCCTGAGTTCGTTTTCCGGGTCGAGAAAATTGTTATTGAGTTTTTCTATGAAATTCTCAGTAGCAAAGTAAAAGTCAAACTGTTTTATTTGAATTAGACCATTTTGAAATGTAACGTTGTGTTTCGCCGAGTGAGTGAGGATACCGGAGGCCCAAACCCTTTTAAAAGGCGGGCAACGCACTTGTGACTACTCTAGTGTTGCGGCTGTCCATAGGCGGCGGTAATCGCTCACCATCAGGTGAATAGATTTCGCATCATGTCTGTTCTTGAAAAGTTAAAGTAGGTCTAACAAAACACACCATTGAAGGTAAACATTACAAAATATTAAAATAAAGGACAAATTATTATTCATCCGACCTTCGAAGCTAGCGTATGAATGAATGAACGAATGGAATCCCTCAAAAAGTTCGTTCAACTACTTTATGATAAATAGGCTACGCTCATTGGTCAATGTAATGTTGTACGCGGCGAAGAACTGAACTAAATATTGAACTAATAAAGTAGGGCTGTCACTGCACATTTGATTGCATGTTTTGTTTAGTGGTTAGGTGGTTACCTTATCAATACCGTTGCAACGAGTGTCAGATTTGATTTTCACCATAGATAATGGTGATTCAAAGAACTGCCTGGGTCTAATTTCCAGGTCATTTGACAAAGTTGTGCAAAGGTGTTATTAATTTTATTTAAGTAATATTACTTTCTCTGTAAGGTTCTCAGGAGCAGGCAGAAGTTAGGATTTGTGGCCGGTTAATGACAATAGGCTTACATGGGATCTAAACATACTAGAGAACTGTAATACACTACTGCCTAACTCTTTGGGGGGAATTGGTATTGGTATAGCGGGCGTTTTTCCGCAACTCCACGACTAGCCGCGTATTTTGTGTGTGGCTTTGGGGGGAAGCAGACGTAATGGTTGGTTCCTTCTGAGGAGAAAAGAGGAGACTCATAAATAGGATCATATTGACGATGATTATTAGATATCTTTATTTGGTTGTGAACCCTAATTAAAATACATTTAACTTGGCAAGTGGCGCCCCCATTAACTGTCAAGTAATAAGACCTATTTGACGTAACTGCTTCAGTGACAGCTAATTGGACTGCGAAGTCAAAGGTCTCGACTTCGAATCCAAGGCACGCACCTCTGACTGTTCTAAGTCATGTGCGTATTTATAATTAACTAGCTTCTGCCCGCGACTTCGTCGCGTAGCGTGATGATAGAGCGTGAGGCCTATAGCCTTCCTCAATAAATGGGCTATCTAACACTTAAAGAATTTTTCAAATCGGACCAGTAGTTCCTGAGATTAGCGCGTTCAAGCAAACAAACAAACTCTTCAGCTTTATATATTAGTATAGATAATAGATTAGTATAGATTATGACGCGCTTGAACGGTGAAATAAAATATCGTGAGGAAACCTGCATGCCTGAGAGATTTTCTCGACGGCGTGTGAAGTCGCCAACCCGCATTAGGCTAGCGTGGTGTACTATAGCCTAATCCCTCTCATTCTGAGAGCAGACCCGTGCCCAGCAGTGGGACAGTATTTAAATGGGTTGATTATATATACCACCTTAAAATGGTAAATACGTATTAGATTTTAATATATCTAAATCTATCTCGCGAGACTAAAACTGTCGAAAAGTTCTAATTTATCGCATTGTTTTTCATTAGATTATCTATAATCTATTGAAGTTAAATATTTGTTAGGTTAGGTTAGAGCTGTAACCATACAATGCCCGAGCCGAGCGAGCGAAGCGAGCGGGGCCTCGCTAGCTTATGCGAAATAACAGGCGAGTTAAATTATAATCAGTATGTTACCGTTAATAGTTGTGGCTATAATTAGGGCTCTATTACCTATTATATTCTAACGGTATTTACAATTTTACGATGACATACATATACCTATTTATATATTCACAACCTGCACAGATCGACTACCTCATTCATATGTTTGCACAAGTGCCTCTAAAGATTTGTTCAAACAATCTAATTCTTATAGTACCTACTAATATTGTAACTATACATGTACTTATGTACACTTGGAGGGGCATACCATCACGCCTGTATTCCCCGAAGGGTTAGGCAGAGCCATACTAATTTATACCCACAGTTCGCCGGTATGTTTAGGTCAAATATAATAGGGGGCGAGCCCTGGCACAAATTCCAAACTCCGAGCTGCTACTGTGAATTTCATAGAAAAACCCAACAACACTGCTCGACCTGGGAATCTAATCCAGAACCTCTAGCGTAACAGTCGCGCTCAGGACCACTAGGCTAATGTATTGTTCCATTAAACCACTATTTTCACGTAGGATTTACTTCTCTACTATAATAAAATCGTAAAAAAAACTGTATCTCTACATTGAAGACATTAAAAAAAATTAGGGATGTAACGCTCTTCGGCTCGAAAAATATGGTTTTTTAAATTCTTGTCTGTTTGTTACGGGTTGGCGCAAAAACTACTGAATAGATTTTAATTTTGTTATCGCTGTTAGAAAGTAGGGGCCACTAGCACCAACTTCTTAATTGTGTTTAAATACAATTTAAACATATTTATGAAGTTGGTGCAAGTGGCCCTAAATGTTCCAACTTAAGAACTGGTGGACTTCTTATCTCAATTAATTGGATGGATCCTGAGATACAGCTTGACCTCTCTGATGTATACAGACCTATACAAAGAAAAGATCATCACTGTGGACAGTGTTGAAAAGTAGGCTCAAACTGACGTAAAGTTATTTAAAAGGGGATGAAGTTTAATGTAGTAAATATATAATATTATAAATTATAAATAATTAAATTAATGTATAAATAATATAATCTACATATTATAGTAGTAAATGTATAATAAACAAAAGAACTACGAACCGGTGAAAGTGTTCCGCGCGTTGAAATCTTTTGAACTAAGGAAAGTATATTATGAAATTTGTTTATTTTTTTATATTTAAAGGCCTTGTTAGATGGGGGTAATGATCCAGTTATCTTTATAGAAGCGTGGCTTTTAAAGCCCTGTATTCGATTCCCAGATAGGGTAGTGCTTTTGGGATTTTCTACACTTTTGGGTTTTTTAAATAATTATCTTCAATGTACAGAGACAGTATTTACGTTTTTTTATGGTATAGGGGGCAAACGAGCAGACGCATCACCTGATGGTAAGCGATAACCGCCGCCCATGGACACCCGCAACACCGGATGAGTCACAAGTGCGTTGCCCGCCTTTTAGAAGGGTTTTGGCCTCCGGTAACCTCACTCACTCGGCGAAACACAACGCAAGCGTTGTTTCACGCCGGTTTTCTGTGAGGCCGTGATATCACTCCGGTCGAGCCGGCCCATTCGAAGTAGAGAAGAGATTTACGTATGAATTTATTAGTTATCAACTCACTGTTATTTTTTAAACCAAAACATGAATGTGTAGCTATGAAAATATACCAACAGCTGGTCGGAATGGCGTATTACCTTTTGCAAGACACAAATGTCCGCGAAACCACTTTTATTGTAAACTAACTGTGAACCGCGACTTCGTGCGCGTGGTATTTAAAAAAAATTACTCCTTGTTACATCGGCTATCTGCCAATGAAGGTCCCGTCAAAATCGGTCCAGCCATTTCAGAGATTGGTCGGAACAAACAGATAGACAGACAAAAATTTTAAAATATATTGTTTTGGTATATGTACCGTGTATACATCCAAATGCACTTAGTAAAAAGCGGTTATTTTAATATTACGAACAGAAACTCGAATTTTATTTATCTTCTCTACTATTATAAAATTGAAAAAAAGCTGTGTCTGTACATTGAAGATATTAAAAAAAAACTAAATGAATGATGGTATTAACAAATAAACATCTCCGAATCCAAAAATGTGATTTTTAAAATTCTTGTCTGTTCGTTACGGGTTGGAGCTAAAACTACTATAGTTATCAGTGTTAGAAAGTATATGTTCCAACTGAAAAACTGGTGAACTTCTTATCTCAATTAATTAAATGAATCCTGAGATACAGCTTGACCTACCTGATGTATAGCCCATAAAAAGAAGAGGTCATCATTGTTGCTTTTTTTTTAATTATTTTTGGAATCCATTCCTAATCCTAATATAGATTCAGGTAAGCGAAGCCGCGGCCAAAAGCTAGTTTGTATAGATATTTTTATTTCAATAATGTGATCCATTAGTTATTGCCAACTGAGCAGTCACCTTATCTGCTAAGCTATTAATAAACTAACTGCTTCATTAGCCAAGCGGTCCTGAGCGCGACTGCTACGCTAGAGGTCCTGGGTTCGATTCCCAGGTCGAGCAATGTGTTTTTGGGTTTTTCTATGAAATTCCCAGTAGCAGCTCGGAGTTAGGAATTTGTGCCCGGTTAATGGCAATAGGCTCGCCCCCTATTACATGGGACCTAAACATACCGGCGAACTGTGGGTGTACATTAGTACGCCTCTGCCTAATCCTTCGGGGAATACAGGCGTGATGGTATGTTATGTTATTAATAAACTAATAGAATAATTGACCCCATCTTCCTAGTTCAGCCTATCTAGGCACAAGTTTCGAAACATGGTAATCAAATCAACCTTTTGTAACATGTCATTAACGAAAACTGTTATGGGAACAGTTAATCTAAATTGCATAATTTGAATCGACGTGTGGTACTAAATTTAGATCGGCTTCAAATGGCATTAACATTCATATACTATACATATAACCAAATCCTCTAGTTTATAACAGCCGCAGGGTTTAGCTGTGAACTAGATTTGGTATAAAACAGTTCAGCAATAAAACAGTCAGTTAGGACAGGTCAACTCAAAGCTGCTATGGCTCTTTCTTCAAAAGGCCTGTCCAGATATTGCCCTACATCGTAACACTCGCATAATATCTAATAATAAACATAAACATAAACATACCATCACGCCTGTATTCCCCGAAGGGTTAGGCAGAGGCGTACTAATGTACACCCACAGTTCGCCGGTATGTTTAGGTCCCATGTAATAGGGGCGAGCCTATTGCCATTAACCGGGCACAATTTCCTAACTCCGAGCTGCTACTGGGAATTTCATAGAAAAACCCAATAACACTTTGCTCGACCTGGGAATCGAACCCAGGACCTCTAGCGTAGCAGTCGCGGTCAGGACCACTTGGCTATTGAGGCAGTTAAGTTAGTTATCTAATAATATTATATTATTATTGTAATACTATTATTGTCTAGACTTTAGAAGAGACCATGATTCTCTGAGTTTGTTTCGGTGTTTCTTCTCAGAGGTCGTCAGTTAGGAAATACTGGCGCCATCTAGATAAAAAAATGTAAAACATTGACTTGTAAAAGTGTCTTTAAAAGAACTATTTACAGAAATAAATATCATTTAACTACTTTTTATAGATTTTATTGCGTTGTGTCGGATCCTTTACAGCATCCATGGTCACGGGCAGACTGAGGTGTTGGGACGTCTTATAGCTATCCCACAGGCTATCCAATTCATGCAGAATGAGCTCAGCTTGAAGATTGAACTCAATGTTTTGTTTCTTTGCTTCACCGGATAACGTCTATATTTTACTAATTGACGATCTCTGAGAAGAAACAAATTCAGAGAATCATGTTTAATCAGAATCATGGTTAATCATTAAAGTCCAGATATAATATCAAAATATATGAGTAACTAGCTTCTGCCCGCGACTTCGTCTTCGTGAACTTCAGAATTGGGTCCGAATTATATAAAAAGTAGCCTATGCGTTATTCCAGACTATAATCTATCTCTGTGCTAAATTTTATCCAGATCCGTTTAGCCGTTCTGGCGTGGAAGAGTAACAAACATCCATTCATCCTAACAACCTCTCGCATTTATAATATGAGTAGGATATAATGCAGGTCTGAAATGGCCTTTTGAAGAAAGAGCCATAGCGGGTTTTAGCAGACCAGTCCCAGCTGACGGCACGCATGCATCAGTCATTGTGTAGCTCGACCATATTATAGGGAGCTCATGACCCTACGAACTCCTTGCGCCGGCCTCCACGCCACGATGATGATGAAGACTCCTTGGACCTCTCCACACCGGGATGTTGACCTAGCCTCTCCTTGGCTTTGTCTGTATCTAAGGATGTTTCAGACATAGCCTGATAGAGGTTACGTTTCATCCCTTGGTATCTACGATGGATCTCAAGCAGCTTAAGAAGAATGAATGAAATTGAGATTTTTTTAAATGTTTTTTTTTTGTTGATTAAGCCCCTATTTCACTAACTGAATAACTTTAACTTCAATAACTTCAGACGCGACCACGTGTATTGACAGTACTTACACACGCACGAACCACTATCGAATTCGTCTAGTATCGAATCTCATTTTTTTTATTATTAGTTTTTTTTTATTATTTGCTTGCGGCTATTGTATCACTGCGACCGAAAATGGTCTATCGTGATCGCCACTCTTTGAGTTATAGTTCACCGCTGAATCCTGCAGCTACTATGAACTGCAGGATTTTTCTAGGGGTGAGCTCTTTTATTTCAGTATGTTTCCCTAGATGAGCGCTACGAATCGAATCTCATACATACATACATATTTTCATATCTGTCTCTCATCTGGGTAGGCAGAGACTACACTTGCTACGATCCTGGCACACCACTTTCGCTTCATCTTCGTTCATTAAGCTCATTCAAATACAAATTATTCTCGATTTCGATACGAATACGTTTTCGAAAGTGACAAAAAAATACGAATTAAATAAATAAATTTAGCGTTCCATTTTTGAGGTATTCGAAGAGGAGCGGTTACTCTGACATAGTGAAATGTGGCTTAAATGAAGCAGGAAGAATATTGTTTGATAACAATATCTGTTATTTTTTATTATATTTAATTATTTGTGTTGTGTGTGTTTTAGGTCACTTTTTTATGGGATTGGGGAACAAACGAGCAGACGGATCACCTGATGAAGCGATAACCGCCGCCCATGGACACCCGCAACACCAGAGGAGTCACAATTGCGTTGCCCGCCTTTTAAAAGGGTTTGGGCCTCCAGTAACCTCACTCACTCGGCGAAACACAACGCAAGCGTTGTTTCACGCCGGTTTTCTGTGAGGCCGTGTATCACGCGGTATCACTCCGGTAGAGCCGACCCATTCGTGCCGAAGCATGGCTCTCCCACATGAAAAATAAAATTATTAAATATTTGGTTGTCTCTGTGTGTACCTACATTGTTTGTGTATTTACAGAGAGATTTAAAAGGTTTGTGACATGGGCATTTGTATTATTTTCAACGCCAGCAAAGAACACGACTTACAGACTTGCTGTTCAATGTATTTAAAAAACTTTATTTGTTAGCAATCTTAAGCTAATATCTAAAAGAATATCAATAAAATCTCGAAAGTATCAAAATATTTCCTCGTTCTTCTGTTTGGTTACATATGGAACGCCAACTTCGATACAGAAAGCGGCCGATCTACGTGGCCGAGATTAATTATTCTTTATCAGATAATATTTCTAATTAATACTTTTTGACATTTCAATTTTATAAATAGTATGACTCGTGTCGGTAGCCCTGAACCCCTTTTTATATAAATATAAAGCTTAATTTTAATAAAAGACACATTAACATTCAAACAAAAAATATTAACGTATTAAGAAATCCCCACGTTATAACATTTTATGTTCGAAACTTGTAAAATTCTAAATCACAAAGTCAAGCCACGGTGCGCGGGCGACGATCGGGTGACGTCACAGCCCGTCGCCCTTGGAACACAACACGCATCGCCTAATATTTAAAAGTCAAATAGTTCATCTATTTTCAAATGATTACACATTTTTATACTGAAAAATAGGTATTTTATATTTGGACGCGAATTTGGACCTGTAGCCCAACCATGAACACTTTCGAAAACGTATTCGTATAGAAATCGAAAATAATTTGTATGAAAAGGAGGGTAGATGAAGCGAAAGTGGTGTGCCAGGATAAAGTGTAGTCTCCGTCTACACCAATGGGAGACAGACAGATGTTAAAATATGTATGTACTAGCTTCTGCCCGCTGCTTCGCTCACTTGAAGCTCAAAAACCAACAATGATGATCTCTTCTTTGTATGGGTGTCTATACATTAGAGTGGTCAAGCTGTATCTCTGGTTCCATTTAATTATTTGAGATAAGAAGTATACCAGTTTTTAAGTAGGAGCACCTACTTTCTAACAGAGTTAAAATCTATTCAGTAGTTTTTGCGCCAACCCGTAACAAACAGACAAACAGACAGACAAGAATTTTAAAAATCACATTTTTGGGTTCGGAGACGTTTATATAACCTAATCCACTTGTTTTTTTTAAATATCTTCAATGTAAAGACACAGCTTTTTTTAAAATTTTATAATAGTAGAGATTTGTATGAGTTTGTAGCAGAAAATTCTCGATTTCGTAAACGTAGATAGATATTCGTATCGAAACCGAGAATAATTTGTATGAGAAGGAACTTAATGAACGTAGATGAAGCGAAAGTGGTTTGCCAGGATCGTAGCAAGTGTAGTCTCTGCCTACCCCAATGGGAGACAGATCTGAAAATATGTATGTATATATGAGATTTGTAGCAGAAAAAAACTCATTCGTTCACGATACGAATTCGATAGTTATTCCTGCTTTGGGCTACTGCTTACATAATCAACCCATTATATGTCCCATTGCTGGGCAAAGGTCTTCTCTCACAATGCTGGTGGACTATAGCCTAATCCCTCTGGATTAGGCTATAGTCCACCACGCTAGCTTAATGCGGGTTGGCAGACTTCACACGCCGTATAGAAAATCTCTCAGACGTGCAGATTTCCTCACGATGTTTTCCTTCACCGTTTAAGCGCGTTATAATTAACTATTAATACACACATAACTTCGAAAAGTCAGAGGTGCGTGCCTTGGATTTGAACTCGAGAACTTTGACTTGGCAGTCCAATGGTCATATCACTAGGCTATCACGGCTATACTAGGCTATCACGGCTATTGCTTATTGGGTGCTAATTGGTTGTGAACGTGGCTGTAGAAGCAGTGTTATATTATAACCAATTGACTGCTAACATAAACGTTTAAGGCTGATCGTTCACCTGAGCCTGCCAAATTCAAATTTCAATTGGTTTTTCGCAATTTGTAGGTCTATAACACATTCTAGATTCCTAGCTGTGGTAACTGCGGCATTAGCTATACAATATTCACCGTTAATTACGTTTGGCGTAGCAGCTACGTCTTCTGTGTCAATGGTTGTGGGTTCAGTTCAATCCCCGCACGGAGCAAATATTTGTATGAACAACAGGTAGTTGTTCCTAGTCTGGGCGTTTGTGTGTGAGAATTTGTGTTGTAAAAGCACACCGATACATGAGAAAATCCTAGTGTGGGGCGCCACGTTTGTTTTAAGATAAGCAATAAAGTTTGAAGCCTCTGACTTTTCGCAGTGGCGTAGCGTGGGGGGAGGGCCATACGTAGGGGGCAGCGGCGACCTCTAGTTGCAGAGTCAGTTCATACAGATCAGCTATCTGATGTCATCGGGACCACATAGGTTCACATGTAGGTACTCTAATCTTCTACAATTTGGACGTTGAGGTTAAAATCAATCGTCCTAGTTGCGAAAATTGGAAAGGAGTTTTTCTTGGGTGGCACGATGTTAGGCCGCTGTTTGAAATCAAAGAATTGTTATACTGTCAAAATAACACTCAAAACTCTTTTTATTTTATTTTAATTCTACCATCAATATTACTCTGGCTGAGGATCCTCTGAGGATACTTTTGAAATGTCAAACATTATTTGCACGGTTCCAAATGCCGGCAAGAAACTCTACAGATACTCTTTTAAAATAGTTGATTAATCACCTATCTAAAAGATTGTCTATAGAGTTTCAATGTTGTTTTGTTTAGAATACTTTTCTTCTATCAATGTTAGTATTGTGGAGTTTGATGTAAGTATAACATACCATCACGCCTGTATTCCCCGAAGGGTTAGGCAGAGGCGTACTAATGTACACCCACAGTTCGCGCGTATGTTTAGGTCCCATGTAATAGGGGGCGAGCCTATTGCCATTAACCGGGCACAAATTCCTAACTCCGAGCTGCTACTGGGAATTTCATAGAAAAACCCAATAACACTTTGCTCGACCTGGGAATCGAACCCAGGACCTCTAGCGTAGCAGTCGCGGTCAGGACCACTTGGCTATTGAGGCAGTTAAGTTTGATGTAAGTGATGAGGATAAATTAACTTCCAAAAAGATAACATAGGCAACTGAAGTAAGATTGCCATGGAATGTCAGAGCTGACCAGACCCGTCAGCGCTACATTGCGGTACTCACGGCGGTGGTACTAACACATACCACCAGCACAAAGTTCTTCCACATAATTGTGGATTTATATCAGGCGAGATCGACTCGCACTGGGCCAATTTATTCAATAACGACACGCATAAATATCAATTTAATCTACAAATTAATTCGTAACATGTATTACGTTCGCGGCACGTGTTATTACTGGTTGCTCAATAACCAGTTGCCAAGATATTAACCAGTTGCTAGTGATATTTTAAATATATTATTGACATTTCAAGCTGTTGTCGCCTAAACGGAATAGATAGAAAGGTAGACTTTGTGTCATGATATATCAGAAAAAGTTATTAGAAAAAGTTAAAAAAGCGATCCCTACGTATTTATACAGGAATATTAAATTTTTTAAGCAGTGCGCAAAAAAATTTTGGTAGTTCAGTATCGGTAATAGAACACATTCCCATTATTAGTTCAAAACTTTTTTTTAAATTTTTATCCGGCTTGAAATCAGCAAAATATGGACACATAATATCTATTCGCAATAATAACAATATGCACGTGTGCCAGCCGACTCACGCGCCGGTGTACAGCTGATGTAGGTACTAAGGCGCGCGCGCTTTGCCGTGCGCTAGCGAGTAACCATAAAATCAGTTTCAAAGTAAACATCTTTCGTTAACGATAACTTCGATATTTTGTACTAAGACATATCAAAATAACAAATTGGTGTTTAATAAAAGTCGTTTAAGTATCAATTGTCAAAGTTTGCGCACTGAATAAAAATTATTCCGGTATAAACAAAAACAGGGCTTGCAAAATTCTTACTGTGTTGCCTCGGATATAACTCGCTAGAGGTAAGGCGAGCTCGAGATCAGCTCACAATAGCCTGCAAGACGCTCCGTGGCGCTATTGATGCCCCTGATCTGCTTCATGTGCTGGCGCGCTTCTTTGTCCCACACAATTACTGCTGGGGCAAAAAGCACAGGCTCTTTGCCGTGCCTCTATGTCATAATGTTGCACGTGCTAAGGCGCCAATTCCTCGAACTCTGGCCGCGCTTAATGATCTCTTGGATTCTAATAGAACAGGCGATCAGTTTGCTGATGGGTGGCCGAAGATTTTATTGGTATGTCAGAAGTACTGTGAGAGGAATTATGAGTGTTGTGATGTGAACCTAATTTTAACTTTACTTTGTTTATTTTAATGATTGTTATAATTGTCTTTTTTTTCGTTTTACTTAGGTACTGTAATTGGTTGTAACCGTAGTAATTAAATATAAATATCAATCAGCCAAAAGAAGTCCACTGCTGAACACAGGCCTCCCCCAAAGACTTCCACAAGTTCTTCTCATCCGGTTCTTCTCCATAAGACCCACTATTTGGAACCGCGCACCTAGTTTTTGACAATTCAATAGTACCTGTATTACTGGTATAGTTGAAATAAAAAAAATGACTTTGACTTTGACTTTGACTAGTGTAAGTTTGAGTTTCTTTTCACTAATTAAATTTACCCATCATCGCGTTCAGCTCTATGCAGATTGGTGAAGGCCTCAGATCATGCCAATAAGCACTCAGAACGCGGTGGATATCAAAAATCAAGTCAGTGAAATGGAACTTACACTTGGGCCCCTGTAGTAAGGGGAGTAAAGAAACATAGTACATAAGCTACCTACCAAAAAGGTAATTGTTGGTAAAGGGGCTGACGAGCCAACTGGTGGTAAGTGGTCTTCGTCGTTTATAGACACCTGCAACACCAGAGGAGTTGCTGATGCGTTAACGGACCTCTGCGGACTGCAGACTGCCAGAGCCGCAGCAACCGAGGGGAAACTGGCTCTTACGCGCAAAAGTCGAAACACACACCAAGGTGCTTTACGACAGACTCCGACGTAAGGGTGGTCGTCAGCCAGCCAGACCACAAGAGCTCCTACCACCGAGCAAGTCAGATATTTTTCGCCTCTTACGAGATGCCTGTCTAAGTTGCAGTGAAGGATAGTACATAACTAACCTAACCTGTCCACACGCAGGTATGTGGGCGAGATCGTGTATAAGAATTGGTGCTAACTTAACGTCCAAAGATTGCATAGTAATGACGTCATTCCGTGAGCTCATAGGTTCGTAGAAATCATAGATAAATAGCATATATGTCCTATACAAACAGATTACGTGTTTATCGGTATTTATGTTGTGTACTTACAGTTCTGCTTTAGTCACAGTCATCCAATTTGTACAGGTTCGTAAGAGACGCGCTGGACAGAAACCTGTGGAGGCAAACCATCTGCTCCAGATGCAACCCTGATTCAAGGAGTATGGATGGTCGAAAGCAGAAATTTAGGAGCGTTAGGGAAAAACTTTTTTATGGCATAGGAGGGCAAACGAGCAGACGGATCGCCTGATGGTAAGCGATTACTCCCGCCCATAGATACCCGTGACACCAGAGGAGTCGCAAGTAGGTACGTTGCTGGTTTTTAAAGGGGAATAAACTAATAATAAATCAGTGAATAAACTTGTGATTGGCTGTCGTCACGAGCGGTCGTACATTTTAAATTATTATAATAATAATTTATTTGATTAATATATTTTTATTATTTGTTTTTATTTAGTCTTTATACCATTCTCTTAGTAGTATAGAGTAATTCTAATAGATGGCGTTAGTATTTCATGTTTGAAAAATGGGCAAGCTAAATATTGTTTGGACGGTCGTACCTTTACTTTATAAATAAATTTATTTATACTAACCTTATATAATGACAAATATGGAAATATAAATGCGAGTGTAGAAGTCAATTCTAACATTTTGATCGTTACAAACCAGTCTGCAAGGTTATATGTCAAGGGTAGCGAGTTCTCTCAACAGATCTAAAACCGACAGCCTGGCGTCTCTCACACTGAACTGTAGGTAAGCTTTTATTTATTTTATTAGCTAACTAGTTTCTTGCGGTTAAAACTACTCTTAAGGCTGATCATTCACCTAAGCGCGCCAAATTCAAATTTCAATTAGCAAAAACTAATTGAAATTTGAATTTGGAATCCCTAACTTTACTTTCCCCGTCGAGTCTCCCGTGAACCCTGTTAGGGGTGGACAACCCTTATCACAAAAAAAAATAGTAACCGATTCTCAGACCCACTGAATATGCATATAAAATTTCATAAAAATCGGTCAAGCCGTTTCAGAGGAGTATGGTAGGTAACTAACATTGTGACATGAGAACTTCATCTTCTCTTCTCTACTATTATGAAATTGTAAAAAAGCTGTGTCTGTACATTGAAGATATTTAAAAAAAAACACGTGGGTTATGGTAAATAAACGTCTTCGAATCCGAAAATGTGATTTTTAAAATTCTTGTCTGTTTGTCTGGTTGGAGCAAAAACTACTGAATAGATTTTAATTTTATTATCACTGTTAGAATGTATAAGCTCCAACTTAAAAACTGGTGAACTTCTTATCTCAAATAATTAAATGAATCCTGAGATACAGCTTGACCTCCCCGATGTATAGAGGCCCAAACAAAGAAGAGGTCATCAATGTTGGTTATACATTTTTACTCCTGATATAGCTTCACCTGAGCGAAGCCGCGGGCAGAAGCTAGTATAATATATAAGATTAATAGTGTAGACATAATACCTATTATTTATCCTTCTTACTGGCCTTGGGTACGTTCGCTATAATTTTTTTCTCGGGATACAATCAGACAGTAACTGGATTGCCATGTCGTAGGTCTCGAGTTCGAACCTCTGACTTTTCGTAATCATGTGCATATTAATTAATTATCACTCGCTTACAACGGTGAAGGAAAACATCGTGAGGAAACCTGCATGCCTGAGAGATTTTCTCGACGGCGTGTGAAGTCTGCCAACCCGCATTAGGCTAGCGGGGTGGACTATATATAGCCTTATCCCTCTCATTGTGGACTGCCTCATTAGCCAAAGGTCCGGAACGGGACTGCTACGCTAGAGGTCCTGGGTTCGATTCCCAGGTCGAGCAAAGTGTTATTGGGTTTTTTCTATGAAATTCCCAGTAGCAGCTCGGAGTTAGGAATTTGTGCCCGGTTAATGGCAATAGGCTCGCCCCCTATTACATGGGACTTAAACATACCAGCGAACTGTGGGTGTACATAAGTACGCCTCTGCCTAATACAGGCGTGATGGTATGTATGTATGTATGTTATCCCTCTCATTGTGGGAGGAGACCCGTGCCCAGCAGTGGGAAAGTATATGGGTTGATTATGTTAACAATCAGACGAGCTGTGTCGTGGTAAGTAGGTAGTCATCGTCGCCCATGGATACCTGCAACACCAGAGGAGTTGCTAATGCTGCAGACTGCCAGTGCCGCAGCACCCGAGGGGGAACTGGCTCTTACGCGCAAAAGTCGAAACACATACCAAGGGTTCAACGGATCTGGATAAAATTTGGCAAAGAGATAGATTTATAGTCTGGAATAAGACATAGACTATTTTTTATCTGGGAGTGATTAGAAGATTCGAATGACGTTGTCGCGAACACGATACTACCAACTAGCTCAGTGTCAGTTTAATCATCGTAGCGTAGGTAGTTCTTGGTAATAACTGGGTCGCGAGTTCGATCCCCAGATAAATTCAGATTGGAATATGCTATTCGAAACAGTGGACTTCGATACCAAGACTTTGGTACTAGGTAGCGTACCATTCAAACAGATTTTCGAATCAGCGTGTTCGCTACAGCGGTTCAGCGTCATTCGTTATAGCGGTTTTCGACTTAATGTGTTTTCGAACTGGCGTAGGTACCAACAACTCTTAATTTTCGAAAAAAATTAAGAGTGGTAGGTATAGCGTGCGTCGCAATAACGTGATTCGAATCTTCATATCACTCCCTTTTATTATCTAGATAGGACCCAATTCTGAAGTCTACGCAGACAAAGTCACGGGCAGAAGCTATAGTAACAAATTAAACTCACAAAATCACTTAGAAATAATTTATTACACTTAAAAAATATTTTTTTACATTTATTAGATATCTATTAAAAAATAAATATTAAATTTTAAAATTTACATTTTGACACATTCCTAATATAAGAAAGGTAGGTAATTAACTGGTAACATTAGAAAGCCTTGAAAAGAGGCGTGTTTATAAATTGCAAAGTTTGGGAAACATAATTATATGCGCGAGGGCTGGGTTTGATTCCCGGGTCGGGCAAAGTTATCGGTTTTTCTATGAAATTTTCAGTAGCAGCATTTGTATATTGTGTGTGTAGTGAACTTTGGGTGTTCCTACATGAGTACCCCTCTGCCTACACCTTTGGAAAGCAAAGTGGCAAGAAACTATCTACAATCAACATGTAAGTTCGAAGTAAATAAATAAATCTAAAATAACCTGTATTTTTCATTATTCCTTTTTACAAAACTATACGGGCGTTAGTATTTCTAAAATCAAGCAGACATGATTGACAATAGAAATGACTGAATGCCTACAGTATTCCTGTTAGAAACCTAGGTAAATTTTAAAGAATGGAAAGATTCTTTTCTCAAATAAATTAGAACCGCAGGTAGGTAGGATCGACGTAAATTCATTTGCTATTCGTCACATCGTTCCTACTTAGAACAGTAAAAAGCAATTATTAATAAAAATTCAGAGACCGTGAACAGTTTTAGAATTATGACCACAATAACTAATAATTCCAGGAACCAAAATTCCACTGTTCTTCGCCCTTCCCTACATTGTATACTACACTATACATTTCCATAAGATTTATTACAAATAAATGTAGGTCGGTACCCAGCTACTCTACGAAATTATGTGCTAAGACTGGATATAGATGACAAAGATTCCAAGGGAGACCCAACCCTTATGTAATTTCCGTAAGGAGTACTAATAGTCTGGGGACCAGCAGCAGCAGCAGCGTAAGGGTTTAAAACTAGGTTGATATTTTTATTAGCCGTTGTCCCAGAATCTGCACCTTCCCTGCTCCACGTGGCTGTAAAAGACAAAACTTTATTATAGCGCCATCTAGTAGTAAGTCGTTATAACAGTTGGCGTTCCTCCATCTGGTGGTGTAAAGCAACTGTGTGAATTATCAAAATATTATAGTAGCGCCACAGATAAAAGAATACTAGTGTAGCGCTCAATATGAATTCAAACGTTCATGTTCTCCGAGCTAAAGCTTTATTTAACGCCATCTAGTATTTAATATAATCAGCATTTAGAAATAAATTATGTCATAGCATTACTATTCCCGCTATTCCGCCAGAGATGACGCTAATAATATATTTTTTATTACAATCGACTGCTGCATGTCCCAGGTTCAAGGCTTTTCTAACATTATTTCTTATTTGTAACTACATGTTTGTTTTTTTCTTTGTGAACCGGGTCAATAAAATTATTTCCTTCTTTCTAGCTGAAAAATTAAAATAAGACTTTTGACTTTGACTTCTTTCACAAGCTGTATTTTTCTATTATTTAGGTATCTATTAAAATACAGAGGTATTTGTAATGGGGCTATCATTGATATCTTTTTTTTTAATACGTGTCCCACACTCGAAAGGGAAATGCCCATTTTTGGCCCTGAAAGGCCCAACAAGTTGCTTTTGTTAAAAAAATATATATTGTTTTATGATTATTTATCGCGGTATTCAATTATCTAAAAAAGGTAGGAACATTTTTTACAAAAATAAAAGAGCCGAAAAGATAAAATGAAATTAGTAAATACGTACATCGTTGGTTTGTGGATAAAAAAAATGTTGCCAATTATTAATTTCGGACAAAATAAAATCGATTCTATTTTTAATCGATTTTTTATTAAAGCGAGTCCGCGAGCTCTAACTGCCTGGTCGAATTCGTCTTCGTTTTACATTTAAATAACTAATAACATAACATATCATACCATCACGCCTGTATTCCCCGGAGGGTAAGGTAGAGGCCCACACTTTTTATTCCAGGTTAATGGCCTGCTGCTACCTACTAGGAATTTCATAAAAAAACCTATTAACACTGCTCGACCTAAGAAATGAACCCAGGACCTGTAGCGTAGCAGTCGCATTGAAGACCACTAGGCTAATGAGGCAGTTATTACGCATGTAATTATTAAAATGCCAATAATAAACAAGCGAATCGTTGTTTGATTTACCATAAATTCGAATAATCGCTACTACACAATTTAAATGTCTAACGTTCTTTTAGTTTTTAAATAGTATTTTAATGAACATTAAAAATATAATTAAAAAACTAAAAGAAAGAAAATAATAATGTATGAGATTAATTCAATTAAAAAGATTAGTTCAATAATACAAAATTCGATCAAAAATCGAAATCGATTTATTGATTCTTATGTCTCTTAAGTGGCAACATCGAAATATCGAATCTGACAACAGAAAGTAAATAATCACAAGTCAACTTCGTTTGCATTTTGTATTATTTTATTTGTTTTCTTGTGGATTTGTTATTTCACCAACGAATAAACTTTTTAATGGACTCCAACAATTCTTCTTATACCAAATCATGGATCCTGTTCCCGCGTTCTCACGATAACTACTGCTCGAACTTGGGACTCGATATCCACTGATAATGATGCCCCCAGCTTTCACACCGGCCAGAGTTCTTCCCGCCCTCGGTAACTGATTCAAGATATTTACGCTGTGTCCATTGTGTTAAATGTAACGAGAATACGAAGACATTTGTTGGAAATTGCAGAAGTTCATAATCTACAACGATGGGTTCGACAACAGCAGGTAAATAATTGATCCATGTTATCATCCCTGTCATGTCTTCCTCTGTGAAAAGTTTTTTCTGAGTTTACTTTACAAATATCAATAACTAATTATTATGGCTTCTTTATTAGGTACATGTTTCGAGTGACAGTGAAGTGTGCCACTTGTATTAGACTGCAGCCTGGAATCAAATACGACATTCAACTCGTGAACAGCAAAATACACCGATTGTTGGTCATGGACATGTGTGTATCAGCTGTGGCAAGTCACTTTTGAGAATAAGATCACACACACTCAGGACTAATTCTCCATGTGAGGAACTCATAAGGAATATGATTGCCCATCAGATTACACCATGTGAGGTTAGTGTTCAACAGTTTTTGATTTATGTAAGTGTGGTGCAGTGTTGTGTGCTGGTGGTGTTATTGAAACTTATTTTCACTCTGTTTGCATATCAACCCAAAAAGTAATTTTAGGTTTTCACATTTGCAAACACCTTTTTTATTTTATTTTGATCTATAGGTCTACATTTTTGTTTTTATTATTGTTTCAGCTACCATTATGTGTGCCATAATTACTGGGTAAGGACTGATAGAGAAGCATGACATTGGACTGCAGAACGGGAACCATTAACATTCACAATATTTAACAGGGATTCTACACAATTGATGATAGACTTCACTTGGCTGCTGCACTAATTAATAAATTCCACACAAAAATAAGAGACAGGGATGATGTGGCTCAAATACTAGAAATTGTTCATCAAAATATAGAAACAAATAATGATTTGTCTGAGTATGTTAGGGAATGCAATCTAAATAGATCTAGGGCAGACTAAAAATATAAATGTAGACACTGAAAATGTTAGAGAATTTCCTGTTTTAACATCCTGAGACTTAATATTAACTGGGTTGGGCACGGTTCAGACTAATATTTTCCCTCCTGCTCAATTTCTGGATGATGTACTGATTGTATATGATACAAATTATGTATAAGATCATAAAATACATAACAGATTTTATTAAGACTTAATATTGTATGTATATATTACAGTAAGATGATTGTTAAAAAACTGTATTTTTTAAATAATAAACATTTTATATCTTAAAAATCCGGACTCTTTTCTAAACCAAATCCTTTACCATTTCATTCATTAAATTGTATATAATCATTGCCATATGCTTTTATATGTGTGCACCCAGGGCCGAAGTCTCTATGGCCGGTGGGCATTTCCCTTTCTCTGGTATCGTAGGTGCTTTTACAAACACAAATTCTCACTGTATACACAACCGCCAACATCCGAACCACAGATAATAGAATACTAGTACCCGAACCAACCATCTTTAGTAATACTACTAGTATTCTATTATCTGTGGTCATACAAATATTGCCCCGTATGAGGATCGAACCCACATCGCGTGCAGAAGCCGATCACTCAGCCGCTACACCAAACGTCGGCAAATAAATAAAATAATATAGGAATACAGGCGTGATGCTATGTAACTATGTTATATACAACTTTTTAGAATGTGTAGGTACCTAAATAATATATCTCCCAAAAACTTTCACTGTTTTTAAAACCATATCTGGGTAACTTGTGTCGTCATGAGTCACCGAAAAATACAATTTTTTGTAGTATCACTTTCACGTATCGTTAGCGTAGACACATACCTCCAAGTGGTCTACAAACTTTTACTAAATTGAGAAACGACCAGTGTTGAAATGAAATGATATTTATTTCTGTAAGTAGATCATTAGAGACATTTTTACAAGTCTATGTTTTGTTTTTTTTATAGCTAGATGGCTTCGGCATTTCATAACTTAAGAGAATCATGGTCTCTTTTAAAGTCCAGACATAAAATAATGCAAATAATGTGAGTGGGAATGCAGGGCAATGTCTGAAATGGCCTTTTGAGGAAAGAACCATAGCAGCTTTGAGTAGACCAGTCCTAACTGACGGCAAGCATGCATTAGTCATTGTGTAGCTCAACCATATTTAAGGGAGCTCAACGACCCGTCGCACGACAATACAAATCAGTAGGACATTCGTGTAGGTCGTATGAAATTCTCTCTGTTGTGTTTCTCGAGGCCAACTGAGGCGAATAAAATAATTACATAGATATGCATTATTTGTATCTATGGAGTTTCTTGCCGGCTCTCCTCCTTGTGACTCACTATTTAGAACCGTGCTATAATTTTGACTTTTCAAAAGTACCAACTAGCTATTAGTATTTAATTGATTTTGACTTTAACTTTGAAGGGCAATGCAGCCATTCACATTACAGGACAAATGATGTTTAAACAACGAAGGTGTCCAGATGACAACGCGCAAACGGATACTACTGGTGTTGCTGGCGTCTATAGGCTGCCTTTGCCGTCTTACGATCAGGTGGCATGTATGCTTGTTTGTCTTAGGAACTTATAAAAAATAGCAAGGCATCGCTCTCTCCTCAGAAAAACAATAAAATTACGCAAATGCGTATGAAGATAGGCTTAAGCTGAAATGACTGAGGTCATTTATAACATAAATACAGCATTTAAGATAGACAGAGGAGCTGGTAAAGCCGTGGATGAAAGTATTGCAAAGAAAATCACTGAAAAACTCTAAGACGTCTTTATCCAGCAGCAGACGTCTTCTGACCAGTAAAAGCGTGCTGGAGTGCTTCAATGCCAGTTTCCTCAAGTTTATAACTTACGTAGAAACTTCTAGTATCTTCTAGAACGTTTTAGACTCTTCTAGAATCTTCTAGAGTTTTATGTGAAGAATTCTCTGGGTAGCCTCGCTTGGAGTGGCCTCCATGTAGTAACCGTTTTCCACTGGCTTCACTCCAGCAGGTGGGTAGGGTTTCCACCCAGATGCTATGTAACAATTAAGTAGGTACAATGTTTTCCAAAAAAAGAACAACTTATCCTTATCGGTGTGCTCGATGTTCGCGCATTCGGGAAATCTGCATATTTATGGATTGATGGATATTTTTCCCCAAGTGGATTTTATTTATTTATCTACTAAACGAAATTTAAGCAAGTTATATCTTACTATAGTCTTAAAAATCATCATCATTATCAGCATATATCAGTACACTGCTGGACGTAGGCCTCCCCCAATGTGCGACATATTACCCTGTCCTCGGCTTATCGCATCCAGCTACTGCCAGCGGCCATCCGCGAATCATCCTGCCAGAGGGCGTCCTACGCTACCGCTTGCCAAGTCGCGGTCTCTACTCAAGAACACGTCTACCCCAGCAGTTGTCGGTTCTTCTACAGATATATGGCCGGTATAAAAAAATATTTAGTGTAATCTGGATAATGTTTTGTTCTCTTGGTGCTTCTCGTCTCTACGACTTATGGCGTCCGGCGGATCGAATTTTCAAAACAAACATAATTATGTAATACAAAAATAAATCGTAGGTACTCAAATTTTTTAAAATCTAATATCAGGTATTATTAGGATTGAGATACCGTTATTCTAGATTTCTACCGTAGATACTATTTTGTCTACTTCACTGGATGGATATAAAAAACCGGAAAATCGTTCCAAACTTAGTCAAGTTAAGTTAATCAAGAATCGCATTCGCTTACATTACATACTTTATATACATTTCCAGTGAAGATTTTTTTTTTATAGGATAGGGTAGCAAACGAGCAGACACCTGATGGTAAGCGATAACCGCCGCCCATGGACACCCGCAACACCAGAGGAGTCACAAGTGCGTCGCCTTTTAAAAGGGTTTGGGCCTCCGGTAACCTCATTCACTCCGTGAAACACAACGCAAGCGTTGTTTCACGCCCGCGCCGGTTTACTGTGAGGCCGTGCTATCACTCCGGTCGAGCCGGCCCATTCGTGCCGAAGCATGGCTTTCCCACATCAAAAAAATTTGATAAGGTATATTAGTGTGGCATGTGTATTTTAGATAAGGTAGAGCGAAACCTAGATTAACGGTCTAGATTGAATAAGTTGTGTTTGAAATGTTTGAATTAGGATTTATTTTGGTATTACCGTTGTATGGGAAATTCGGCTCGCTGGACTATAAATTTTAATGAATAATCTTACATATAGGAACTTGTTCTTCATGCAGGCTCTGATGACCACCGTTATGTATGTGAAGGTGAATCTCCTTCTGCGCAGGCGGCTCCCACCCGTGGTTGTGGGATTTCTGGCCGAAGAGGGCCCCAACCTGTAACGAAAAGAATATAGGTACTAACAAACTTTTTATGTTATATCTCCATTTTATGGGATAGGGGGATAAACGAGCAAACGGATCACCTGATCGTCAGCGCTAACCGCCGCCCATGGACACACGCAACACCAGAGGAGTCGCAAGTGCGTTGCCCGCCTTTAAAAGGGTTTGGGCCTCCGGTAACCTCAACTCACTCGACGAAACACAACGCAAGCGTTGTTTCACGCCGGTTTTCTGTGAGGCCGTGGTATCACTCCGGTCGAGCCGGCCCATTCGTGCCGCAGCATGGCTCTCCCACGTGTGCACCCAGTGTGCTCCAGAGCACTTAAATTCCAGTTTTTATCATGAAATACTATTAAGCCTGTTGTTTTTCAGGGTCCGTACCCAAAGGGTAAAAACGGGACCCGATTACTAAGATTTCACTGTCTGTCTGTCCGTCTGTCTGTCACCAGGCTGTATCTCAAGAACCGCGATAGCTAGACATTTGAAATTTTCACAGATATTGTATTTCTGTTGCCGTTATAGCAACGAAATACTAAAAAACCGACTCGCACTTGGCTGGTTTTTTTTTATAAATACGTTGACCCATACTAGGACTTTCCACCGTATCGTGGGTGCTTTAAAATATTTGCTCCGTGTGGTGATCGAACCCACAACACGTGGCGTACCTAGTATCCGATCGCTCAGTCGCTACGCCAACGGTGTCGTCAATGTACTTAATGTGTAATGTCATGTCAATCAATGTCGTTATGTGTGTTATAGTCCTTCTGGCGCGAGTAAAACCGATGTTACCCGCACTTTTGTTATAATACACAAAGTATACTTGTGTGTTTCCTTTGTAAGGGAAAGCAAAACTGAAATTGATATGCTCAAGCAATTTTGTAAAGAGCTATTAGCGGCCCCTAAGTGTTGTCAACAATAATGACATTCGTGTCAGCAGTCTATTGTCATTCATTCATTCATTCATTCACTCACAACAACCGGTTGTCTGCCACGTGTTGTCGTTCGTCATGCTAACATGAACGTCATATCTGCCTCGTTAGGTTTAGTGGGCCAGAACCAAATAATTTATACAACCGACAACGTGCCTAAAAAGCTGGTGAATAGTTACTTAAAAAAATTTACATACCATCACGCCCGCATTCCCCGAAGGGCTAGGCAGAGGCGTACACCACATTTCGGATGTATATTTAGGTCCCATGTAATAGGGGGTGAGTCTAGGCACTAATTCCAAACTCCGAACTGCTACTGGGGATTTTATTTATAGTAATTGAACCCAGGACCGCTAGCGTAGCAGTCACGCTCAGGACCAATAGGCTAATGAGGCAATTGTATAAAAATATAAAACTTCATAAAACTTCATTTATTTAACTATAATGTCTTTTGTCTTGTTTTGACACGTAATTATCTGTGACAGGGTAAAGCAGACAAAAACATATTATAGTTATAAGAAGTAGGTATAGAATATGTTTATATTTTTATGAATAAAGGGGGTTAGAGGTTAAGTTATTTGGGAAATCCCCACATGATTAGGATTAATGGGATCACTATTGAAGGCGAGGCACATGGATGAGTGGTTGAGCCTCACGGGAAACTTGCTCACTCCAAGAAATTCATAGGTTCCTCATCAAGATGGCAAAATGCCATTTGGAACTCAAGCAGGCGACAGGCCCGTCACTTGATGGGGGCGCTGACCGGACATTTCGGGACTAACGCTCTCCTTCAAAAAATGGGTCTGACGGAGACATCAGCCTGCAGGGCCTGTAAAAGGATAATTGAGAGCATGGAACACCTTCTGTGTACATGCGATGCACTGGCTAGAAAGCGAATGTGCCTCTTGGGGCAGGGTTATCCAGGACCAGAGGACTATAGACTCATACCCCCAGAACTCATTATAAAGCTTATGGAAGAGCTGTTTGAAGAACTGGGGGAGGATGAGGATTAGGTATCTAGGGGAAGCACAAAAGATCCCATTGGGTCGAAGTGCTCTGAGGCCTTGCTGCCTCGGCCCCACACAAGATAAGATAAGATAAGATCACTATTGAAATTGATATCAACAAGCATCAACCACACAGTTATTTATAACACATATTTACTACCTTTACTTACCGAGTGAAAGTAACTTTTACAACCGGATTCTAGAGAGAGATGGGTATACATTTAAAGTCGAGATAGACAGAGATGGAATAAGTATCGGCTGTCTGACATCTTCGCGAAACAATTGTAATGATGTCACTAGGTTTTGCAGATACCTTCAAACGTTTTGGTTATCCCTAAGCCCATTGAGGTAGGCAGAACAGGGCAGAACCTAGAGAACACAACTTGCTTTTCGGTTTTGGGTCCATAAGTAATAGGTACAACATTATTTTTAGTAGGTAATGCGAAACCTGAATATAGTTTTAAATGAATCGATCCAATAATTTTTACGCCTTGTTATATTTTGTCCTAAAAATATTAAGGCCGATATGATGGGAGAGGGAGGAGGAGGAAGTGAATGGTGAGACAACGGCTGACAGGGATGAATGGAAGAAAAGGACATGCTGCGCCGACCCCAAGTAGATTGAGACAAGGCGCACGTTTAGAACAAAAGTGACATAATTCAAAATTTTGACAAAAGGATTTTATAAAACAGAGAAGCTCGTAATATCATATTCTATCAATTCATCCATAAAAAACTGCCACTTTTAGGCTAGGACCATAATGATAAACCCATAATGATAATGTCTTGTCTCGAGTAATAATTGATACGTTTTATTTCACACTAAATATATAACGCTATATCGGATTATATTGACAAATATCTTTTGTATAAATCTTAAAACAATCCTTGAACCACAATAAAAATTTAAAAATATACAGCAAAACCTATTTAACTTAATAAATTAATATTATAATCCAAATACTACTATGTGATAAAAAATCTGATTCTATGAGATTGCCTAAAAACAAGAATTTTGGATTATATCACTTTTGTTCTAAAGGTGCGAAGGGCAGGAAGAAGAAGATTTGTGGGACTACTAAGTATCTTTCCACAATCGTACGCGCACAACAGAAGTCACGGCATGGTACTAGGCGCAGGCGCACAGCGGGGCGGGGGTAATACTCAATACTCAATACTTTATTGCGTACCATAATGTAGATATAGATGTTATATTAATATTAAAGGAGCAATTATGGACCCTGTCGGGCACAGCAAAGTTCAATTCATGAGAGAGGAGGAAAGTGCTTTATTTTTTATTAATTTTTACACTCAAATTTAATTTATATTAATTTATAATTATTATTTTAATAACTGTAGTATTTGGTAACTGTATTGATAATATTTTATACTTTACTAAAATTATGTAGGTAGGTAATTTTTATTTTGTGATTATATTATTTATTTATAGAATTTGGTAAGCAGGTTTTGTACGAACAACCAGGTAACATAGCAAGCTTATAACTTCGTGATTTTACAGTTTGGAAATGTTGTGCATAGATTCTTTACATTAAATACAGTGTGTCTCGGGTTTCTGATATACTAAAACTAATGCTATTTAAAGTCCACCACGTTGACTTAATGCGGGTTGACATAGGTACTTCACACGCCGCCGAGAAAATCTCTCCGGCATGCAGGTTTCCTCACGATGTTTTCCTTCGCCGTTTAAGCGCGTGATAACACATAACATAACTCCGAAAAGTCAGAGGTGCTAGAAAACGAGACCTAGCTTTGACTTGGCAGTCCTATTACTAGGCTATACATACATACATACATAAAGTCACGCCTCTTTCCCGTAGGGGTAGGCAGAGACCACAGACTTCCACTTGCTACGATTCTAACATACCTCTTTAGCTTCATCCACACTCATCAATCTTTTCATACATGAACGTCGGTTTAGGGTACTCTTGACCAAGCCATTTTTCAAAACGTCCTCAATCTGATTTCGGAACGTTCGCCTAGGCCTTCCTAGGCTATCACAGTTAATACTTACTCTTTGGAGTGGATTGTGCTTGGAAATTCCGTCCAGAGATGACAGTCTTCAAGCATGAATTTGAAGATTACCTTAGCAGCTCCCGCGATAAGTAGCAGCTTCAATATGACCAGGGTAATGACGAGGGTCTTAACGCCGACCAGAGCAGCCACCACAGCCCACGTGGAAGCTGCTCCCACTTGGAATATCACCGGGATCAGCGCTGACATCATCTTCTTGAAAGGACGTCCAAATGTCCTTCCTGAAAATGATAGTTACCGATAAATTGATATAATGACTACCTCATTAGCCTAGTGGTCCTCAGCGCGACTGCTACGCTTGAGGTCCTAGGTTCGATTCCCAGGTCGAGCAAAGTGTTATTGGGTTTTTATATAAAATTCCCAGTAACAGGTCGGAGTTTGGAATTTGTGCCCGGTTAATGGCAATAGGCTCACCCTCTATTACATGGGACACCTAAACATACCGGCGAACTGTACTGGGTGTACGCCTCTGCCTAACCCTTACCCTATATATTAATACAATATGGTCCGACCCGTAAACGTAATTGTTAGGCGTCGATCCGGTTCTATTTATATAATCATTTTCAATTTACAAGTGCAAAAAATATCCCCGAGAAACGAGGTACCTAATTGAAATGGCTTCTCGGAGAGCAAGTAAAGCCGTCGGTCCCGGTTGTCATACGAACATCTTTGACAATTGTTAGTGGTAGTCAGAAGCCCAAAAATGCCTGACAACCAGTCTACCCTCCGAATATCGGTATTGCACAGAAATTGGGTTGCGGAGGTCTGATGGCAGTCGCTTCGTGTAAAATGCTATTCAGCCGCATCTGGTTAGACTGGAAGCCGACACCAATATAATTCGGAAAAGGCTCGGAGGATGATGAGGTAACTGAAACGGCAATACTTACGATGAAAGTGACAGCGTTCATGAGTTTAAAACATATTAGAACCTATGATGACTATATCTAAAAGAGGCAAACCGACGGGCCGTCGGACTTGCCTCATGTGGTTGCCGGTTCAAAACCCACCCATTGCACTATCGACGTGAACCCACTCGTAACACAAAAATGCTTAGCACGAGATGTTAACGTGAATCCTAGTAATGTGTAGAAATTACTCAAAGTAATAGTACCTATTTACATATCTACATTTAACCGTAGGAGAGCCATGCTTCGGCACGACTGGGCCGGCTCGACAGGACTGATACCACGGCCTCACAGAAACCCGGCGTGAAACAACACTTACGTTGTGTTTCGCCGATTGAGTGAGAATATCGGAGGCCCAAACACTTTTAAAAGGCGGGCAACGCATCCTCTGGTGTTGCGGGTGTTCATGGGCTGTGGTAATCGCTTACCATCAGGTGATCCGTCTGCTCGTTTGCCCCCTATGCCATCAAAAAAACATATGTATTCGCCGAAGGGTTAGGCAGAGGCGTACTAATGTACACCCACAGTTCGCAGGTATGTTTAGATCCCATTTATTAGGGGGGCCTATGAGAAGCTTTTTCTTTTCTTTCTATAATGTGTTTTGAACTAACATCTGGCATCTTTAGTCACTGAAGCTGCACCAATTGTATAAAATTGGACCACCAAAACTATATGATAGGTACCGTAAATATAGTATACACTACGTTCATACTCTATTAATTTTTGGAGGTAGGCAGTTATCCTAACGGTACGTATGTTGGTCACTGAAATATGTTACTTTCATACGATTTGACGACGATGATTCTATTATTTTTAGAGGTTTATGTGTGCTACACACTTGTCGATATTTTTATATCGATATATCTATGTTTGTTACGGGTTGGCGCAAAAACTACTGAATAGATTTTAATTTTGTTATCATTGTTAGAATGTGAAGCCGAAGCCAAAAGAGCCGTGATAGCCTAGTGATATGACCATTGGACTGCCAAGTCAAAGGTCTCGAGTTCAAATCCAAGGCATGCACCTCTGACTTTTCGAAGTTATGTGCGTATTAATTGTTAATTATCACGCGCTTAAACGGTGAAGGATAACATCGTGAGAAAACCTGCACGTCTGAGAGATTTTCTCGATGGCGTGTGAAGTCTGCCAACCCGCATTAGGCTAGCGTGGTGGACTATAGCCTAATCCCTTTCATTGTTAGAGGAGACCCGTGCCCAGCAGTGGGATATATAATGGGTTGATTATGTTATGTTATGTGTTAGAAAGTATGTGCTCCAAATTAAAAACTGGTATACTTCTTATCTCATATAATTAAACAGAACCTGAGATACTGCTTGACCTTGGAAGAAAGCCAGAATCGTTCCTGTCTTTAAGAAAGGTGATAATTCGGATGTTAAAAATTACCGGCCTATTTCTATTCTTTCCTGTTTCTCTAAAATATTTGAATCTCTCGTTTGCCCAGCTATAACTCTGCATGCTAAACCACATATTTCATCACATCAACATGGATTCATGCTCGGTCGCTCCACAGAAACAAACTTGGTAACATATCTCAATGATTTGGCACGTGATCTTGATGATGGACGTCAGGTTGACGCAATTTACACTGATTTTAGCAGTGCTTTTGATAAGGTTAATCATTGCTTGTTAGTTCGGAAAATGGAATTAATTGGAATAGGTGGTCCTTTATTGCGTTGGCTTACTTCTTATTTGTCTAAGAGATCTCAGTTAGTTGCGGTAGGAGGATTCGAGTCTCGATCCTATTATGCCAACTCGGGAGTTCCACAAGGATCCCATCTAGGACCCGTACTTTTTCTTATATTTGTCAACGACCTCTCGTCTTGGATTTTTAACTGCAAATTCTCCTTCTACGCGGACGATCTGAAGATCTATAAAACAGTTGAGTCGCTTGATGATTCTACTCAGTTACAAAACGACTTAAACCGTATTAATCTCTGGTGTGAAAATAATGGTATGTTCCTTAATGTTACTAAATGTTATCAAATAACATTCACTAGAAAAAAAATACCGCTTACAATTGCATACACGCTTAATGGTGCCAAACTGGAATGTGTAAATCAGAGACCTCGGAATAACTATAGATAGTAAACTGTACTTTATCCCTCACATTGATACCATAGTAAAAAAGTCCGCTCAAGTGCTCGGTTTTCTCAAACGTAATACCAATAGTTTCAAACATCCTCAAACAAAGTTACTTTTGTACAAGTCTCTTGTCAGAAGCAACTTAGAATACGCCAGTACAGCTTGGTGTCCATCATACGCTGTTCACTCTCAGCGTATAGAGCGTATTCAACGCTCGTTCACACGTTCCTTAGCTTTTGGTACTCGTGGTATATCTCACAGATCCCCCTATAGTCAAAGATTATCCTTCTTTAAATTAACAACTCTGCACGATAGGCGCGTAATGCTTGGTATCTTATTTATTCACAAGCTCCTTAATGGTAAAATTGATGACAGTTATCTCTTGTCTCAGATTCCACTTACAGTACCCCGAAAAATACCTCGTAAATCCCTTACAAAAACATTTTGTCCTCCATTCTGCCGAACAAATATTGGTGCACATAGTCCTCTGATTCGAATATTTAATCAATATAATATGCTTAATCAAAAATTAAACTCTAAGTTAGATATATTTCATGACTCCTTGTCCGGTATTAGAAAAGTTTTAGAATTAAGTTTCAATTGTAATGTCGAATCTTTATGATAATATTTAAGCAATAGTAATATAGTTCTGTAGTTTCTCAAATGTAAAACCTACTTTTATAATTTCTAACTGTTTTAAATTCCTATAATAATAATGTTCTGTTTGTTTGTATCTCTGTAAATGTAATGTACACCTCTAATTGGTATATACATAAGAAAACATGCCTTCAACCATTGATCTCAAGATTTATGTATCATGTATTTGCTGTTGGTGTACTCAATAAATAAATAAAATAAATAAATAAACCTCTCAAATGTATAGAGACCCATACTAAGAAGAGATCATCACTGTTGGTTTTTGAGCTTCATGCAAGCGAAGCTGCGGGCAGAAAAACGGACAAGAATTTAAAAAATCATATTTTCGGTTCGGGTTCGGGTTTATATACCCTAACCCACTTGGGTTTTTTTTTAATATTTTCGTTGTACAGATTTTAATTTTATAATAGTAGAGATATCTATCGATATGAGGGGCTCGTGGCTAAGTAATAACTAAGCTGAACAACTGATCTGCAAGGTTAAGCAGCGCTCGCCGCGGTCAATGTGTGGATGGGTAACCATTCTTAACACGTATAAGACCCGCCGTGCCTCGGGAGCACGTCAAGCCGTCGGTCCCGGTTGTCATACGAACATCTTTGACAATTGGTAGTCAAAACCCCAAAAGCCTGACACCAGTCTCTCCCTCGAATATCGGTGTTGCCAAGAAATGGGGTTACGGAGGTCTGATGGCAGTCGCTTCGTGTTAAATCCTGATATTCAGCCGCATCGAGGTAGACTGGAAGCCGACCCGATAATTTGGAATAGGCTCAGAAGATCTCTCTATCGATAGATATTCGGGGAATACAGGCGTGATTGTATGTTCTGATTTCTGACACTTACGCGAATATTAAACATTGAAATGAAACTAGTTTTTACGGATTCTATCGCGATATATTGAATCGCGTCGGGAATTAAATAATATCAATATACCACGATAAAATCCGTAAAAACTAGTTTCATTTCAATGTGATGGTTTGTTATTAAGTAGATAATTACTTGACTTGCAATCTTTCTTGTCATAAGTAATGAAGGAGTCGCTGGAGAGGCGCCATTGCGCTCTCAGTACGGCTGATACAGTTGCTTAAGAGATTTCAATGTGTAAATAACGACTCATCCAAAAAACGATTGCGGCAACCGCTGCTTAACCTCGAAAGTCGATCGATTTGTGCAACTGTTAGGTACAAGTTCTCTTAAAACATTTGAATTCTAAGGACCAATATCAAATGACTTCGTCCGAATAAGCTGATGATCTACAGATATGAATGACATACTCTACTCGTCATCATCCTAAACCAGGCCACTGTCGGTCGTCCTCCTCTAATGTGGGCAATTTCACCCTGTCCTCATCCAGCCTCCAGCTTCAAAGACAAAGTCAAAATGTTTCACTTCAATTAGACCATTATAAAAGGTACTTTTGAAAAGTCAAACTAGTTCCACGGTTCCAAAAAGTGGGTCTTATGGAAAAAGAGCCGGCAAAAACTGCATAGTTAGATACTCTTTTAAAAAATATATCAACTTGGATTACAATATTTAGTTTTACAGCTTTGTTTTTAAATAGTTACTGAGAATGATGCAGTTCGATGAGCAAGATCCATTCGTAACTCATATATAAAAAAAAGGAATTGCCACAGCAAGAAAGAGCTGACCAGCCCCGACAGACAGCACCCGTTCACGAGCATGACGTGTGTATCGGCGTCAACAACCTCTCGCAAATCATCACTCCATCTTGCCGGAGGGCACCTTGCACTATGTTTTGCCCAGTCGCGGTCTCTACTCGATGGTAGAAAAAGGTTTTTTTTTCTTTCAGCTACTATCGTCTCACTGGAGGGTAAAGAGGATATGATGCAAGGTGGTTGCGCCCCCTAAGGGGTCTTAAGCGGTGACTTAAGCGACTTAAGCTTAAGACTTAAGAAATACTTGAGTTTCCAACTATTTTACTATAGGGCGCTAGGATAATGATTGCACACGGACGCTACATGGGCTAAAGGCGCCTCTGAGAGGACTTTTACCCTCCTTAAACTCCTCTCAGCTTAGGGCCTTCTGCGGCCAATCCTTCCAAGGAAACTGTCCCTTAAAACCAAGGAGGAACATTAATTCGCAATTCGCTGAATGTCGCATAACTATTGAAAATAAACATAACATAACTACCATCACGCCTGTAATTCCCCGAAGGGTTCAGAGGGGTACTAATGTACACCCACAGTTTGCCGGTATGTTTAGGTCCCATGTAATAGGGGGCGAGCCTATTGCCATTAACCGGGCACAAATTCCTAACTCCGAGCTGCTACTGGGAATGTCATAGAAAAATCCAATAACACTGCTCGAGCTGGGAATCGAACCCAGGACCTCTAGCGGAGCAGTCGCATACCTGAAAGAGGGACACTCGAGAAGCCCACCTCAGTAGTTTCGGATCTGGCAGTTTGCAGTCTGTAGGGGCTCTTATGGCAAGACAACGCTTGAGCAACTCCTCTGGTGTTGTATGTGTCTATGGGCGACGAGCACTACTTAGCACCAGGTGGCGCGCCAGGGTCCGTTGCCGACTTAATCAATAAAAAAAAACATTCAAAGGGCTGTATTTAACCTCATCATTATCAACCTACTTACTGTTCCAATGCTGGACAAGGGTCTCATTTAAAAACATAGTCAACTAAAAAAAAAAAAAACTGCAGTACCTAATGCGGGATAGCAGACTTCACACGACGTCGACAAAAATCTCTCAGGCGTGCAGGTTTCCTCACGACGATTTTTGTGGTATTAAGCACATAATTGCGAAAATTTAGAGGTGTATATCTTGGCCTTGAACTCGAGACCTACAGTCAATTTGTGGTCGCATCATTGACTATTCACTGCAAAACATTTTAATATTTATGAAATGATGAAACGACATATTTTATTTCTGCACGTGTATGTATAAATATATTAAATATTCTTCGACATTTTAGACAGAACCATCTAGTCCCAAACTAAGCAGACCTTGTACTATGGGTACTGGACAATGGATATAATACTTATATCCTTTTTTTGTAAATACATACTTATCCCTACTAATCCCTACTAATATTATAAATGCGAAAGTAACTCTGTCTGTTACGCTTTCCCGCTTAAACCTCTCGACCGATTTTGATGAAATTTGGTACAGACAATCTTTAGACCCTGAGAAAGGACATAGGCTACCTTTTATTGCGATTTGTATGGGATTTCTTAATTTTAAAAGATACGCAGACGAAGTCGCGGGTACCAGCTAGTAATACATAAGAAACACCCAGACGACAAACACATACATATTCATCACATAAACTATTGTGTTCTGTGGGAATCGAATGACGACCTCGTGTTCAGCACTCCGGTATTCGAACCACTAAACCACAGAGCTCGTCGAAGTCGCAGATAACTTCGAAGGCAAATTGATGACATTTTTTTTTGAAATTTCTTTAACTAGATGGCACCGGCTTTTCTTAACTGATGATCTGACTGATTTCCCGAAGGTAACCTTTCGGGAAATCAGTCGGTTCGTCAGATGAGTAGACCCTTTTTTGGAGTAGAAAATACTGATAGATCTTCGGCCACCTGAGAACGCAGCAAAGTATGCCGACTAAAAATCGCATACCGGCGAACTGTGGGTTAGTAAACCTCTGAATATACCTACTCTACTCTAATATTTTGCAAATTAATTGCTAATTAGCAATATGTAACTGCTACATTGTAATTATAAAAAATGCGCGCCTTCAGAAGTCCGTCTTATGGAACAACTAAAACATGCTAACTCTCACAAACCAAATATATGCGTCAGCATTGCCACTTCACCGTAATGGTAAACAAAAGAAAATATTATTGAAGACTACCTTCTGCCCGCGTCTTCGTCTGCGTGGAATTCAGAATTGGGTCCGGCCTAGATAAAAAGTAGCCCATGTGTTATTCCAGACCATCTATCTCTGTGCAAAATTTTACCCTGATCCCATCAGCCGTTCTGGCGTGAAAGAGTAACAAACATTTATCCGTCATGGATTGACCTCACAAATGTTCGCATTTATAATATGGATAGGATATACCTATGCATTTTATTGATAGAAAATTTGATCTTAGGCGTTCCTCTGGTTAAGTATGCTTTGCCACAACGCTTCCGGAGACCTAAGATGTCAAATTGATCGATTTTTTCTTTCACAAAAATTTTCACAGAAATATTTATAATAACACGTAAATGCTATAGCTTTCGAAAGATGAGGAGGAAATATCATAATCTACTGACCCTAATGGAGCTGCAAAAAGTTTATAGCTCACGGCAAATCGCAGGTAATCACTGTAAACATTGCGGTATTATGTAGTTTTTGTTGTAATATCATTTGTGAAGAGGTTCTCACCGAGGAGAATCGACGATGTTCAATTTTATACATACATCTATAGATGGATCGGAACCTAGAAGAGTCTGGCTTGCTGTCTGAGCGTAATGAATTGAATTATCGAGGTTTTAGCTAGCGAAGTAGAAAGGATCTCTTGATAAAATCAAAGAATCCGAGGATAATAATAATTAGTGAAAACATTTATATGACAATCCTTTTCTTTAATGGTTGGATTGATTTTGAGAGCAGAGTTGGCTATTATTTTTTACATAAAATTTTAGCTCGTGCGTGACTAAGTAATAATAATGCGCCGATCAATCGGATTGCAAGGTTAAACTCTTGCCGCGGTCAATCTATAGATCAGAGGTCCTCAAACTTATTTCGTATACCGCTCATTTCAAGAATCAATTATTTTATAGCGCCCCTTAAAATTTTTAAGGGGCGCTTAAAAATCACTTATTTTACGGTTCAACACGTCCAATTTTCTCTGGTCTCTTTACCGCCCCCGAAGGTCTCCAGCCCACAATGAAGCGTTATCACCCACTTTGAGAAAGACTGCTAAATCAATGACGAGATCTCTCTCATTTCGACCATGTTCAGTTGATTAGTATTACGTAAAACAATTTTTGTGATTACATTATCACAACTGATTTATTTTCTAATACTTAATTATGTTTTTCGCTTTCTCTTTTAAACCAATCCGGTTGTCGGAGAAATTGCCCTACGATACAGTTGAATCAATTTGTTGATTATGTAATGTACCTACCTAATTATTATTAAAATCGCAATATAATTGGGTTAATGGCAATAAGTACATCCCTATTACATGGGACCTGAACATGAACTGTGGATGTAGCTAGGTACATTAGTAGGTACCTACTTCTTTGTTAGTAATTTATACATTAATATGAATTTGCCCCATTAGGCTATGAGGCAGGTTATAGTATTCAATGGTTCTTTTTTAAGTTGAAACTCATTTTATAATCTTCGGCAGGTACGCATAAAGTTCTTCCCCAAGGAAGTGCTCAAACAGGCGTTGCGGTTCTGGGGTGGTATTTTAAGAGGGCACCGTGCCTCTTACACACCGTGCCCGTCTTATGCTGATGGTGGTCACCGAAATCCCACACTCCCCGGTCTAATCCCCAAAGTCCATCCGCCTTTTGAAGGTTTCCTCCCGTAAACAAAAAAAAAGGTTTTATAGTTCCTGTAATAAGTTTCACACCAATTTTTTTTTAATTTATTGTAATAGGTAGGTAGGTATACCAGAAGATAACTTAAAAAATATTTACCGACTGATGTGTCTATACTTCTCCCTTCGCTTTTCGCCATTTTCACATCAAAATAATCACTTTGGTTATGTTTATTGTCTAAATAATTATATTTAACTAGATCTTTGGTATCGATAACACCACTAACTAGGCTGTTTACATCCGCACCACAACTGGGTCGCGAAATAAAAAGTAAAAACAAACAAATATAAGTCAAACGACCATACATTTTCACTGTTTTAATTAGCAGAATATGAAAACACGGTATAAACCACTTGATTATTTCTTTTAAATCCATATTTTTATTTTCGTAAGTGTTTAGCAACGTATTTTGTTAAAATACACGCGCGGCCAATCGGAAAGTGCGGCAAACGACATTTCGCGCCAAACGCTACGTCAAAACTAAGAGCGAAGAGGTTGGTAACCCATTTCTTCTTTCACTATGGCCTAAAGTCGTTTCCACACTGCGATGCCAAATAAACGACTTCGCCTCGAGTCTGCGAGTAACTTTCGCTTTCCAAATTAAAATTCATGTCCTGTCCGATTTAAGTTAAAACGTAACCAACAAGCGATTTTAAGAAAACGGGAGAAAATGCGAGAAAGTTTTCTTTTTTTTAAATTTGGGTCGCGTTCGTTTTAGCTATTGTGTTTTTCTAATAAGTACTTACTAGACGGATGTGCATTGTTTTAACTTCCACATTAGTGAATAAAAATAAAAACTGTCTGTTTTTGGCGCGCGATATAAAAATAAATGTAGAGACAATATAATTTTATTTACGTTACAGTGTGATCTAGTCTTAATGTGGGGTCCGGTTTTGAATTAAGATTTCAACGATTGGATTATTCGGTTTCTTTTATAATATCATTGACATTTCCTGTATACAACCAATTCTATTTCTTTAAGCCTGAGTGTAATGAGAAATACCGTGAAACATTTTATCAATTTCTACGTAATTTGTCTGAGTTACCTATAGATCTACATCTGGTACAACTAGTAGTCTTCATAGAATTATGTTGGGGATTTTCATTATAACCAATTGCAGCTGGACTGGAAATAGTACATAAGTAGGTACTTACACAACCTATATTTTTATACGAAACGTTTAAAACATTAGATCTCTTTTTCTGTAACCAGCAGATCCAGGCTAAATGGCTGTCTGACCTTCCCAAAAGCATTGGAGTCCGACAAATATTATATTAAAATAGATATTTATCCTACTTTCTATTAACCCGTTCAAAACCGAAATCCTGGATCGACCATAGTCTGTTTCAACCTAATGCAATTTCTGTGCAAAACAGAGGATCTTATCTAAAGCTAAACTGGTTGTCAGATGTTCGCCTGTTTGGGCTCTGCTAACACGAACAATTGCCTACTTAAAGAAACAACAAATTCTTGACAGTTTTATCTGTAAGAAGGCAGGCCATACAATAATACCACGTGCAATCAAGGTAGAGGAGTGTCTTAAAAAAAAACGAAACAAAATATTCATGTTCTTTTTTTAAAATTGTGGGTAAGTTATCCATAGTAATGTACCCCAAGATCTAGGCACAGGCCTAGACCTACACTGAATCACAGACTAAATATAGCTAGTTAGATTATTTTAAAAATATTAGATTTGTTTTGTTCAGAGGAGCCTGAGGAGCTGACCACTCTCCGCGAGTCGTGCTCGTGGCATCAAAACAAACCGTTTTAGCGGTAAGTTCCATAAATTATTTTGTTCTCTGATATAGATGGAATACGCCAATCAATATATATTAAACCTTTAATTATTTAATTACTGACACAAATCACAATACAAAAGTCTATTGTTTTCTTCTACTCCGGGCAAATTGAATACGTTTTTTTCTCTAACAAAGACGAAGTAAATAAATTAAGTAGGTATGACAATTTAACATTTAATGCTTTGTAAATATCAAAACAGTTATCATTAAACTTGCGTAGTTATATCGATGATATTATAAGCAAGTTTGAAAAAAAAACATTAAAATATCATAAATCCAATTTAAAAGTAGGTAATGCACTAAAAGATCGTAATATTAACTATAAATTAAGTTAGCTAAGTAAGTATTATGAGCTGAAAGGCGAAGTTAAATAACTACAAGTGGAACCCATTAATTTTCTTTCGGTTTATATTTACAATTGCGTCCCGCCTATACAAGATACGCACGAAGAACATAACCCTTCCTTAGCAGTCTGGTAAAAAGTAGGTACTTAACGTTAATGCGGTTAGCGAAAAGAACAACTAAAAACCAACGGGTACGGGGCACTCCGGGAGTGCCGGCAGAAGTGAAAACTCGAACATTAACTTATGCATTTTTGATATTTTGGAATGGTTAGGGAATAATTTCGCACGAGTTGCATTAATTGTCAGTTTATAAGTACTATCAATTATGTTGTGGTAAAATACAATATTCATTTTACCCATCCCAAAAAGTGCACAAGGACGCTAAAGGAGTTTTCACTTCAAAAAATAATAAAATGTGAATTTTGTGTGTTATAACAGCTAAGTGAGTGAATCACTTTCCTTCATTACCGGACGTTAAGTTTTTATATATTTGCCTTAAAAAAAACAGTCGAAAATTCGTTCGGTAACCATGTGTGGTAAGTGTTAACAGATTAGTGACACTATGTTATACCGTGAAAGATGAAAGTGTTAGTGTTTATGCGTTTGTAACGAAA
Source organism: Acronicta leporina (assembly GCA_947256265.1). Classification (NCBI taxonomy): domain Eukaryota; kingdom Metazoa; phylum Arthropoda; class Insecta; order Lepidoptera; family Noctuidae; genus Acronicta; species Acronicta leporina. The sequence continues at coordinate 1,549,442 of OX366538.1, forward strand.
TTCATAAGAAGTCGTCGACGCATTGCGTGTTATGCGTTCACGGTAGAGTAGGAACCAGTGTTGGTGAACTCAGGGCCCGTTTACACAACAAAATGTTTAAATATATGGAGGGCGAGGGCTCGACGGAGCTTGAATTGTCCACGAAAACATAATACTACAATAAATCGTAATCCAAACAATATTAATTTATCAAATTGTGTATCTCATCATCATCTTTCGAGCCTTTAAGTTGAGGTCGGCTTCTAGTCTAACCAGATGCGGTTGAATATCAGTACCTATTTTACACGAAGCAACTGCCATCAGACCTCCGCAACACAATTTCTGGGCAATACCGATATTCGGAGGACAGACTGGTTGGTCAGGGTTTTTGGGCTGCAAACAATTTGTCAAAGATGTTCGTATGACAACTGCGACCGACAGCTTTACGTGCTCCCCGAGGCACGCAGGGGTCTCGATGTGTTAAGTCAAAGTCAAAGTCAAAGATATTTATTGCTTTAAAACTGTGTACATAATGGTGTTTAACAATTTTTGGTAGGTTTCAACAGTCTACCCAGTCGGGTGTAGCAATATAAAATAATAAAATCTAATAAACATAGGTGTCTGTGCTAACAATCTTATAAACAGTCTTGAAGACAATAACAATTATTATTTTTGGCAAAATATTCATGCATATTATAAAAAACATTTTTGATTAACCACTTTTTTAAAACTCTCTTGAATAATTTACCATTTAGTTTTTTTAAATCTACAGGTAAGTGGTTATAAAATCGTATGGCTGTGATATATGTACTTTTATAATAAATCATATTATGTATATTTGGCAAGTTTAAATCATATTTGTATTTATTACGTACATTGGGTTTAGATATGCACTTAGGACTAAAGGAGTGAATATTAGGTATGCTTGACAAATAAACACAGCTCTAAAATATATATACCAGTTAGAGTGAGGAAACCCTTTTCACAAAAGATGGATCTCAACGATTCAAGAACGGTAGAAACCTAGATTAACGGTATCTCAATCGGAATATTCGTATTGAGATACCGTTAAGCTAGGTTTCTACTGAACCAAATTGTCTACTACTACCTACTTCACTGGAAATAAACGAAATCGGGGTAAGCCTATTGCTACGAGGTGCAATTAAAATTTTAATATAAATCTATATCTATACTAATATACAAAGCTGAAGAGTTTGTTTGTTTGAACGCGCTAATCTCAGGAACTACTGGCCCGATTTGAAAAATTATTTCAATGTTAGTTAGCGTATTTATTGGGAAAGGCTAGGCTATATATCATCACGCTACGCGGTCGAAGTCGCGGGCAGAAGCTAGTTTTTAATGTATAAAGCTGAAGAGTTTGTTTGTTAGTTTGCTTGAACGCGCTAATCTCAGGAACTACTGGTCCGATCTGAAAAAATCTTTCAGTGTTAGCCTATTATTGAGGAATGCTATAGGCTATCATCACGCTATGACTAAGCAACTATTCCATGCGGACGAAGTCGCGGGCGGAAGCTAGTATCCTTATATCTTTGCTCGCCCTGGGGAACCGAAAAGGACCTTCAGCGTACCTAGCAGCCGCACTAAACGCCACACACCTAATGAGGTAGGTAGTTTATAAAAACAAAAAAAGGGAAATTGAATAATCACTGTGAGATAGAGTGAGAAACAGCGTGATAAGGGAGCGGTGTGCTGTGAAAGAAGATGTAGTAACAAAGATTGAGAAAGGTATGTTAAGGTGGTTTGGGCATGTAGAGAGGATGGATGAACAGAGATTGACGAAACGAGTATACATGATAAGTATGGATGGAAGAGTTGGAAGGGGCCGACCTCGACGAACGTACCACAACCAAGTTGCGGCCGTTCTTAAAAAAGGACAGGTTAAGAGCACCCTAAACCGACGTTCATGCATGAGGAGGTTAATGAACGTAGATGAAGCGAAAGTAGTATGCCAGGATCGTAGCAAGTGGAAATCTATAGTCTCTGCCTACCCCAATGGGAGACAGGCGTGAAAATATGTATGTATGTATGAATAATTACTGCCTAAGGCATTATATGTTGCTTGCTGTTGTCGTTTATTAGTCAGTACTAATAAACGTTTCTGAAAAATAACGGATCGCATGCGCGAGAGTGTGAAGTGAGAACGGACTGCGTTGCGTGACAGGTTCATTTACCTGCAGTTTATTGATTTCGGCTGTAGTCGGGACTTTTTTATACCACTAAGATGGTAAACAAGCATACGGCCCCATACCTGACATGCGGTTACCGTAGTCTATGGACGCTTGCAACACCAGGGGTATCACTCGCGTTGTCGACCTCGTAAATAATTTTCAGACTTTTTCTTGGGTAAAGATTAAGGAGGAATAGTTGGGCTGGCAGCATAGGAGACAATAAGTGTGGTGCTTAAACACCACCGGTCCCTCCCACTGCCAAAACAAAGCTTCCTCGTGGAGCTCTGGCGACCTTGCTCACCATTAGGAACACAACATAGCACGGAGCTATGTTATTTGGCTACTATTTTCTGCAAGATTCTGTTTTTTATGGGATAGGGGGGCAAACGAGCTGACGGATCACATGATGGTAAGCGATTACCGCCGCCCATGGACACCCGCAACACCAGAGGAGCCGTAAGTGCGTTGCCGCCCGCCTTTTAAAAGGGTTTCGGCCTCCAGTATCCTCACTCACTAGGCGACATACAACGTAGGTAAGCGTTGTTTCACGATCACTACGGTCGAGAGCTGGCCCATTCGTGCCGAAGCGGTTCAAGAAGCATTCTCCCACGGTTTTCGTAGTTGAATAAAAAAAGATAGGCAGTCATAAGATCGCAAAAAAAATGTGAAATCGCTCGTTAACGGTAGAAATTAACTTGGACGTTGATCGTGATAAATAGTTCGCGTGTTAATGTCGCCTTGACACTGATACGAGTCAGTATTCCACGGAACTCAAGAACAATTAATCGTAGAAAGTCTTTATATTCGGGGGTCTCCTGGCTGTTAATGTTTTTTCTGTGAGTTCTTTCACGTAGCTCCGAGTAATATTGACAGCATACCATCACGCCTGTATTCCCTGAAGGGTTAGGCAGAGTCGTACTTATCAAACCCACTGTTTGTTATGTCCCAGGGGGCGAGCGTATTGTCATTAAACGTGCACATATCCCAAATTCCGAGCTGCTACTGAGAATTTCTTAAGAAAATCTTAACTGCTCGACCTGGGTGTCAAACCTAGGACGTAGTAGTCACTATCACTTAAAGATTTACTAACGTCCATTAGGATCTCTTGTAGTAGTTAAACCTTGGTCAAATAACAATAAAACAAAAAAAAAACTTATGTTTTTAACAAATATTTATTTCAATTATAAATTACAACGAAAATTTGATAATAGTTCATAACTAATCTAGAAAACTTATAATATTGAAGTGTTGACACATTCAACGCTACTTTAAAAAAAACCGTTAAAATTCGAATTTCGAGGGCGCCATCTTGAAAATTAATTATAGATATTAAAAGTTCAGGGGGCCTCAGCCATGGCGGAAGTGTACATAAAACTATTCCATATGCATATCTACTTTTTTTAGCTTAGTGCCTGAGGGAGAGTTCGTTAATTCGAACATTAATATTTATTTTTTCTTATACTGGTAATGTAAGTATTTTACTCTTTTAAAGTAGGTAAGTATATGGTGAAGGTCCTATATGATATTTCACAGTTTAGTTCAGTTAGTAATATTTGAGATCTAGGCACATTAATGACACCCAACACGAAGACTGGACGTTTTAATGGCTTGTGGATAGCTCAGAATAGCAGTTAGTATATAGAAATCGAAAATCTCATATATCGCTACATTTATCTTTCAATTATTACTTTCAGATATTATGAAACGGACCTTGAGGCTAGTGTGGCATTGAATGGGTCAATACTTCTATTGAATTTTAACGAATCCAAATATAGATATTAAAATAAATTCCAAAAAAAGCAATAGAATTATAATTTACTCTTTTTTTTTCGCCAAAATGTGTAGATTTTATAAAGATTGGTCAATATATATACATAGAAAAGTGATTTTTACATTTATTTTAGCGACAAATAATGATAGAAACATTTTCATTATTGTTGAATATTTATATCTCTAGTTTATTAATATTATTATTTATTCAAATCACCGGTATTTCGATTATATTAAGTGGTATTGCAGAGTTTTATGAATATTTGTGATATGATGCAAAGTTTACATACTTTATTTTTGTATAAGCTATGTGTATACAATATACATGTCTTGTCTCGTTTTGATACCAACGAAACTACGTGCGAAAGAAACAGCATTACACAGCTTATACGATGTAAGGAGGAACGAAATATGTAATAATTAAGTATCTTCATTCCATTAATTCATTTATATTCATTGATACAAATTATAAATGACATTGGCTATGGATATGAAATCTTAGGGAAAAAACCTTTTTTCCACTGTACAGGCCATTATGTATTTTACAGTGAAATACGATACGAAGTCGAAATACCTATTCAATAGTAACTAAGAATGTATTGTAGGAATTATATCAGCAACTTTAAGTGAATCTGCAGAGTTCAAAATCTCTGCAGTCTTACTGATAGCGTAGATTGCACAGGTTTTTGAACTCTGCAATCGGTTTAACCACCAGTTTTAATAGATACACTCTTACCCTTAAATGTAATTGCAGAGTATTCTTGCAAAATATGGCTTAAGGCGTAGTGCAGGCATATAAATATTGAAATTTATTTTGATATCACATCAAGTACTTTTTAAATTAAACCATTCGTAGTGGTCGAAATGAAATTATGATTCTAAACAATATAATAGCGCTGGGCATAAATGGCTTGGAACACATATATTTAGAGAAAGGTAAGAATATAGGAAGTCGTTTGATGAAACTGTGTTGTTTTGTATGATTTCACCATAAGACATTCAAAATTGTAGACTGTAGAGTCGAGTTTTCTTTCATTTATTTATATTATAATATATTAACCTTTCCACCTTTCTCCATATGTATAATTATGAAATACGTGTAATAACAGTTTTTTTTATGCAACAAAAGATTAAAATAGTCTTTAATTCTGTGCACGTCAAGTTTTTTTTATTCAGTGTTGCCATTATCTCTAGATTGGGTTGCCCACATCAAGTGAAAATTCTACCATTAGTGGCATAAATTGCTTGGAAAAAGCTCATAGTAATGTTAGCATCTTATTATTTACATTTGCTGAGTAGAATTACCATTCCATGTATTATTATCGTCATCAGAGGAGCGATCGCTTGGTAGGCGGTGAATGTTCCCTCTGCGGCGGGGGCCGGTTGGGGGGGAAGGTCCAGCGGGGGGCGCGGGGGGCGCGGGGCGGGAGGTTGAGGGGGAGCGGACAGCGCGGGGGCCGACGGGCGGGGGGAACAGCCGGCTGTGAAGCCACACGTATATCTGCTGTGATGGCTCGAGTATCATGGTTGTGAAGATCTGTGTGAAGAATGCTGCGGGGGAAATTATATTTTTAATACTCAACCATTTTTCTTCTCCAAAGTCAAAGTCAAAGTATTTATGTACATAATGGTCTTATAAAAATATTTGGATTCAACATGAAACCCTGTTAGGGCACAGCACAGAATACATAATTAAAGTTAACATGAAGAAACTAACTTGAGTACTTAATTACCAAGAATTAGAATTATCAAGTTTTGAGTTCAAAGGTTATTTCAAAATTGCTATCACTCACTGGCGATTAGCGAACCCTTCACCAGAATTCTTCCGCCTCAAGACTCTTGGCTGATACCATCACGCCTGTATTCCCCGAAGGGTTAGGCAGCGGTGTACTAAATGTACTAGTGTACATCTGTATCTTTTCATCCATCCATCTTCTTATCTTCCACGTCTCTATTTATTGTTTGTATATAGCATATCTTTTTGGAAGGAGTCCAGCTGAACCCAATATCTCAGTGGCAGAGACTTTCCGCTTGCTACAATCCTAGCACACCACTTTCGCTCCATCTACGTTCATTAACCTCCTCATACATAATCAAGGCTCATAACATAACATACCATCACGCCTGTATTCCCCGAAGAGTACAGGTACAGTAGTTACACCCGCAATTCGCCGGTATGTTTAAGGGTCAATTTGCCACGGAATGGAAGAGAATTTTAGAACAAAATTATACACAGCATTTTGAACTTTATCTCCATTGCGTAACGTTCTCGTATTCCCTCGGCGACTCGATTTTGGTTATATTTTTTACTATTTTGAACGTTAAACCATGGAGATAAAGTTCAAAATTCCGTGTAAATTTCGTAACGCTTCCATTCCATTCTGCGTCGGTGTAAATTGAGCCTAAGTCCCTTGTTATTGGGGGCGAGCCTATTGAGCCCAGCTCATACTTACTGATAATGCTAGAGATAGCTGACGGCCTCGCTACCACAGGCGCGGTGCGGCGTGGCAGCACCAACAATGCTGCGGAGGGGGCCAACTGTAGCCCACGGAGGCTTGCATCGCCTTCCGTCAGCTCACGACGAGGAAACGCCGTCCACAGGGAGAAGTTTGATGCTGATAACTGGAGAGGAATAACTTGTTATTAAACCATCGAAAATAGTCCTAATTATAAAGTGAACAGAGTAAAATCTATACTAATATATAAAGCTGAAGAGTTTGTTTGTTTGTTTTTTTGCTTGAACGCGCTAATCTCAGGAACTACTGGTCCGATTTGAAAAAATCTTTCAGTGTTAGATAGCCTATTTATTGAGGAAGGCTATAGGCTTTATATCATCACGCTACACGGACGAAGTCGCGGGCAGAAGCTATAAATAATAAATAAATAAATATTCTGCGACATTTTACACATCACCATCACTAAATGGTGTCAAAACTAAGCAGAGCTTGTACTAAGGGTTAGACAATGGATATAATACTTATATACTTATTTTGTAAATACATACTTATAATACAAAAGAAACACCCAGACGAACACATACACTTACATTCATCACATAAATATTTGTGTCCTGTGGGAATCGAACCCACGACCTCGTGGTCAGCAGTCCGGTACTCGAACCACAGAGATCGTCTGGTGGTCAGAATGGTTAATGGTTACATGATAAAAGTTTTTAATTTATCCGTTCTTGTTCTCAAATACGCTATAAAATAACCGGACTGATACCACGGCCTCACAGAAAACTGGCGTGAAGCAACATTTGTGTTGTGAAACACCGTTATAAACTTAGTATGTTTAGCGCTCAGCGACGTTTTTTTTATTGCCACTGCATTTTTTTTTATGACATGACAAACGCTGGGCAAACGCTAGCAAGACGGATCGTCTGATGGTAAGCGATTACCGCCGCCCATGAACACCCGCAACACCAGAGGAGTCACAAGTGCGTTGCCCGCCTTTCAAACGGGGGAATTTTTAACTGCACTTCTATTTAGAAACTAGCTTCTGCCCGCGACTTCGTCCGCGTAGCGTGATGATATATAGCCTATAGCCTTCCTCAATAAATGGGCTATCTAACACTGAAATAATTTTTCAAATCGGACCGGTAGTTCCTGAGATTAGCGCGCAAGCAAAAAAACAAACTCTTCAGCTTTATATATTAGTATAGATTTAAGCAAACAATATTTCTCCACTAATAACCTACTGCATATCAAATAAATGACTGTACTACAAATTAACTACATGATTACCTAAACATGTACTAAAAAATGTTTTTTGTAAAACAAAAATACTGATTTGCACACAAAAAAAAAAACGTAAAAAAGTATAAGTAAAAGTAATTTGGCGCGCTTTTGTTGGTACTACTCTCATGATGGGGGAAGTATTATTAGTTGATAGTTACTGTACAATTAAATTAGGGGTTAAATAAATAATGACCAAAAATATGTAAGTACCTATATAAAGGTGCTTAACATCAGAACTGCCTCAATAGCCAAGTGGTCCTGACCGCGACTGCTACGATAGAGGTCCTGGGTTCGATTCCCAGGTCGAGCAAAGTGTTATTGGGTTTTTCTATGAAATTCCCAGTAGCAGCTCGGAGTTAGGAATTTGTGCCCGGTCAATGGCAATAGGCTCGCCCCCTATTACATGGGACCTAAACATACCGGTGAACTGTGGGTGTACATTAGTACGCCTCTGGCTATCCCTTCGGGGAATACAGGCGTGATGGTATGATGGTATGTTAACATCATAAAAATAAAGTCGTTATTCTTTTTAATTTGGTTAGGTTAGAACTGTAACCAACGATGCCAGAACCGAAATGTAGCCATCGAAGAATTATTAGATTTAATTTTAGTTAACAAATAGACATTCAGTAAAACAGTTAAGCTTTAAAGATCTAACAGTATCTTATCTTATCTTGTGTGGGGCCGAGGCAGCAAGGCCTCAGAGCACTTCGACCCAATGAGATCTTTGGTGCTTCCCCTAGATACCTAATCCTCCCCCAGTTCTTCAAACAGCTCTTCCATAAGCTTTATAATGAGGCCTGGGGGTATGAGTCTGTAGTCCTCTGGTCCTGGATAACCCTGACCCAAGAGGCACATTCGCTTTCTAGCTAGTGCATCGCATGTACACAGAAGGTGTTCCATGCTCTCAATTTCCCTTTTACAGGCCCTGCAGGCTGATGTCTCCGTCAGACCCATCTTTTGAAGGAGAGCGTTAGTTAGTCATCTAACAGTATAGTATAATTGATTTATTTGATGAGCAAATTTAGTGTGTAATTTAGTATTTTTGGTGGTAATTTCGAATATTTTGATTGAAAAAAGGGGATTTACAGTTAAAGTATTAAATACCACCCTTTTAAAAGGGGGCCTCCGGTATCCTCACTCACTCGGCGAAACACAACGTAAGCGTTGTTTCACGCAGGTTTTCTGTGAGGTCGTAGGTATCTATCTATCTCGCTCGGTACATTTTTCGGTATACAAAAGATGTATGAAGTGTCGGTACCTGTAGGTTGTTGGATACATATTGCTGGACATCGCCGAGGGTACCGTCGGCATCGAAGTGCGCCGTATGCGAAGTACCGTCGGGCAACTTGAACTGAATCCGCGCCCGACCGCCGCCGTCCCCAGATGCTGTAAAATAACATAATAAATAAATATTCTGCTAAATATTGAAATAAATAACCTTACGGATTATATCTAAACGCTCTGCTGACATCAACACCAGAGTGTGACTTGTTTGTGACGCGATGGATGGAAGTGTGTCGTGAATGTTTGTCGTTTTGTGAGAAGATGAATGGTCAGTTAAAATTCTAAGTAGGTAAGTATACTTACCATGCTTTGTTTTTGTTGTCTTGTGTCTTTTATTTTATATTTTACTAGCTTCCGCCCGCGACTTCGTCCGCGTGGAATAGTTACTTAGTCTTAGCGGGATGATAGCCTATTTTTTTCAGAACAAAGTTAGCATAAAAAAGGTTATAGTGAGCCAACCTTAAAAGATAGATATATGCTGTCGCGGACTTTTTTTTAGAACTTTTAAAGAGGAACAATTCTGTCATATATGATTTTTGCGAAACTTTAACCGTTTACGCAGCGCACGCATCGGAAGCTCTCAAAAGGAAAATACCCCCGATTTTGAAACATTCTTCATTGATGCTCCGCTCCTATTGGTCTTAGCGTGATGATATATTTTTTGCTTGAACGCGCTTATCTCAGGAACTACTGGTCCGATTTGAAAAATTCTTTCAGTGTTAGATAGGCCGTTTATTGAGGAAGGCTATAGGCTATATATCATCACGCTACGCGGACGAAGTCGCGGGCAGAAACTAGTCGCGTTATTTTAGTATACAATACAATACAAATCCCGACGTTTCGGACCCTTTACAGCGTCCATGGTCACGGGCAGACTCTTAAGCTTCGTAAGCTTCAGAATTCAATATATTTTGCGACATTTTACACAGCACCATCTAAGCCCAAACTAAACAGAGCTTGTACTATGGGTACTAGACAATGGATATAATACTTAGATACATTTTTTTTTGTAAATACATACTTATCTATACTAATATCTAAAGCTGAAGAGTTTATTTGTTTGTTTGCTTGTTCGCGCTAATCTCAGGAACTACTGGTCCGATTTGAAAAATTATTTCAGTGTTAGATAGCCCATTTATTGAGGAAGGCTATAGGCTATATATCATCACGCTACGCGGACAAGTCGCGGGCAGAAGCTAGTAATACATAAGACACATCCAGACGAACACAAACACTTATATTCATCACATAAATATTTGTGTCCTGTGGGAATCGAACCCACCACCTCATGGTCAGCAGTCCGGTTCCTGGGTTCATTTGCCAAGTCGAGCACCGTTATTGTTTTTTTCTAGAAAAGGAAAAAATCGACTTGCGAGCAGGAGTCGAACCTGCGTCTTCTGGTTAGGTACACCAGACTGCCTGTTCAACTAAGCGGCGGTAGCCTAATGGCTAGGGCTTCGGACTTGTGATCATGTGGTTGCCGGTTCGAACCCCACCCATTGCACTACCGACGTGAACCCACTCGTAACACAAGCAATCTAGCTTAGCACGAGGGGTTAACAAGAATACTAGTAATGTGTGACCCAAATTGCTAGTACTTAAGCTTAAGCTGCGCTGGTCGCGGTCAATGTGTGGAACTTTTATCAAAATATTCTATAGCCTATGGAACCTATGTTAATCTGGAATAGCGTAGCATTCAAATAGTGAAAGTATTTTTGAAATCGGCCCAGTAGTATTTGAGTTTATTCGTTACAAACATACATACAAACATTTCCTCTATAAAACATTATATAATAGTACATATTGTTTATTATATATAGCATTGTTTAACCTCTGGATAGCTGAGGCTAATTCTGGTGATAGACTTCTTAAAAAAAAAAAACAGGGTCCTCTTAGGACGACTTGGATGGACACTCCAAGCCTGATTTATTAGTTGATCTTATAATGTCAGTCTTTCTTATACTACGGGCGGAGGATCATTACACCGTGATTCACGATGTGACGTAAAATGAATACTGCCATCTTGTTGTACAGTTGGCGCAAAATAACTTGAACTAAAATGGTGGATGCGCAGTAGTCGTTTTTTAGTACATTTTGCACGCAAATGTACTGCGCGAACTTTCCCCCTCTCCGTTAGTTTTGGGTCAAGTTATTTTGCGCGAACTATACCAAAATACAATCTATACTACTTAATATATAAAGCTGAAGAGTTTGTTTGTTTGTTTGCTTGAACTATACCAAAAATACAATCTATCTATACTAATATATAAAGCTGAAGAGTTTGTTTGCTTGAACGCGCTAATCTCAGAAACTACTGGTCCGATTTGAAAAATTATTTCAGTGTTAGATAGCCCATTTATTGAGGAAGGCTATAGGCTATATATCATCACGCTACGCGGACGAAGTCGCGGGCAGAAGCTAGTAAAATATATAAGTCATGGGTGTCAAAATATGCTACTATTATTTACCAATAGATGGCCTTAGCAAGTACAGATGAGGTTGAGGTTGTATAATATCGTAGTAGGGTGAATATTTGAAAAATATTAGAACGTCATTTACCTCATCCTAAAGTTAAGAATGCAGATGTTTAAAACTACAATTATTTTAATGAAGACTTAGGCCCACTTGCACCAAATTCTAAAATGTGTTTAAGTCATATTTAAACACAATTTTTTATAGAAATTTCGTGCGACATATTTAAAAAGTTGGTGCAAGTGGCCCTTAGGCCCACCTGCACCAACTTCTGAAATGTGTTTAAATTGTATTTAAACACAAATTTACTAAGAAATATTGTGTTTAAATATCATTTAAATATATTTAAGAAGTTGGTGCAGGTGGCCCTTAAACTAAGCAAAAAAATGAAACAATCTACAACTACTATAATGTTAAGAGAGATGAGAAGAATGATTTACAAAACTGCCAATTAGCCAAGTGGTCCTGAGCGCGACTGCTAAGCTAGAGGTCCAGGGTTCAATTCCCAGGTCGAGCAGTTTTATTGGGTTTTTCTATGAAATTCCCAGTAGCAGCTCGGAGTTAGGAATTTGTGCCCGGTTAATGGCAATAGGCTCGCGCCCCCTATTACATGGGACCTAAACATACCGGCGAACTGTGGGTGTACATTAGTACGCCTCTGCCTAACCCTTCGGGGAATACAGGCGTGATGGTATGTTATGTTATTTACAAAATAATTTTCGAATATTCACCCAGTAGATAGATACGTACTAGCTGGCTGCTGCACAGACTGCTGGGGTGGGTTCTGTTGAGGCAGATCGCGAGCTCGTCGCTCCAGCCGGTCCTGGGCGATCTGCTCCAAGATGCGCTGACGAGCCAAGTTGTTCTCCATCTTCTCACGACGACGCTCCTCCTGGTAATCACAAATAACATGGTTGAGCTACACGATGACTGATGTATGCGTGCTGTTAGGACCGGTCAACTCAAAGCTGCTATGGCTCTTCCTTCAAAAGGCCTGACCAGATATTGCCCTACATCGTAACACTCGCAATAATGTCTAATAATATTATTCTTGTAATATCAACTATTATTGTCTGGACTTTAAAAGAGACCATGATTCTCTGAGTTTGTGTCGATGTTTCTTCACAGAGAAACAAAAAAGTGTATTATTAGATTGTATGGTTAAGTTACATATTATATTCATACTAGCTTCTGCCCGCGACTTCGTCCGCGTAGCGTGATGATATATAGCCTATAGCCTTCCTCAATAAATGGGCTATCTAACACTGAAAGAATTTTTCAAATCGGACCAGTAGTTCCTGAGATTAGCGCGTTCAAGTAAACAAACAAACAAACAAAATCTTCAGCTTTATATATTAGTATAGATTTATAAGGTTTAAACATAAAAATCTACGAGAACATACTGCCGACAAACTGCCTTACAGTTTAGCAGATGTAAATGTATGCAAAGCTTGTAAATATTTTTCTTATTTAAAAAGGAGGTTGTAAGTTAGAAAATGACAGCGCCATCTAGATAAAAAAAATGTAAAACATTGACTTGTAAAAGTGTCTTTAAAAGATCTACTTACAGAAATAAATATGATTTATCATCATTTCTCATTTAACAAATTTTAGGTTGAACATAACATACCATCACGCCTGTATTCCCCGAAGGGTTAGGCAGAGGCGTACTAATTTAGATACACTATGTAATAGGGGGTGAGCCTATTGCCATTAACCGGGCACAAATTCCAAACTCCGAGCTGCTACTGGGAATTTCATAGAAAAACCCAATAACACTTTGCTCGACCTGGGAATTGAACCCAGGACCTCTAGCGTAGCAGTCGCACTCAGGACCACAAGGCTAATGAGGCAGTTCGTTTTTTTTTAGATTGAAATCTCACGTTATCCCACCAAATAAGTCACCACCAAATCCTTATCAATCCAAAAACTTGCCAAGAACTGCGCCAACTGCCAAAAATGTCAGATTAGCACCTCTGCCTAACCCTTCGGGGAATATAGGCATGATGGTTTGCCCTACATATTGTAAAACCAAGTCCCGCGCCGCGTCTGTCGGTCTGTTCGCGGTAAACACAAAAACTACTAAACAGATTTTCATGCGGTTTTTGTTATTTTTGGGATCCATTTCTAATCCTAAAAAAGCTTCACGCGAGCAAAGCCACGGGCAAAAGCTAGTAGGTGTATATATATATATATAAGCACAAAAGATCCCATTGGGTCGAAGTGCACTGAGGCCTTGCTGCCTCGGCCCTACACAAGATAAGATAAGATAGTAGATGTATATAATAATTGTTAGGTACCTGTATTTGTTTGAGTTCTTGGTCCGCCTGCCACTTCTTCAGCTCGCCAACGCCCTTCCCTGCCGTGCGCCTTTCTATCTCTTTCTCTTTCTCCAGCTGTGGGAAAAAGAGGAAACATTAACTTTCGCCGAGTTCAGTGAACATAAATCTATACTAATACTAGCTTCTGCCCGCGGCTTCGCCCCCGTGGGATTCGGTCTGTCATCACATCCCACGGGAACGGGATAAAAAGTATCCTATGTCCGTCTCCTGGTTCTAAGCTACCTCTCCACCAATTTTCAGCCAAATCGGTTCAGCCGTTCTTGAGTTATAAATGGAGTAACTAACACGACTTTCTTTTATATATATATAGATATAAAGCTGAAGAGTTTGTTTGTTTGTTTGTTTACTTGAACGCGCTAATCTCAGGAACTACTGGTCCGATTTGAAATATTCTTTCAGTGTTAGATAGCCCATTTATTGAGGAAGGCTATATGCTATTATATCATCACGCTACGCGGACGAAATCGCGGGCAAGAAGCTAGTAGCAATGGGCTTGCTCCCTATTACATGGGACCTAAACATACCTGCAAATTGTGGGTGTACATTAGTATACCTCTGCTTAACCCTTCGGGGAATACAGGCGTGATGTTCTATTATTGTACGAGCTGTGGTTGTGGTTCGGGATAAATTAATTAACGCTAATTTTGCCGAAACAAACAAACATTTTAATTAAATTGACCAACACAACAGAAATCACAAATAAAGTCACTACACTATCACTTATCACACTTTAATTCACTCTTCTTCACTTCGATGTTCACTTCACCTTGTCCAAAACTAGCGAACCCTCACGACCCTTATTTATATCAGCCAGAAGATTCTAGAATAGAACAATCGCGATAAGTCTACAAAATGCTAGTAGGGACTTGTTCGTTTATTGTTTACGGGCATTGACCTTTGAACCCGGCCTTGAACTATTGTTATTACCTGAGTGACGCATTCGAGTCATTCGACTACTAGGTAGTACTTTTTGAACGTCATTTTTACATTATAGACAGCCCCCAAAACGACCACCCTTCACCTCTTCCTAGTGTTTTCGCTGGGAAGAAGAAGCTGCGCAACAAACTCCCCAGCAAACACATTTCTGTCTGATAAGTTACTAAGGCGATATACAAAATAGAATTCAAATTATTGTTCGGGGTACATAATAATTTATTCATTGCTCCTGTCAGCTGGCGCACATGTTATTATTATTAATTTTCAAGCAGTATTTATAATATTAGCAAGCCTCCTTTCTTGTAGTTTAAATGACAATTTTAACTATTAAAAACAGTGAACCTGCCTACACGAGCAATGATAATATGCATAACTAATACTTTCTTTACTATTGTACATTCTTCCACGGCTTATCTAGAATCTCCGTGACTCATGCCTACGTCATTCTAATAGCTCTATTACATACCATCACGCCTGTATTCCCCGAAGGGTTAGGCAGAGGTGTACTTATGTACACCCACAGTTCGCCGGTATGTTTAGGTCCCATGTAATAGGGGGCGAGCCTATTGCCAATAACCGGGCACAAATTCCTAACTCCGAGCTGCTACTGGGAATTTCATAGAAAAACCCAATAACACTGCTCGACCTGGGAATCGAACCCAGGACCTCTAGCGTAGCAGTCTCGCTCAGGACCACTTGGCTAATGAGGCAGTTATAGCTCTATTACTATGACAAATAACCGATTAAATATCTGCCTACCTCCTTCTCTTTGTCGGCTTTCTCTCTCCTCCTAGCCTCGATCAGCTCCTTCGCTCGTTCCATCTTCTCCTCAATACTGCCTGCACTCTCTGTGGTGTGGAGTTCCTGTAAATAATGATAAAGCTAGAAGATTTCAGGCACCAACCTGTATTTTGAACAGAGAATGTTCGAGAACTCTCTGGATAATTCTGGATATTTTCTGGGTACCGCTATCCTAGAGAAATATACCCACTTATTCATAAAAAAATAAAAAGTACGTACATATATTTTTGTGATTTTTTCTCTCTTGCTGTCTCTCTATGCTGAGATTATAAAGTTATTTTAGTGAAGGAAAAATTCGACTTGCAGGCAGGATTCGAACCCGCGTCTTCTAGTTAGATACACCGGACGCTATGACCACCAAGCCACCGCGAGTCCCACCCGCCATGTACCAAACACAAACATCCAAAAGGAACAAATTACCTGCAGATCATACAAATATTTGCTCCGTGTGGGGATCGAACCCACAACACGTGTCGCAGAAGCCGATCGCTCAGCCGCTACGACAAACGTGTCCTCGATTTTTTTGTTTTTCTGCCTATATTACTCTATGCAGTGTAGATGGATAAAAAAGACTGCATGCAGCGGAGTTGAGAATGTTGAGGTGGGTGTTTAGAGTGAATAGAATGGACAAAATAAGAAACGAGTATATTAGAGGAAGTCTGAAAGTTGCGCCAGTGACAGAAAAGCTGAAAGGGAATCGTTTGTCTTGGTATGGGCATGTGAGGAGGAGGGATGAAACGCATGTGACTAAAAGAGTGATGAATATGAATGTGTCAGAGAGGTAGAGGGAGACCAAAGAAAAGATGGATGGATTGTGTTAAGGCCGATATGATGGGAAAGGGAGTGAATGGTGAGATGACGGCTGACAGGGATGAATGGAAGAAAAGGACAAGCTGCGTCGACCCCAAGTAGATTGGGACAAGGGCAATATTACTCTATGCAGTGTCCTTGACCGTGTCAATAGATCCTTTTTCTTTCTTTCTTTCTATATGTTTGATGGATTGATTGATTATTATGATGATGATGTTAGTTACCTGTGTTTCTGTGGCTGGGGCGTCGGGCAGGCTGGGCGTGGGCGCCTGGCTGGGCCCGGGCTCGTCGGGCTTCGCCCTCGGCCGCCGCATGCACACGTCGCCGTCACACACGATCTCGTCTTCCACAGTCTTCGGCGCTTCCTCTTGATGCTCGGTCTTCGGGATTTTGGCGCGGGGTGAACCTGATTCTTACAAATATTTCTTTTTGTGATTTTCATGCTAAAGTTATTAAGTCATTTTAGTGAAGGAAAAATTCGACTCTCAGGCAGGATTCGAACCTGCGTCTTCTGGTTTGATGCACCAGACGCTATGATCACTAAGTCACCGCGAATCTCACCCGCCACGTCGAAATTGGCCTTCACATTCTGAGTTTACTTGCTTCTCAACCGGCAGATTCGAATCCTGCTCCCAAGTTTTCCTTCACTAAAATAACTTTATAATGTTAGCGTGAAAATGCAAAAAAAATAACACAATAAGATGACATGTTTATTGTTTAGGTCCTATGTATAGGGGCGAGTCTACTGAATTTTGGGCCCAATTCCAAGCTCTTGCATTGAAACACCCAATAACACTGCTCGAACCCAGGACCCCTAGCGAAGCAGTCGCGCTGGAGACCACTAGACTAAGAGACTAATAAGGCACCGTTTTTACATATACTGCCTCATTAGCCAAGTGGTCCTTAATTGCTACGCTAGAGGTCCTGGGTTCGATTCCCAGGTCGAGCAAAGTGTTATTGGGTTTTTCTATGAAATTCCCAGTAGCAGCTCGGAGAATTTGTGCCCGGTTAATGGCAATAGGCTCGCCCCCTATTACATGCGACCTAAAAACATACCGGCAAATTGTGGGTGTACATTAGTACGCCTCTGCCTAACCCTTCGGGGAATACAGGCGTGATGGTATGTTTTACATATTTATTAAGTACCTGATTCTTGATTCTCCTTCGGTGTCTCCGGTTTCTCTGTCTTCTCCTTAGCTGGCTCAGTCTTGGCCTTCTCGTGGGGGGCAGCCTGCTGGGTCATGGCGGCCGCTTCCGTCTGCATGAAGCTGACGGTGTGATCGCGCATGTTTGGTGATGATGAGGATGCTTGGACCCCGGCGGGAGCCGACTTGTCTTTGACTGGTAAAACAAACAATATATTTACCCACGACGGGATAAAGAAGCTGTTTTTTGTTTAGTTTTTAAAGGCTAAATAATAATTAATACCACGATCTATAAATTATTATAGAATGTCTTCTGCCAGCGACTTCGTCCGCGTGGAATAGTTACTTGGTCTTAGCGTGATGATATATAGCCTATAGCCTTCCTCAATAAATGGGCTATCTAACACTGAAATAATTTTTCAAATCGGACCAGTAATTCCTGATTAGCGCGTTCAAGCAAACAAACAAACAAACTCTTCAGCTTTATATATTAGTACTAGCTTCTGCCCGCGACTTCGTCGGCGTGGAATAGTTACTTGGTCTTAGCGTGATGATATATAGCCTTCCTCAATAAATGGGCTATCTAACACTGAAATATTTTTTTCAAATTGGTCCAGTAGTTTTTTTTTTTATGGGATAGGGGGGCAAACGAGCAAACGGATCACCTGATGGTAAGCGATAACCGCCGCCCATGGACACCCGCAACACCAGAGGAGTCGCAAGTGCGTTGCCCGCCTTTAAAAGGGTTTGGGCCTCCGGTAACCTCAACTCTACCCTAACTAGTTCCTGAGATTAGCGCGTTCAAGCAAACAAACAGGGTAGTGGACCCTTAAAATACACGATAATACTTACAATGCTCTTCAAGAATCCTGTCTATCCTGACGGCGAGGTTGCTGGGCTGTACTCCAGCGCAGACCACCTCCAGAGGAGTTCCATTCCGACCTATAAAGAATAGCGACGGAACTGGCACGAATTGATCTGGTGTGGAGTTACAGAAAATAGGTAATGGATAATTTCACTGACTCTTTAGTCAAGTGGTCCCGAGCACGACTGCTACCCTGGAGGTCCTGGATTCGATTCCCAGGTCGAAGAGTATTGTTGGGATTTTCGATAAAATACTCAGTAAAAACTCGAATTTTGAGATTTGTGCCTGGTTAATGGCAATAGGCTCGCTCCTTATTACGTGAGACCAGTACATTATTACACTGCTTAACCCTTCAGGGAATACAGGCGTGATGCTAATCCCTCGAATTATGAGGCGATACCGGTGCCTCTGTGAGACAATATCGCCTCTTCGCACTAAAAGTGTACAATGTCCAAAAATTTTTTTAGTTTATTGTTTAAATAATATCTGAGTAGGTATTGTTCCTAAGTTAAGTCCTATTTTTTTTCTCTTTAAATATTGTTATATTTTTTTATCTACTATTTGCATTTAAGATACTGTTTTAATTTAATGTAATCTTATTGTTTAAGGGCCACTTGCACCAACTTCTTAAATTTATTTAAATTGCATTTAAACACAAATTTACTATGAAAAATTGTGTTTAAATGCAATTTAAACATATTTAAAAAGTTGGTGCAAGTGGGCCTAAGTTTAAAATATTTTTCTTTTAATTTGCATGATGTGGTTTCCTTTAATTGAGAGGATACAAGGCAACTTCAAATATTCTATGTTTAATTAGTACCTATGTAAAGTGTACTTCTTGTTGGAGATCCAAATAATTAAAAAAAAATTGAGTTATTATGCGGAAACATTTGGTATTTTTCTCTTAAATACTGACAAAATAGCGTAGTTCAGCAAACACTCCTAGCAAAATATAAAAAATAAATGCTGAAAAGATAATTATTATCAAAAATGTATGTAAAATTAGTAAGTTTTGAGATTACACACTTTAAATGCGAAAAGGCGATATAATTGATGGTTTTTATTATACATTCAGACGTCACCGTCGGCAAAACTAGAGTTGCTGGATCGGCCCTTAACACCCCCGTAAAATTGGAAAACCTCGAGAGAAAGATCATTCCACATCTTAGATGTACGCGGGAGGAAACGCGGCGATGCTCTGACATTTTTTTTTTTTTTATGGCATAGTGGGGCAAACGAGCAAACGGATCACCTGATGGTAAGCGATAACCGCCGCCCATGGACACCCGCAACACCAGAGGAGTCGCAAGTGCGTTGCCCGCCTTTAAAAGGGTTTGGGCCTCCGGTAACCTCAACTCACTCGGCGAAACACAACGCAAGCGTTGTTTCACGCCGGTTTTCTGTGAGGCCGTGGTATCACTCCGGTCGAGCCGGCCCATTCGTGCCGAAGCATGGCTCTCCCACGTGAACACATTCCTAAAGAACCCGGGTCTGCAGAACGTGATGATAACTTTTCTATCTATCTTTATGTCAAAGGATACAGATCTGTGCGAAGTGTGTGTAGTTTGTGGAGCCGCTCTTCAGCTTGACGGCAAGGAAGTTGCCCTGATCCGACAGACGCTTCACCACGTCGCTGTCATCGATGGTAGCCGCCATCTCCGCCGACAGTTCGTTGTCGCCTAGAGACAAGGAAACAGATATGTATTAACTATCTTTTTGTGATTTTTTTTGCATTTTTCATGCTAATTTTTTTTTTGCCAAACTGTCTCTTTAGCCAAGTGGTCCTCAAAGCGACTGCTAAGCTAGAGGTCCTGGGTTCGATTCCCAGGTCGAGCAAAGTGTTATTGGGTTTTTCTATGAAATTCCCAGTAGCAGCTCGGAGTTAGGAATTTGTACCCAGTTATTTTATACATTTCAGTTAATGGCAATAGGCTCGCCTATTACGTGGGACCTAAACATACCGTCGAACTGTGGGTGTATATTAGTACGCCTAACCCTTCAGGGAATACAGGCGTGATGGTATGTTTAATGTTATTTTTTTTATTGCATTTTCATCATCATATCATATCAGCCTATTGCCGTCCACTGCTGAACGTAGGCCTCCCCCAAAGAGCACCAAGCATCCCGGTCTTGGGCAGCTCGCATCCATCCGCTGCCAGCCACACCAGCCACACCAGCCACACACAAGTGCGCACCTTTTAAAAGGGTTTGCGCCTCCGGTTACCTCACTCACTCGGCGAAACACAACGCAAGCGTTGTTTCACGCCGCTTTTCTGCGAGTTAGTTATTATTCGTCGGTAGGGCAATGGGTGGGTTTCGAATCGGCAACCACATGAACGCAAATCCTAGGCCCTAGCCATTAGGTTACCGTCGCTTTTAATTGTAAGCCGCTTTTAGTTTTAAGTGCGACTGTTACGCTAGATACAGTTGGCGCTAAATAACTTGAACCAAAATGGCGGATGCGCAGTAGTCGATTTTTAGTACATTTTGCACTAAAATGCACTGCGCAAACTTTCCCCCTCCGTAATTTTGGGTCAAGTTATTTTGCGCGAACTATATCTCCGGTTAGATCCCCAGGACTACAAGGCTAATGACGCAGGCATTATAAATAACTCAACCATTACTATATTTTTAGTACACACAGTTAATTATATCCAGTAGTGTTAACCGCAGCTTAAAACCCATAACAGTATTTTTTGTCACAGTTTGTGGTGCCAATTCTCACAATAATGCACTGTGGCTGCGTGCCAATGTGTGCGTTGGCATTGCATGTGACAGACTGACTCAGACAGGTGGTAATAACATTACTGTTTATTTGTGTATGTACTTGTTAACTTTTACATCGAGTTTTTTAACAGCTTGTACGTACATATAAGGTAAATGATAAATGATATTTATTTCTGTAAATAGATATTTTAAAGACATTTCTGAGAAACACTTTAAGTGGTCCTGAGCGCGACTGCTATACTAGGGGTCTTGGGTTCGATTCCCAGGTCGAGCAAAGTGTTATTGGGTTTTTCTATGAAATTCCCAGTAGTAGCTTTTTTTTTGTGTCCGGTTAATGGCAATAGGCTCGCCCCCTATTACATGGGACCTAAACATACCGGCGAACTGTGGGTGTACATTAGTACGCCTCTGCCTAACCCTTCGGGGAATACAGGCGTGATGGTATGTATGTACTTTATGGTAAGCGATAACCGCCGCCCATGGAAACCCGCAACACCAGAGGAGTCACGAGTGCGTTGCCCACCTTTGAAAAGGGTTTGGGCCACCGGTAACCTCACTCTCTCTATAATAACAGTGAAGGAAACCTGCATGCTGAGAGATTTTCTCGACGGCGTGTCAAGTCTGCCAACCCGCACTAGGCTAGTGTGGTGGGCTATAGTCTAATCCCTCTCATTGTGAGAGGAGACTCATGCACAGCAGTGGGACATATAATGGGTTGATTATGTTATGTAAAGATATTTTTACATTTTTTATTTAAGTAACTAGATGGCGCCGGCATTTCCTAGATGACTGCCTCTGAAAAGAAACGCCGAAACAAACTCAAAGAATCATGGTCTCTTTTAAAGTCCAGATGGTAGTAATAGTATTATAACATAGCTTCTGCCCGCGACTTCGTCCGCGTAGCGTGATGATATATAGCCTATAGCCTTCCTCAATAAATGGGCTATCTAACACTGAAAGAATTTTTCAAATCGGACCAATAGTTCCTGAGATTAGCGCGTTCAAGCAAACAAATAAACAAACTCTTCAGCTTTATATATTAGTATATAGATATGTGTGTTACGATGTACGGTAAACTAGGTGTGCCGCGCGTTTTTACCCGCTGTTACATTCTTAGGTACGCATAAGGGTTGCAGAGTGTTGTTAAATAACCGGAGAGTTTGTTGCCCTGCTTCTTCTTCCAAAACACTAGGAGGCGGTGAAAGGCGGGTGTTTTTTGGGGCTGTCTATAATGTAAAACGACGTTCAAAAAACACTACCTAGTAGTCTAAATTCTGCCTTTTGGGTCAGGGTTATCCAAGACCAGAGGACTACAGACTCACCCCCAGGCCTCATTATAAAGCTCATGGAAGAGCTGTTTGTAGAACTGGGAGGGGATGAGGAATAGGTTATCTGGGGAAGCACAAAAGATCCCATTGGGTCGAAGTGCACTGAGGCCTTGCTGCCTCGGCCCTACACAAGATAAGTCTATATTGAATAAATAATTTTGACTTTTGACTATAACCTTCCTCATGAATCACTCTGTCAATCGGTGAGAATTGTTTAAAAATGGGCTATCGATGAATTGTGACAGGCGGTGGGAGGGTTCAACAATTTTGTGATATTATATGTAAAAATCTAAACTGCTGTTGCTTTGATTATTTTTAGACTAGAGACCCTAAGAGTCATAGTGTGATGTTAAACAGCTTAAAACCTTCCTCTTGAATCACTCTATCTATTAAAAAAACTGCATCAAAATCAGTTGCGTAATTTTAAAGATCTAAGCATACATAGAGACAAACAGACAGTGAGAACATTAACATAACATACCATCACGCCTGTATTCCCCGAAGGGTTAGGCAGAGGCATACTGATGTACACCCACAGTTCGCCGGTATGTTTAGGTCCCATGTAATACGGGGCGAGCCTATTGCCATTAACCGGGCACAAATTCCTAACTCCGAGCTGCTACTGGTAATTTCATAGAAAAACCCAATAACACTTTGCTCGACCTGGGAATCGAACCCAGGACCTCTAGCGTAGCAGTCGCGGTCAGGACCACTTGGCTATTGAGGCAGTTAGTGGGAAGCGACTTTGTTTTATACTATGTATTTAAAATATGTGATGTGTCATGTATGTATGAGGGGTCAACAAATCATGAAATTTGTGTGACCTAATGTATGAATGGCCCCAAATCAGTAAGGTAGTTTTCGTGTTTATAGCGTTCAATAAAACAGACACGGTGGGGCACTTTGTTTTATAATATAGAAATAATAGAAAGAAAGATTTTTTTTAAAATTTATTCAGACATTAACCTTCAATGTTCACACAAGCTGTTATCGCAATATTGAACCAGTGAAGATTATAATGTAATTTATTTTAAAGGAGTGTTTCTGACAAACACACCTGGGTGTTTGTGTATGTGAGAATTTGTGTTTGTAAAAACATAGAGAAAGTCCTAAGGGGAGGCAATATTTTTTATTTATTTTTTAATATTACTATGTGTTTCATCTGACATCACCTACGTTACAGTTACATCAATTCTGAATAACATTGCCTTACCTTTTTACTCATTATTTTTACCGTGTAATGCATTGGTATACTTCCCCAAAGGGACACAGGTACAAATTCTGTATGGGATTGACCGATTTTTAAACATTTTTATGCCCAATATAATTTAAGAAAAATAAACAAAGTGTTGACTAATTTATCAAAGTCTATAATTATCATATCAGTAACACATAACAACTAAGTAGTAAAGAAAGAGAAATGAGATAATCCCGAACACGCAACAATAATAAGGTGAGTCATTAATTGTTTTTAGTGGGATTTAAACACAAATGCATAAATATTACCTTGAATGCGACATTGCTTGCTTGTCTGACGTCAATTTGTAAGCCATTTAACCTAACATCACTGACAGACTTTGACCTACATTTTTACCATGAAATAAACCAAAAATACAGATGCTGATATCATGATCACGTTGAAAAAGTCTTGATTTAGAAAATCAAAGTGAATTACCTTCGACAAACACGACGAAAATGGCATTTCTTTGCTTTGATAAAGTCACCGCTTCCGCGATGCTTCCCCCGTACCAGTGCATGGTGGTTAGACCGACGAGGAAGTTTTCTAGCTCAGTTATAAACTATGGGTGGTATTTATTCTATTTGAGACGAATTCACAGTGTTTGGTTTTGCTACAAAAATATTACAGCGACATGACACAACAAATTTTGACAGCTGACGTGTTTATTTTGTTCTTTTTTCTTCCCTATGCTTAAGTGCGTTCAGAAATCGTTTCTCCTGTAAGATATGACTCCTCTGGTGTTGCGAGTGTCCATGGGCGGCGGTTATCGCTTACCATCAGGTGATCCGTCTGTTAATTTGCTCCACTATCCCTTAAAAAAAAATTATAGACAATTTATTATAATTAATCTAACAGTTTTGTAATTTATTAACTAATTTCGAGCTGATATAAATTGTTCAGTGCATATTTTCGATATTCAGAACGCACTGATTAAATTGACATTACATTAGCCGACACGATTCCAGAGTTATTCGTAGCAAGATATTATTCAACTAAAATTTGGTTAGTGTAAATAAGTCGGATTATACTTGAAGTAAATGAATGATTTATATTATTGTCTATGATTCCTTCCATGTGACCTTGGGAATTACTATTCGACGCCAGATGGCGCTGCACGTATCTAAACTTTAAAACTGGCCTGAGCTATTCAACAAGAGATGTCGCTAGTATAGTAACATCGGTTGCGGATTTTTTATTTTATAATTTTGATCTGCAAAAATGTACTACCTACATAATGATTTCCAAAATATGTTAAATTTATATCCATAAAATTGTATTTATTTCCATAGATAAGAATAAGTAATTATTTCTAAAACTTATATTACAAAGGTAGGTACCTATCTATAACAAGCATCGTGCGTGCTTTTCAATAGCTCCTCGTAAATAGCGATGTCTTCTAACAACTTATTGTAAACGCAGTTCCTATTGTTGTACCTATCTTAGAGACGGTACTGCGGGACATCTACATAAATAGGTAAATCGTAAAACAAAATCCTTACATAAATGCACCTTTGACTTTATTAAATTTTAAAAAATAATATTAAATGGTTGAGGGACCTTTCAGAGGGAATTAATATTATCAATACCTACATAACGCATTACGCAAATGGTGAAAGAAAATTTTGAGCTATTCTGTACGCATTGCAGAGATTTTCTCAAAGGAGCGCGTAAAGCATTTCAAACCTGATAGCTTTTTTTATTCCTAAAATAGGCTTACGCTTGATCGCTAGTTCCCTTTTGAAAGGCCGGCAGCGCACTTGTGACTCCTCTGGTGATGTGGGTGTCCATGGGCGGCGGTGATGGCTTACCATCAGGCGACTGCTCGTTTGCCTGCTATCCCATAAAAAAAGAAGAACAGTAGAATCGTGGACCTTTGGGAACAACCTAGCTTTATTATCGGACGACCAGAAGCGTGAAAAAGCGACATCGATTCATGGAAGACATTAAAAAAAACCAACGCAACACTTTATGTCCACTTGTGTCATGCGTATTGCTGAAATGTGGAATGCGCTTCCCGAGTGGATCTTCCCCGATAGATACAATCTGGATGTCTTTAAATCACCAGTGAATTGTCGCTATTCTTCATACTTAGGTCGGAATGGAACTCGTCTAGAGGTGTGCGCTGGAGAACAGTCCATCAACCTCGCCGTCAGGATAGATAGGATTCTTGAAGAGCATTGTAAGTATTAACGTGCATTTTTATGGGTAGTTGACTGGTAAAAGATTTAACTTTTAACAAAAACTTAAAATCCGGACGACCGTGGAAATGTGGATCCAAATCTTCCATAGAAAATCCAATAATTCACATGGCCTATACCTACTTATTGATTTAATTTAAATGTTTTGTGTAATGTTTATTTATGTTATAAATTCTTGTTAAGTAAGGACATACTTAAGTTAGTTTCTTCATGTTAACTTATTATTATGTATTCTGTGCTGTGCCCTAACAGGGTTTAATGTTGAATCCAACTACTTTTATAACAGCATTTTATAACACATGGAAGCAAGAAATACTTTGAATTTGACTTTAGATAATAATCTGGGTGTCTTTAAATCACGAGTGAATCGGTTTCTTCTAGGCAAGCGCGCTCCATCTTAGATCGCAATGTAGCATATCATCATATCATCAGGCGAACTGGCGGTCAAGTGTAAGCCTATCAAGAATTAAAAAAAAACTCTAAAGTATGCCAAATTTTACTCAGATCCGTTCAGCCGTTTTGGCGCGAAAGAATTACAAACATCCATACATCCTCACAAACTTTCACCTCAATAATTTCAAGTAGGTAGGGATAAACCGTGTGAAATATGAGACTAGCATAATGCATATCAATCTATAAATAAGAATAATAATTAAGGTACACATGATTACTGACACATAGCTAACATAACTATATTAATTATATACGGTAACACAATTTACTTTTAATGGCAACTGTCACCGGAATCCAAGCTACCAACGTGACAGTTCAAATACCGCCTCAACTCTGTGAAAGAATTCAAATTAACATGCTACGCGTGATGAAGCTCTCGTTGCAATCAATCCGATGTCATTAGTTTTTGTTTTAAATCTAGATACGCGTCCGTTTACTATTAACAAAGCCATCAATGCTTAACGAGCGGTTGTGGAAAGTTAGGGTTGCTACCAATAGATTTATATTCAAAAAGTAAAAATCTTAAACGAGGTCAACTCATTCGTCGGATCGCCTGATGGTAGGCCACCGGGGTAGGGGTAGTCGCTTAGGCGGTAGTCGTTCGCAACGCCAGAGGAGTCGGAAGTGCGTTGCCGACCTTTCAAAAAGGTTTGGGCCTCCGATATCCTAGCTTACTCGTAACCGTTGCTTCAAGCCGGTTTCCTGTGTGGCCGTGGTATCACTCCGGTCGAGCGGGCCCATAAGTGCATGGCTCTCTCTGGCGGTAAAGATTTGACTTCGTTTTCTCTATTTTTTATAAAACGTTGCCTCACTCTAGCAGTGTCTCCTTTATCATAATGTAT
The DNA here is from genome assembly GCA_947256265.1 of Acronicta leporina. Classification (NCBI taxonomy): domain Eukaryota; kingdom Metazoa; phylum Arthropoda; class Insecta; order Lepidoptera; family Noctuidae; genus Acronicta; species Acronicta leporina. The sequence continues at coordinate 1,576,566 of OX366538.1, forward strand.
AATATTCTCACATAAACAAACGCCCAGACCCGGAACAGGTAAGTAGGTATCTGGTGCAGTGAAGGTGAATCTCATTGCAATCTGATAGGTGCTACTTAGATTTAATAAGAAATACTTTACTCGACCTGGGAATCGAACCCTAAATGTAAAAACCCCGAAGACGAAATGACTATGAAGTAGTTAATATTAGTCTTTACCTATGAAATTGCCGTTTTGTATGAAAAAATTTAAACGAATTTTCTTCATGATTTTTTTATTTGTATTAATCGAAGTAATCACCCATGCAATCAATGCATCTTTGCCAACGCAGTGGCAGTTTATTGATGCCCTTCTTAAAGAAATCAGCTGGACGGGAGGCAACAAATTCTTCAAAGGCATTTTGTACTGCCTCTCGGGTACTTATTGAATTTTTTTCCGCCAAGAATTTATCCAAATTCTGGAAAAAGTAGTAGTCTGTAGGCGCAAGGTCTGGTGAGTAGGGCGGATGACGGAGAACTTCCAACCCCAGTTCTTGCAACTTGGAGACCGTCTGCTGTGCAGTATGAGGTCACGCGTTATCGTGCAGGAGCAGCAGAGACGAGCGATTGACCAATGCTGGGTGGAGATGTGCCAGCTTCTCCATCATTGTGTTCAGTTCTTCACAGTACACATCTGCAGTAATGCTCACCCCGTTTGGTAAGAAGCTGTGATGAATCACACCGGCGCTAGACCACCAAACAGTGACCATTACTTTTCTAGGGGTAAGTTTTCGTTTAGGGCCTTTCCTTCATTTGTGTGTCTGTTGAGCAGTGCAAGGCACGTTTCGACGCGTACTTCGCGCTGGCGATCATTGCATTCGTGGGGCACCCATTTGTCAAGCTTTTTTACCTTGCCAATTTGACGCAAATGGACAAATATTGTTTTAACGCTAACGTCGAAAGCTGCTGCTATTTCAGCCGTCGATTGTGTATCATCAGCTTCCACAATCGCCTTTAATTCGTCATTGTCGACCAAAGCCTTCGGACGACCGCGAGGTTTATTTTTCAGGTCGAAATTCCAAGAACAGAAGCGAGCAAACCAATAACAGGTGGTGCGTTGGTTTGTAGTGTTAGCTCCGTAAACGTCGTTGATGTTGCGTGCCGCTTGTGCCGCGTTGCTGCCACGACGGTACTCATATGACCATAATTACTCGAAATTTTAACGTATCCATGATGACGAAAAAGATTGAAATGCGATGAAAATGTAACACTAATCAATAAACAAATGACTACTTTTGGAAAAAGAATTCCATGTTTTCAAAATAAAATTAATTTGAAATTAGAATTCTTAGCCAAACAAAAATTATTTTGATTTGAAATGGCCAGTACTGCAGATAGGCAATTTCATAGGTAAAGACCTATTATATACCGGTTATATACCGGTTTGCCACCTGTGTTAAAATAAAAACTTATAACCGATATTTTTCAAAATACTCGATTTAAAATAAATATTAGAATTTTATTATGTAGTATATTTTTAATGCAGACAATGTTAATGATCACAATGATCTTTTTTATACTGGTTCCTGAGTATGTGCCACTAATCTTGAATACACAAAATGTCAGCTTATGCAAATAATAGACTAGAAAACTAATAATAAAAGCTCGCAAAATAACACACATACATATTTCTGCAGTCTTTAGCATCAAATTAAAATGCTAATCATTATATTAAATCAAACATTTAAATAGTTATTGAATTATCTTAATTGCATACTATGTGATAAAATATAACCATTATTTTAATTCTGATGGTTAATAAATTAGCTTGCAAATAACGTTTATCGCCATCATTAGAATGTAGCCAGCAATTAGATAATAATATTTTTAATCGATGATTAGAAAATGTCAACCCTATTATCGAGCTGTCAAAGTGATTGATACAAATGGGCGGCAAATTTTGACGTTTGTTTTGGCGCGAACAGCTTGAGGCGCGTTCGTTTCACGAGTATTTAGTGCAATCGATGTTTAATTTATTTTTAGTGAAATTGTGATTTTAAAACGTGTGTCACCGTTTAGGATTATACACAGATTTAGAGATAAATCGTTTGGTTTGTAGGTAGTAGGTACATTATCGGGTTTACACTTTGGGTTTACAAGACAATGAAGTGAATATTGTAAGGAGGTGAGTTATTATTGTAACTAACTACTTAGCTTAGCTGTTGACTGCAAAAAACATTTTATTTTTATACAGGTAAGGAAAAGGCGGCCTATGCCCATCTCGAACTTCCAATATATCTCTATACCTACCATAATTACCTAATAATCAAAATTGGCTTAGCGGTTTAGGCGTGAAAACGTAACAAACAAAGAGACTGTTATATTTTCACTTTTATAATATAAAGTTTGGAAGTAGGGATGGTATCTATGAATCTATTTTACTTAGGACCACCCAGTATCTTATGTTAGAGTAAAAAAAAACCTAAACTTCACTAGTCAAAGAAACAACGTTAGAAACATTAAAGTGTTATACAAAGCTCATAAACATACTTTGTTTTGCAGGCAACGCACTTGCGACCCCTCTGATGTTGCTGGTGTCCATGGGCGGCGGTAATCGCTTACCATCAGGCGACCCGTCTGCTCGTATTATGCTATAAAAAAGGTGCCTGAAAATATAGTAATTTTTGCGATATAAAAAATCCCAATTAGATAACCTCAACGGGCCTTCTACTAATATTATAAATGAAAAAGTAGCTGTCTGTTTGTTTGTAACATTTTTACTCATAAACCATTGAAAAAATTTCGATGAATTTTTTTAGAGACAAATTAGGATAGATGTTTGGAGATGAACATTATAAAATGAAATAAGTTTTATTAATAAACTTTTTTACCCAATTTAAAAGCATGTGATTCTAAAATTCCCATGTTGCCATGACTAAAACAAAGCCGTTTAATAACTACGTATAGTTAGCAAGCATCCCACGACTAATAAAACACCTACAACTCATCCATAACGTCTGCGACACAGCTGTCAGCCATTTTTAGATTCAAAGGCGCGAAAACACTCCATTTCACGTCTCATTGGCATTTTAAAACGTAATTCACACTTGCAAGTAAAATGTTGCCACAGCAATAAAGTGCGGCAAGCGGTGCGTGCTGCCAGCGTCGAAAACAAATTGTTTAATTGCTGCGTTTAAAAATAGAACGGGGATTTCTAATTAGGGCTGTTGACAATGTGAGTTGACGGGTTGCTTTTTTAATTATGTCGTTTTTTTTCGTATGCAGAGATGTGTCACTCTTTAAACTGTTTATTTTTAAGACTTATCGTAGAAATAATCCATACTCCCGTATGTTTATTAAGGGAGGGAGCAAATGGCTCGTCTGTTCGTCTACCGGCGTAAACAATTAAAGAAAAAAGTGTTTTTATACGCTCACCCACATCTAGGAGAAATTCTAGTGTGGGGAAACGTTATTTAAAAAAAGTCACCATGATATATACGTATATAACATAACATACCATCACGCCAGTATTCCCCGAAGGGTTAGGCAGAGGCGTACTAATGTACACCCACAGTTCGCCGGTATGTTTAGGTCCCATGTAATAGGGGGTGAGCCTATTGCCATTAACCGGGCACAAATTCCTAACTCCGAGCTGCTACTGGGAATTTCATAGAAAAACCCAATAACACTTTGCTCGACCTGGGAATCGAACCCAGGACCTCTAGCGTAGCAGTCGCAGTCAGGACCACTAGGCTATTGAGGCAGTCATATAGGTATATCTAACTTCGTATTAAATACAGCCGCATCACATTTGGGAAGCAGACTCCAACATTGTTGGGAGAAATAGGAACTTAATGGTGGCAACACCTGGCTGTAATATTGTTTGAAACCCTTTGATACTTTGTAGCACAAGATCAGTTTAAACTGTGGCAATGCTTAGTAATTGCTTCCGTCTTTGTTTCAAGTCAGTTGTCTTTATAATAGTTTTAATGATAACGGTTGTCAGACCAAGAGAATAGGGCCAGGCAGAATATTGAACGAAAACGAGTCGTCATAGAAGTAGTAATAGTATTCTCATTACTTTGCTCCGCTTAAGAATCGAATTCAGCACCTCATGCACACCAGCCCCATATAAAGTTATTTAGTGAAGGAAAAACCCGAATGCGTCTGTTGGTACATTAAAGTGTTATTGGGTTTTTCTATGAAATTCCCAGTTAGGAGTCTCGGAGTTAGGAATTTGTGCCCGGTTAATGGCAATAGGCTCGCCCCCTATTACATGGGACTTAAACATACCGGCGAACTGTGGGTGTACATTAGTACGCCTCTGCATAGCCCTTCGGGGAATACAGGCGTGATGGTATGAACTTCACTTAAGGTCATTTAATTATCATTTTAATTATTTAATCATTAATTATCACGAGCTTAAACGGTGAAGGAAAACATCGTGAGGAAACCTGCATGCCTGAGAGATGAAGTCTCCCTACCTGCATTAGACCAGCGTGTTGGACTACAGCTTAATCCCTCCCATTCTGAGAGGAGACCCGTGCTCAGCAGTGGGATGGAATATATAATAAATAAATTAATTTTCTGCGATAATAATGGGTTGATTGTGTAAGAAAATTCAATGAAATTATCGCGTCTTATTTAATCTATGGTAATAAAGGAGTATAATGTCACCCTTCAAAATGCAACCTTGTTTTGAAAGCCACCTTAATGATCGATTGAATTTAAACAATACAAGGGGTCAAAGCGCTCATTGTTAAACAATTGCATTTTGGAGCTAGTGTCGCTTAGAAATTGTTGATCTGTGTTAGGATCTTCTGGGTCTGTCATAGTGCTGGATGGCAGACTTCACACCAAAGAGTATAATATTATAGTTGAACCTTCACACGCCGTCAAGAAAATATCTTGTCATGCATGCTTGCACACGATGTTACAGAGTATCTTTCACTGTTTAAAGCGAGTGAACTACATTGTGGAATGCAATAAATATTGAGTACCTATTGAGTATTGAGTATTGAGTAATCTATCTATATCTTATATATATAAAAGAAAGTCGTGTTAGTTACACCATTTATAACTCAAGAACGGCTGAACCGATTTGGCTGAAAATTGGTGGAGAGTTAGCTTAGAACCAGGAGACGGACATAGGATACTTTTTATCCCGTTCCCGTGGGATGTGATGACAGACCGAATTCCACGGGGGCGAAGCCGCGGGCAGAAGCTAGTAGTTAGATAATTATTACGCCCATGATTTCAAAAACCAGAGGATCTGTCCTTATCCCATAAAAAAACATATAAATACTGGGAAAATATTGACATCAAAACTTCATGGTTCTCGCTCGTGAGTTATTATTGAAACATAGTTTAATATTACCGTGCCTAACAATGAATCGATGCTTAAGCGCAGTTCACACCCTGTCATTATCAAATTATATATTGATAACACAAATGAGCACACAGAGCTGTAATATTTTAGACGTGGCACAATAAAAATTTTGCTTTCTACACTTTTAACGACTGAAGTTGGGGTCGACTTCCAATATAATTGCAAGTAGCTGAATATAATCAGCATTAGAGCTACTACTCAATTTTTAATCAAAACTGATATCATCTAAACCGTATGTCAGATTGACCAGGCTTCTCATACTTATTTATTTGGGTTGCCAATTGTTGTTCTTACATTAGTAAAATATCATATCTATGTTGTTTATGTGTGACAATATATTAAATTGTTGAAGTTTTCCACTATAATATGAAAACTACCTTTTCGGTCATCCAGTTGGGAAGGCGAAGACCCGCATAAGCGATGAGGGATGAGGTGATGTACGAGGGTGCCGCATTATACAACAAACTACCTAATAATATAAAAAATACAAAATCCATGCTCACTTATAAAAACTGCTAAAGTCCTATCTTTTAAATAATGCGAGCGCACTTTAGTTCATTCAACTTCCAGCCGCGTGTGTTCTGTGTAGATTTACGTCTTGCTCGAGTAGATGGATTGTAATAATTATTGTTAGTATACCCACACATATTTTGTTTTTTTTTTATATTTGTTTTTGTTATCCGTAGTTCTTTTAATGTACGCTGATCTTATTGTTTATTTTTAAGTTTTAATTTCTCATGTAAGTGAATTGTAAATTCTTAAGAGAAATAATAAAGATATCTCAAACCCGATAAGCGATATTTACGAGACCACATACAGTATGTCAAATCATGGAGAAAATCATGTCAGATCTTGTCTGACATTATATTTTCCACACGTTTATTTACCGTTGTAAATACTTACAATGTGGTCTTCCAGTTTGAAGGGCAATTTAGCCAGTGAAATGAGTGGCCACGAGGTGTCAAGAAGACAATGCACCAGTGATACTACTGTTGTTGCTGGCGTCTATAGGCAGCGAAAATCCAGGAAACCAGAACAAAACAGGAAACAGGACGCGTGAAAACCCCAGGTTTTAGAGTCCAAAATCCGGACATGTCGACAGGTTTTTTAAACATAGTCAGTGTAGTAAAAATCAGTTGAAAATGTCATAAATCACCTTTTTATTTATTTTAAGACCTTAAAATTTAATTTAGTCATTTTTAACCCAGACTACAAATGAAGCCCTCCCGGACGTTCCCCGATTGCCCTCTAAACCCGGACGGATCGCAACTCTAGGTGGGCCGAGTGCTTGTTTTCGACTTATTTCAAAAAAATACGTTAGTAATGTCATTACAGGGAGCTGTCATCATTTTATTAAAATACTGCCGCTTCTAATACATTAATAAGACTATATAACAAAACAAACAGTACCGGTGTGTCATTGAGGTACAAATAACACGTATTAAGCTGTGAGCGGCTCTCAATTATAGCCTCATGACCACTGTGAGTTTTGGCTACCAACATTAGAGTGTTGGAACCAATGTTTGAGTAAGGGGTCAGGTAATATTGAAATAAAACCACTTTATTGGATTATATCGCGTTATATTTACATTCTGGGATGCTACTCATCTTTGGGGGGATTTGCCATAGTCACCACGCTTGCAAGACGGGTTGGTGACCGCAGATCTTGGAATGCTTTAGCTGATACTGGTGCCCACTATCAGATTCAGCATGTGGGAGCATTCTAGCATTATACTTCATGGTTATACCGCCATTTTACGGTTGGCTCTCTTTGGGGGAAGCTTAAGTTTCATCAGTGGACGGCAATAGGCTGATATGATGGTGATGAAGATTGACTGATTGATGATATATGCATTATTAATCCCGACATTTCGGACCTTTTACAGCATACATGGCACACGTTTGACATGGACGAGGGAGTAAACAAAATATAAAAAAAAAATTGACGGCCTGTAGGTAGAGGCTGAGTGAACGAGGTTAGATTCCCGCACAACACAAATACCCACAAACTATTGGTCTGGGTGTTTGTGCATGTGTGAAGTGAATTTATGTTTCTTTAATTGCGATTAATTTTGACTTTTCAAAACTACCTTTTTTTCGGGGTTTAATTGAAATAAAGCATTTTGAGTATGAGAATCTGGGTTTGTTAATGCAACCACGATGTAGGGGGAATTCAACTGATTTTTTATGGGATAGAGGAGCAAACGAGCAGATGGATCACCTGATAATAAGCGATAACCACCGCCCAAGGAAACCCGCAACACCAGAGCAGTCACAAGTACGTTGCCCGCCTTTTGAAAGGGTTTGGGCCTCCGATAACCTTACTCACTCGGCGAAACACAACGCAAGCGTTGTTTCACGCCGATTTTCTGTGAGGCCGTGGTATCACTCCGGTTGAGCCGGCCCATTCGTTCTCCCACGTCTAGAAAATGATGCAAACGTATGCATTTAAAACAAAAGATGTTCGTATAACAGCTGGAACGATCAAATATCCACTACAAACATTGGCTCAAAACGTTGGCCCCAATGTATTCAAACATTGTAGTATAATTTAATTACAGATCAATATTAATTCGATAATAGGCTACAATTTGTAGCGGCCGGTAATTGGTACCTACACCCCTCTAATGTGAGTCTGTGAACTAAGCATTAGCTTTATTGTAGGTTTGAATGTGTACTTACCAATATGATATGTTTGTTTTAGGGGAAAAAATGTTAAATAGTAATTTTTATTTCACATTTTGACGAACTAGGTATCTATATCTATCTATACTAATATATAAAGCTGAAGAGTTTGTTTGTTTGTTTGTTTACTTGAACGCGCTAATCTCAGGAACTACTGGTCCGATTTGAAAAATTCTTCAGGCTATATACTTATCATCACGCTAAGACTAAGTAACTATTCCACGCAGGCGGAAACTAGTAGGTAGTTACTTACCTAATAAATATATCAAGGTTATACAAAAAAATAATCATATCCTACGAACTTACTTAATATTATAAATGCAAAAGTAACTTTGTTCGTAACGTGACGTAACAGTGTTTGGAACGTTTTATCGCCTAAACCACTGAGCTAATTATGATGAAATTTAGTATAGTGCCGGCGAACTGTTGGTGAACATTAGTAGGTACATCTCTGTCTAACCCTTCGGGGATACAGGCGTGATGGTATGTCATGTCATGTCTGAATATAAAGCCTTTGTGCCTGTTACATAAATATTTGGAATTCACACTTAAATAAAAAAAAAAAAAACAATAAAATAAAAAGCCTTTCGTTGCAGACTACAAAAAAAAGTTACTTAAATTACTTTAGTTCTCAAGTTTTGTTAGTTTAAATTTTACAAAAGAATAATTAGAACTTAAATTTATTGTTATGTAAAGTTCTCTGCAGGTAAAGGCCTCCTCCAAAGACAACCATTCTGTCTAGATTGGGCTACTAGAATCCAGTTGGCGCCGGCTATTTTTTTGAGCTAATCTTCCCAACTAGCTACAGGTCAGGAATTCACACTTAACAGAACAAAATTAGCGTAAAAATAATTCAACCGCATCACCAATTTGTAAACACATCTTCGAAAATATTCCAATTCTTTTTTTCAATTTAATCTTGACAAAATGGCGTCACGTCGTTTCGTTCTGCGCGATAAATCTTGACATTATTAATTATCCCATTAGTGAAGCGACCATTTTAAGAAGACCTTTGGATGTGTTGTTAAGTATTATTTATAGGAGACCACCCTTACTGGTATTTTTTTTTGGTATTTGAGAGGAAATAGTGCATTATTTGGTTATAAAGATATTGGAATATTGAATAAATTGATCTCAAATAAAATTATTTTAGCCTTTGCATTGGATATTATAGCAATTGGTACCTATACTTACGTAGTTTTTAAATAAGTACTTAAAGACATCGTGCACAGAAGTTTAAAAATTAAATTAGGTACATTTCAGCTCGCAAAATAAGCGCTATAAGCTGAAATCAACATATATAAGCGGAAAACAACTATCACACTTTATTAACGATACAAACTTACCTTTCACCAAAGATGTAACAATTATAATGTATAATAGTTATGTCTATGCCGATCATAAAGAAAGAATAAAGATAAAACGAAAACCTAATCAGATAATAATCTAAGACATCCTCTTCCCCCACACACTAGAATCTCAAAGATTGTCAACATATAAGATCAAAGCCAAACCGAGGGTAGTTCAACTAATACTGGTCGATTTTAATGGGTCGTGTCATTTTGCGAGCGTGCGTTAAGTAAAACGGAACGCGGCCGGAAGCCACGCCCCTTCCGGCGGGCTGTCATCGTGACAGCGCGCGAAATTACATGCCACAGATTATGTTGCGGTTAGCAGTAAAGAGGTTTGGAGATTGAAGTATTAATTATTTGTTACATTAAATTAATTTCCTTTGCCTATGAAAGTATAGGGTTGATTCCCAGATGAAACAGTTATTAAGCTTCTCTATTAAATTTTCCGAGATTGTACCCGGCGAATTCCGAAAGGCTTGCCTGCTTTAAGAGTACATGGGACGTGAAACATATTTGCGAACCAATGCAGACATTGCAGATGGGATACTGTATGATTGATAGTTATATTTTTAAAATAATCATTACATTAAGGCTATGATATCGGATTAAGTCTATTTAAGGTAAACGGCCCAGTAACCGTTAAGTTTTGAACTTCGCCGACTTTGCAGGTCTGCTATGCTAAAACTATAAGACTTACAATAATTATTTTTACATTTAAAGATAGTAAATTTATTCTTGTTTTTCATGATTACTATTTTCAAAATTAATATAAACGTTAATATACAATAATACAACAAAATCATTAAAAAGGGTCATTTGTACCAGTATCCGTTAGATTTGTACTAGTAATCGTTATATTGTCCCAGAATCCGGTATTTTTTACCGCAAATATGAACTCTATTGCTTGATATTAAAGTTCACATTATAATACGTATCCAAAGAAAAAATATATTTTATAAAATATAAAAGTTTTTAATACAATCAGTCTTTATCAATATTATTTTCAGAAAATTTTACATATATAAATTTCAATGTTATAATTAGAAAATTGGAACCAGGTAGGTATATAACCTACATAGGTAAAATAAGGTATCAATTAACTTATGGCTAAACTCTGAATTTATGCTTGAATAACATTAAAGCACAAGCAAAAATTGCACCAACATTAAAAACTTAACCATCTTAGAATGAGAATACAAATCTGGTAGTTTTTGTAAATATAGCTTGAATAATTTGTTAAAATGACACAAAATTAACAAACATCTTTTCAACAAACATTTGGAGATATACAATGAGATCATTATGATAAAATTATATTAATAGGCTTCCCCCTTAGTCTCGATCGCCTGTGCCCAACGGTGTGTCAGGTATACCAGAAGATCAGCCGACCTACCATTGCGAAAGCCGTAACTGCTGGTCACAAAGCATCTGGTGATCCTCTAAGTACCTACCGAAGGAGCTGGCAGTTGATAATGGACTCCATTATCTTCGAGAAAAGGGGGGTAACGGCTATCGGTCTGTAACATAACATAACATACCATCACGCCTGTATTCCCCGAAGGGTTAGGCAGAGGCGTACTAATGTACACCCACAGTTCGCCGGTATGTTTAGGTTCCATGTAATAGGGGGCGAGCTTATTGCCATTAACCGGGCACAAATTCCTAACTGCTGCTACTGGGAATTTCATAGAAAATCCCGATAACACTTTGCTCGACCTGGGAATCGAACCCAGGACCTCTAGCGTTGCAGTCGCGCTCAGGACCACTTGGCTAATGAGGCAGTTAAGAGGCATCGGTCTGTAGTTGGATGGATTTGAGCGGTCGCCTTTTTTAGGGATCGGGTGGACCAATGCTGTCTTCCATGATGTTGGGACAACGCCAGAAGAGTAAGAGAGCCGAAAAAGACGTGTTAAAACTGGTGCCAACTCTGGAGGGCACATCTTTAACACAATAGGAGGGATTCCATCAGGCCCACTTGACTTAGATATCGAGGGATACAAGTGCTAAACGCACTGCGCGTTGGTGGAACCGGATATCCGGCATACAGCCAACGAACCGCGGTATGGTAGGCGGCTCTTCTCCCCCGTCATCCAAAGTTGAGTTGGACGCAAAGAGTTTGCCCAGAAGATCGAGAGAAGAAGGCAGGCGCTCAAGCCTCTCACCAATTCTACCGATTTGCACCGACTTCGCCCTTGCAATGTCTCTTTTGAAGGACCTAGAGGCAAAGTTATACTTCTTTTTTAATGCGCTGGTATTTACATCCCTTGCCGCCACCGCATCAGCCCAGGCTCGGTAGGCTTCCTGCTTCTGACGAGAGGCCTTTTTGGAAGACGAACCGAACCAAGGTCGAAATTTGCCACTAATGGGGACTACAGAGAATGGAATGAAAAGTTCCATACCCTGCAGCACCACATCAGCAACAAAATCAGCAGCGGCGTTGGGATCATTCGGCGAGAAGCAAACCTGTCTCCAAGGGTAGGACGTAAAGAATGACCGCATCCCATCCCATTCTGCTGACTTGTAGTGCCACACACGGCGGCTACGTACAACTCGCGAACGCGACGAGCACATGAGAGGCATTGTACTCCGGACAAGGCAATGATCCGACGAACCAAGCGGGGCGCCTACGGATACATGATAGCCGTCCGGATGAGAAGTCAGCAGAAGATCCAGCATTGAAGGCTTCTGGCTCTCCACATCTGGGATTCGCGTGGGCGTGGTGATCAGTTGTGTCAGGCCATAATATGTTCTTATCTCAAATAATTTAACGGAACCTGAGATACCTACGGCTTGACCTCTCTAATGTATAGAGACCCATAGCCACAGCAAGTAAGAGCTGACCCACTGGTCAGCTCTTGCTGATTAAAAATTGATACCAGTCAACGACTCAATGTTTGAGCACATGATGTGTTGTATACCCAAAACTACCTTCAGCTGAGTTTTTATTACAATAAGGCATTTTAAAATGTCTGTTTTGAGTACTATCTTGTATGAAAGGTGCGTGGTATAAGGGGTATAGTTATAGGCGTAATCATTTAGAAATAATACAGAAAAAAGCAAAAAGGAATCCAATCCATGTGGTTTTAAAAGAACGTACACAGTCATTTCAATTGAAGTTAAAGGAAAATAAGCTCTTACTTAAGGCAATAAGAATCATTACGGATTTAGGTGCAACTGTTAATATACGTCCTAGTACCCGGCAGATCTTTATACCACAGTTTCAAAGGAAAAAGAGACCTATTGCAAGGCAATAAGGATACATTAACGGGTATCGGTACAATGGATATTACCGGTATGATGCTTGCACCAATATCCGGTAGAAAATGGAAAATATATGCCGGTTGCTGGGTCAACTAGGGATTAGTGCGTACCAATAAATGTGACATGCAAAAATAAATACTTCTCAATTAGATTCACCATAATTTATAGTATATAGCGTTAGATAGTTCACTCAAATATTTCAATAAATTAACACCCTTACCGTATGGTCATCCGTAGCAGCATGCCAAGCTGAATAGTACGACGGGGTGATCTCGCAGTTTAGAGACCGGACCTCCAATTTTCTTAATATTTTTGGAGAGCACACTTTTATGGTTACACAGTTTTGCCACCATAAAACTTTTTGATCAGTGTTGCAATTATTATTGTACAAAATATTACCAAGAATGTGTTACAATTTACAAACTTTAATTTGTGCTTGGTAGAAAGGTGGAAAACAAAAAAAACTATCTAGTTACCGGGTATTGGGACGCTGCCGGAAATACGTACTTCTACCTTAATGCTATATTTGCGTTTTATTTACATCTAATGGAACTTTTACGTTCTACGGTAAACCACCACTTATTTACTCATCTTTTCAATCGGAAACTATTAACAAATAGTCATTTATTATAAAGTATCTTAACTTCTGGTATAAGGTATGGGCCACACTACTTACCCTTGCCCGGACCGCCCGATCCAGTTTGCTATTTATTAGGGTGATTTTTAGAAAACAAGGCTGAAATAAATTTTAATGAATATGCTGGCAGGAATTAGATGGGTGGGCGAGAAGGTCTAGCTTAAGATATATGCAAATAAAGGGGCCTATATGTATACAAATAGAGATTATTAAATCTAAGATACTTACGCTCTAAGGAGATTGCCGATATCTTACAATAGATGACTTTGGAATGTCTTAATGACTGCCAAAACCTACACTAGGTAAAAACTATTGCCATTTGGGTTTAAAGAACTTTATTTCTCATAAGAACATAGTTCACTTAAAATGAGATTCGACAAATTAAATTACAAATATATATATCTTAGCTCTAGTCTAGTCTTACTTAAGTTATTAAAATTTACAAATTACACAAACCAATATTGTACTACAGTAATTCAAAGTGGATTTAACAATACTTATTTTTGAATATGTACTTTTAGTTTATTTTTATACATTTTTAGTTTACCACATGCTTTGATTTCGTTAGGCAGGCTGTTATAAAGTTGTGCTCCCTCAAACAGTAGATTTTTTTTTCCGTAAGTAAGTGTGCGTGGTTGAGTAAGTTGTATTTTGTGTCTGTTTCTTAAATTATATTTATGTGTTTTTTGAGTAAATGTTATATTTGAGTGGATATTGCCTATGATAATTTTCTTTACGAGAATGCATGTGTTAAGTTTATATAATTGTGTCAGGTTAAGTAATTTTGTTTTATGGTATAATTCTTTTGTAGGTGTAAAGTAATTGTAATGAAATAATGTTTTGATAATTTTATTTTGTGTAGTTTGTAGCTGTCTTAGGTGCGTTTTGGAAGCCGATCCCCATACTTCTATCAAGTATTCAAGGTGTGTTTTTATAAGTGAGTTGTATATCATAATACGCGCTTTATGCGGAATACAATTAGCAACTCTCCGAAGCGCCCCCAAGACTGATACCAGCTTTGATCGGACATGCTCAATGTGTGCTTTCCAACTAAGTCGATCATCCAAGTATAAGCCCAAATATCTTTCCTGACGTGATTTATTAATCATTGTATTATTTATAGTCAGTGGTGTAAAATTTTGTATTTTCTTATTTTTAGCAGCGAATATCATGTAGGAGGTTTTGGATGCATTGATAGTTAATAAGTTATATTGTAACCACTCATTGAGCCTATCCAAATCACTCTGAGCATCAGCTACAATAGTGGAAATTGAGTGTCCAAAGTAAAATAAACAAGTGTCGTCTGCGTAAACAGTTAAATGCCCAGATAATGCAATATTTTTAATATTATTTATATAAATTAAGAATAGCAACGTCCCTAACACCGATCCTTGTGGAATACCACAATTTATGCTTTGCAGACCACTTGTGAATGTATCTCCAATCTTTACAGTTTGATACCGATTTCGAAGATAGGATGTAAACAATCTCAGAGCTTTGCCGGTAACACCAATGTTATTTAATTTTTGCAGTAGTTTAACGTGGCTAATAGTGTCAAAAGCTTTTTTTATATCAATAAAAATACCCAATGCAATCTGTTTTTGATCAATACTTGTTTTTATTTTTGTTATGAGGTCTATAGAAGCAGAAAGAGTATTAGATTTTGACCTGAACCCATACTGTTCTTCGATTAGAAATTTTTTATCGCTGAGATATTTGTCTAACCGAGTATAAATAATTTTTTCAAATATCTTGGAAATAACTGGAAGCACGGATACCGGTCTATAATTGCCTGGGTCAGTTTTCACTCCCGACTTATAAATAGGGCTAACTTTAGCAATTTTAAGAGTGTCCGGAAAGTCACCGTCCTCAAAACATTTATTCACACAGGCAGTTAGCCGCTGAGCTATTATATTCTTGATACATTTAATTGCTTTTGTACTAACTCCGTCAACACCAGTACTAGTGTTGTTATCCAAATTGTCAATTATTGCTATAACCTCTTGTACAGTGCACGGCATAAGTTCATCAAGTGTATTTTCATGTATGTGGTCTGGTTTGTACATAAGGGTGTTGACAGAATTAGTATGATATTTTATATTTATTTTATTAGCCAGGTCGGCTCCTATTGATGAAAAAAATATATTAAAGGCTTCACATATTGCATTACCTTCAGTTATAATCGTTGAGTCTACAATCAGTTTGGGGGGAGCACTAATATTTTTGACCTTATTATTCGCTAGCATATTTATTAAATCCCACGTCTTTTTAGGCTTTTTGAGGTTTTCCTGAAACAAATTATAATAGTATTTTCTCTTGGTAATCTGAATGTCTGAGTTTACCTTATCTCGTTCTTCTTCAAATTGCTTTTTAACGTCTTCGTTCTCCATGTTTAATTTTCGTTGTTGCCATAAGATGTTTCGCTTATTTATGGAATCTAGAATGCTTTTATTAATCCAGTCCTGCCGCGGGGGATTCAATATTTTCGTTTTTGTTATTTTGTTTGTAGATATATGAAATTTTATAAAATCCTCCAGGTAACTATAGTGCTGTTCATTATTACTGTAGTGGGCTCCAGAAGAACTTTTCAATAAACCATCGTAATCAAGGGCTTCATACTGTACCCGTTCATTTAACTTTACCGCAGATTTAAGGAGTTCAAAAAATATTTGCTTGTGGTCCGATAACGAAGATTCAATTATAGAAATGTTGTATTGTCTATTGCTAATGTTAGTAGACACGTGATCAAGTATAGTTTTCGTACTCGTGGTCTCGCGAGTACAGTAGTATATGTCTTTTTTATTTAAGATATCATATCCTGCCTCTTGTAAGGTGTCTAAATACTGCGTAATATGGGTACCTGAGCTGAGCAGGTCGATATTAAAGTCACCAAAAACTATAGATCTTTGCCTGCTCTCTAGTTGAGATGAGTATATGTCTAAGAAATTTCTAACATCTGTATCTCCAGGTTTATAAATTCCACCAATATTCAGATTAAATTTTTGTAAATAAATCCATAGGTAATGGTTACCATTTTCATATAATTCCTCTGTTATCTCATAAGTAATACTATTGTGTAGGAAGATTGAAACACCACCTCCTTTTCTGCCCGGTCTAAAATTATAAATATGTGTGTAATTCGGCAATTGGTATAGTTTTGCATCCTGGTCTGACGTAAGCCAAGTCTCGGTAAAAACAAGGATATGAGGTATTTTAGGTAGTGCCTTGAGAATGCATTTGATCTCGTCAAACCTGCCTGGCCTGCGAATGCTACGCAAGTTTGAATAAAATATTCTTAAAGACGACGAACTCATCAGTATATCCTGATATTTATGAACTAAATAATGATTAACTTCAGTAAATTTATTATTTTTATTTTTTCTTATATTCAGCGGGGTAGGCATTAGTTTTTTGGATCGGGTTTGTTTTGGATAGTAATCTTAGGCATTCCTTTTATATATTTGATGGTCAAGTCCTTTTCGCCGTTATTTTGACGACGTTGCAGTTCCAGTTTGAGTGATTGCAGGAATGATTTTTGAGTCGGTGTTTGGTCTGGATATACACCTATGTTTTCTGGCAATTTCATTCTATTCTTAAATAGCTGTTTCGGAGTATTTGGATCGTTAAAATATACTTTTAAGGACGCATCTTAGCTGGGTTATATTTTCCAAGTCTCATACATTTTATGTGCTTAGGACACTTTTCATACAGCGTCGTAATTACTTCAGTAACCTGACCATTATCGGTATTCTGATTTTATAAAAAATACTCATATTATTAATACTGCCTCATTACCCTAGGTCCTGAGCGTGACTGCTACGCTAGAGGTCTTGGGTTCGATTCCCAGGTCGAGCAAAGTGTTATTGGGTTTTTCTATGAAATTCCTACTAGCAACTCGGAGTTTGGAAGTTGTGCCCGTTTAATGGCAACAGGCTCGCCCACTATTACATGGGACCTAAACGTACAGAACCGTGGGTGTTCTGCCAATCCCTCCGGGGAATACAGGCGTGATGGTATATGTTATTATTAAATTAATATAATATCTACAAATGGATTTTGACAGACCTCGTCAATTAAAATTGAATTGGTGTTTGAAAAATTTACCACAGTGTGTCTCTACCTTTAATAAAGTTCCCCGTTCCCCTACACGTATTGTGGTTGGTTCTCCCCCAGCTTGGGGACTCCAGCTTAAGTGGCGAGAAGGCAACATATAAATCAATAAGCTGTTATGATCTGTTTATACTTTGTTATTCATTCAGGATAAGTACGATTATTGGATGGATTTTATCGAAAAATTTTAAGAGAAAACTTTGGAGATCTATTTTCAGGAATATCCTTTTATAGATACACATGAACATAAATACCATCATGCCTGTATTTCCTGAAGGGTAAAGCAGAAATGTAATTACACCCACAGGTCGCCGGTATACTTATTTGGTCCCCGAGAATTTCATTAAAAACTTAATATGACTGAGAATCAAACCTTTGCCCTCTGGCGTACCAGTCGCACTTAGGACCACCGACCACTTAACTAATAACTAATGAAAATACTTAATCAGACTTCGGTAAAGTATAGTTCTTGTTAACCAGGCGTTGAAAGCTTTTGTAAGCGCTTCAAGCAGATTAGGTGGATAATTGGCTTATTTTTAGAAATCCCGAAATAGGTATCTTTAAAAAATACTGCCTGTATTTGGCAGTAAGCAGGAGCTTAGTTAAATTGGAAATGGAAGCAGTAATCTTCATTTAGTTTAATTAATCCTCTATAGGTTAGTCAGATTAAAACCTTTTTGCACCATAAAGCAACTAACGCCCCCTAGCGACTTTCGTTAATTTTATAACAACTGTGATTTCCCCGATTTCCCTTTATCAAACGTCAAAAATGTCAAATTTGTCAAAAGGAGCGCGCGAAACTCAGAATCAAAATTCAATAGCCCGAAATCTCATCGTTTAACAATAATAAAATAATACAAAAATTGTGTTTGAATTAATTTTGAACTCTATCTAAGAACTAATAAAACCTAATCACTATTTCATAGCGTTTATTTTAGTGTTGTTTTATACTAGAGAATTGTCATTTACAGTTCTTTGAAATTTGAATCAAATTCAGTATAAATACGGTTTCATTTTCCTTGTTTGTTTTATATCACTGTTCTATTTTACTCATAAAATACAAACTTCATTTTCACATCTTTTATGACATTTACATTCAGATAAAGTCTAATTTTGTTTGTTTCAGATGCAATAGTAAAGTTTGTTTCAAAATGTGACATTAGAAACGGTTTATAAGTGCACTCAAATGGTGATGGGATATGACGTTCGGATTCGCGTAACGAATGAGTTACAATTTTGTAATGCCTTAGGGGATCAAAAGTGTTTGTTGTAAGAATTTGCAATTCATATTTTCTGTAATGTTTTGAATATTTTATTGATTTTTTACCCGACTGCGCCAGAAGGAGGGCTATAATAGGTATTTTAAGTAGGAGCTTTGGTAGATAGGTAGGTACTAGATAAGACTTCACCCGCGAATTCACTCGGGTCTCTAAAGGGTTTACCTTTTTTTAATTATTTTTATACCTACGTGGAACTTAGTTTTTTTCCCTAAGATAACAGTAGCCTAAGTTATAACATCAGCTACTTAGTGAGAGTTCCCTCAAAATCCATTCAGCCGTTTCGGAGATTAACTCACATTCTGAATTTATGTCTTAAAGGTGACGTCAGTAATAACATCTATTGAAAAGCAAGTTTACTTTGCTTCTCAACCGACATGACTTACGGTTAGTTTTTGCCTAATAAGTACTTAATGATCTTTTTGTGATGTTTTTGCTTTTTCCATACAAAGAATATAAAATTATTTTAGTGAAGGAAATATTTGACTGCGGGCAGGATTCAAGCCTGCGTCTACTGGTTACACATCTTGTTTCCGTCTTTTTTGGCAGTGGGTTATTTTATTTTTCTTAAATTATGATATTTTCACCCCTAAAACAATATAATACGCAGATAAGTAAGTAGATACCTACTAATTAAACAACTAAGTACTACCTAATACTTATGTCAAATAGGTAAAAGTGTGCACGCAAACGGGTTTGAACCCGCGAGACCCACTGGGACACTATCCCGCTACACTCCAAAACTAATTAAATTACCCACAATAAACAAATTACTAAACAAATTAATGAAACGTAAATTCTGTAACAAGATTAGAAACTGCCGTCGGCTGAACGCCGCGCGTCATTTACACATATTTTAATGAACGAAAATTACATCGAAAAAAAAACAAGCGTTTCAAACTTCGAACCCTATTAAACAACCAATCATGGCGCCGGGATTTGATTGCGGGGCGTGACGCTGCTCATTACTCACAGAACAACTGCAACGACGCAACATAAAAGGTAGTTCTATCTCTTTCGTTTTTATTAGATTCGGAAAGAGATGGGTAGAGTGTAAAGCAATTTTCTCGGATCGTTGGGCACTTCACAGCGTGTTTTAATATTTAATTTCATAGCCATATTAAGTTTGTTATGAATAAGTTTATTATATTATTGTGGATTTATGTTGGGGGCGCGTTAATGGTGCGATCTCGAGGCATATTAATGGTTGGAAATGTGATTTGTTTATATTACACGTTAGATGTCGTTGATGATTAGATTAGAGATATGAGTTTGGTTCAAATGTAATTTATTGGGATTCGTAAGGGGTGAAGATTTTGAGCAATTATTTCGTTACAATAACAATGTGCAAATGCTTTACTGTTTTTTTTTTAATTATTCGTCTGCCCAGTTTTTTATTAGACAGAGATTACATGGAGTAGGTATTTATCCTTTACTAGTTGTTGCGCGCGGTTTCATGCGCATACCAAAGAACTTTTTGAAACAAAAGGTCCATCTTCATGCATAGATAAGTACCATCACGCCTGTATTTCTCCGAGGGTTAAGCAGAGGTAGGTACACTCACAGTTCGCCGGTGACTGTCCCCATTTGTTTAGTCCCTATGTTAAAGGGGGAGAATATTGCCATTAACTGGGCACAAATTTCAATCGCCGAGCTGCTACTGAGAATTCCATAGCAAAACCCAATAACACTGCTCGACCTGGGCATCAAAAGTAGGCCATCTAGTTAATAAATATTATAGAAGATAAGAAGACATTGACTTTTAAAAGTGTCCATAAATCTATTAAAAGTAAATAACGTATAGGTATGTAGGTATCATTTAGAGTTTCTGACCAGTTTAAGACCGATTCTATGTCACTCCAAGGCACAGTCTTACTATGAACGTGCCAAATGTTGGCTACATTTATAGAACCTGTCCATTGTTACTTCAGTTCTAGCAAAGGTACCTACTTATTAATCTATCTAAGTCTTTAATCATTATAAAGTGATGAATCATATCCTGTCCTATTGTTATGTAATAGCTGCTACAATTGTTACTTTGAACCATCAATTCTTGAACAGCGCTCTAGAAATTGACTGAAAATAATATAGCAAGGTTTTTTTTTCGAGGCCGTGGTATCACTCTGGTTGAGCCGGCCCATTCGTGCCGAAGCATGGCTCTCCCACGGTCTGGTTCGGCTGATAATTATCAGCTACGTGTAGTAGTAAGCTAGTGTAGTAAGCTTTTCGACCGTGGGAGAGCCATGCTTCGGCACGAATGGGCCGGTTCAACTAGAGTGATACCGCGGTCTCGCAGAAAACCGGCGTGAAACAACACTTAACTAAGTATTTTGTGTTTCACCGTGTGAGTGAGGATACCGGAGGCCCTAATGCTTTTAAAGACGGGCAACGCAATTGCGACCCCTCTGATTTTGCGTGTGTCCATGGGCGGCGGTAATCGCTTACCATGAACTGATCCGTCTGTTTGCCCCCTGTCCCATAAAAAAACATTTTTATATTGTCGATCACTCTATTTTTTTCGGCTTTACGATGACCCCTTGTTTAACTAATTTAAATTATTTGCAAATTTATTATACCATACCTACTCATTTTCACCTCATGGACCCCTATTTTTGTCCCGCTGATACCCTATAGATCGCAGGTCCTCATTGACCCCTGGGTTCAATATAGATAGACCACTTTGGCTTTAGAATTTTTCCACTCTCCAAACAGCAGTAGGTACAAGGATCTCCTGTGATATTTATATCCTGCTTCTGACTCACAAGTTTTAAATTACGTCTCTCAATCAGTCACTGTTAAAGTTTTATTAAGTAGATATTCGTTTAATGATCTATTGTTCCAAAATCTTATAGCTCTTGCATAACGCATTCAGTTCGCGCAGGACATTTGGGAAGCTAATTTAATACGGTATATGTAGTTTAGTATGTGAGAACTTTGAACGAGACCCGACTAGGAAGGAATTCAGATGGGTCAAGATTTGAGGTTAAGGAATTCTTTTGTCTACTTATTGTTCAAGCATTTGGTATAATAACTCGTACTGAAAGTACGTACTACGTAAAAGTAGGTACTACGTAAGTAGTACCTACTTCTTCCGACATAAAATGACAATTAAAGAGTGTCCATGGAGTTTCTTGTCGGATTCTCATCCATAGGAACCAACCCTTTGGAACCGTGCAACTACCTAGAATCATAACGTTTCATAAACGCTTTTAAAAGCTTATTTGTGATAAAAACATTTTGATTTTTATTTATTATTTTATATTATACTAGCTGACCCGACAGGCGCAGGTCCTGTCTTGTCTATGAATATTGAATTCGAATTGGTATAATTCGTAAAAAAAAATATTAAAAAAAAAACTATATTTATATAAAAAAAACTATATATATTTTCTAATGTTCCGTGCAACTTTCTTAGTTTTTTCTTTCATGAGAACCTTCTCCTTCCAATAACAAACACAATAAAAAAAATTGCGCAATTGCTTCAGCTGTTCACGCGTGATGCCGTGACCAAGGGAAATAGGTATACATTTTTATTTATATAGGTAGACTTGAAACGTACGATTTTTTTTTATGGGATAGGGGGGCAAACGAGCAGACGGATCACCTGATGGTAAGCGATAACCGCTGCCCTTGGACACCCGCAACACCAGAGCAGTCGCAAGTGCGTTGCCCGCCTTTAAAAGGGTTTGGGCCTCCGGTAACCTCAACTCACTCGGCGAAACACAACGCAAGCGTTGTTTCACGCCAGTTTTCTGTGAGGCCGTGGTATCACTCCGGTCGAGCCGGCCCATTCGTGCCTTAGCATGGCTCTCCCACGTGAAAACGATCAGTCGTCTAGACTATGATCAGGTGAGTTGCAAGAGATTGGGGTTTAATAAGGTAGAGCCACTGCTCCACCTCCCTTTAGTGATACAGCAAATGTGCTGGCTCTCTTGAGTTTTCTAACATTTTGAACTTGAACTGGAGTTCCTTAAATATCCAGAAAAATAATATATTTTTGAATAATTTACATCTTTATTGCTCCTTGATTGCTTCGCTACCGCAATGTTGGCGAACAGGTTAGAGTTTTTTTTTATTATGCGGTAGGTAGGTATGGTAAAAAAACAATTGTTCCATAATTTATTTTCTTTCAACTTCTGGAAGGTCCCATTTTTAATGAATTAAAACCAACGTATTCATTACGTCAAATAAGGATGTCCACTACAGTAATAAATGCTGTCTGTGAGAGATCGCTCTTTGCGATACATATTGTACCACCCATTGTACCATATAAAATTATAATTTGCATTAATTTTGCGTTAGCAATAAAGAGTACATATCTATCTATAAGTAATCCATCATTTAAAAACCGCCTCTCTCTATAATACCGTCAAAAAACATAAAAATAAGCGTCTGAGCAAATAAATCTACCACTTATCCACATCTCAAGGCATCAAATTCGTCAAAGACACCTATTCCCGAAATCGTAAATTGTCTTGTAGATACATCAGCGGTGTGCCAAAGAGCCACAATCAATTTAGAGGGGGGTGCCTAAGTGATGTGGGGAGGGGACAAATTGCTCGCTAATGACCCCCACGCCGGCCAAGTGGCGGTGCCGGCTTTAGACTTGCTGGAAGGGTGAATAGAACCAAATAGAATTGAAGGAAGGATATAGTTTGGACCTGTTGAGATAGTTTATGAATTTATAACGCAAAAGCGTTGAGGTACGCCAATCTTATGGATGAGGTTCTTTTTATGATACCACTAAGGTAGGGCTGCCATAGCAGCCTAAGTACTGACCGGGACATTAGCAGTAAGTGACCGAAAATATTTTTATCAAACAAGAAAATGCATTTCGAATTTACGTAGATTTGAAACCTAGATAGAAAGAAAGCTCATTTGACATACATTCCAAATCAGTTATAAAAAAATTACCACCTTAGACTTACTGCCCTCTCGATTACCACGGCAGAATAAATGACACAACATAACACAAGTAACATCACGCGTGTTCTGGCAGGCGGTAGCGGGCGGCAGGGCCCGCCGCCTCACTGGTCTGCCCTGTACGCGTATTACAAGTTGCAATTGAAACACCGGGACATTTTGTAGATCAGCCGGTACGACCGGGACAGAATTTCCAAACCGGTGACATTTCCCGGTGCACCGGGATAGATGGCAACCCTACACTAAGGTGGCAATGGCAAACAAGCGTACGGCTCGCGGTAACTTCCATAGCTTAGCGTCCATAGAAGCATCACTCGCGCGTTGTCGACCCTGTAAAAATCTTTTCACATCCTTTTTGAGAGGGTGGGGTAAAGTTTTAGGTGGAATAGTTGGGCTGATGGCATAGGAGACAATAAGTGTGATGCTTAAACACCACCGGTCCTGCCACTGCCAACACAACGCTTCCCCGCGGACCTCCGGCGACCTTGCTCACTGTTAGAAACACAACATAGCACGGAGCTATGTTATTTGGCTACTATTTTCTGGAAGGTGTGAGTGGAATTAATCAATTTCACTATGCCATACCTCCCTTTCTTCTCCGAAAAGGTCAGGCAAATTTATGTCGTATCTACTCGTACCCAGCGTGTGCTAATAACAATCACAAGCTGATGAACGTGAGAAACGAGTAAGTATATATAAGAGGAAGTCTGAAAGCGGCGTCAATGACAGAAATGTTTAAAGGGAATCGATGAGAAGGGATAAAAACGCATGTTAATGAAAAATTAGTGGATATGAATGTTAAAGACTGAACACGAAGAGATAGACCAAATAAAAGATGGCTGTTATGAAAAAGACGAATGGTAATGGACGAAGCAGATAGGAGTAGTTAGCTTCTGTTACGCCTATAAGGAAAAAGGCATGTATGTAGGTAGGTATATGGGATCTAGTACAATAAGAAAAAAATACTTAATAAGTTATTCTATGCATCGACTTCTGATTGACTCTCTTTGGACAGCTTGTAAGTAGGAATTCTACTAATTCTAATTCTGTTTAAAAACGAATTCCCTAAGGCAATTAATTAATAAAAAACAAATTCATTTGTTTTTTATGGGATAGGGGGCAAACGAGCAGGCGGATCGCCTGATGGTAAGCGATACCGCCGCCCATGGGCCCATGGACACCCGCAACACCAGAGGAGTTGCAAGTGCGTAGCCGGCCTTTGAAAAGGGTTTGGTCCTCCGGTATCCTTACTCACTCGGCGAAACACATCGTCAAGCATTGTTTCACGTCGGTTTTCTGTGAGGCCGTGGTACCTATCACTCTGCTCGAGCCGGCCCATTCATGAATTCACGCCTGTATTCCCCGAAGGAGTTGGTAGATATGTACTACCGATACAGCTTAGATCTAGAGTTCGCAGTATGTTGAGGTCCCATTTAATCCCGGTCTCAATAAAAAAATCATTTACGCCTGGTATCAACAACGAATCAGTCAGTTAGATTTGCTTACTGGAGATAGAATTTTGGTCCATACAAATAATGTCAAAACCTTATCTCTGGTACGCAATATGTCGGCCGTTATTAGGGGCGAAAATCTTTATGTACCAGATAACTGATATAATGCAGATGCTATTTCACTAGACATGTTCACAGTAAACTATGGTAGGTACTTTTTTCAAGCAAGACTCACGAGAAATTCCCTTAGATCAACAGCAAACAAAAATTCACAATCAAGTGAACAGCCCAAACTGAACGGGGCACAAAACGATGAAATTTATACCCAGTGCTGACACCAGCAAAACATTGTGATCACCACCAATTACCGCTGTACACTGCCTCCACAAATATCACTAGCCCTGTCTCCCTTCAACTCACATAAGGAGCACTAGCTATCACTTTCGCACGTCACACAAAAGAGTTCTTAATCATATCTTGTGTAGAACCAAAATGTTATACGTACGAATCGGGATATTCGATGCTAGATGTTGTTTTAAGGACAATAAAGTTCGAATTTCAGTGGTAATAGCTAGGTTTCTGACTGAATCGGCGTAAAGGAAAAGTGATCTTTATAGTAAGAGTGGCAGATGTTATATTTGGTTTGCATTTGATAATAATAGGCTTGTTAACAATGTAGTTAGAGGATAATGACAGAAGTGTTATGACGCTGGCAATAAAGCTTACATTCCCTCGTCCAGTAGTTAGTACTAATAAAATAAAATAACGTTTTGACTACACCCCGTATGTAGGCGTGGCGGTTGAGTTAACGCAGGAGTTTCGTGAAGTGTGCACGTATGGACGTTCCGTTGTGATCCTTGATTTAAAAGTTAAAACTTTGAATTTATAATAATAAGAACAATATTTGCCAATTTTATTTTAAAGAATAGTTTTTTAATAAAAAATAACAGGATAATAAAAATGTAAAACTGATTCTGAAGAAAATAAAGGAGTATGTAACTAAAGAAGAAAGAACCTAAAATAACAATAAACAAATTGGACGCGTATCCGAATGTGTTTTTAAAGCAATGTTACATAACGTATAATAAAAAAAAACTTAAGGCTGTCTGTGATTTAAGTATCAAGTGACTGAAAAAAGTGTGTGATAATGGAATCTAAAGTAGACATAGGGGAGACCCAAACTCAAAAGAAGGTACCAAAGCCATTTTCCATCGAATCCTTGATCGGAGATAGAAAATCACCAGAAATAGACATAGAAAATAATATTTCAGAAAATTCTGGAAATTCAGAAGAAGATGACAGTGAAAGATTAGAAGGATTAAATCAGATGCGATATTACGCGCCATTTTTACAACAAAATGGCTTCCCTTTTTTACTGGGATATCCGGAGCCGTGGTTATCGAGAGTTTTGGGGTCAGTTCCTGCGCCAGTAAGAGAGAGCAGAGAAGAGGAGAAGAGAGAAAGTCCTGTTAGTGTTGGTAGTGAAGCAGAGAGCGATGGCGGAGAGGAAACTAATCAAGGTTGGTCCTTTTTCAATTTCCACTTTCTAACTACACAGACGTAGCTAGGGTGAAACGCAGAAACCCTGCTAATCTATCCAGCAGAGGATACCGATCTATTGGGTGGTGGGCACCTAGAGCCACTCTTAGCATCCGTAGGATGGCAGCGCAAAGCTGCATATTACACGACGTAGGTACCTTCATACATAAAATCTTTGTCTTTAAAATATCCAGGGTTGTGTTTATATTGTTGATGTGCCTTGAATAGATAAATAAATAAAATAACATATAACATAATTAACCCATTATATATCCCACTGCTGGGCACGGGTCTCCTCTCACAATGAGAGGGATTAGGCTATAGTACACCACGCTAGCCTAATGCGGGTTGGCAGACTTCACACTCCGTCGAGAATATCTATCAGGCCTGCAGGTTTCCTCACGATGTTTTCCTTGACTTTCTTTAAGTGCGTGATAATTAACTATTACATACCATCACTATATACTATTTTCTATGAAATTCCCAGTAGCAGCTCGGAGTTAGGAATTTGTGCCCGGTTAATGGCAATAGGATCGCCCCCTATTACATGGGACCTAAACATACCGGCGAACTGTGGGTGTACATTAGTACGCCTCTGCCTAACCCTTCGGGGAATATAGGCGTGATGGTATGTTAAGTATGATATGTTTATGGTCTATAAGTACCACGGACTCACAGAAAACCGGCCTGAAACAACGCTTGCGTTGTGTTTCCCCGAGTGAATGGGGTTACCGGAGGCCCAAACCCTTTTAAAAGGCGGGCAACGCACTTGTGACTCCTCTGGTGTTGCGGGTGTCCATGGGCGGCGGTTATCGCTTACCATCAGGTGATCCGTCTGATAGTTTGCTCCCCTATCCTATAAAAAAAAATGGTCAAACGTGAATTTAATTCCTCAGTTACAAGTTGTCTTGCGATAGGATATTCGGACCATATTTGTATAATAGGCCTCTGTTGACATCAGCATTTCGTGAGGGCTCTAATGTTTAATTTAAAAAGATAATAGGTACATTAACAAAAAGGAAAACATAGGGATAGACATGAAGTTGATAGGCACTTTTTACTGAAACGTCATAAACCAGAAGAAAAACAGGCGAACCAGTTTTTATGGAGAAAAGTCCACCCGCATTTCCTCTGAATTGAGCATAAAGTATAGACTACTTACAACTGACGATTTTCTAATGCTCCTGCTACACCTTTGCAGCGTTAACTGAAATATTACTACACTAGATGAAGCCAATATTTTAATTCGAATTCTTACCGGGGAAGAGCCATGCTTTGGCCGGCTCGACCGAAGTGATGCCACGGCCTCACAGAAAACCGGCGTGAAACAACACTTGTTTACGTTGTTTTTACGAATATACCTAAACGATATTCATATTATCAGATATGTGAGGTTTACAATGCAGTGATATCAGTTCAGACCTTTTGACGAAAGAGCCACAACAGCTTTGAGTTGACCTGTCCTAACTGACGGCACGCATACATCAGTCATCGTGTCAGCTCAACCATTCCTAAGGGAGCTCAACGATCCTCGATGCACATGAGCAATTTTATAATGTCCAAATGGTAAATTAAGTCTAATGGAATTGATTGATAGATAATATGTAAGGTGGCATCTGACATCGAACTAACTACAAAGTAAGTCAGTAACTTGCTTTCAATAGTTGTCACTGACTTCACCTTTAAGACGTAAATTCAGAATGTGAAGGCTAATTTCGACATGGCGGGTGGTACTCGCGGTGGCTTAGTGGTCATAGCGTCTGGTGTATCTAATCAGAAGACGCAGTTTTGAATCCTGCCCGCAAGTCGAATTTTTCCTTCACTAAAATAACTTTCTATTTTACTAGTTTTAATTTGTTTTAGTTAGTTATTTAGGTAGATAATTTAAGTTTTAGATAGTAGGTAATTAATAGCCTAATTTTAGCCTTTTCTCAATGATAAATTCAGTGTAATTGTTTGTTTTTTTTTTCATTTTCTCTCCCCCAAAATGACGCCTCTAATAGATTTCTTGGAAATTTTGGAGTGGTAACCATTTAGCGCCATATATCAACTGAAATAAGACAAATTGATCGCCCCGGCTAGGCTATTACAAACACACCTTGGATAGGTATCATCAATACCATGAGTTATATCTACTTGTTTAGGCCTAAGGCGACTGCTACGGAAAAGGTCCTTGGTTATAATCCCAGGTTGAGCGAAATATTAATTGTTTTTTTTACGAAATTCAAAGTTCAACTTCAAATGTTTTTATTTCAAACTAGCTTTTGTCCCCGGCTTTGCTCACGTGAAGCTATAGATATCAGGATTAGAAATGAATCCCCAAAATAACAAATTCCAACAGTGATGATCTCTTATATTAGGTAGGTATATCAGAGAGCTCAAGCTGTATCTCAGTATCCGCTTGGTTAATTAAGATTAAAAATTCACCAGTTTTCAAGTTGGAGCATATCACATATTATGCTTTCTTTAACAGTGATAACAAAATTAAAATTTATTTATGTACTAGTTTTTGCGCCAACACGTAACAAACAGACGAACACAAGATTTTAAAATCACGTTTTTGGATTCGGTGACGTTTAGGTACCCTCTTGTTTTCTTAGGATTTTTTATTAGTAGAGATTTAAAGCCTTTTACAAGGATTTATGAAACGTTGTAAGTCTAATTGGATGGTTCCAATAAGTTGATCCTAAGTATCTATGTAGAGTAATCCGGCATGAAACACCAAACTCTCAGTAGCAGCTCGGAGTTCCGATTACCTAATACTTACCCGATTACTTAATTAATGGCTTGCATCATACAATGTCCAATTATCTACGTGATTTTTGAAAAACCTTATCAAGAATTTTGATTGAAATAGACGCTTTATAAAAAAACATTTAATGATTTAAATCATTTTATAATGTTTGGATTAATATTAATTTTAAATGGTGATAATTGATGTTAATTAACTAATTGGTTTGTAGTTACGTACTTAAGAGGCCGGCGGACCGACATTACCATACAAACGTACCTAATACTAAAATGCTTAAATTGTAGGTAAGTAATGAAATTAAATGAAATGATGATGAAATGAAACGAAATGATATTTATTTCTGTAAGTAGATCATTAGAGACACTTTTACAAGTCCCTTCCTTCAAACCTTCAAGAAAAGAGCGTACTCCCTTTTAAAAGGCCGGCAGCACACTTGTGACTCCTCTGGTGTTGCAGGTGTCCATGGGCGGCGGTGATCGCTTACCATCAGGCGATCCGTCTGCTCGTTTGCCTGCTATCACATAAAAAAAAAAGTCAATGTTTTGTTTTTTTATGGCTTCGGCATTTCCTAACTGACGACCTCTGAGAAGAAACACCGAAACAAACTCAGAGAATCATGGTCTCTTTTAAAGTCCAGACATAAAATAATGCAAATAATGTGAGTGGGACAATGCAGGGCAATGTCTGAAATGGCCTTTTGAGGAAAGAACCATAGCAGCTTTGAGTAGACCAGTCTTAACTGACGGCAAGCATGCATCAGTCATCGTGTAGCTCAACCATAAGTAATTCAAACACAATTTATTGAAAGTGTGTTATTATTCTGATTCCGATACCGGTAATCTAGATTCCTGCTCCATTTCGACCAAAACACTTCACTGGAAATAAATGTAAGCGAATGCTATTCTTGATAACTGCCAAGTTTGGAACCATTTTCCGGTCTATTATCTTCACGTGGGAGAGCCATGCTTCGGCACGAATGGGCCGGCTCGACCGGAATGATACTACGGCCTCACAGAAATCCGGCGTGAAACAACGCCTGCGTTGTGTTTCGCCGAGTGAGTGAGGTTACCGGCGGCCCAAACCCTTTTAAAAGGCGGGCAACGCACTAGTGACTCCTCTGGTGTTGCGGGTGTTCATGGGCGGCGGTTATCGCTTACCATCAGGTGATCCGTCTGCTCGTTTGCCCCCCTATCCTATAAAAAAAATATTCCCAGTAATATTACGATTTATTTTGGTAAGTTTTATTTTTGTGTATGCATGCCGTGGCAGCCTATAAGTAAGGCAGCACTAAGTATTGTAATTATGAATGTATAATCTCAATGTTATACTTAGTGTATGCTTTGTAGGTTGTCCTTAAATAAATAAATTAGGTACCGGACAATTAAAACTCCGCCAGACCTAAATAATTATACTACATCACTATACCTACTTCTCAAAATCGGTCACTTCTATTGTAACTAGGTACTCAAAACTCCGTTCACATACATCCCCTAAGCGTTTGCAAATCAACAAATAACCCAATTAGAAATGGCTGCTTGACATTTCAAAAAGATTATTTCACGGATTTCACGGCACTCGAACGCATCTGTAGCGTGAAATTGACGTGTATCCGAATCGTTTTACTTTTGGCGCGAATTGTCCAAATGACATCTGTCAATTCTTCTTTTTTTATTTGAGTAACGTAAGTATTTTTATTTTTCTGAGGTATTTTTTTCTCTTCCCAATGACAAGTAAGTAGGTAAAAGTAAATTAAAGGGGGACACCTCGAAGCAAATCATACGATGTCAGTTACAGACACTGACCAAAGCACTTTCCCTTGTTCAGAAGCGCAGATAGCGCAAAGAAGGATTCTATCCAGGTGGAGCAGTGTTTTTCTATTAAAATCTCAATATCATAGAACCTAAAAATATCGACACGGGTTTCTTCGTATCATGCGGAGAGGAAATTTTGTACTTACTCATACTCGTAAAATTAGTTAGGTACCTAATTAGTTATTTAGTAAAAGCAAATTTATTTTAAACAAACAAGTGAGTTACGGCATCACCATTCCCCAGACGACAGACTTTGTCCGAAACAGTACGCCATACCTACTGCTGAAAGTAGGATATAAATGCGTGTATCTGCATTTATATCCTACTTTTCCTACTAAAATATAAATGTGATGATAGTTTGTGAGGATGGATGGATGGATGTTTGTTACTCTTTAACGCCAGAACTGCTGAACGGATCTGGATAAAATTTGGCACAGACATAGATTAAAGTCTGGAATAGGCTTTTTATCTAGGTCGAACCCAATTCTGAATTCCACGCAGACGAAGTCGCGAACAGAAGCTATTTCATTATAATAAGTTCGCCTGTATTAGGCAGAGATATACTAATGTACCTATATAAATACTAGCTTCTGCCCGCGACTTCGTCTACGTGGACTTCAGATAAAAAGTAGCCCATGTGTTATTCTAGACTATAATCTAACTCTGTGCCAAATTTCATCCAGATTCGTTCAGGCGTTCTGGCGTGAAAGAGTAACAAACATCCATCCATCCATCCTCACAAACTTTCGCATTTATAATATTAGTAGGATAGTAGGATTATATAAATAAATAGGTATATGTTCCCAATATATTAAGCCATTAACCGGGCAAGTTCAAGTTCAAAGTTCAAGTTTGTTACACCACTGGTCTCTATAATTTCTCCATGTAACATAACATCACGCCTGTATTCCCCAAAGGTGTGGACAGAGGCGTACTAATGTAACCCACAGTTCACCGGTATGTTTACGTCTCATGTAATAGGGGGCGACTGGGTGAGCCTATTGCCATTAACGTGCAGACACATTTTTTCGTGGGAGAGCCATGCTTCGGCACGAATGGGTCGGCTCGACCGGAGTGATACCACGGCCTCACAGAAAACCGGCGTGAAAAAACGCTTGCGTTGTGTTTTGCCGACTGAATGAGGTTACCGGAGGCCCAAACCCTTTTAAAAGGCGGGCAACGCACTTGTGACCCCTCTGGTGTTGCGGGTGTCCATGGGCAGCGGTTAGCGCTTACCATCAGGTGATCCGTCTGCTCGTTTGCTCCCCTATCATATAAAAAAAAACTGGGCACAAATTGCAATCTCCGAGCTGCCACTCGGAATTTCATAGAAACATACTTAACACTGCTCGACTTGGGAATCTAACCCAGGATCTCTAGCGTGGCAGTGGCGCTCGGGACTACTAGACTATTGATGCTGTTAAACGTATGCTTGTGTTTTTAAAACCCTGTGTGCGTTTGTGCCAATATTGAGCAAGTCCGTCGGTTACCGAATACCAAAAGGTCAATAAACCGAATCGCATTCCCTCACACAAGACAATCGAGTCATAATGTAATTCATGCACCCATTTATGTTGACAATTCACAAAAATCACACAAACAAATACATCAACAGCTTTACGCTACATTAACTTCTAACACATCATTCGAGGAAAACTGGTAAAGTGACAGACCGAAAATTTAAACTGAAATCAAACGTGACCGCCATTTTAAATAAACTGTTTATCGTAATCGATACATCTGACTCGACTAAAATGCATTTGAGTCCACAATCGATTTAACTCGCCGCTCCATTCGATAAATTTAAAATTCGAAGCGCGAATGCGCGGGTCTTTATGCGTCTACAAAGATATTGCTTGCAGTCGTTTTTACTGTTCTAAGTTTGAATTGTTGTTTTGTGACAGCAAATGTAAAATGGCGGATTTTACAATTCATTTCGCGCTCTCGATAACTGTCAATCGTTGTTCGGCTGTAAGGAATAAATATATTTATTTGCTAAAGGGATCCTTTATAGTCTTTTTCATGGAAATTGTTGTTGCGGTTGTTATTTTAACAGTGGTTACGTGTTCAGTTAGTATAAAAGTAATAATTGTTTTTTTTTATGGAAGCGAGTTTTATTCGTCGTGTCTAACGGTCGGTACCAATAACAATTTAATCAAAAGATTTGCTTATAGATAGGATTTTGACATAAGTTAAGCAGGTACTTAACCAAATACTTATTCCTTATTCTTACGAGTACTTACGCCGCCATTACACTTGCAAATTTTACTCACGTGCCTAAGTCGTTTAATTAAATCTAGATTAATTCTGTCATGATGTGATTAAAATGTGTAACTGTTTTATGTCCCAATAAAGTAAAATAAATAAATAAATAAGGTCCATGCAACTAATGTCAAAATTATATCTCTAGTAACCAAATCTACCGACGGATTTTTTATTGAGACTAAACTCTTTTACCAAGGAGTTTGGTCTACCCTGTCTTAACTATGACTACAAGGAGTTTGATCGACCCTTTCTAGACTGTCCTACCAAGAAGTTTGGTCTATCTTACTAAACTCTTTCAAACATGACTTCTATTAAACTCACGTAGGTAAGTACTGTATCTCATATGTATAATTGTTTATAGCTCAGTCTCCATGCCTTGAGAAATGCCTAGCCAATCATCAGTCAGCCATCAGTCGTTTATTTTGTAAAACAGGAGCCCAAATTCTGGTGTCCGTCTGAGGTTACCATCACAAGCCTTCACACCTTTTTCCCCCACCGGGTTATCACCTGATTAAGGAAAAATTCTATTGCGGGTAGGATTCGAACCTTCATCCTCTGGTTCAATTCAGAAGACGCAGCTTCAAATCCTGGCCGCATTCGATCTTTTCGTTCACTAAAATAACTTTATAATCTTAGCATGCAAAATATAAAAAGATTTACGAAAAGAGACCTAAGTAATGATGTTTAACATCATGCATGATTGTCGTGTTAATTAAGACATTTTCTCTTCAATCTAGCATTTTTTTTAATGTGTAAACAGCGACTATTGCCGCTGTATATATCATTTGCCATTTTTCCTCAATTTAGAATATGTTATTATTACTTATTTGAAAAAATATATTATATGTATAGGTAAGTAAAATTAGGTCCCACTGCTGGCACAGATCTCCTCTCAGAATGAGTGGGATTAGGCTATAGTCCACCACGCTAGCCTAATGTGGGTTGGCAGACTTTACACGCCTTTGAAAAAACCTCTCAGACATGCAAGTTTCCACTCACATTATTTGCATTATTTTATGTCTGGACTTTAAAAGAGACCATGATTCTCTGAGTTTGTTTCGGCGTTTCTTCTCAGAGGTCGTCAGTTAGAAAATGCCGAAGCCATCTAGCTATAAAAAAAAACTTACAGAAATAAATATTATTTCATCATTTCATCATCATCATTTCATTTCGATGTTTTTCCTAAACCGTTTAAGTGAGCGATATTACTTCGAAAAGTCAGAGGTGCATGCCTTGGATTTGAACTGGAGACCTTTGACTTGGCAGTCCAGTAGTCATATCTCTAGGCTATCGCTGCAACTACGATACGATACTACAATATCTAATGCTTAGGGTAACACCTTTACGGATTGAAAAGGTTATTTTTTAAATATCGTATCTTTACAACTTTACCGTGTTTTAATCAAACACATCTTTCGTCTTCAAGACGCGTCAAGTCCAACTCACCCCAGTTCCCCTATTCGTCTCAAATATCTAATCATTAGTTTGTCCGCCGGTGGGCGTGGCGCTGAGTCAGTGACGGCCGTTGCTTTTTATGGTCCGTTCGACCCTAGGGTTATGACTGTGCAAAAAATTTGGGGAGAGATTGACATGGACGGAAAACAATGGCGTTTAGAATTGACGAAGAGAAGTTATTTAGTTTTAGTGTATAAATGATACCTATTTATTTGTGTTAGATCTACAAATCCATGTTTAAAAAATAATTAAATGGCACGGTACTTCCTAACTGACGACCTTTGAGAAACACATATGTCTAGGAGAGCCATGCTTGTTGCGACTTGCGTGTGTCCTTGAGCGGCGGTGATTGCTTACCATCAGGCGATACGTCCCCCCCTATCCCATTTAAAAAACAAATGATTTACCTAAATAAAAAAATATACTTAGGTAGGTAGGTAGGTATATGTCAAGTCGAAGTCAGATACCTACCTACATTTTATCTCAAAGAAACATGCAAATTCTTAATATCTAATGCCTAAGTAGGTATATCAAAATAGTTAACCTTAGACTGAAAGAATTGCTTTGTGGAATGGCATTGCTAATTTTTGACCCAAGAAAGAAGACAAGTGTCAAGCAGAAATTTCTTTCAAAAGATGAATAAACGTCTCACAGTTAACATTCCCATTGATTATACTATATTTTTGCCATTTTATGGTTCTGTGGCTACAGCGACAGCGGCAGCACTGCCCCAGCTTGGATATTTTGTGATAAATCCACAGCGTGCTCCAAAGTTTTTAAATAAAAATGTGCGTGGAATTTCTAATATTCGTTTAGGTGTCAGAAATCTGTTGTTATTTAAAGACTTATAAAATATTAGCAAAACTTAAATAAAATAAATAAGGCGTAAATTGTAACATACATACACATAATATCATCACATTTGTATTTCCCAAAGGATTACGCACAGTTGTTCTGGATTACAATATATTGCGCCGCCGCCACCGCGCCGCCGGAAATTTTTGTCCTATTGGTTGGCTTTTCCATACGGGTAATTTCTCACAACACCTTTCAATTGACAATTCTCAGTAGAAGCTAAGAGTTTGAGAGAGAGGATTTGTGATCCAAACTCTTAGCTTCTACTGAGAATTCCATGGATAACCCCGAGAACTTTGCTCGATTTGGGAGTCAAGCCCAGAACTTCGCGTCAGCTGCTATGTTTGACAAATGAGACATTTCAAAATAACTAATAGATTATATGCCTTAAGATACTAATTAAAAAAATATTCATTATTTAATTGATTTTTTCTTAATTTTATTTTTGTCGTCCTATAAAACCAGTACCTACATGTTTATCTCTAATTTTTGCCTTACTTTTAATAATTGCCAGTAACACAATATTAGTTTGTAATTGCTTTGTATAATTTCTTGCATGCTGTGGTCTCTCATAATTGAAGGAGTACACTGGCTATATAATGTATCCGACTTATTTACTACCAATATTTTTTGTGTATATCCTTTGTCAGAGATCCATAAGTAAATAAATAAAAATAAATTATATAACAATAGCAATTTCTTCATTCATAATCGCCTAAATCTAAATGATATTACAATAAAATCGACTACGGCCGGCAATAAAATGGCGCCATTACGGTGACGTCAAAAAGCGCGGGAAACAGGGAGGAGCAATGACTAATGGTCCTGTTGACAGATACCGACGCAGTTTTTTAATAGTTTTTGAATTTTCTTCTTTTTTCCATATATATAGGTACTAATATATAAAGCTAAAGAGTTTGTTTGTTTCTTTGTTTGCTTGAACGCGCTAATCTCAGGAACTACTAGTCCGATTTGAAAAAGCTTTCAGTGTTAGATAGCCCATTTATTGAGGAATGCTATAGGTTATATGTCATCACGCTAAGACCAAGTCCACGCAGACGAAGTCGCTGGTAGAAGCTAGTTCATTTTATATTAATCGTCGTCTTCCTAGGCCAGTTTCCCCAGCGGAAAATGTATATGGCCTTTTACTTTGAACCGAATTTCTCATACAAACGTAATACCAAAATAAATCGTAATTCAAACGCAATTTAATCGAAGTGCATTATTATTTGAATTATAATACCGTTGATCCAGGTTCCTGCTCTACCATTTCGACCAAAATACTTCAGTAGAAATAAATGTAAGCAATTGCATTTCTTAATAACTTTACCAAGTTTGGAACAATTTTCCGATCGTTTATTGCCAGTGAAGTAGTTGTAGACGAAATGGTACGGTAGGAACCTAGATTAACGGTATCTCAATCCGATTAATAACACAATTTGATAAAATAATATATATAAAATAATAATAATGTATTTTGGTACTATGTTTTTGTGCGGAATTCAAGCGCCGCCGGAACATTAATGAGTTGTTTAATCTATGACGAATTATTTTGTGTAAGTCAAATTGGTGAAAGTAAACTTTGTGGAAGAAAATAAAATCACAACCAAGTTTCAGTAAAAAAATCATTATGAGCACTAACTATTTAATAACTAAAGTATCAATAAAGAAAGAAATTGTATCTTACTTTACTAAAACAAAAATTTTATCACTGCCTTCTTGTACTCAGGTAACGACTCCGAGCCCGACCCAGAAGACTCAAGCACTGATACTCCTAGAGAGAGCAAAGCGCGCAGAAGACGCACCGCCTTCACCTCGGAACAACTCCTCGAGCTGGAGAGAGAGTTCCACGCTAAGAAGTACCTGAGCCTCACTGAGCGGTCACAGATAGCTTCAGCTTTAAAGCTTAGTGAAGTACAGGTAAATATTTTGGTCTCACTTTTAGATAATATAGCTGAGTGAGAGATGATCATGACAAAGGAAGGAAATGAGATTGAGATGACGGCTGATAGAGATGTATGGAAGAGATAAACACAAGTGCGTCGCCGACCTTAAATTATTGAGAATACGTAAACAATATTAATTGAATATTTTCTACGTCACAAAGGCTAAACATGACGATCTCAAATATTATGTAACATCGTATGCCCCTGTTCTAACAAATAAAAATATCCTTATCTTAATGATGGTGAATTTCTTAGAAGGACAAAGTTTTAAACAAATAGCTTTCAAAAATCATTATAGAAAGGATTTTTTATCGTTAAAAGTAAAGGCCAGGCCGCCATTAAGAGAATATCTCTCTGTTTTCTAGAAATTAAGAGGTAGATTGGTACTAGATTGGGTACTAATAAAAAGATGGACAGATGACCTGGTAAGGATCGCTGGAAATTGTTGGATGCAGACGGCATTTAATCGTTTTTTTGTAGAAATCTATGGTGCGGGCTTTGTTCAGCAATAGATCTCTTTCTATCTCATATCCAGTCACACTACATCATTGATATAGGTACCTAAATTATCCCTGGTTACTACGGAAAAGCATTATTTACAAACACACTGCCTATTATACCGAAAACTGTTATTTCCAAATAAAATATAAGAAATTTAGTTAGTAAAGTGCCAATTCAAGTCGTCGATTTCATCCTTATAACACGTTGTCTACTGTACTTATTTGTAGTTTTTTTTTTTAAAGCTTACTAGCAATGTGGGTCGCACATTACTAGTATTCTTGTTAACCCCTCGTGCGAAGCTAGATTGCTTGTGTTACGAGTGGGTTCACGTCGGTAGTGCAATGGGTAGGGTTCGAACCGGCAACCACATGATCGCAAGTCCGACGCCCTAGCCATTAGGCTACCGCCGCTTTTTAAAAGTTACTTAACACTTATTTAACCTCTCAACTTTCATTAAGCCTTAGTACTTATAAGCAGAAATTACACTTACATCCAACCCTTCTTCCCCAGGTTAAAATATGGTTCCAAAATCGCCGCGCAAAATGGAAACGCGTGAAAGCCGGCCTCGCATCTGGAAGCCATTCCAGCAAAAACAGCTCCGGCACCAAAATAGTAGTACCGATACCCGTCCATGTAAACCGATTCGCCATACGAACGCAACACCACCAGATGGAAAAGCAAAACCTTCAATACAGGTTAGAAAGACAGCAACCATTGCCTGGCAGTCTCCTGCAATCGCAGACTTCAGCATTTTTAAGTGCAACAAAAATCGATCCAAATAGTCGAGTCGATCGCGAACCGATTATGAGTCGCAGCACTATGTTTGACGTTTCAATGTCGGGACGTATGGCGGCCATGAGTCAAGCGAATATGAGACATTTTCAAAATGGCCGACCCAGCTAATTTTCGTATGAATATTTTAGTTTTACGGACCACAGTTTCTGGAAGTTCTTTGGCAAACTACACTCAAATTCGACTACAGTAGTGCCAAGCTTCCAAAAACTACGTAGATAAAGATTTAGATTTTACTTAGCGTGTATATTATTTAAATATCTATGAAAGCAATGCCTATAATAATGTCAAATTATCTATATTAAACAATGTGTGAACAATATAGTTTGTGATTTTAATTCATCCTATTCATCATCTTGAACGCATTTACCTAATGCCCCAATTTTGGGCTAGTCTTTTTAGTCTGGCTAGCTAGATTCTTTTTGAGTAGGCGATCATGAGTTTATAGTCCATCACTCTGATATGATACTGGTTGATAGACTTTACGCCGCCCGCCGTCGCTGTCTGGAAAATCTTTCAAACATGCAGGGCCCCAAGTCTGCTATTGTGTCGTGTCAAAATTTTAGATAAATGGCTTCAGAATTGTTGTTTTTTGACGGTTTTGTCTACGAAATCTGTCAGTTCTAATGTAATTTAGTGCCATTGAACGATCATTTTGATACAACTGAAATAGCAGTCAGGGTAGACAAAACTGTCAAAAATCAACAATTCTGAAGCCATTGAGTGACCATTTTGACACGACAAATTAGTAGACTAGGGGCCCAGGTGTTCTACCAATGTTTGCAAGTGATAATTATTTTTGTTTTCGCATTATTTTTTTATTCTTATTATTTATATGCACATTATTATTGACATACACAAATTATTACAATGTTCTTCGACAAAATTAGGCAGAGACTTATGGTAGGTACACACACAGTTCGCCGGTACATTTAGGTATATCGTACTCTATTAAAACGAATCCAGTTATTTTATTTCATTATCTTGAATGGCGAGTAGAATCTGACGTACCTCGATGACGTTATCGATAATGATTATTATAAAATAGAATTTCCAAATCGACCGAATAATCGCGTAACAAACATACCTTCGAAAAAAATACCTAGTACACACGAATGGAAAACTTCCTCCTTTTTGAAATATATCTTACTAGCGGCCCGCCCCGCCTTCGCTCGCGTGGGAACTTTTTCAAAATATTCTACATCGTATGTTAATCTGGAATAATGTAGCATTCAAATGGTGAAAGAGTTTTTAAAATCTGTCCAGTAATTTTTGAGCCAATTCGTTCCAAACATACTTACATACAAATCTTTCCTCTTCATAATATTAGTAGATATAATAGACTACTGTAGATACACCTCGTAAACAAGTCTCATTTCAGTTTGACCCCCAATTTGGCAGCTGACAAATGCCATTTATTTTCGTGACTTTTAAACTCCCGATTAAAGCATTATGTCGCATAACAGATCGTTGTATTGTCGCTCACTCCTGCGCCGGCGCAGCCACGCCCCCAGATTAGCGCGCTATGCTCCTATTAACAGCACATCTGTCGACTATGTTGCTATTATGATAAATTATTCGTAAATTGTTGATATTAATTGTGAAGTAGATTGAGAGAAAGAAAGGCAACAGCAGGATTTGAAATTACATCCCAACTCACCAGTCTGGTAAGTACCGCTATAATTTAAATTGGCAGATTTCGTTGAGAAAACTGTTAAAAATCCAACTATTCCGAAGACACCAGTGTCTTTTTTTATCGTATCGATAGGGGAGCAAACAAGCAGATGGATTACCTGACGGTAAGTGCGCCGCCCATGGACACCCGCAACACCAGAGGTCTCACAAGTGCGTTGCCGCCTTTTAAAAAAGGGTTTGAGCCTCCAGTAACCTTACTCACTCGGCGAAACACAACGCAAGTATTGTTTCACGCCGGTATTCTGTGAGGCCGCGTAATCACTCCGGTCGAGCCGGCCCATTCGTGCCGAAGCATGGCTCTCCCACGTGACAAATTGGTTCACGATTGTGACACAATAAAATAGAAGACTTGAAACTCACATTTTCTCAGTGTTCTTCGCTGTCTGAACTTTAAAAGAGACCACGATTCTGTTTCTTCTCAGAGGTCGGTTAGGAAATGTCGACGCGATCTATAAAACAAAGAACCAAACCATTGAGTTGTAACATTGTCTCTAAAGATCTGTTTTACCGAAATAAAAAATCAACAAAATATAACTACTAATAATTTTTACACCATGTTATATTTTGTCCCAAAAACTAAAAAAGGTTTAAAGTGAGACACCGAGCGACACTAACTTTCTGAAAAATACGAGCACTACAGAAGTCACGGCAGGTCATAGCGGCACAAGGCGCGGGCGCACATATTATTCATTACATTTAGGGTATTACATGGTCATAGTGGTTAATATAAATTGTATCACCAAAATCTGCCTGTGAAGCGTATGAATTAAAAATTAACAAAGTCAAATAGAGGGTAGATACTTAGGTCAACAAATGGTAAAATTAAATAAAAATTGCATATAAGTTAAAATGTCATCAGATATTTTTTTTAATAATTATACAACAAATAAATAAGATCAGTAGGAAAATATCAAATCATTCTATTCAAAAATTATTAGATATCATTTAAGAAATCCTGGATATTATAATAACATTTTTTTAATAAAATTATTTTCAATTTACTTTTAAATAATTCTGTAGCGAGGATTATAAGACGAGAAATTATTATTTTTCACTCTCTTGTCACTCATTAATGTATGTGGTCCCTTTTAACACAGCTCCCCCAAATAGTAGCGACAATTAATAAGGTCACAAAAGATGAATTAAATGGTCCACGCCCATAAACAGTTACAGATCCAACTGTTAATAGTGAGAGGCGTGACGGTAGAATAGCTTGAGTGACAATGAACCTGGGCTTATGATGAAATATATGAATTCTATCAGCTGCTACTGAGTATTAGAAGAAATTATCATAACATACCATCACGCCTGTATTCCCCGAAGGGTTAGGCAGAGGCGTACTAATGTACACCCACAGTTCGCCGGTATGTTTGGGTCCCATGTAATAGGAGGCGAGCCTATTGCCAAATTCCAAACTCCGAGCTGCTACTGGGAATTTCATAGAAAAACCAAATAATACTTTGCTCGACCTGGGAATCGAACCCAGGACCTCTAGCATAGCAGTCGCTCTCAGGACTACTGGGCTAATGAGGCAGTATAATAAATATTTAATATTTATACATATACATATTTATTTAAGCTGATTTAATTTTAAAGTTTGATCTCATTGTTTTCGTTTATATTAAGTAGTGGTTGATCTCATTTCGCATGATGTGATCTCCCATAATTAAAGAAGCACTTGGCTTGAAGGTCAATTGTAATATTTTTATTAGCATGTAAGGTGTATTCTTTGTCGGAGATCCTAATAAAATAAAATAAAATAAAATTATCAAACGAGTAACAGAATAAGCGCTAAACTTGAAATTAGTTTGTTCAGAATCGATTACCGAATCGATTACAGTAGTTTTCAATATGTGTTAATTTTCCCGAAAAGATAATTACAATGCCTGAAACTATGGCCCCCTGATCCATCAGTGGCTTTAGTTATGAAAAACTGAAACCAACTTGCACATATTGTTATAGTGTGCGTGTGCGCCGATATCGTAGTCGTTTTTGGATATAAGGTTAGCTGGTATGACTAATTTCTTGAAAAATAAGTTGCACTCCGGGAGTGCCGCCAGAAGTGAAACCTTGAACATTAACGTTGTGCATTTTTGATATTTTGGAATGGTTAGGGAATAATTTCGCACGAATTGCTTTAATTATCAGTATAAAAGTAACTACTACCATTTATGTGGTGAAATAGAATATTCAATTATGGCGCTATCGTACACAAACATGACAATTTATATTACATAAAAAAATTAACACTTCATAACTATTACAACCTTCTTATGAATTTTCAATCAGGTCACGTGTCCTGACGCGAGTTTAACTTTTTTTACCCATTCCAAAAAGTGCACAACGAGTTTTCACTTCAAAAATATGCATACGTGTCTCAAAATTATTAATTTACTAGCTTCCGCTCGCGACTTCGTCCACGCGGAATAGTTACTTATATAGCTTATAGCCTTCCTCAATAAATGGGCTATCTAACGCTGAATTTTTCAAATCGGACCAGCTGTTCCTGAGATTAGCGCATTCAAGCAACCAAACAAACTCTTCATCTTTTTAATTTCCTGTGGTGTAACACCTCTTGAGATCCGGCTGGAGGATAGCTGCTGGCCTTACAATGGGATCGATTCCCAGCCCGAGCAAAATGTTATTGTGATTTTCTATGTAATTCTTAGCAGCTCGGATTTGATCGTCGCCCGCTTAATGGCAAAAGGCTCGCCTCCTAAAACATACATGGGATCTTAGAAACACACCGGAAAACTATGGAATATTAGTGTTGCCACTTCAATAAATAACAAAGTCCATTAGTCATAATCGTTACCAACATAACAAAATCAAAGTTAATCTTCAACTAAACCACATATATCCCCATAGATCCGCATACCCACCCCATAAAATAGCACGCGGCGTTTAAATCAATTTCCATGTCGTATTTGTTATGCAAATGCCTGTCGTTTGTGTAAACGATACCCCTCTAGTGCTAGGGACGTGACATAATCGATATTTTCCCGGACGCAGATTCGACACAAGCTTGAAGTTTTTATTAAAAATAAAAAAGGGGTTTCTCTTGACTTCAGTCTTGCCTTACGGGCAAAGATGAGGTCGACCGCGGGCGGAGAGAGCACACCCATAAGATGTCTTTTCACCTACTTTTGCAAAATTTATCTTTTGCGCTTTCATACAATAGCCATTGTTGCCTCATCGAACATAATAATAAATATAAATGTAAAATTAAATAAATGGCGGCCTTTTATTATTTAAAATTTCATTATAGATTTAATCGTTAACCTACGATGAAATGCAAAAATGGTTCAATTTCAAGTGGCTCGAGCAGCTATCTGTATTACTTATTATGTTTGTGGGACTTTTTTTTTCTGTTATTGTATTTTTACATAAGTACTTAATTATGTTAGCAAAGTATATAAAAATATACCTATCGTTATCGGGAACAGTGTCCAAGCTAACGGTGGTTGTTGCTTTAGCGGGAGGTATCTCCTGATGATGCGTGCCGTGTCCGATTCCTACATCAAACCCTTGACCAAGACGCA
The DNA here is from genome assembly GCA_947256265.1 of Acronicta leporina. NCBI lineage: Eukaryota > Metazoa > Arthropoda > Insecta > Lepidoptera > Noctuidae > Acronicta > Acronicta leporina. The sequence continues at coordinate 1,620,761 of OX366538.1, forward strand.
TAACGAGAGCCTCTGCGGAACAAGCCATCGATCGAAACACCTACTGGCATAATGGATATCTGCACAACTACATAATACATGTTGATAAACTCCGGAGCTAAATCGAGTTATTTAATTTCTTCATCTTTCTCAGCTTTTTACTAGCAGCTGGAGTTTGAATTTCTACTTGAGACCGTAAACATACTCGTCTATTAGGGTATATCAACACATCTGCCTAATATTTTAACCATGACGTCAACTATTATGTAGCAGTGTAGCTCGTTGGAGCAGTGAATAGGACGAAATAACGTCGGACTTGTCGATAGAATATTATCGATATTGGCAACATCCCTATACCGGGAAACGAATCAGCGATGCATATAATATTCATAGCCGTTTTCTCCGCCACAGTTGCAGATATCTAAAGCGGGGCTGTCATTTATGAAAAGTTACTTATTTTATTATGGATTGATATGCAGTTATATATTATGACATGGTAGAGCCATGCTTCGGCACGAATGGGCCGGCTCGACCGGAGTGATACCACTGCCTCACAGAAAACCGGCGTGAAGCAACGCTTGCGTTGTGTTTCGCCGAGTGAATTAGGTTACCGGAGGCCCAAACCCTTTTAAAAGGCGGGCAACGCACTTGTGACTCCTCTGGTGTTGCAGGTGTCCATGGGCGGCGGTTGCTCCCCTATCCCATAAAAAAAAAGTTATAGCTAGACTTGTAGAGTCGACATACCGTTAGTTATACAAGCACATATCAAATCATTTTATTCAAATCCAGGTAAGTACTACATGACAATTTTACTAGCGTAGAAGTCAGGAAATCCAAACTGTATTCATAAATTATTTTAGAAACACCAATAACACTTTGCTCGACCTGGGAATCGAACGATCTGTCATCGAGACTGATTCATCATCAACCCATATACCCACCCTATTCTATTTGGCATGGGTTTCCTCTCAAAGAGTGATTCACAACGCTAGTCTGTTAGGGTACAAGTTGCCAAATGTCACAGACCGCGCGCCGTTGTGAAAATCTCCCAGATATGCAGGTTTCCTCACAACGTTTTCATAATCAACTAATATTCCTTGGATTCGAACTCAAGGCTTGGTTCTTGGTAGTCTAACGTTCATATCACTAGGACCTCTCACCGTGGAAGAGCCATGCTTCGGCACAAATATGCCGGGCATGACCGGAGTGATACCACGGCATCACAGAAAACCGGCGTGAAACAACCCTTACGATGTGTTTCGCCGAGTGAGTGAGGTTACCGGAAGCCCAAACCCTTTTAAAAGGCAGGCACCGCACTTGCGACTCCTCTGGTGTTGCGGGTGTCTATGGGCGGCGGTAATATACCATAAATGTATATACCATAAAAAAAATGTTTACTTGCCCAACTATTTTTGTCTCGTGTTCTTCTGTTTAGTTACCTATAAAATTTACAGGTATAAAATTACTAATTGAAAATTCCATTACTTAATAAAGAGGCAGATAAGTAAAAAAAAAGGTACAATAGTACCTGATTTCATTTTTTTTAAAATTAGGTACAATAGTACCTAATTTTTTGGAATGGTTAGGGAATAATTTCGCATGTACTTATTGCTTTAATTATCTGTTTAAAAGTACTATCGTTTATGTGGTACATAATAAAGAGGTAGCTCGGTTTTATTTACACATAGTGGCAATGATGCATGCATTATAGTTAAAATATCATTGCATAGCCCAGGGACTAGTATTCTATTATCTGTACCCAGGGGGATAGCTAATAGTCAAAGGGGGATAGTGGTCTCATTTGAAACCTCATTTCTTTCATTTAGCTGTTTTTCTAAGCTATGACCTACGACTAAGTATATCATAATCATAGTATGGAATTGACAACAGCAGTTTTTTTTTTCTTGGTAGGATTCCGCTTGATCGCCAGTTTTTATTCTGAAGCGCCACTGCGACCTACGATGGAACGCGCCTGCCTAGAAGAAACCTATTCACTCGTGATTCCAGAACTAGAAAATACTAAGTACTTATCCAAAGTACCTAAATACCTGGCTACAGACTTGCATGAGCCTTGTCCAACTGATATGAAAAATAGTCGTTTTGGAACCGAAAATGTTAGGACTCTATATGTATAGATAATAGAACCTATTAATGTATAACTTAAAGTATTTTTTTTTAATTATTATTATTTAAAGCTATGTCATATACGAATTGTTACAAACACAAGTAAGCGGTATAACATGTCTGGTGCACTACTACGACCAAACTCGAAAAAGTGAACAAAACATTTTTTTGATCCAAACTTTTATATTTTTCTTTTAGTATTAAGTATTAATTATCCTAAGTTACCATGTTTCAGTTCCAAAACGACTAAAATTTCACGGTGTATATTAACAGGTAGTTATAGAACCATATTGTTACTCTGAATATAGAACCTATTATTATTTATTTGTCAGAAATTTAATAATCAAAATATTTTCAAATATCCTTTGGCGCCATCTATTATTCTCCCTGAATACTAAACAGCAGAACCATAGATTAATAAATCATAACTATTTTTTAAAATATCATATCGGTATTGTTCTATTCTTTTCGGCAGAGGCACCAAACCTTTTTTATAAAAATTAATATTAAAAAGTTATTGTAGCAGTTTTTGTTAAATCCGGCGGGATTAAAAAAATATCTTAGAAATTTTGACAACAACAATGGCGCCACGATATACGTGTATGGAATTGGAAATTGAATTAGGATTTTTGAATAGGTAATGTAGAACGATCATCCTATTGTTTTAATGGACTTATCTGCATATTTTGGCCGACATTTTAATCGGTATTTGAGTGCTTTAGCTTGAATGTGGGAAAATATGTTTTTTATCCAAGTCGTAGTGTGACAAGACAACGTTGCGATGATTGATACTAAATATAAAGCGAGAAAAATTTAAAAGATTATGTGAGATGGAAACTACTAACCTGTTTGCAGATCAACCTCCATAATCATAAAAATATAGTAAACACGTTTTATAAACCATCATTATCTCTATTGTGTTTGTCTTGTCTGACACACGATTTTCTCTCAATAAAAAGAAGACAAAAGAAGTTAGTTTGTAACATGTTTTATATTTTTATGTTTAAGGCTTAGACTAGATACCTAGGTTTAAGGGGGCAAGTGTACAAGAATAACTCGAGTTCGAATCCCTGGCACACACCTCAGACTTTTCGCAATCATATAAGTATGTAAATGTGCGCTCATAAAAATCGTGAAGAAACCTACCTACATGCCTGAGTGATTTTCTTGACGGCATGTGATGTCTATCAACCCGCATAAGGACGGCGTGGTGGTGTACTGGACTAAGGCATACTCCCTCAGAGAGGAGGAGAGAGATATGTAAGGTAAATTACAAATCAAACTCGCCGTCAGATTTACCGTCCTCGCCGGCGAGGCCCGTCGCGAAGATATTTTAATTTTAACCCTAAGCCGAGGGCCGAGTCCCGTTAGGGGACGCCCTTAGCTGCTGTTGCTTAGTTATAAGTTGCTCCTGGCTGGAGGCATTCCGTCCTTCGCCACCAAGTCCGATTACGCTGTCAAGATTCCCTGAATCAACAGCTATTGCCATACTTATAGAAAAAAAAACAATCTCAGAATCACATCCTCCTAAAGTCATGGAGACGCTGGTCCTATTTAACTGACATGTTGAGAAAGCCTCGCCACGCGCCGGTTAGGCCGGGTGTTATATGAGTTTATAATGTAAAAATGACGTTCAAAAAGTTCTACCTAGTAGTTTAAGCAATTCGGTAGCAAGACTCAATTAAATATTTTCGACACAGCGCCCAATTTATTTAGAATTCAAACAATTACTGTTTTAAATAAATAATCAATGCTGGCCATCTTATCACGCGTAATAAACTAATCAATTCATTAGAAATTCTGTGTTGCAACGGACCTCGTTTGAAGCGCCGACATAGACAATGCGGTGTTGTCTATGGCCCTATTTCTTTTTAATTTCTTTACAGCGCCGCCGATCATGCGTTCGGTGAATATTGTGAATAATCGACAAGTGTGCGTGCGTTACATTTTTATTGTTTCGGCTTAGAACCGGGGAAATCGGCCATGTTGAATTTTTTCAATTATTTATTACTTAAATGGTACTATAGTTCCTTTCAGCTTAAGTGAACAGAAGCGAAGCGAAGAAAATTAATCTGATCTTATTGCTAATCGAAGACAAAATAATTACTGAAGAAAATAATTATAAGTATTACGAGAGCATAAAGCTTTCTCGTAATATAATTACTGAAAAAGAGATGTGTAGACTGCACCGAATTAGGCCTTCTAAGAGCCCGTGGCAATCACAGCGTTTTGTAAAGTAAGTGATTTTATGGTTATTTTTTAAACCTCCCATAATGTCCTTATGGAAAAAACCGACCTACCTATTTTTTAGGTGCTCACCTCGCTATTTACATTTGACTAAATTGATTGAAATAACTGTAGATAATAGGTACTTATTACTTTCATTATCAGTGAAAAATGATATTTATTTCTGTAAACTTTTGTGAACTTTAAAAAAAACATGATTCTCTAAGTTTGATTCGGTGTTTTTTCTCAAAGATTGTCAGTTATAACAATAAATGTGTTTAACATTTTTCTTTAAATCGATAGCACCAGGCTATTTATTTAAAATACAAGTAGAAATACTGTTCTATATGAGAAATAAATGTCATACACCGTAAAATAATATACCCATTATCTACTTAGTTGTTTTTAAAAGTCTAACAAAAGCTGTAAGCTATTAAAAATGGTCTCAATAATTGCTCTCAAAATAGAAATACAGTGAGTCAAATAGGTTTGAGAACCTGCGCTCTAGATCATTTACTGAAATGCCAAATAACTACGAGAATAGGGAGGCTAACAAAACAAATATTATGAGTGTGAGTAAGAAAAGTCAAGTCAAAATCAAATTGAAACCTACCACTAAATTACGTTTATCAATTGGAAAACAAAACTTCAAAAGCCTCATTCAAATACAAAAACCGTTCATACAAAACAAAACCATTTAAAAAGGGCTACCAAACTACTTAGTATTTAATACGCATGCATCTGATAGCATCCGTCTTTGAAGCTCATACAAACTTAAATGCAGTGTTGATGAAATGACACTTGTGGAATAACAACCTTATGCCCTTTGCCTTGGACGTGGAAAAAGTTAGTGCCCAGTGTCTATGGTAGAGCATTTTTGTCACAGTAAACAAGACCAGTGCAAGACCAGTTTGTATAGAGCTTTGTGATGCGAAAACGAGAAATATTTACTAAATATAATTAATGACGGTTTTCAACCTTTTGACTTATCAAGAAACTCGTGAATACCTAAACAAGAATTCTTGTAAAAGTTGCTAATCATAATTTAGCAATTTTTTGAAAAACTCGGTATTCGATAACGGTTAGACATAGGCGTACTAATGTAGGTACGCCTACAGTTAATGTTTAGGTCCCATTTAAAAAGGGCAAGCCTAATTGCCATAAGTATTGTATACTTATTTCGTAAATATAACAATACTTATAGCCTCCTTTTACTCTCAATATCCACAGGAGCAGGATTATATTTCACTCCTACATACTAGTTAACAATATACTGACATTTATTCTTCTCATTACATGTATTTTATTTTTCTGAAATTTTTAGACCAAACCATGCCAAATTTGACAGCTCAACGCAACATGGCGCACTTAAAATGGCCGCCGCGCGCGTATTTATGTTATGGTAATTGATTAATTGGAATCGAGCGCTCGTCGGCGCGACAAAGTGCAGTTTTGTGGCGATCAAATAAAACGTAGCTTCCATTTAATTTAATTTTCACGTCACTTCACGTTACCTCGTTCGGGGAATTGTCTTGGGAAGACGTCTCTGTTCGATTTCCCGCCCATATTGCTGTCAAATGGCTGGTACGATTTGAGTCTACTGATTTTTTGCGGGGATGGAAGTGTCGGGCTAGATGTATTTTATAATATAAATATTCAAAACATAAATGTAGATTGGTACCAAAGTTGTATGATAAATTCAAAGGTATCGTCGAATCTCGCTACCAAGTTACAAACTAATTTTTACTGCTTATAAGTATGAATTTTACTTATGAGATGTTCTCGATGGCGTGTGAGCTCATTCTAAGAGGCGATAACAATAAACTTTTGCGGGTGATGTTGGACATGACACAATAAGTAGAAATCAAGTGCCATCTTTCAACTAAAGAAGTAAGATAGAACAATCATTTTCTTGCAATCCCATGCTGCATGTTTTTTAAGTTGCAGATCAATACCTCTGAGAAAATACGTAATTCTTTAGTATTCATCTGAGGTCAATTACCAAACAGTCTTCATTTAAATTATTATGACGTCACACGAAAAATAATAAGCAGTGCCAACATGACAGGCGCGTACAAATCAATTAGAGACGCGTTCATTTCATGTGCATTACGAATGCAATGCGTTGTGCGTGGGCCGCCTTTATGCTGCCGACCAAACGCGCTACGCATAATACGAACGCGCACTCAAGGGGCTGCAATTAAAATAATAGATTGTGAGATTGAGGTTTGGTTTCAATAATCATTTAATATTAAAGTTAGAGATTGCACAATGTTTGCATCCGTCATTATAGCAAGATAATCCGAAGATATCAGTGTCAAATGTTAAGCAATCGAATCCCATGATCCCATCTATACCTCAGAATGCCCTCTGTCTAATAGCGGGCCTAGGGGGGTGGGTGCCTTTGGGGCTAAGGGGCAGAAGCCCTACAATAGGCCAAGACTATTTGTATTAGACATAAGTTTCGGTTGGCTTGCCCTCTGAGGTTTTTAAACTGGGACTGCCAAGTAGGTTGTGAAGTACAAGGTGTGATGTATCTCTTTATCTCGTAGAATATCTACAAAAACAAACAGTAAGACTTACTTTAAAATCAGAATGTCAATCGTAGATAGATTCTCAAAAATGGTGTCTAATTTTATAGTTTACAGGTGTTGTTATAAAAGTCAACATTGATTTTTATTGAATTATTTATTGCTGCTTTTTATAAGCAATAAACTCTGTCATATGTTTTTTTTATGGTCACTGAGTCATAGGCAAAGGATTTCCTGTGCCATGCCATCTATCACTAACAAATCGGGTAGACATTCAGACGCGGAAAAAACTAAACTTCTATCCTGTTTTTATAGGATGCAATTCCCTCCGTAGGAGACGCGCGTGTTGAAATTACGTTTAGGATGCGAGTTTTTTATTTTTTTAAAGCCTTGGTCCAGTGGTCCTGAGATGGAGACTATAGGGCAAAGCAATAGCGAGGGGCTTTCGTCGGTATGAGTACGACATACTCTGTCACCTCCCCAGGCGGCAAGTAATCGGCTCGCCCCATGGGAACCTAAAAAAACATACCGGCGAACTGAGGGTACATCTCTGTCTAAGCCTTCGCGGAATACAGGCGTGATGGTATGTTATCTATGACGTAATGTCATAGGTATCATAAAATGTTTGTAAATCAGTTGTTGTAGTGCATAATTCCAAAGAACCGTCCTAACCAATAGCCATAATAGCTGTCAAGAAATGTCAAAGTGACACATACGACAGATTATACAATATGACCGGAGTTCACACACGTAAATTGATTATTTCGACGGCCCGGCCGGCCGCGTTCCTTCACGAAATTTGTACGGACAGCAAATAAAGATGAAAAGAAATAAGTAGTTGTTTTATTTTATTACCTATTGAATTGTATTTAAATCAATGTAGTTACAGAATTTATGATATATTACTGAATAATTGACTTAATATACCTCGTCATATCCTATACTAAGCCTCCTACACAAATACACACATCGTCATACTACACACAAGGAGGCTTACCTACACTCTACAACTCTAAATTAATAAATTTAATATTGTTCTGTCTTGTATAGGTACAGTTAAATTTATAATTTTAAAAGGAAGAGCGCTGCTGCCTGAAACACAGATATTAAGTTATCTAGTTCAGGCGCAGATGTTTTTCACTGAATTGCATAATTATATTGTTAAGCTGCATCTCAAAGTATTTGTATCCTAGTTATTAAGATATCCTTTGCTTACTGGAAATAAATAATTTAATAAATAAAATAAAAAAAATGGGTGCTAGATATATTATTTTAAAACAAATAAGTCATAGTTACTTCAAGTTCAATTTTTTTTATTTATTTTTACGAGCTTTTATGAAACGTTATGTAGGTTGGTATCTAGTGCACGAGCAAAAAGTTAATCCTTTGGAGAAGAATCCAAAAACAATATGAGGTAATTTACACTGGTAAAATATTGATATTTTTTTTTACATTTTTTATTCAGGCCATAAATCCATATAACAAAATATTTTTTTGCTGACCGTACTCTGAAGTCGGCGTCCGGTAGTGGGTGCTGCTGACAAATCTATTAATTATGATAATCACCGAACATTGTGTCACTCAACGGATATTATATCGATAGTTTATTATCGAATTATCGATATTAATGTGCTATCGGTTACTTAATAATCATCCCACCAATACGCAAACCTGCTATTACATCATTTTTATGGTTCCGTAGCAAATGACCTAATGAACCATTGTGGTAAGTGGTAAGTAATTATTTTAGTGAAGGAAAATTCAACTCGCAGGCAGGATTCGAACCTGCGTCGTTAAATACACCAGACGCTATGACCTACGACGCTAGACGCTATGGCCCCACCTGCCATGTCGAAATTTGCCGTCACATTCTGAACAAACGTCTTAAAGGTGACATCAGTAACATTTATTGAAGAGCAAGTTACTTTTCCTCTCAACCGACATGACTTACCTTACGGTTAAAAGATTAAAGAAGATAAGATTATAAAGCTATTTTAGTGAAGGAAAAATTCGACTCGTAGGCAGGATTCGAACCTGCTTCTTCTGTTTTCTTCCTTCACTAAAATAAATTTATAATCTTAGCATGAAAAACACAAATAAATCACAAAAAGATTGTGTTAAGTAGTTATCCCCGCTCTTGGACACCTGCAACTTGTAACTGGAATTGCTGATGTGTTCCCGAACCTTAAAATATTAAGGGCTATGAAGGCTCGGCGGGCTATTAAGGCAACAATTTCGGAAATCGGTGGCGAAAACAAAAGATCCAATCAAATCGATGTCACCGACTTCCGAAACTGTTTCGCACATTTTTTTTTTAAGGTGGTGTTACTTTTTGTTAAAATTAATTTTATTTTCAATATGAAATAAATAATATATCTAAAATGATCATTTTATTATTGATTATGAATTTTATTTTACTCTTATATTTTTCTTCATAATTTGTACGCTGCATTAAGCAACCATTTATGTACCTACGTCTTCTTCTTCTTCCTGCCCATGTCCCAATCTATTTGGGGTCGGCGCAACATGTTCTTTTCTTCCATTCATCCCTATCAGCCGTCATCTCACCACTCACTCCCTTTCCCATCATATCGGCCTTAACACAATCCATCCATCTTTTCTTTGGTCTCCCTCTACCTCTCTGTCATTTATGTACCTACGTATTTTGTTTATATTTAACAATATGCATAAATTATTATTTTTGTAAACGCATGATTGAATTATAAATTCAGTTTATCACATAAAAATACTTGTCCTACGTGAGAATTGAATATATTAATTTCTGATGTAATATTTTCCGGTTTTTTTTATATCGTAAGATGACGTCATAGCTTTTATTAATATGTCGTCACTCAACGATGATTTAAACGGTACTGACTACTTGATATTCAGATTTAGTACGCAATTTGTATCTTTTAGGCAACTTATTAACATTAAATGCGAAAGTAATGCTTCTTCATGGCTAAACATATGAACCAATTTTGATACAAAATGTAGTAGACATAAATAAAAGATTGATACCTTGACGAATCTTGTATTATTACAACATCTTGTAGTATTATAACAGCTAAAACAATATTTTGTTGACATTAACGCAACACGAAAATATGATAAGAAATATCTCTACTATTATAAAATTTAAAAAAAGCTGTGTCTGTACATAGAAGATATTTAAAAAACACCACGTGGGTTATTGTATACATATAAACGTCTCCGAATCCAAAAATGAGATTTTTAAATTCTTGTTTATTATATAATTATGAATTATTTTTAATAATAAATAATAATTCACTCTGTGCACAGATTATATGCTTCGATGCCTCTGAGTGGGTTTTTTTGTGGAAACAAAATCAATTAATGCCACGGAACGTCGGTGGCGACTATTCTGCCGATGACAAAGTGATTTATAAATGATAACGTGTGCAGGAAGGAATATTTTTCTGATATCTGGCCCGTTAGGGAACGGTATAGAATGCTGTTCCTCACTGCCTTTCAGATAGGCATCTCGTAAGAGCCGAGGAAATATCCGACTTTCTCGGTGGTAGGACCTCTGACTGGCTGGCGACCACCGTCGTAAACCACCTTAGTGTGTTTTTTTATGGGACAGGGGGTCAAACGAGCGCTTACCTGATGGTAAGCGATTACCGCCGCCCATGGACATGTGCATTGGCCCGACTCGGCGAAACAACGTACCTACCTAAGTGTTGTATCACCCATTCGTGCAGAAGCATGGCTCTCCCACAATAAAAACGTTGCGTTTCAACTTTTGCGCGTAAGAGTGGGGACTCTTAAGGATCGGCAACCTAATGGCAACTCCTTTGGTGCTTCAAGTGCCCATGGGCGAAGATGACTACTTACTAAGGTGGCTCGTAAGCTCGTTCGAAGATTACATCCATAAAAAAATTGATAGTCTCACAGTCAAGTCTCGCACCAGGGATTTTACAATCGTAATAATTATAATTAACATATTATGCTTCTTTGTCAAAACGATTAGATATAATATGCATTGCTACACAATTAAATGTCGTCATTAATTAATATTAAAGTAATTGGCTACACTATTGTTACAAATTAGTCACAATGGCAACTGGCGCGAACTGAACCAATATGGCCGACAATTATGAGACGAATGCGCGCCAAAAACGTTCGGAAACGATTGTATGCAAACTTTTTATGCATTAATGAGTTCGATTGAAGGAGTTCCTGTTTGTCAAAGTTAAATTCTGCCTAATTGAAGTGAGTTATAAGTAGTATTTTGTTTGGAAACACATTACAGTGACCATCTGTAGCTTAATAAGGAGTTTAGAAAGTGCTATAAGTATAATTTGACAAACAATTTTTAGGAAACTAAATTGGAACAAGATTTTCCATACAAAATATTGACAGATTCGATAGCAATTCAACTCTTAACCTACTAATAAAATACTGAATAATGCCTGTGCTGTGAGTGTGTAAAAAAACCGTTTTCATTACAATTATTAAGTCCACAAACTGTTAGGTACTTTGCCTGCGTAAGCAAGTTTTCTCATCTATTATATAAAATAAAGTTAGATAATTACTTCAAAATTATATCAGGGCCAGAATACTAGCCCGGTGGGCGATGCATTTAGGTTTTTATTTAAAAAACTTCAAGAATTGTAATGAGAAAAAAGGTTTAATACCACTGCCAACCAATAAACAGCATACAAATGCCCCTATTATCGATTAGAAATCGATTTTCAAGAATCGATTTTACGATTTAAGGATATAGATTCTTTAATAGCATTTAATTAAATGATTACCGATTTATTTATTGTGGTTTTATGATGGCACTGCCATTGTGTGGACATATTAAGATTCTGCGGCGGTTTCGTGGCGAGCGAGACCGTCTTATGTAGGTATTGTTATCATGTAAGCACCATTTTCCTCGTCTAGCATTGAATCGATACGTTTCTTTGTTAGACAATAAATATCAGCTACTTAAGTAGTCGAAATCTTTTGTTAGACAATACTAGCAGTAGCCGTGGTTTCCCTCAAACCCTATAACAGTTTTTGAGATAAAACGTACTCAATGTACTTCTCCAAAGTTCTGTCTATTTCTATGATAAAATCCATCAAAATTGTTTCAACGGCTTGGGCGTGAAAACCTAACAAGCAAACAGATGGACATATATAATATTAACTTTCGCTTTTTTATGCAAGTATGGATACATTTTTAGATAATTACTTATATCGAAAATAGAAACAGCGATACGAATGTTGCTCCACTGCTGACTTACGGTGGATCATAACAGGCTTTAATATAAATTGCTGAAACTTACTATTACTTACTATTCTCTATATTTCTTTACGTTCTTAAACAAAATCCCTAAATCTATACCTAATATAAAAAATAATCGCCAAATTTGTTGCTAAGCTCAAATCTCGAGAGCAGCTGAACCGATTTCGCTAATTCTTTTTTTATAATATTCCTTGAAGTACGAGGAAGGTTCTTACGGAGAGAAAATTTCAAAAAATTGCTTGAAATCGCTTTAATACCAAACCATAAAATTTAAGTGTTAGTGGAGGGGTTCCGGGAAGGCAAAACAAATGAGTGACGTTAGTTTCAGAATTCGACTGTTAGGCGGTACGAAATTCGCCGGGTCAGCTAGTACATATACAATAAATTTAACTCACCATAGTCAACGACTCACCACTTCGTAAGGCAAAGGTGACCGTAAGGCAAAGGTGTCCGTAAGGCAAAGGTGTCCTCGCCACGCCGCGAGGACACACTAAAGTCGGGCACTAAATCGGGCGACAATGAACGTGATGCTGAGAGTAGGTTATCTGGTGTGCCGATTAGTATTTCTTCGAAAGAGATACAGAAAACTGTTGAATCCATAACGAGGGGCAAATCTCCAGGTCACGATGGCCTGAGCATAGAACACTTCCAATATGCTGGTGTACATCTCCCAAGGATCTTGTCTATGCTGTATAATTTCTGTGTGAGGCATTCCTACTTACCGACTGAACTAATGAGGACAATAGTTGTACCCATTGTGAAGATGAGGACCGGGGATGTCTCGGACAGGGATAATTATAGGCCAATCTCATTGGCCACTATAGCAGCGAAGGTTCTTGACGGTGTGCTTGAGCGGAGAATGGCTGGACAGCTTAATCTACATGATGCTCAGTTCGGTTTTAAACCCGGGCTGTCTACAGAAACTGCTATTCTGGCGCTCAAGCATACGGTCAGGTACTACACGGATAGAAATACACCGGTGTACGCCGCCTTCTTGGACCTTTCCAAGGCCTTTGACCTGGTTAATTACGATATCTTGTGGTCAAAATTACACAAGCAAGGATTGCCCAAGGAACTAGTTAACCTATTTCAGTACTGGTATGGTCACCAAATTAACCAGGTCAGATGGTTGGGAGCGTTGTCTGGCGAGTATAGTATGGAGTGTGGAGTGAGACAGGGAGGGTTGACCTCTCCGGCACTCTTTAGTCTCTATATCAATCAGTTGATCGAGGAACTCAGCAGCACTGGTGTCGGTTGCTCCATTGATGGAAAGATAATAAATAGTATCAGCTATGCAGATGACATGGTGCTGCTGAGTCCTTCGATTGATGCACTTCGTAGGTTGCTTAAAGTGTGTGAGAGGTACACCAGGTCTCATGGCCTCCTAAAGAGAGTGAAGTTATGGTGATTCGAGTGGGTGCCAGTAAGCCAGCCAGGACGGTTCCGCCGGTATACCTTTATGGTGTTGCCCTAAATAGGGTGTCACAATTAAGGTATCTTGGCCATATAGTTAATGAAGACTTGAATGATGACTTATTGAGAGGGAGCGGAGAGCGTTGTCAGTCCGATGTAATATGCTGGCCCGCAGGTTTGCACGTTGTACTAGAGAAGTGAAAATTACTCTTTTCAAGGCGTATTGCCAGTTGTTTTACACGTGCAACCTGTGGGTTAGGCATACGCAAAAGGCTTACAGCGCTGTCCGTGTCCAGTATAATAATGCTCTCAGAATGCTTTTGGGGTTTCCGCGTTTCTGTAGTGCGGTAGGCATGTTTGCTGAAACAAAAACCGACGGTTTTTATGCTATTATGCGGAAGAGAGCGGCATCTCTGATGCGCAGGATTCGCGGGAGCACCAACAGTATTTTGAAAGTCATTGCGGACAAGCCAGATTGTCCATTCCTGCGACACTGGACTCGTATGCACAGCGGCGGGTCTGGTGCCATGGGTAATGGGAAAACGTACATAAACTAATTTAATATAGAATTTATTTGTGAATTGGACTAATCGGTAATATATTATGGAATGAGTTGATTTAGAATTTTAATTTAATTTTAATTTTATTTTTTTGAATTAATTTAATCGATAATATATTATTAATTAGCAATTATGTATTTATGGAATATTTTTTTTAAAAAAAAGCTTACCAGCAATGTGGGTCGCACATTACTAGTATTCTTGTTAACCCCTCGTGCTAAGCTAAAATGCTTGTGTTACGAGTGGGTTCACGTTGGTAGTGCAATGGGTGGGTATCGAACCGGCAACGATATGATCGCAAGTCCAACGCCCTAGCCATTAGGCTACCGACGATTCATTATAATAATGAAATGAATTTGTTTACTAATATAGTATATAAGTGACTTCTACTAACACATTATGGATCGATGTAATCTGAATTAAACAATATATAAATAAAAATCAAATAAAAATATTATAATGCCAGTAATAAACCTCTTTAATACTACTCAGCCAGGTGTCTATGGTCATAAACTCTATGATTGCGTCCGAAATAGCTGTGTATTGAATATTAATATTGTTTTATAGTTTCTAGTAATGACTGACACTCATGTTGATAACTAGCGATTCAGTTTGTCTGTGTGGTACATTGAGCATGAGTCTGGTCTCTATGGCGTGTGAAGTCTGCACACCCGCATTAGGCTAGCGTGGTGGACTATAGCCTAATCCCTCTCATTGTGAGAGGAGACCCGTGCCCAGCAGTGGGACAGTATAATGGGTTGATTGATTATGTTATGTAGACAACTATAGTTACAACGGTATCTATATTTTTTGATGTTAGCGTCAAAAAGCACCTATATTTTACGATAAATATAAATAGCAAATTTTAACGTGGGAGAGCCATGCTTCGGCACGAATGGGCCGGCTCGACTGGAGTGAAACCACGGCCTCACAGAAAACCGTGGGTGAGTGAGGTTACCGGTGGCCCAAACCCTTTTAAAAGGCGGGCAACGCACTCGTGACTTCTCTGGTGTTGGGGTGTCCATGAGCGGCGGTTATCGCTTACCATCAGGTGATCCGTCTGCTCGTTTGCCCCTCTATCACATAAAAAAATGCAGTAATTTTGTTAATGGATATAGGTAAATTAATAACTGTCGTTTTATGTCTACTGCTATACCTACTCAGTAAATGGAGTAGGTATAGGCTAATAATAACTAAATGGTGTTTAATTATTATTCAGAGCGCGCACAAAACCTCGTTTCTAATGAATCGGTAATAAATCATCAATGTTAAGTGCAACAGCTCTTTGACAGCCATTGCTTAAATATTTTGGCGCGAACGTGACAAATATGGCCGGCGGGTTCCTGGTTGTCTATGGTTTTTTTAAAACGAGGCTTAGTAAAAAAGGAATAAGTGGTTGTTTAAAAATATGATTAGCACAAATGATTAGGAAGTCTAAATCTAAATATCTTTAACTTTGACTATATACTTAATTAAAGATCTTTAATAATTTATTTATCGACGTTTACAAATATTTACATAAATGTTTCAAAAATAAACTCTTAAATGTCGATAGCTGCCTTTCATCGTCAAACCATTATATTGTCCCACGGCTGGGCACTGAGGGGAGCAGCGAGTGTGACTTATAAATAATCTAAATTAATAAATCGCTAAACTTTAAATGAAAACGAGAATACTATAAGTGGTTTTATGCTGTTTTGAAAATTACAAAATATATAGGAACGAAACTGGGTCACATTTGTGAAACCCCTCCAGTTTCACAAATATGACGATGTGTGACAGGGTGGGGGCTTTAAGCATAGGTCCTTACTCCTCTAATAAAGTGCCATATTTGTCCCGCTGTGCTATCGGCGCATAATAAAGCTCCTAATGCGTGTAATATGGTACCTCCGTATTGATGTCAAATTACTAACATCCTATTGTTCAATCAATAGGTTACTAGGAACTGTCCTATTGTGTTCATTTCATAGAAACGGTTTTAAAAATTGGGTTCCTTGGTAGTAATTTTTATTGGAATTTTCCAAAATGAAGTTTCTCTTAATTTTCCATAGGTAAGATATGAGAAACAAAAAAGGCATAACAATCATTACATATAAATCATTCATGTTGGTCGTAGCAGGCAATGCTAGGTTAGAGATCCTGGGTTTGATTCCCCATATGATCAACCTTTTGGAACCGTGAAACTAGAATCATAACCACCTTTTCATAAACGCTCGTAAAAGCTTATTTGAAATAAAAACCAGTTGATTTGAAGGAAAGTGTTATTGGCTTTTCTATGAAATTAATGATGTGGTTTTGACATATTGAGAGAATGAAAGATGGTTAACGAAAGGAATTTATAATTATGGCGAATATCAGCGGCAGCGTCGGAAGAGGTCGTCAAATATAAGATACACCGATTTTATTGGCGAGGTCCTTTAAAAGGGTCATTCATATTCATATTCATTAATTTTTTCACTCATGTTGTTTACAAAGATGGTAAATACTATATGGTATCAAACATGAACCCCGTCATAACTGCCTCAATAGCCAAGTGGTCCTGACCGCAACTGCTACGCTAGAGGTCCTGGGTTCGATTCCCAGGTCGAGCAAAGTGTTATTGGGTTTTTCTATGAAATTCCCAGTAGCAGCTCGGAGTTAGGAAATTGTGCCCGGTTAATGGCAATAGGCTCGCCCCCTATTACATGGGACATAAACATACCGGCGAACTGTGGGTGAACATTAGTACGCCTCTGCCTAACCCTTCGGGGAATACAGGCGTGATGGTATGTTATGTTATGTTGTTATGAACCCCGTTAGGGCACAGCAAGAGCTTAAAATTAAATTAAATTATACAAAATTAAAATCACTGTCGTGACTATGTTAGGTCTGCTCGCAACCGGCGCGTATGTATGAGAAGATGTATGAATGTGGCAGAAGCAAAGAAGTATGCAAGAATCGTAGCAAGTGCCGGTCTTTATTAAGTATCTGCCTATCCTTGTGGGAGAAACGTATACATATTAATACATACGGAGTTAATGTATGTACTTATACTTATGCACTACGTCTATGACATTTGAGTCCGGTATTTGGGATTAGTGCCCGGTTAGGTACTGGCAATAGTCTCGCCCCCTATTACATGGGTACAGATTAGTACGCCTCTGCATAACCATTCGGGAAATACAGGCGTGATGGTATATATGTTATGTTATTGATTATTTAAAATAAAACCATACATCTGTCTCCTGATCTGAATAACTTTACAGTGTGGGAGAGCCATGCTTCAGCACGAATATGCTGGCTCGACCGGAGTGATACCACAGTCTCACAGAAAACTGACGTGAAACAACACTTAAGCTGTGTATCGCCGAGTGAGTGAGATACCGGAGGCCCAAACCCATTTAAACGGCGGGCAACGCACTTGCGGCTCTTCTGGCGCTGCAGATGTGCATAGGCGGCGGTAATCGCTTACCATCAGGTAATCAGTGTGCACGTTTGCCCCCCTATGCCATAATTTTTGGATTAAGAAACTCGTTTCATAAGTCGATTAAAAAGGCATTACTCGTGTCCCAGGAGACGATAATCTATACTTCTATACTATAATAAAGCTGAAGAGTTTGTTTGTTTGTTCAAGTTCAAGTTCAAATGTTTTTATTTCAAATAAGCTTTTACAAGCATTTATGAAACGTTATGCTTCTAGTTGCACGGTTCCAAAAGGTTGATCCTATGGAGAAGAATCCGGCAAGAAACTCCATGGACACTCTTTTAAAATAAATAAAGTTACAATCTTCACACAGGTACAATATTGCGATAGCAGTTTGTGTGAACATTGAAGGCTTATGTCTAAGTGGAAGAGGTCGATGCAAAAAAATAAAAAATAAACTATGTGGAAAACACACACATCGTCGAAGTATATAAAACTAGGTGTCCACTTAGACATGCTACAATGTACACACATTTACAAGTCCTGTTTATAAATAGTTGGGGACAACTATTTGTTTGCTCGAACTTGCTAATCTCAGGAAATACTAGTCCGATTTGAAAAAATTGTTCAGTTTTAGATAGCCCATTTATTGAGGAAGGCTATAGGCTATATATCATCACGCTAAGACTAAGTAACTATTCCACGCGGACGAAGTCGCGGGCGGAAGCTAGTATAAAAATAAAATGTTGACCGCAAACTCAAATAATAATATTATTTGTGTTTGGACCTCTCGCTTGGACCCATAGGTAACACCTTTAACAAGTAATTTAATAAAACCCATTATGCTAAACATATAATTTAAATAGTAAAACCTTATCGGACCGGATGTGGCAAGTGTGAACAGATCAATTTCTAGCAGTCAATGAAACTCGATGACTTGTAAAAAAAGAAAACAATAGAGCATAGACAATCGCGCCAAAATTACCAAACAAACGCTGTATGGTTGGCCGTGATATTATCTGTGGAATATTAGAAGGGGCGAGAAGCTTTTTTTGCTACGGGTTCTGTCTATTCAGGATTTTTAGAAATTTGAATTAGGATTTGTAAAATATTATTTATTTAACTGCCTCATTAGCCAAGTGGTCCCGAGCGCGACTGCTATGCTAGAGGTCCTGGGTTCGATTCCCAGGTCGAGCAAAGTGTTATTGGGTTTTTCTATGAAATTCCCAGTAGGACCTCGGAGTTAGGAATTTGTGCCCGGTGAATGGCAATAGGCTCGCCCCCTATTACATGGGACCTAAACATACCGGCGAACTGTGGGTGTACATTAGTACGCCTCTGCCTAACCCTTAACGGGGAATACAGGTGTGATGGTATGTATGTTTATTTATTTAATCAACTCTCTGAATACTAGTAAATCTGTCGATTAGCAACATAAGAACCATATGCAAATTAGTTATTACAAATTAACTGTCTTGGATTCAATTCCCGCAAGATACATGAGAACAGGATAAGTTAATGGTGACATCATTTTATTTACGCATTTTCATATGACAATAGGGCCGACCTTTGTAAAGCCGAGGAACTACCGTCGGGACATTGGCTTTCCTGAGCAACTTGGAAGTCTCTCAGCAGACTTCGTACCCAGGTCGGCCAGAGAAAAGTTAGTCATGTTCCGCTGGGGATTCTAAAGATGAACTAACTTATTTTGTGCAGTGAAAGATATGCTATCATACCCAGCGTGCCCGTGTTGGCAGCTACAGAAAATGCCGTGCGCGTAGCAGAATACTGAAGCAATCTAGTTTAATATTCTTTCCTTTTTTGCTCTTCCCTCTCCGTTCGCTGTCAATATGAAGGAGAACAGGACCAAGGAATCGACGTTGCCATGTTAATAAAGAAGGTATCTGAGATACCACGGACCCCTAAAAATATAGATTAAATAATAAAGTGGAGAGGAAAGTGACAGAACAATATGTAAATAACATTATTTAGACTCCGCTGCGTCATTCAACCAATTTGTTGCAGCCGCCATCATGTATTGATTGTGCCGGACAGGGCACGCTGTGGAGGTGTTCTTTATAAATAAAATTATAGCAACTAACATTATTTTATGTAATTTGCAAATTTTGTTTTATTTTTACTTTAACTAGAATTACATTATATCAGTTACAATAACTAAGGAACCCAACACAATCATGCATCCCTCTCACAAATATAGAATATCGCTATAAATAAAACTATCGGATTGATTTCCAGGTCTATTCAAGAGTTCAACTTCAAAGTATTGTTTTTTTTACGTTATGATTATAGTTGCCACAGTTTCAAAAGGTTGATCCTATGGAGAAGAATCCGGCAAGAAACTCCGTGGAGACTCTTAAAATAAGAATGTTACAATCTTCACTGGTACAATATTGCGATATGAAATGAAATGAAATGATATTTATTAATGTAAGTAGATCTTTAGAGACACTTTTACAAGTCAATGGTTTGTTTTTTTTGTAGCTAGGTAGATGGCTTCGGCATTTCCTAACTGACGAGAAAAAACACCGAAACAAACTCAGAGAATCAAGGTCTTTTTTAAAGTCCAGACATAAAATAATGCAAATAATGTGAATGGGACAATGCAGGGCAATGTCTGAAATGGCCTTTTGAGGAAAGAACCATAGCAGCTTTGAGTAGACCAGTCCTACAGATAACAGGAAGATAAAGTATTATTGGATGTTTTTAATAGGAATAGCAGGTCCGTATCCTGAGACCGTATTCCAATGTTTTAGTGATTAAGCTACATAGGAAAAGGCATCCCGTCGCCATTGGCGGCAGAAGATCCGTGAAGGTTTTCAGCACTCTATAAAAAAAGTTGATGTACTGAGAAGTTCTCTTCTAAGAGTTTTGTCCTATGATATGGGATTAAAGGGTATACCTCGTATCCGAGACATGAAGAAGAAACCAATGTGCTATAGTTGTAGGTGTCAAGTAAGATTATACTATAATTATTATTATTTGCAGCCTCTTTTCGCCATCGTTCTACGCGACAACAGTTCCATCCCCATCATCTTGATGGCTGGCAGTCCACAACTGTGCGTTTCTCAAGAAACTTTCTGCCTCGCACAACAAAACTGTGGAATGAACTGTCGCCTGCAGTATTTCCGGACCAATACGACCTTCAAACCTTCAAGAAAAGAGTGTACTCCCTTTTAAAAGGCCGGCAGCGCACTTGTGACTCCTCTGGTGTTGCAGGTGTCCATGGGCGGCGGTGATCGCTTACCATCAGGCGATCCGTCTGCTCGTTTGCCTGCTACTTATCACATAAAAAAAAAGCCCGTGTGACCTGAAAAGACAGGCAAAGGTGTACCAAAGGTACCCCAAAGTCCGCCAGTTTGTGTAGATTCCATGTAAGGCAGCATATTACCCACCCAAACTCCGAGCTGCTGCTGTGAATTTCATAGAAAAACCCAATAGGTAACCCTTCCTTGGCCCAGCAACTATTCTAGCAGTCGCAGGAACGACCACTAGAGTAATGAGGCAGTTTTAAAAATTTCTTCTAAAATCTAATAAACCTGATCAGAGAAAGAAGCACATTAATTCATCAATATTAAAAAAATTAAATTCGACTCCACATCACGCGCGCCGATCACCATATTGAAATTGGAACGCTCAACCATAGACAATAACGATGGTATCGATGACCGTTTAGCATACTACATCGTTTAGTTTGGCAAAGATATCAGTCATACAGCCCCAACCTTTTTTGTTTAACAATTTATTGTTATTAATTGTATGCTGTTTGGTTTTGATGCGACCCTGGCGTTAAAATGGTGCCCAAAATATGGGTTGTGCTTCCGTTACTAGGTAATATTACGGTTCGAATAACCAACCGTACCTATGTATAAAGCCTAGAAGAATAAGTTAGGGAATAAGTACTTAGTAGGCGAATCTAGATTAGATTTAAATAAATAAGTAATTAATCTGCCGAGCCTAAACTTGTTGGGCGCTGGTATGATGACGTTCAATGTAATGGAGGGTTAGCCTATTACCATTAACGAAACAAACACCGAGCTGCCAAAAAACCTACCAAACAGTTTGAAATATGTATTATTTAAATGTTTAAGATATAATATGATAAATGATAATATTTGTTTCAGTCAATTGAACTTTTAAAGACAACACGAGGCAAAGACATTATTCAAGTCAATATTCGTTTTTTTTAAACTAGGTGGCGCGTATTTCCTAAAAAACAAACTTAGAGAATCATGGTCTCTTATAAAGTTTAGACATAGTAGTAAGTGTTACAATGCAGGGTAATATGTGAGGTGTCCTTTTGAAGAAAGAGCCAGAGCGGACGGCACGCATGCATCAGTCATTATGTAGCTCCGCCATAAACCGACCCATCCGTACACTGGCTGCAGTGTGTGCAGCTTAACTTTGCAGATCAGTTCATCAGATTAGTTATTACTTAGCCCCTCCCTCCATCAGCCGCATTATGTAAATGCAGGGGGGGTGCTGAGGGAGGGGGGGGGGGCAAAATACACGTTACATCGTCACGTGTATTTAATAAATTATCGCCAAATAATTTCATCCCAGGAATAAATTTTAATTTTTTACAGTTTTTTTTTACATAATCTATCAAAGGTCGATGTTATTCCTCAGATAAAAGATATCTGACGATTGAAAAATGAGCCCTTAAATATCGAAATATAGGTATGTACCTACCTAGGTATGTACTCTATGATAGATGCAATATCCATGAGGAATAAAACGAGAGGATGTCTGAAGCGGAATAAATTATTAAATAAGTTTCTTTGTGTTCAATAGCTACCATTCCACCCTAAGTCATGTCGATTGAGACTTGCGAGGCAAAGTAACTTGCTTTTCAATAAATGTTACTGACGTCACCAAAATGTTAAAGCAAATTACGACATGGCAGGCGGGACTCGCCGTGGATTTTTGACGACCTCTGTGGTTTAGTGGTTCGAGTACCGGACTGCTGACCATGAGATCATGAGTTCGATTCCCACAGGACACAAACATTTACATAACATAACATACCATCACGCCTGTATTCCCCGAAGGGTTAGGCAGAGGCGTACTAATGTACACCCACAGTTCGCCGGTATGTTTAGGACCCATGTAATAGGGGGCGAGCCTATTGCCATTTACCGGGCACAAATTCCAAACTCCGAGCTGCTACTGAGAATTTCATAGAAAACCCAATAACACTTTGCTCGACCTGGGAATCGAACCCAAGACCTCGAGCGTAGCAGTCGCAGTCAGGACCACAAGGCTAATGAGGCAGGTCATGATAAACATTTATGTGATGAATATAAGTGTTTGTGTTCGTATGGGTGTTTCTTATGTATTATAAGAATGTATTTACAAAAAAAAAAAGTATGTAAGTATTGTATCCATTGTCTAGTACCCATAGTACAAACTCTGCTTAGTTTGGGACTAGATGGTGCTGTGTAAAATGTCCCAGAATATTTATTATTATTAATTATTAGTGGTCATAGCGTCTGGTGTATCTAACCAAAAGACGTAGATTCGAATCCTGCCTGCGAGTCGAATTTTTCCTTCACTAAAATAACTATATTCATGGTCTATTTCAAATACTAACATTGCATAGGTACTCGAACTGCCTCGAAATTAGTTTGATTCCCAGGTCCAGTAAAGTGTTATTAGATTTTTCTATGAAATTGTCAGCAGCGACTCAGTTTTAATTTGTGCCCGGTTTGCAATAGGTCCTCCTCCTATTACATGGGACCTAAAGTACCTACCGAGGACCTGCGGTGCATACCTTTACGCGCCCTAAAGGTGACGTCAGTAACATCTATTGAAAAGCAAATTACTTTGCCTCTCAGCCGACATGACTTACCTTACGGTTAGTTCTATTTGTTGCAAAAAAAAATTTTTTTGGGTTCGAATTTCTTCTGGTTAGATAAGCAGGTTCTAATCCTGCCTGCGAGTCGAATTATTCCTTCACTAAAATAACTTTATAATCTTGGCATGAAAAATGCAAAAATATCACAAAAGGATAGACCATGAATTGTATTAAAATGCATATTATTGCATACTTTTACTTTTCTCACGTAAGTGACGGACTAATGTCTCAATGAGACATAAAGTTCCGCAAACCAAAACTACATAAGTAGGTACCTACAATGAAATAAATAAATATAAACAAGTAGGTAACAAAACTAGAAAATGTCCTCAAAAATCTATCCCGCTTTACATCGCTATCAGCCGGGTAGGCAGAATGCTGTATTGCCATGCTGGATTGCTACGCTGATTCTCTGACTAAAATGTACGTGACGCGTCGATTACGAGTGGAAAATAAACCCACGACCCATATAGAAAATTCCTATAATTCAGCCACTGTGACATCACGCGAAAAGAAATGGAATTGAATTGGAACAACAATGTTAAAAGTGTGAAGCAGTCTTCTAAATAAAAATTATCAGAATTATTTAAATTATTTTCATACCTTTAGCGCCATCTGTTATCGAGTAGCGCGACCAAGATCTATTTATAAAACATAACCTTGTCTATGGCAGTTGGCACAAGTACCCGAGTGAAGTTCAGTTTTGACAGTTGTAATGTAACAGTGGTCATCCTAGTTTTTTTTACCTCCTTGCATTTTGATACCAAAATATTAGATATTCGTAAAGTGGTATTACGTGAACAAGATGAAAATGAGAGCCCACGCACATCGGGAAAGGTGGAATGCGACCCGCTAGCGACGGTGAGTACTACATAAGCTCCATAGTATTATGATAGTGTCTGTATTTTTAACTGATTAAAAAAAACCGTAGTCAATTGGCTGTTAACCTTTTAACTAAAAGCGGGAGCCGCGTAATTCGACGCTATGCCGTGTATAATTTTATTACTATTCGCTCGACGGCGCATACATTAACGGGAGGACGTTCGCCCACATTCATATTCGGTCTACAGCATTAAAAACGCCTAACTGTAATCGTTACTTATCAAACGTAATTGGTTCTTTATCTATATTAGTACAAATTTCATATTTAAACCCTTGATTGGGTGTAAACTGCTTGATAAAACATAACTGTACATATGCAGAGTTTATTATCATTTAAATAGTTATCAGTGATTGTGTTTTTTGTGTAACAAATAATTTGATTTCTGGCTGTACGTGAATACATATTGCACATACCGTAAGTGCGAAAAAAAAACAAAACAGGTTTTTATACAGGTAAGTTTTCTGCTTCTTTTTTAAAATTAATTTACATTTTAAACTATAAATTAAAGCTTATTATTTTTTATTATCAATATTTTTCTAGACTATGACAAGGTAGGTATTTATTGTCTATTAAAACTGGTATAACATTGTTTATTTATTGCCTTACATGATTTGGTGTCCCCGTAAACAGTAGATAGATCAACAATAATGTACACATTTATTGTAATTTCTTATTTAAGATATTTTTTTACTATAAAGTGTTGAAAGATTAAAGAAGGATTAAGTCAGTAAAAACTAAATTATTCAACCTTTTTGCAACACATTCCATAAATCAATTAAATATTTTGGCTCAATCATGCAACTTTCCTGAACATTTTAAATTAATTGATGTTTGATTACAGTGGCATTAAATAACAAGAATGTAAACATATTTTCAATATACTATCTTCAAATTAAATCCTTTTCAGGATAGGCAGGATTTAAACCTCTTGTTTTGTTCATAAAATATTTTTTATCTTATCTGTCACTGTCATTGAATTTTTTTCAATAGCGTCTATGAGAACTGTGGACTTTGCACATTTTTATTTGCGAATTCATTGATTTGTTTTGTTTTTGAAAAATATAATAATTAAGCCATTAATTGTAGTTGTGTTTTGTATAAAGCTGGCAAATTTACATTATTTTCTTTATAATAAAAAAATATTATTATATAAATTCATATTTGCCATAACATTATTTTAATGGGGCTACCTATAAAATTTTTATAGCTCAATATTTTATTGATGTGTAGGCAAATTAGAGTCAAAACAAATTCTTACATTATCACTGACAATAA
The DNA here is from genome assembly GCA_947256265.1 of Acronicta leporina. NCBI lineage: Eukaryota > Metazoa > Arthropoda > Insecta > Lepidoptera > Noctuidae > Acronicta > Acronicta leporina. The sequence goes on from OX366538.1 coordinate 1,646,290, forward strand.
CCACAATTTATTATTATCTTTTAGCACAAGTTAATTCTTAATCTAACCATATAGGTATTATGACTTTGAAATATTTTAACAGCTATCTTGAAGATAACTATCATTTAACTTATCTTGGTGTTGACCAGTATTTTATGTAATTATCTATGATTAGACATATTTTACGTAATGTTTTATTATTTGGTAGCCAATTACTACTGCTTGCTTCAAATTACACTACCAAGACAAGAATGTGTTTGAATTTTATCGAAACGAAATACTGAATGCACGACATATGTCACGTAATTTTATATTGAAGCGCGTACGCAATGCGAGTCAGAGAACATGGTTAAGGGTCGCCGCTCACTAGACAGTTGATCCGTGATAGTGAGGCTGCGGTAGCTGAAATATTGAGCATATCCTTAGCGGTCAACAAAGCGGGCCCCGTATAATCGTCATATTAAGTAAGCTGCCTATTACCAGATTTTCTTATACTGAGCATTGCTTTTCGCTACCATTTCTTACGAGCGGCAATTGAAGAACAAATCCAAAATCGTATTGAGCTGAAGCATCGGGCGGAAGCAGCTTTTTTTGAGCTGAAGTCGCTTAGGTCGGAATATTATCGTAAAATTAAAATCTTATAACTTTCTTTGACCAAAATATCGCTCTAACAATCTCGATTTTAAAATACTGTATTCATTTTTATATTATACCTATTAGATAAATCCTCATTCGCTCCAAGCAAAATGTTTATCATAGTTTCGATACAATTAGCGAATTCGATATTATATTATCGTATCGTATTCAAACTGGAAGCTGACGCGAACATAGTTGGGTGAAGTCTACAAGTATGATAATAAAGATGCATTGCGACTTGGTCCTTAAATAAATGTTCAATATATATTATAAAATTCTTAATAATATTGAAAATATCTTAATACGTTTCTACCTTGTCTACTAATCGCTACCTTTCTATTTCGCACAGTCAGTTCCGTCCACAATTAACGTCCTTACTAAGACATCAAAATGTACTGCTTATTTATATTGCAATAGCCGGCCGTAGGTGAGTGGCAACCACAGTCTATAGACGCCAGCAACACTAGTGGTATCACTCGCGCGTTGTCAACTTGACACTTCAGTTGTGAAGCCTCTCAGATTAAACATAATCTGAGTGAAGCCTCATTTGAGTAATGTCACTGACAAATTATTATTATTTTTCAAACCGAAACACAACAATGTTTGTGAATGCGGTTGTACTTACTTATCCAGACGAACTTTTATTCCCACATATACTCTAAAATCTGTTGAGGGTTGTTCTTGGTAATCTAATCACTGTTAAGTACTGGTACAAGTGGCTAAATAGAATTGTTGCATTGCTTCATCCGTTATTACACGTCTGAGGTGGAGCGTGGGTGTTTAGAAACAAACGGAGTCTGTGACTCAAAGTACACAAATATTGTGGATCTAAGGCTGGTTGTCCATTGATGTGCGAGGCGTCGATGTGAGCGAAGCTGTGTAGAAAAGAGGTGCCGTAGCGGACTCTTTTCAACCTGTGCACTACACGTCTACTTTCCACAAACAGCGTCTGTTGACTGGTAGTCCATTCAAGTTCCCTATACCGTATACACACGTCCTCCGTATTCCTTTTCTAACAGAGCTTCGCTGCACGATGCTAACGAAATGAAGTCATCCTATTGGTGCTTTTTTTCGTCGCGCGCCGCCGCCGCCTCGCTACCTCGCACGTATCTAGTGGATTCGCAACCTTAGTGTGGGCTTTGACAGATTTTTTTTTTCATTCATTCTATTTTTATAATAACTCTTTGCAATGCTGTGACCAAGTCAAAGATATCGAGTTCGTATCCAAGGCACGCACCTCAGACTTTTCGAAGTCATGTTCGTGTTAATAGTTAATTAAACGGCGAAGGAAATTATCGTGAGGAAACCTGCACGCCTGAGAGATTTTCTCGACGGCGTGTGAAGTTTGCCAGCAGCATTAGGCTAGCGTGGTGGGATATAGCCTAATCCCACCCGTTATGAGAGGAGACCCGTGCGCGTCAGTGGGATACTATAATGGGTTTATTATTATTACCCAACCCAAATTGTAACCAACTGGACTAGATTAATATTACACAGTTATTGCTGTATGTTCGTGAAGCCTTAACGGTAGACTCTTCCCTTTAAAGTTGAGATACATTGCAGGGTAAGCATCTAATGTCGTCACAGAAAGGCAGTATCACCTGCCATAGATTTATGAAATAAAATGTCTCACTATCATAGTGATTAATAAATTTTGTGTTGCAAAATCCGTGTTATTTTTTATTATATTTAGCAATAAAGCATAATAAATATTTTATGTATATTTTTAAATTTATATATCTCAATTCTCTTTGTTTTAAAATTCATGTGGTAAAATCCTTGAGAAGTCCTTTCTCAACAGAATCTCGGAAGCTTTACGAAACTATTTAATTTTATGCCGTTAAAAAAAGTTTCGTACATTACGGTGTTTTAAAAACAAAACCACTCGTAACACAAACATTTAGCTTAACACGAGGGATTAACAAGAATACTAGTAATGTGCGACCATTGCTTGTAATTTTTTTTTCAATAAAAAGGCGCCCACGAAACAGTAGAAAATCCTAGTGTTGGTGCTTTTACAAACACAAATGCTCACATACACAAACGCCCAGACCCGGAACAACTACCGTCATACAAATATTAGTTTTTATCGGGATTTAATAATGTAAATGTAATACAATCCGTATGATATTGTCATAAGGATGATAATATTTTGCTTGGTGGTAGGAGCTCTTGTGGTCTGACTGGCTGGCGACCACCCTTACGTCTGAGTCTGTCGTAAAGCACCTTGCTGTGTTGCGCGTGAGAGCCAGTTCCCCCTCGGGTGCTGCGGCTCTGGCAGTCTGCAGTCCGTAGCGGCTCTTAAGGCTCGGCAACTCATCAGCAACTGCTCTGGTGTCTATGGCGACGATGACTACTTACGAGTACCGCCAGATTGCTCGTTTTTATTTTGATTATTTATACCGACATCTTCTCTACTATTATTATTATCTCTAGGTACTATTATAAAATTGTAAAAATCTGTGTCTGTACATTGAAGATATTTAAAAAAAACACGTGGGTTATCTATACTAATATATAAAGCTGAAGAGTTTGTTTGTTTGTTTGTTTGTTTGATTGTTTGTTTGTTTGTTTGTTTGCTTGAACGCGCTAATCTCAGGAACTACTGGTTCGATTTGAAAAATTCTTTCAGTGTTAGATAGCTCATTTATCGAGGTAGGCTATAGGCTATATATCATCACGCTAAGACCAATAGGAGCGGAGCATCAATGAACAATGTTTCAAAATCGGGATTTTTCCTTTTGAGAGCTTCCGATGCATGCGCTGCGTAAACGGTTAAAGTTTCGCAAAAATCATATATGAAAGAATTGTTCCGCTTTAAAAGTTCTAAAAAAAAGTCCGCGACAGCATATGTCTATCTTTTAAGGTTGGCTCACTATAACCGTTTTTATGCTAACTTTGTTCTAAAATTCGTTTTTTTTTCCTTTTGAGAGCTTCCGATGCGTGCGCTGCGTAAACGGTTAAAGTTTCGCAAAAATCATATATAACAGAATTGTTCCTCTTTAAAAGTTTAAAAAAAAAGTCCGCGACAGCATATGTCTATCTTTTAAGGTTGGCTCACTATAACCTTTTTTATGCTAACTTTGTTCTAAAATTCCAAATGCATTATTTGCGTAGGTGTTTTTATAAACATGATATTAATCCTTATCCAAATAAATACGTTATTCATCAGCCTTTAGAGCGTTTGTTTTGTATCCGTGTGGACCGAGCTTGGGTCCGCTCGGACCCAACAAACGCTCTAAAGGACATATCCTCATTTAGCGTTCTTTTATTATTCATGTTCCCGTGACATATTTTACTAAAGTTCCGCTCGGATACTCAATACTCAATTATCAACTAACAATATTGGCTATATCTTGAAGTGAGCTTCAATCAAAACATACTACAAGCCGCTGAACGGGATCATCATCTTCTTACCACCTGCCAAGTTTGCTTGAACTTGAACGCGATAATCTCAGGAACTATTGGTCCGATTAGAAAAAATCTTTCGGTGTTAGATAGTCCATTTATTGAGGAAGGCTATAGGCTATCATCCTGCTAAGACTAAGTAACTATTCCACGCGGACGAAGTCGCGGGCGGAAGCTAGTAGTATATAAAAGTCTCCGAATCCAGAATGTGATTTATAAAATTCTTGTCTATTTGTCTTTTTGTTACGGGTTGGAGCAAAAACTACTGAATAGATTTTAATTTTATATTAACTGTTAGAAAGTATATGCTCTAACTTAAAAACTGGTGAACTTCTTGTAAACAAATCCTAAGATACAGCTTGACCTCCCTGATGTATAGAGGCCCGTGCAAAGAAGAGATCATCACTGTTGGTTTTGAGCTTCAAGTGAGCGAAGCCGCGGGCACAGGCTAGTATTTCATATTATGCTAACTGAGAATTCATAACGTGAAACAGAAAGGTCATACTACTATATCGGAGTCAACCTGCTCAATTAACTGAGCAAAATGCCTGCTACGAGTGGACTGAATACTGACCAAGACGTATGTTATGTATCATCACTACATAGTATAAAACAAAGTAGATTCCAGCTGTCTGTCTGTCCCTATGCATGCTTAGATCTTTAAAACTACGAAACGGATTTTGATGCGGTTTTTTTAATAGATAGAGTGATTCACGAGGAACGTTTTAAGCTATTTAACATAACCCTACGACTCCTTGGAACAGGGCAGCGTGGGTGAAACCGCGGGCCGGTCGCTAGTACTACTAATAATATAATGAACAGACTAATCTATACTAATATATAAAGCCGAAGAGTTTGTTTGTTTGTTTGCTTGAACGCGTTAATCTCAGGAACTACTGGTCCGATTTGAAAAATTATTTCAGTGTTAGATAGCCCATTTATTGAGGAAGGCTATATATCATCACGCTATGCGGATGAAGTCGATGAAGCTAGTGTCTGTATTTTTTGCACTACAGACGTGAACCCACTCGTAATACTAGCATTTAGCATAGTTACTAGTAATTTGCGACCCCATTTCTAGTCATCTTAAAAAAACATACGTAATGCCCAATGAATTAGGCAGCGCGGCGTAGTAATGAATTTAACGACATGTTTGGCACAGCGGCTGAGCGATCGGCTTCTGCGCTACGTGTTGTTGGTTCGATCCCCACACGGAGCATTAATTTTTATTATTTCTTTATATTTATTATTTGTATAGGTGGTTGTTCCGGGTCTGGGCGTTTGTGTATGTGAGAATTTGTGTTTGTAAACGCACCCACGATACAGGAGAAAATCCTAGTGTGGGGCAACGTTTAAAAAAAAGAAAATTTAATATTATACAGTCCACAGTTGTGCGTTTCTCTAGAAACTTTCTGCCTCGCACAACAAAACTGTGGAATGAACTGTCGCCTGCAGTGTTTCCGAACCAATACGACCTTCAAACCTTCAAGAAAAGAGTGTACTCCTTTTTAAAAGGTCGGCAGCTCACTTGTGTGACTCCTCTGGTGTTGCGGGTGTCCTTGGGCGGCGGTAATTGCTTACCATCAGGCGTTTGCCTGCTATTCCATAAAAAAAATAGGTACATCTGACTTCATCCACAGTTCGTCTCTATTTTTATGTTGTAGGCGAGCCTATTGCCATTAACTTATCGGTTATCTATTTTTATCCAAAAAAAAAAACACATTTATATAATTAAAATACCATCACGCCTGTATTCCCCAATGGGTGGCAGAGGCAGAGGTGTACTAAGGTACACCCACAGTTCGCCGGTATGTTTAGGTCCCATGTAATAGGGGGCGAGCCTGCCATTAACCGGGCACAAATTCCAAACTCCGAGCTGCTACTGAGAATTTCATAGAAAAACCCAATAACACTGCTCGACCTGGGAATCGAACCCAGGACCTCTAGCGTAGCGGTCAAGAGCGCACTTGAGACCACTAGACTAACGAGGCAGTTTATATTATTAACTATTAAATTTTGTAAAATTCTCAAAATCTCCCGGAGATAAGATAAGCGACATCGTTATTAAATATATTATGATGCTAATAGAGCGACTAACATGTTGAAACATTTTTCTGTTGAGCGCATACCTACCTAACCAAGTTATTAAACGTATTAGAGAGGTGCCAAATATTTTTATTCGGCTCAGGTTCAGTATTCGGCCAAACTATTCGGATTAGGACTAATTAAACTAAACGGAATTTATTTTTGATTTTGAAATTGATTTTGATTTTGACGTGGGAGGGCCATGCTTCGGCACGAATGGGCCGGCTCGACCGGAGTGATGCCACGTCCTCACAGAAAACCGGCGTGAAACAACGCTTGCGTTGCGTTTCGCCGAGTGAATGAGGTTACAAACCCTTTTAAAAGGCGGGCAACGCACTTGTGGGTGTCTATGGGCGGCGGTTATCGCTTACCATCAGGTGATCCGTCTGCACGTTTGCTCCACTATCCCATAAAAAAACCAAACTACTACACCGAATAAGTTCAAGTCGTACCTACTTAGTTTGTTAGTAACGTTTTCATCCATACACCGTTGAACCAATTATGATAAAAAAATATTAAAAATGCTAACAAATTTTTGTCTCACGAATTTATAAGGTTAGGATGCTATTGAACCGAGCAAATAGCTAAATACTACCTACTAAAAAAAACTATAATCAATTTTGATTAAATAATAAATCGAATATATTCTATATACATACCATCACGCCTGTATTCCCCGAAGGGTTAGGCAGAGGCGTACTAATGTACACCCACAGTTCGCCGGTATGTTTAGGTCCCATGTAATAGGGGGCGAGCATATTGCCATTAATCGGGCACAACTTCCAAACTTCAAGCTGCTACTGGGAAATTCATTGAAAAACCCAATAACACTTTGCTCGACCTGGGAATCAAACCCAAGACCTCTAGCGTAGCAGTCGCACTCAGGACCACTAGGCTAATGAGGCAATTTATATATTCTTTATTGACCCAAATAACCTTTTACAAAGATTAGACAACCTACTTATTGATTAGGATATGAGTTAAATAAGTAAGGTAGATAGTTGAAACCCCGCCTCCTAAACTAGGGAAAACCTGTGAATTAGGAGTCAGTGTTATACAATTTGTTACTTCTGATGTTCCAGTAAACCTTGCTGTGTGTGTTGTTTATTATGAAGAACCTAATTACATAATACTTATTAATAGTTACTACTTATTAATAGTTTCTTATTAATAGCCTCATTAGCCAAGTGTTCCTGAGCGCGACTGCTACGCTAGAGGTCCTGGGTTCGATTCCCAGGTCGAGCAAAGTGTTATTGGGTTTTTCTATGAAATTCCCAGTAGCAGCTCGGAGTTAGGAATTTGTGCCCGGTTAATGGCAATAGGCTCGCCCCCTATTACATGGGACCTAAACATACCGGCGAACTGTGGGTGTACATTAGTACGCCTCTGCCTAACCCTTCGGGGAATACAGGCGTGATGGTATGTTTAATAGTTTCTTTATTATTTAAGACCCTACAAATCTTACAATATACATTTAATATTAAGCACATCACCTTGTAATTGTCACATTTATTTTATAATTTTACTCGAATATTTGAATGAAAAGGATATCAACTTAAAATTGCAATATTCTAAAATACAGTTCTACTAAAAGCCATGTGATCTTTCTAATGAACGGGATTGCAAATCAAGGTGACGTTAAATTAGCGGGGCAGTACGGGGTATTTTATTATATTATTAGTTTAGTAGTATCTTTATTGCTATATATAAAACGATTATTTATAGAACTGTAAATATGTTAATTTAAAATCGCTCTTCTAAAAAAAACCTTTTTGCTTTATGAGAGCAATGAAATCTGTCTAAATGTTAACAGTCATTCGGCTTTTTTGTGTGTAACGATTAAGTACATCTATACTAGATGTAATAAAAAATCGGTCTGTCGGTCAGGCATTTCAACACGGTATCTGAATTAATATTCAAACCTAAATAAAGAAATGACTAAATAGCTAACTGCCTCATTAGCCTAGTGGTCCTGAGCGCGACTACTACGCTAGAGTAGCTACGTACGTAGTAGTACGCTAGGGTTTTTCGTTTTTCTATGAATTTCCCAGTAGCAGCTCGGAATTTGAAATTTGTGCCCAGTTAATGGCAATAGGCTCGCCCTCAATGGCATGGGACCTAAACATATTGGCGCATTGTGGGTGTAGGTACATTAGTGGGAATCTACGCCTCTGCCTAATCCTTCAGGGAATTCAGGCGTGATGGTATGTTAAATAAAGAAATGGTTTATAAAAAACAACCATCTTAAAGAAATACTATTTGTTCTATATCATCATAGACTAGACTCATCTAGACCTCTGTAGTTTAGTGGTTCGAGTACTGGACTGCTGACCACGAGGTCGTGGTTTCGAATCCCACAGGGCACAAATATTTATGTGATGATTAAAAGTATTTGTATTCGTCTGGGTGTTTCTTATGTATTATAAGTATGGATTTACAAAAAAAAAGTATATAGCTTAGTTAGGTTAGGGACTAAATGGTGCTGTGTAAAATGTCGCAGAATATTTATTATTTTATTATAGTAATATTTTAATACTTATTATTATGATAAGTAAATTGACACCTTTTCACTTAATAAAGTAAAATCCTTACGATCAAATGAGTATTCGGCCGAATTTCGAATGCCGAATACGAACATTCGGCGCAGCTCTAATTCATAGCCAAACAGTCAACGGATATACCTTTACTACAATATGCCAACTTGCAATGCAATGTCTATTTAATTTGTCAACTTCCGTCAATGTTTAGGAAATATATTTCCTTTATATTTCTTGTTTCCTTTCCAAAAAAAAACTATAAATGTAGGTATATCTGAATATAAAACTTTAATAGTATAAAAACAAAATTGACTTTACAATAACACGATACTTTGGAAAGTTCTTGAAACTATTTTAATCGCAATGGAAATTGAACTATGAGGGATCGTCCTAAAGTTGCTTATTCTATAACTTGTCTTCGAAATACAATATTTTGACGAGTTATTTTCAAAAACTATTATCTTATCTATTTCTTATCTGGATGACTTAAACTCATTTGCAATTTGCTTAGAAATCATGAATTTATTAGCAATAAATAATCATCAAAATAACTTTTAAGTAACACTGGCATCCTTGAAGGTTGACTACTTAAATAAAACCTTATCGTCAAAATCTTTTTAAATATCGTAAATTTATTAACTGTCAATGTCGTTCATCGTAACTCGTAAGTTAAAATAATTAAGATCTTGTTTTTTTATAGATTTTATCTTAATTAATCAGTAAGTATCTGAAACAACATCTTTATGGCGAAAAATAAGTGCTGATGAATTTAAAATCACTTGTAGGTACCTATTAATAATTAATTATAATTTAAATATATTTTCACGCCTACTTCCTATAAACGCCCATTAGGGTCCGTAGAGACCAAATTTCCACTTCGATTCTACGAGCCTGGCAAACCACTTTTGTTTAATCTACCTTCCTTCAATAACTTCTTTATGGGTTAGAATACTGTTCGTCACTGCCTTTCAGATAGGCATCTCGTAAGAGGCGAGAAAATATTTGACTTGCTCGGTCGTAGGACCTCTTGGGGACTGCGGCTGCGGCTCTGACAATCGGTGACGGTAGAAAAAAAACATTATTTGTATGTAAGTACAAAACTTTACACATTTTGTCAAAACGCATATTGTTTTAGAAACCCCATCGATATTTGTGTTATTCTTTTAGTGACTCCTAAACGCATCTCATGTCTCCTGGAGGGTGGGGACGGGGCCCATACAAAATCCCTCATGGTTTTTTTTTTATATGAGTTAAATATTTTCCCACCAAAAAAACTTAAAACTGTAATATATAGGTATAGTTATCTAGGTATACGTCGTGAGATCAAGCATTTAAAATCACTTATATTTATTGTTGAGATGCAGGTGTTTTGAAAACATAAATTCCAAGTTTTAGTAGTAAGTTTATAGATTTAAATAATAATACCTACCTACTGTGTAGAGATTTGTCCCCAACAAAATGTAAGTTATCTCATACCATACCATCACGCCTGTATTCCCCGAAGGGTTAGGCAGAGGCGTACTAATGTACACCCACAGTTTGCTGGTGTGTTTAGGTCCCACGCAATAGGGGGCGAGACTATTGCCATTAACCGGGCACAAATTCCAAACTCTGAGCTGGTACTGGGAATTTCATAGAAAAAACCAAAATATTGCTCGACCTGGGAATCTAATCCAGTACAAAAAAGGCCTTACCACCAGGCTTTCGCGACTTTCTCGGCTATTACCTACTATGTATCACGCCCAAACCGCTGAACCATATTTGATGAGTTTAGGAATAGAGATCGAGTCGTCAGACATATCATGAAGTTTTTATTTCGTGAAGGTTAGGTAAAGAGGTGTTTGAAAGCGCTAGTGTAGCGATGTGGCCATGGACTGCAGTCTCGAAAAAAAAAATACAATGCACACAAATCTAGACTTTCCTAATACATATGTGTCAACGTATTAATTTTAATTAATTAAAACAATTATTACTCGCTTAAATGGTGTTCACATTCAAATGTTAAAAAGCTTTTACTGGCGTTTATGAAACGTTTTTGAGTCTAGTTGCAAGGTTCCAACAACTTGATCCTATGGAGAAGAATCCGGCAAGAAACTCCATGGACACTCTTTTAAAATAAGTGTAGGTGACAGAGAAATACGCGAGGAAATATGTATACCTGAGAGATTGGACGGGTGTTAAATTCAACCCTCAATAGGCAAGAATGGGCCCGCTCGACCGGAGTGATACCACGGCCTCAACGCTTGAAACAACGCTTGCGTTGTGTTTCGCCGAGTGAGTGAAGTTACCGGAGGCCCAAACTCTTTTTAAAAGGCGGGCAACGCACTTGTGACTCCTCTGGTGTTGCGGGTGTCCATGGGCGGCAGTTATCGCTAACCATCAGGTGATCCGTCTGCTCGTTGGCCCCCAATCCCATAAAAAAAACGCACTTATGACTCCTCTGGTGCTGCGGGTATCCATGGGTAATCGCTTACCATCAGGCGATCCGTTTGCTCGTTTGACTCACTATCCCATAAAAGATCCAGCATGACTTAAGCCTCTAACATATTATGTGTCCAACAGAGGGATAGTAAGAATCCAAAAACCCGAACCAATCGCCACTTTTATCATGCACCGCTGAAATGTGAAATGCGCTTCCCGAGTGGGTCTTCCCTGAAAGATATAATCTGGGTGTCTTTAAATCACGAGTGAATCGGTTTCTTCTAGGCAAGCGCGCTCCATCGTGGATTGCCAGAAAAACTGGCGATCAAGCGTGGCCTTTATAGAATAAAAAATAGGATATAATCAATTTACCCTAAAACTGTTAATAACAGGTATTTCAGTAGGTAATTAAATAAATCTCCCCTACTGATTAATCACGAAATCTAAAGTAATATAAAGTCTTTGGCGTGTCGACAGTTCTTATGTAGGTATCGTCTGTCACCTGGGGAGTCGTCAAGGATCTGACGTAGTTAACGTCGGATCATGATCCTGTGGTTCTATATGGACCACAGGATCGATGTGTAGATTAACATAACATAACTGTATAGCATACATACATAGCCTGTATTCCCCGAAGAGACACGTTTGGTGTAAGTAATGGCTCAGCGATCGGCTTCTGCGCTACGTGTTGTGGGTTCGATCCCCACACGGAGCAAATATTTGTATGATCTACAGGTAGTTGTTCCGGGTCTGGGTGTTTGTATACGTGAGGATTTGTGTTTGTAAATACACCCACGATACAGGAGAAAATTCCCAGTGTGGGGCAACGTTTTTAAAAAAGAAAAAAACGTTAGGCACATTTGTACCTACAAATTAAACACGCGGAGTTCGCGAATATGATTGATACACCGAGCCTATTGCAATTAATGGGGCCGAGCCAAATGCTCCCGAGAATTTCATAGAAAAACTCAAAAACGGAAACACAGTCCAGTAACTTACTCTTTTTAAGTTAATCAATACAGATATAGAAACAAAATTTTTTTAAACCAAAATTTTAGAACAGCCTGTAACTTAAACGTGTCTTGTATTGTCACATGTTAATATTGCCAAAGTTTTTAATGATACTATAAAAGTTATCAATTTTAATACCAAAATAAAAATATAATTTATTTATTTATGCGTATTGTAATGTTATTGATTTGCATACCTCACTACACGTGGCGTTGCCCGCGATTCGTGGAGGTTAAATATATAATTTGGAGATCTTGACCTTAAGTAGTTTGTTTTAAGCGCAAAACTTTGACACGCCTTGATGTCTTGCAGTTACTTTCCCAAGCGATGCATAATAGGGAACTGTTATAATTTTACCGCTTTTTTTATGGGATAGAGGAGCAAACGAGCAGACCGGTCACCTGATGGTAAGCGATAACCGCCGCCCATGAACACCCGTAACACCAGAAGAGTCACAAGTGCGTTGCCCGCCTTTTAAAAGGGTTTGGGCCTCCGGTAACCTCACTCACTCGACGAAACACAACGCAAGCGTTGTTTCACGCCGGTTTTGTGTGAGGCTTTGGTATCACACCGGTCGAGCCGGCCCATTCGTGCCGAAGTACAATACTTCATGAAACACAATTTGGAGACCATTAATTCATTCTGGTAGGTATTCAGAATCCTACTAATATTATAAACTAGCTGACCTGAGAGACGTTGTCATCTCCAAGTTTCAACTAACCACCTCGAAAAATTTGATTTTTCATATTTTTAATACACTTAGCGCCATGGACCTCTAAATACCTTATTTCTGAACTATAAATTACTTAATTACAAAAATTTGTTCACGTGGTATAGACGTGAAGCATGGAAATATAAACAGACATACCTACATAGACAAAAATCTCAAATAACTGTTTCGGCGTCAGTAAATTAAGATTAACGCACGTTGCATTTTTTTTTATTATTAGGTATACATACATATTATTATGTGGTATATTCATAAGGTATATTATTTAATTATTTGAATAAAACTCTTTAGTTACTTTCTCAAATAAAGTGTGCGCACTGTATCTACACTATGGAGGTTTCAAATTATAAATTATGTTACTATATGGCTGGATGCTTTAAAGAAGAAAACAATAATTGTCAAAATTGTCAACTCAAAATGACACCTGTTATCGAATCAAATTTCATTGGGGTAATAACGATGTCGTGTTAGTCCGCTAGAAAATAAGTTGTCATTCTTTGTTTACTTCTTATAACCTACTCAAATATTTAGTTTTTACACCGGCTTGTGCTCGCTGGATAAATCCTATGTATGCCCCGTGATTCCCTGTGTAAGTAGAGTTAAAATAACTGTACTAATAATCAATTCCTGGCCACAATAATGGTTTCTGATTGATCTGCTTTATTTTTTTGTTTTATCTTATTTAGTCCCTATAAGTGTATTTTTTAATTTTATTACTTGATTCTGTTATAATGTTTGATCCGTGCTAGTCTAATACAGAATTACTTGAAAAATAAATTGACTTCAATGGTTATTTTTAAAATTCAGCGTTGTCAATGGTTAAAATGTTAATAACTTTTGATACAGAGAACCGATTTGAATTAAAAATAGCCTAAATGTTAATCCAAGAAACAGGCTATGAATTCCTGTCCAGTTCCTCCAAATCTCTTCAGTAGTTATCATTTGATGCGCGGTCAAACATACAGACAAACCGACAGACAAACCGACAGACAAACAGACAGACAAACCGACAGACAAACAGACAGACAAAAGTTCCAAAAATAATAGAAATGGATTGTGTTACCGATTCTGAGTACCCCAAATTAGTTTTTTTGTAAATATAAGCAATGTACAGACACGGCTCACTTACATTCTTATTATATGTAAGATGTGAAAGTTTGTGAGGATGGATGGATGGATGTTTGTTACTCTTTCACGCCAGAACGGCTGAACGGATCTGGATAAAATTAGGCACAGATATAGATTATAGTCTGGAATAACACATGGGCTACTTTTTAACTGAAGTCCACGCAGACGAAGTCATGGCCAAAAGCTAGTTATATATAAATTCGGAAATTCTATACTAATATTATACAGAGGAAAGATTTGTATGTATGTCACGAATAAACTCAGAAACTACTGGGCTGATGACAAAAAATCTTTCACCATTCGAATGCTACATTATTCCAAATTAACATAGGCTATAGAATATTTTGAAAAAGTATTCAAAATATTCCGTGCGAAGCCGGGGCGGGCCGCTAGTTAGTAATAAAATAGGTGCATTCTAGGTAGGCCATTAAACACAAGCCATGGAGAACTATGCGAGTAAAACCGCAGAGCAGAGCTAGTAACAATAATGTTTATCATAACGTTACAAATGTAACCAGACTCTGTTGGATATTTGAGACTTGAACGCTGAAATTGAGTACAATTGGCATTGAAAATATGCGGACTACACATTCCTCTAGCAATTAAATTAAATGTCTCATTAGTCTAGTGATCGTGACTGCTGAGCCAGATATACTAGGTTCGATTCCCAGAGCTCCATTGTTTCAGAATGGTCGTACAATGGTTCTTAATGACATAAGAACTGACAGATTCTGAAGGAATCCGACATCTTCCCTGAAAAACTGACCCTGAATTTTAAAAGAAAATAAAAAACATACATATGTCCGCGGGAGTCGGCCCGCTTCCGTTCGGCATCTTTTGGTGGGGCTGGGTTGACCAAAAGCCGGATATGTCCAGCGAAATCCGGTCATCGAGCAACCCTGGGCAAGAACATGATCCTTCTCTATTTTATAGTGAAAATTCAATTCAAAATATTTTTTGTTTCGTTGGCGTGAATAATTCTCCAGAATAAATACATAATGTAGTAAGATTCATGTATATTTTTTGCTGTATTTTTTTTTTCTATATTGGGAAGGTGAAAACATCTTGAGGAAACCTGCTTGAGAGATTTTCTCGACGGATGTGAAGTCTGCCAAACCGCATTAGGCCAGCGTGGTGGACTATAGCCTAATCCCTCTCATTGTGAGAGGAGACGTGCCAAGCGTGTTCTTGATTGATGTTTGTAATGTGTCAATGGTTTACTCTGGATCAATTTCTTTGTAAAAATTGTTAACAAAGAAATTCGACGGAAATCACTTTAGAGAGAAAAGAGAAATAATAAATCTGCCCGGTGTTGCCATAATGTGTTCACACAAACCGCACATATTAATAACTGTTGCAGGGTTGGAGCGCTCTCTGATCCATAATACTCAATGGGCTGATTGTGTCACAGTCTAAGTTGTGTTAAGTAATGTCGCTATTACTATTGCCATAGACAAGGAATGTTAGACTTGCCAAGACAAATTTCAATAAAACAAATTGCCAAAAACCATTTGCAATTTGAATTTCTCGTGTGAACCAAATGCCTTCACCTTGTAGATGTGAATATATAAACTAAAAACATATTAATCAAAGTTCGAATATAAATGAGGTTCAGATTCAATGACAAAACGATTTATGTTCTGTAAATAGATCTTGTAAGGACTTTTTTACTACTATCTTTTAGACTACTTTAAGAGTCATTTATATAATGGTTAGCTTCGGCCAAAATGGGCAGAAAACTCGGCCAATGGCGAATTTTCGTATCTGTCCGAAAACAAAAAAACAGTATGGCGACACGATATCGCTGCGCACGCGCACTTACGGCGTGTGGTATGCTGTGTAGGCAGGCAGAAGACGTGGGGAACTCTATCTTGGGTTAGAATACTGTTCTTTACTGCCATTCGTATAGGCATCTCGTAAGAGGTGAGAAAATATTTGACTTGCTTGGTGGTAGGAGCTCTTGTGGTCTGACTGGCTGGCGATCACCCTTACGTCGGAGTCTGTCGTAAAGCACCGCGGTGTGTTTCGATTATTGCGCGTGAGAGTTCCCCCTCGGTTACTGCGGCTCTGGCAGTCTGCAGTCCGTAGGGGCTCTTATGGTTCAGCAACGCATCAGCAACTCCTCTGGTGTTAAGTATTTTTGATCCTTATTGTAAGATTGATCGAAGCTTCGGCTTTGACCTTCGTTTGGTTCCTATGGGAATCGAATCCACGAACGAACGGGGCCAGAAGACCACCTTGACCGCTACAGTAAACATTGTTTAACCGGATCCTTACCACTCGAATATATATACAGTTCAACTGCCTCATGCATAATTCTAATCATAACAAAATACTAATACTAATATTTTTTAGTCATCGGTACAAAAATAACTAACCAATATAGAATTTAACCAGTTCAGTAATATTTACATAATGTATATTAGTCTATTTTAATCTTTAAAATACTGTAACAGCTATATTTAACTTGAATATTGATGAGTATTTAACATAAAGAAACAAACGTTATCTGGTTTGTTAAAAAAATCTTGAGCTCCCTTAATTATGGTTGAGCTACACGATGACTGATACATGCTTGCCGTCAGTTAGGACTGGTCTACTCGAAGCTGCTATGGTTCTTTCCTCAAAAGGCCATTTCAGACATTGCCCTGCATTGTCCCACTCACATTATTTTATGTGTGGACTATTAGAAATATTAATTAATTCGTATAGCCCTCCATATTGCAATGCTTGCAAAAGGCCGCTAAGTTATAAGTTCACTAAAATGTAATGTAACACCTTAATGTACACTTAGTAAGCAATAAATCTTTGAATCTTTGACTTTAAAAGAGACCATGATTCTCTAAGATTGTTTCGGTGTTTCTTCTCAGAGGTCGTCAGTTAGGAAATGCCGAAGCCATCTAGCTATAAAAAAAAAACAAACCATTGACTTGTAAAAGTGTCTCTAATGATCTACTTACAGAAATAAATATCATTTCATCATTTCATTTCATTTCAATCATAGCATCTGTAAAATAATATTTATTTAATCAACCCATTATATATCCCACTGCTGGGCACGGGTCTCCTCTCAGAATGAGACGGATTAGGCTATAGTCCACCACGCTATCCTAGGGTTGTCTTGTAAAATATATATTTTACCGTGGGAAAACCGTGCTTCGGCATGAATGGGCCGGCTCGATCGGATACCACAGCCTCACAGAAAACTCGCGTAAAACAACACTTATGTTGTTTCGCCGAGTGAGTGAGGATACCGAAGCCGAAACCCTTTTATAAGGCGGGCAATGCACTTGCGTTGTTTATATAATTATGTGCCATAGGGTTGTCAAATATACCATACAACATATTTTTTAATATTATGCGAAACCTTAATAGTGTTTCTTCAATATAAATAACTGAATCGATTCCATGTTCCTGAACTGCCTCATTAGCCAAGTGGTCCCGAGCGCGACTACTATGCTAGAGGTCCTGGGTTCGATTCCCAGGTCGAGCAAAGTGTTATTGGGTTTTTCTATGAGTAGCAGCTCGGAGTTAGGAATTTGTGCCCGGTTAATGGCAATAGGCTCGCCCCCTATTACATGGGACCTAAACATACCGGCGAACTGTGGGTGTATATTAGTACGCCTCTGCGTAACCCTTCGGGGAATACAGGCGTGATGGTATGAATCGATTCCAATAATTTTTACTCAAATAAAGGGTTTTCAGAGTTTCAACTTCAAATGACATCATAAAAAAGTACCAGTTTTTGTCTATTCTAGAAATCAAATTGAGCCTTTTTGCTTGGACGAACACATTTAGTTAGTAAATACATAGGTAGATACTATTAGAAAATTAATATTGTGGAAATAATTCCCATATTTAGACATTTCTTTAACCGGGCACCAATACAAACTCCAAACTTGTAGCGAGAAATTCATAGAACAACCTAACTACTTTCATATAACACTTTAATTGACCTGGGCATCAAACCAGGACCTCTAAGTTTTTTTTGGAAATTCTCAGTATCAGCTTGTAGTTTCATTGGTACTCGATACTTAAGGTGCAAAAAAAAACACTCAAAGTGAGCGTAATAAGTTTGACAACCGTTGCCGAATTCCGGATTTAGTTATCTACCAATAACGCGATAAAATCCGTGAAAAAATATTTTATCAAAATAGTAAACATATTTATAACTTTAATAGGACTTATTTGAATAATCTCAACATTATTAATTGAGGTTACTGGCTTACACGTGTTGTACTGGCCTATTTATAAACAAATAACTACGGTTTTTTTACAACGTCTTAAAATTGACACCGGATATGTTAGCAGGCGTTTTGGTTGGGTAGTTTGATATTCTTAAGCCGGGTATGCACTATGATCGCGAAGTAACTGTGCTCCGCGCATCTGCAACCGCTCTGATGGAGACAGACGGTACACGCATCTCCATAAGCTGGATACTCACTTAGCAGTGTTGCATGTAACTTATCAGATACAGAGATACTGTATCAACCTGCAAATGGGTACGGCTCGTCCACGGTCCACCGCGCATCACTGCGAGCTTACAGCGCTCCACGCGCGAGCGGCACGCAGCGGGCTCGTGCCTACGTACTCACTTGATACCGTATCTGATACATTACATGCTACACTGCCAAGTGAGTACCCAGCTTTAAGAAACTCGCTGAGCGCGGAGCGCGCACCGTTGCACGCTCCAGGAGCGGGAACCTATCCACAATGATTCCTGATACATATGCTAAAACCGGGTATCCACTATGTTCGCGAACTTGTTGCGCTCCTGCAACTGCTCCACATTGTGGATACGTTCACGCACCGTTGCACGCTGCAGGAGCACGGACGCATCCACGATGTAGAGCAGTTGCAGGAGCTCGGAGCGCAAGAGGTTCGCGAATATAGTGGATACCCAGCTTTATGCTTGACAAGCTCGCCTGATGTTGAGCGACACTGCGATCTATGATGGAACGCGCTTGCCTATAAGAAACTCATTCACTAGACACCCAGATTATATCTATCGGGGAAGACCCACTCGGGAAGCGCATTCCAGGATTTGTCTGGTGCAGTGAGTTGTGGCGTCACAACTCTCTATATCGGTCTCTGTCTAGCATAAAATTAAAATGCTTATAACTTCCTAATTTCTGGACTGATTTTAATATTGTTTCTGTTGATGGGCTATTTATGGTAAACATTTTCACGAGGCCATAACAAAACAGTGAAGGAGCCAATTAGAATAGAAACCGTCTTTCACGAGTTAAATTTGAATGAACTACCGAAACCAGAATCTCCTTTTTTGGTAATTATTAAATGTTGATGTTAATTATATTATTTCTGCAAAAAGATCTTTTAAGGTGAAGGCGTTCGCTTGAGTCGCATATAAACGGCCGCGAAATACCATTTAAACTGGTAATTCGCATTTTATATTATGTATCTTATAGAACATAGCTTCTGCCCGAGACAAGCAAACAAACAAACTCTCCAGCTTTATGTATTAGTAGTATATAGATTATTAAACACATATTAATTACTAGCTTCTACCCGCGACTTCGTCCGCGTAGCGTGATGATATATAGCCTATAGCCTTTCTCAATAAATGGGCTATCTAACACTGAAAGAATTTTTCAAATCGGACCAGTAGTACCTGAGATTAGCGCGTTCAAGCAAACAAACTAACTTTTTTTTATATATTAAGTATAGATTAGTATAGAGTATATATATAGATTATTAAACACATAATAATTATAATGACAAAATGTGGCAGAACGTCTGGAATGGCGTTTTTAGAGCAAAAAATTGTCTAGTACTTATCTTACCAATTCCAGTTCGACTGAATTAGATCGTGCCTTTGACATTTGGAAAAGTTAGAGGTTTATTAATATTACCTTATGAATACGTCGAAGGAACCTGCACCGTGAGAAAACTTGCGTTGATATCGATCCAAATGACTATCCGGAACTGTTTAGTGATAAAAATGCTAAATGATAGCAAAAGTGGGCTTTTAGAAGATCTATAAAAAAAAGATTATCTTTTATGATTTTCTCAATGGCGTCGGCTCTCGGACTCGGCCAGTTGTATTTTTTTTAT
Source organism: Acronicta leporina (assembly GCA_947256265.1). Taxonomy (NCBI): domain Eukaryota; kingdom Metazoa; phylum Arthropoda; class Insecta; order Lepidoptera; family Noctuidae; genus Acronicta; species Acronicta leporina. The sequence goes on from OX366538.1 coordinate 1,666,300, forward strand.
TGTTTTGACTATGTTTTGGTTTGATGGCCATCAGACCTCTGCAAGATAATTTCTGGTCAATATCGATTTCCGGAGGATGGTCGGGCTTTTTCGGCTTCTCACTATCAGTAACGATTGTCACCGTTGTTCGTTGTCACAGTCAAGGCACCTCGTTATGTCAATACGAAAAATACCTATACCCATCATTGATACTTACGACTATGTACATTTATTTAACCTTTGATTCACTCATGTATTATTATCACCTTAAATTGTTTTTATGGGATAAGTGGGCAAACGAGCTGACCGATCACCTGATGGAAAGCGATAACCGCTGCCCATGGACACCTGCAACACCAGAGAAGCTTCACAAGTGTGTTGCCCGCCTTTTTAAATGGTTTGGGCCTCCGGTAACCTCACTCACACAGCAAGCGTTGCTTCACGCTGGTTTTTCTGTGAGGTCGTGGTATCACCCTGGTCGTGGATGGATCTCCCACGATAAACCCTTTCAAAATAACCATATACTATATTAAACAAAATACCTAAGTACTTTATTATATAACTGCCAATAACGATAAAACATTCGCATGTGTACCTAAGCTGGTTCTTATAAAATTAACATTTTAAACTTATAGTTAAAAAAAAAACTAGGTAGATAGATTCAAATTGATACAGAATGTTAAACTACAGGTTTTGAATAAATGCATACCGCGCTTACACGTGCCGATTATAAGTCGCACATTGACCCGATTAAAAGTTGCTGGCAGACACGAAGACTTGTCGCGCGAACGACCTTACTTGACGCAAGGATTTGGCGAATAGTTGATTGTTACATACAATTCATGGCCAAGGGCATTTCCTAAAAGATTGAGGTCAATTTTTAATATTTCTTATATCAAGGTTGTTTATTACAGTTTATTTATCTATACTTAATATATAAAGCTGAAGAGTTTGTTTGTTTGTTTGCTTACTTGAACGCGCTAATCTCAGGAACTACTGGTCCGATTTGAAAAATTCTTTCAGTGTTAGATAGCCCATTTATTGATGAAGGCTATAGGCTATATATCATCACGCTACGCGGACGAAGTCGCGGGCAGAAGCTAGTAGGTACCTAATATTTTTAAATAGACGTTTCTTTTGCTTGTAAATATAGGATTAATAATATGTTCATAGTCTTAGATGCCATCATAATTTTAGCCTTTTTCAAATAATGCTGGATCGGTTTTGTGACGGCTTCGTGACCAGATGCGACTAAATAATTACCTAACTTTATCGCAATATTATAACATCTGAGAAATTCTATATTTTTTTTAATTGTCATGTTAATAATTGGAAAGGAGGTTTGCTAATATTATAAATAATGCTTGAGTATTAACTTCGAAGCCATAACATAACGCGCAGCAATGAAAAAAAAATTGAGTAGGTACCCAAACCGAATCAAAATATAGGTTGTAGGTATAGTTATTATGGTTAAATACACCAGACATTGCGTTAAAAATGATAAACAATTTTACTTTTGCCCGCGGCTTCGCTCACCTGAAGCTATATAAGGATTAGAAATTGATCCTAAAAATAATTGTATCGATATCCAAAAGTGATGATCTCTTCTTTGTATGGTTCTCTATACATCAGAGAGGGCAAGTATTTCAGGAACTGTTCAATTAATTGAGATAAGGAGTTCACCAGTTTTTAAGTTGGAGCATATACTTCTTAACGGTGTGTGATAAAAAAATTAAAATCTATTCTGGTTTCTGCACCAACCCGTAACAAACAGATAAACAGACAAGAATTTTAAAAATCACATTTTTGGGTTCGGAGTCGTTTATAAACCCTAACCCACTTGTTTTTTTTTTAATATCTTCAAATTCAAAGTCAACATCATTTCTTCAATTTAGACAGGTAAGCTCCAATGTACAGACACAGCTTTTTTACAATTAATATAGCCTTCCTCAGTAAATGGGCTATCTAACACTGAAAGAATTTTTCAAATCGGACCAGTAGTTCCTGAGATTAGCGCGTTCAAGCAAACAAACAAACAAACAAACTCTTCAGCTTTATATATTCGTATAGATCTAAATTATTAATTACGTATATATATATTATTTTTTTATATATTTATAACATCTTAGTAAAATAACAGACAGAAATGTGTTGCTGGGCAGTTTGTTGCGCCGCTTCTTCTTCCCAGCGAAAACACTATGAGGCGGTGAAGAGCGGCCGTTTTGGGGTCTTTAATGCAAAAACCACCTTCAAAACGTACTTCCTAGTAGTCTGCCTAACCCTGCGAAGGAATACAGGCGTGATGGTATGTTATATATTTTTTTTTTAAAAAAAGCTTCTTAGCAATGTGGGATGCACATTACTAGTATTCTTGTTAACCCCTCGTGCTAAGCTAAATGCTTGTGTTACGGGTGGGTTCACGTTGGTAGTGTAATGGGTGGGTATCGAACCGGCAACCACACGATCGCAAGTCCAACGCCCTAGCCATTAGGCTACCGACGCTTCTATTTTAAATAATTGTAACTTAAATATTTCATTGGTGACAGTTGCCAGTCAAAAGCTGTCCAATATAAAGAAAACACTATCGATCCACGTGCGCATACATTTCCATTAGAAGTGAACACAACGGTAGCTGAAGCACGGACACTTTCGAAAACGTATTCGTAACGAAATCGAGAATTTTCTGCTACAAATCTATACTAATATATAAAGCTGAAGAGTTTGTTTGTTTGTTTGCTTGCTTGTACGCGCTAATCTCAGGAACTACCGGTCCGATTTGAAAAATTCTTTCAGTGTTAGATAGCCCATTAATTGAGGAAGGCTATAGGCTATATATCATCACGCTACGCGCACGAAGTCGCGGGCAGATGCTAGTCTCATATATACATACACTAGCTTCTGCCAGCGACTTCGTCCGCGTGGAATAGTTACTTGGTCTTAGCGTCATGATATATAGCCTATAGCCTTCCTTAATTAAATAAATTGGCTAAAAAGCAAACAAACAAACAAACTCTTCAGTTTTATATATTAGTATAGATAAGCAGAAGAGTTTATTTGTTTGCTTGAACGCGCTAATCTCAGGAACTACTAGTCCAATTTGAAAAATTATTTCAGTGTTAGATAGCCCATTTATTGAGGAAGGCTATATATCATCACGCTACGCGGACGAAGTCGCGGGCAGAAGCTATATAATATAATACGACGACCTCTGTGGTTTAGTGGTTCGAGTACCGGAATGCTGACCATGAGGTCGTGGGTTCGATTCCCACAGGACATAAAAATGTATGTGATGAATATAAGTGTTTGTGTTCGTCTGGGTGTTTCTTATGTATTATAAGTATGTATTTACAAAAAAAAGTATATAAATATTATATCCATTGTCTAGTACAAGCTCTGCTTAGTTTGGGACTAGATGGTGCTGTGTAAAAATGTTCCAGAATATTTAATTTATTTATTTAACAATATAGATATTTTCACGTCTGTCTCCTATTGGGGTAGGCAGAGACTACACTTGCTACGATTCTGGCACACCACTTACGCTTCATCTACGTTCAATAAACCTCCTTCTCATACAAATTATTCTCGATTTCGATACGAATATGTTTTCGAAAGTGTTCGTGCCTTGGGATACTGTTACTAAAACAGAATAACATAACATACCATCACGCCTGTATTCCCCGAAAGGTTAGGCAGAGGCGTACTAATGTACACCCACAGTTCGGCGGTATGTTGGGTCCCATGTAATAGGGGGCGAGCCTATTGCCATTAACCGGGAACAAATTCTTGCTCGACCTGGGAATCGAACCCAGGACCTCTAGCGTAGCAGTCGCGCTCAGGACCACTTAGCTAATGAGGCAGTTACCAAGAAAAACGGAATAGAACGCGTAATATACCATCACGCCTTTAATCCCCGAAGGGATGGGCAGTGGTGTACCTACTAATGTACACCCACAGTCCGCAGGTATGTTTAGGGTGCTTGCCCCTGTTATATCAGACCTAAACATACCGGCAAGAAGGCACACGTGCCTTGCCGGTCTTTTAAAAGGGTGTAAGGCCTCCGGTATCCTCACTCACTCGGCGAAATACAACGTAAGCGTTGTTTCACGCTGGTTTTCTGTGAGGCCGTGGTATTACTCCAATTCGTGCCGAAGCATGGCTCTCCTCATAATCCCTCCCTTCGGGACTACTTACGCGATGAAATGAAATGAAATGATATTTATTTCTGTAAGTAGATCTTTAGAGACACTTTTACAAGTCAATGGTTTGTTTTTTATATAGCTAGATGGCTTCGGCAGTTCCTAACTGACGACCTCTGAGAAGAAACACCGAAACAATCTCAGAGAATCATGGTCTCTTTTAAAGTCCAGACATAAAATAATGTGAGTGGGACAATGCAGGGCAATGTCTAAAATGGCCTTTTGAGGAAAGAACCATAGCAGCTTTGAGTAGAGATGGTATGTTACTATTAGATAACAAATAAGAAACATCGAAATCGGGTCACGATATTGGCAACAATATACCTAAAATGACACATATAATAGGGTAAAACACCCAGTGGTCAGCCCCGCACCAGTACTCAGCCTTTACACACATTATTTCCATATAAATAGTGTTCTAATTTATTTACAACTTTAAATTAACGTTTAATCGAATCCGTGTCTCCTCGTGAGCTAATATGCACACTCATGAGCCAATAGCATGTCAGGTTGACGAGCTACAATCGTTTATCTGCACTGCTGTGAAAGACATGACTAAACACGGTGCTGTCACAATTTTTTTCTTAAGGAAACGTGTCCGAGTTTTCAGTATGTTTTTGTGCGTATTTGCTATAATTTGTGCTGAATTTTTATACTGTTTTACTATTAAATGTTTATTTTGTGATATAATTAACTATTACATGCATTTTATATGATTATTATATTGTTATTTCGGTGGCCGACTACTGGGTTTCGAATTTTTAAGGTAGATCCAGTAATCAGCCGTAGGTGGCTGACTACTGGTTTTTTCGTGATTTTCTTATATGCAGTTGAAATTTACGGAGCGAATAGTCCCAATTTTGCTCATTACTTTGGGTTTAACTCTTATAAGACGAAAAGTGTATTTTACCAGTAGTCAGCCGCATACAAATGTAATCGTATGTCAGGGGCCGAACAATGGATCTAAGAATCCAGTAGTCAGCCGTTAGTCTTGTTGCACAAAATAGTACCTTAAAGCCTTTACTATTAGGGTTGAATTAATGCCCGGTTATTTTAGCATGGCAATCATTTCTTTCAATAGAATTTCATCATATTAAGAAGACGACATAATCATAAAAAGAAGTCAATAAGCACAAGCTATGGCGGTGATTAGAAATGGGGTGATGATTAGAGAAGCCTGTCGATTTTTTTGCGTTCTGTGACAGATTTTACCTAGGTCATGCGGGCATCATTGGCAATTATCGTGCCGATGAACGCAAGAGCGGGGACTAGCAGCGCGCACCAGGGCCCAGAGCCCTTCTGTGGAATACCAAAAGCCCTAGCTCAGAGTCCTTACGAATTTAAAATTTGAGAAAGCCATCAAGCTCTGGACGGAATCGCTAGGCATAAACCACTCCAAAGCCTTGATTAACACCTAAAATGAAAGGCACACAGCCCATTTACTAGTGCTAAGCTGGAACAATCGACGCATTTTGACGAAAGTTTTAACATTGTTGCTTAAACAAGCACATGTTCAACCTGAGGTTGAGCGATACGTAAATCTGTCGACGCTGTGAAGAGGCTGATGAAACCGCATTTCACCTTCTTGGGGAACTCGGTTCGCTAATACATAAGCGTAGTGCTCATCAAGTGAAACAGACCTTAAGCCCGGATGAAATAAAAGAGCTCACACCTAAGAAAATCCTGCAGTTCCTTTCACCGCTGAATATTGCAACTCACCGATCGGCGATCACAATAGACCGATTGCGGTCGCAGTGATATTATAGCCGGAAGCAAATAATAAAAATGGTTTAATGGTGTGGAGGGACGAAATGTGTCCCCTTCAACCAGTCTAGCCCTTCCAACCAAAGGGAGGATCATCAGATCAGGCGGGTGTATTTCCTGGCGGACTACGGCCCAACGCTATATATGCATGTTACGATCTCAATAATTTCCATTATTATGTCCTATAATCTGCTGTCTCATTAGCCTAGTGGTTCAAATCGCGACTTCTACGCAAGAGGTCCTGGGTTCGAATTGAAGTCCAGCATGCTTTATTGGATTTTCCTATGAAGTCCGCACTAGCAGCACGAAGTTGGATTTTTCCGCGGATTTCCCGATCGAATTTGGCCTAAAGAAACCGGTAAACTATGGGTGTACATTAGTACACCTTTGCCTAAACCTCAGGGAATACAGGCGTGATGGTAGATATGTTATGTTATAATGCAATTAAGAATTAATATCCCCGATATGCAAGACTAATTTATAGGCTGACTACAGGGTACGACATGGCTGACTTGTGGAGAGATGAGGCTGACTACTGGTGAAAAGTGCCATTTTTTGTTTAACGGTGATTTTTTATATAATCCTATTATATATATAATGTTTTGTTAGCTTCTTTAGTAAGTTTAATAACTAACCTTTCTGAGAATAATGACTGTTTTTATTCATAGTGTCTAATATTTAAAATACAGGTGAATAAAAATTTTGTTCTCACTAAAAGGCTGACTACTGGGTGCTTTACCCTACTCCGTTTTGGAGTTGGTTAAAAACAAGATACCTTTAAGCCTCAATACTAATGAACATAATTTAATTAAAATGTTAATTTGTTGTCTAATTAGAAGGCTTGTCAGCTTGTCACTCCGAAAATTATACATGTTATTAATATAGGATATGTCAACATATTTATAAATATTCAATAACATCACATTGTGTCTTGAATTATATTTACAAATTACGTAACTCATTAATTAAATACACATCAATAATATAATCTATACTAATATATAAAGCTGAAGAGTTTGTTTGTTTGTTTGCTTGAACGCGCTAATCTCAGGAAGTACTGGTCCGATTTGAAAAATTATTTCAGTGTTAGATAGCCCATTTATTGAGGAAGGCTATTGGCTATATATCATCACGCTACGCGGACGAAGTCGCGGGCAGAATATAATATATCTATACTAATATATAAAGCTGAAGAGTTTGCTAGTTATTCATATATAGCTTCTGCCCGCGACTTCATCCGCGTAGCGTGATGATATAGGTATAGCCTATAGCCTTCCTCAATAAATAGGCTATCTAACACTGAAAGAATTTTTCAAATCGGACAAATACTTCCTGAGATTAGCGCGTTCAAGCAAACAAACAAACTCTAAAGCCAAGTATTTCTGTACTAGACTAGCACGGATCAAAAATTATAATAGAATCAAGTAATAAAATTAAAAAAATACACTTACCGGGACCAAATAAGATAAAACAAGAAAATAAAGCAGATCAATCAGAAACCATTATTGTGACCAGGAATTGATTATTAGTACAGTTATTCTAACTCTACATATACAGGGAATCACGAGGCATACATAGGTTTTATCCAGCGAGCACAAGCAGGTGTAAAAACTAAATATTTGAGTAGGTTAAATAAGTAAACAAAGAATGACAACTTATTTTCTAGCGGACTAACACGACATTGTTATTACCTCAATGAAATTTGATTCGATAACAGGTGTCATTTTGAGTTGACAATTTTGACAATTATTGTTTTCTTCTTTAAAGCATCCAGCCATATAGTAACTCATTTTATAATGTGAAACCTCCATAGTGTAGATACAGTGCGCACACGTTATTTGAGAAACTATAGAGTTTCCATCTAATCAAATAATTAAATAATATACCCAAAGAATCTAACACGTATGTAATGTATAAAAAAAATGCAACGTGCGTTAATCTTTACTGATGCTGAAACAGTTTTGTTTGTCTGTTTATATTTCCATGCTTCACGTCAATACCATGTGAACAAATTTTTGAAATTAAGTAATTTATAGGTCAGAAATAAGGTATTCAGAGGTCAATGGTACTAAGTGTATTAAAAATATGGAAAACCACATTTTTCGAGGTGGTTAGTTGAAACTTGGAGAGGACAACGTCTGTCAGGTCAGCTAGTAGGTAATAATTCTAAAATCAAGATTAATATTTAAAAAAATGATGTCATATTGAATAGTTAAACCGACGACCAATGAAAAACAATTTTAAAATAAAGATTGACATAATTATGTATTTTCACAATAATATCAAGTAACAAATGTCAACATTTATTTAACAAGGACGGTCTAATAATCGCTGTTTCAGCTTAAAAAAGGCGTTCGCTTGGCCGCCAAATTCTGAATAAGTTTTATTTCAAATTGTTGGTTTATACAAGATGTTAAGAAAACCCTGATAAAGAAAAGCCGTGATAGCCTAGTGATATGACCATTGGACTGCCAAGTCAAAGGTCTCGCGTTCAAATCCAAGGCACGCACCTCTGACTTTTCGAAGTTATGTTAGTTAATTATCACGGTGAAGGAAAACACTGTGAGGAAACCTGCACGTCTGAGAGTTTTACTCGACGGCGTGTGAAGTCTGCCAACCCGCATTTAGGCTAGCGTGGTGGACTATAGCCTAATTGTGAGAGGAGACCCGTGCACAGCAGTGGGACATATAATGGGTTGACTATGGAATAAAACCCTGTGCGACCTGTGAATATATCTATACTTAATATATAAAGCTGAAGAGTTTGTTTGTTTGTTTGCTTGAACGCGCTAATCTCAGGAACTACTGGTCCGATTTGAAAAATTCTTTCAGTGTTAGATAGCCCATTTATTGAGGAAGGCTATATGTATATCATCACGCTAAGACCAAGTAACTATTCCACGTGGACGAAGTCGCGGGCAGAAGCTAGTTGTGTATAAAATATGATTATCAGTCAAAAACTTGTCAAAAATCGTGCCAACTATTGTCGTGTGTGTGTTTCGCCGAGTGAGTGAGTATACTAGAGGCCCAAAACTTTTAAAAGGCTGCTGGCAACGCACTTGAGATTCCTCGGGTGTTGCGGGTGTCTTTGGCGGCAGTAATCCCTTACCATCAGGCGAACCGTCCGCTCGTTGGCCCCCATCCCTTAAAAAAAACATAGTATTCATTTCGGTTTTGAAAGCGATTTAACTTTTTGTTAAAAGTTATTTGATACTAGCTTCTGCCCGCGACTTCGTCCGCGTAGCGTGATGATATATAGCCTATAGCCTTTCTCAATAAATGGGCTATCTAACACTGAAAGAATTTTTCAAATCGGACCAGTAGTTCCTGAGATTAGCGCGTTCAAGCAAACAAACAAACAAACAAACTCTTCAGCTTTATATATTAGTATAGATAATCTAAAGTTTGTCAGGTGGCCTTATACTTGTATGTATAAGTAGATTCTTATTCTTCATATCTGTAAATGTTAATTTAATGTCAAACGACTATCGATAGGATTTTATTTGTCTAAATGCATACTTAAAAACGTCTAGTCTAGTAGCGTGAGACAAAAAAGAATTTGGTTCATCTTTAAAAAATTAACATTATTTTGTTAAGAATTTCTGCGATAGCAACACCAATTAACTTGGTAAGAGAATATGGGTGATTATACACGATAACTCATTTGTTAAGTCTTTGTAAAAGGTTATTTGCATCAATAAATAATCTTTTATTTTATTACATACATACATACATACACTCACGCCCTTCTCCCACAGGGGTAGTCAGAAACTATAGACTGCCACTTGCTACGATTCTTGCATGCCTCTTTTGCTTCTGCGACATTCATACATCTTATATACGCTCATACATACGCGCTGGTTGCGAGTACTACGCACCTGACCTTTTTGAAGGACTTCGCCAATAAGATCGGTGTAGATCCTTTATTTTATTAATTTACTAGCGACCCGCCCGCGGTTTCACCCGCGCTGCCCCGTCCCTAAGAGTCGTAGCGTGATGTTAAATAGCTTAAAACCTTCCTCTTGAATCAATCTATCTATTAAAAAAACCGCATCAAAATCCGTTGCATAGTTTTAAAGATCTAAGCATACATAGGGACAGACAGCGGGAAGCGACTTTGTTTTATAATATGTAGTGATGATTTAATTTACCCGGTAATGTCACTGGCTATATAATTGTGCTAACATTATTGTTTGAAGGGTTTGAAGGGTATCGGTCATTATTATTATTATCAGCCGTAATTGCCTCAATAGCCAATTGGTCCTGACCGCGACTGCTACGCTGACGCTAGAGGTCCTGGGTTCGATTCCCAGGTCGAGCAAAGTGGTATTGGGTTTTTCTAAAAAATTCCCAGTAGCAGCTCGGAGTTAGGAATTTGTGCCCGGTTAATGGCAATAGGCTCGCCCCCTATTACATGGGACCTAAACATACCGGCGAACTGTGGGTATACATTAGTACGCCTCTGCCTAACTCTTCGGGGAATACAGGCGTGATGGTATGTTATCAGCCGTGATAGTCCCACTGCAGGGCAAAGGCCTCCCTTTCCTTCTTCCAATCTTCCCGGTTGAGAGTCTTCAGCATCCAACCCACGCAGTAAGAGTCAAGCTCATCCCGCCATTTCATTCTGGGTCTACCGCGATGTCTTATTTATTTAACATACCATCACGCCTGTATTCCCCGAAGGGTTAGACAGAGGCGTACTAATGTACACCCACAGTTCGCCGGTATGTTTAGGTCCCATGTAATAGGGGGCGAGCCTATTGCCATTAACCGGGCACAAATTCCTAACTCCGAGCTGCTACTGGGAATTTCATAGAAAAACCCAATAACACTTTGCTCGACCTGGGAATCGAACCCAGGACCTCTAGCGTAGCTGTCGCGGTCAGGACCACTTGGCTATTGAGGCAGTCTTATTTATTTATTTATATTTATTTCATTGCGGGATAAAAAACGGGAGTACAATTAAATGTTATACATAGTATCTTACTAGTTAAACAAAATCCTTATTATACTACTAGCAACATTATCCACTTATTACTAAATTGTTAATGTTACGTGAGTGTCTTCTGGTATTGAAGGGTATTCAAACCGGTAAGCAATTATGTTCATTTCGGGCAATGCGGTGGTTCCAGCACAGATGAACTAAACAGCAGAGTAATCTACTATCCTTAAGAATGTCAATTATAAAAAAAGTTATTATTTCCGCTAGTCCTGGGTTCGATTCCCAGGTAGAGCAAGGTGTAATTAGCTTTTTTCATGAAATTCTTGCTCCCTGTTACATGGGACCTAAACAAATGTAGGTTGCATATACCACGGTATCACAGAAAACTGGCGTGAAGCAACGCTTACGTTGTGCTGTGTGTTGTTTCGCCGTGTGAGTGAGGTTACCGGAGGCTCAAACCATTTTAAAAGGTGGGCAACGCACTTGTGACACACCTCTGGTGTTGCGGGTGTCGATGGGCGGCGGTAATCGCTTACCACCAGGCGATCCGTCAGCTCGTTTGCCCCCCTATGCCATAAAAAAATATATATAGAATTTGTTTTCGAAATGTACACTTACTAGTTAATAAATAATGTTGTAAGTATTAAAAATTAAATACAATTTCTTCAATTATTGGATACGTTCGTCTCTTGAGAAAAAATAGAAAAAAAAACAATAATTTGCGGGCTCAGTTGACGATGACAGCCTTTAAACTAATCTCTTCCACGGTTTCCTTAATCAATTTACAGTAAAAGCGTTAGTCATAATCATAAGGCCATTTGAGTATTTATGTATATTTTTAGAGACAGATAAAATTCCCGTATAATAATAACTAGCGACCCGCCCGCGGTTTCACCCGCGCTGCCCCGTTCCTAAGTGTCATAGGGTTATGTTAAATAGCTTAAAACCTTCCTCTTAAATTACTCTATCTATTAAAAAAACCGCATCAAAATCCGTTGCGTAGTTTAAAAGATCTAAGCATACATAGGGACAGACAGCGGGAAACGACTTTGTTTTATAATAAGTAGTGATATCTCAAGAGATACCTGTTTGACATTAAATTAACATACAGATGCATAAGTAACACTTAATAACGCAGTTTCTAGTTCTATAGTCTATTTCCAGAAATAATTTAACATTATCTATAATTTACACTGTGTTTTAAATCTTATTTATTTGGTGGTTTTAAAAAAAAATGATCACACCTTGCAAAATTATATGTATCAAATCCGTCCATTAGTTCGGCACAAGTTCAAGTATTTATCGGTTTCTAGTTCCATAGTCTATTTCCAGAAATCTATTACTACTAAGTATATAAAGCTGAAGAGTTTGCTTGAACGCGCTAATCTCAGGAACTACTGGTCCGATTTGAAAAATTCTTTCAGTGTTAGATAGCCCATTTATTGAGGAAGGCTATAGGCTATATATTCACTCTATTACTAATATATAAAGCTGAAGAGTTTGTTTGTTTGTTTGCTTGAACGCGCTAATCTCAGGAACTACTCGTCCGATTTGAAAAATTCTTTCAGTGTTAGATAGCCCATTTATTGAGGAAGGTTATAGGCTATATATCATCACACTACGCGGACGAAGTCGCGGGCAAAAGCAAGTAATTTAATATTATCTATAATTTACACTGTGTTTTTATTCTTATTTATTTGGTGGTTTTCAAAGAAAAAATATCACATACCATCACGCCTGTTTATCCCCGAAGGGTTAGGCAGAGGCGTACTAATTTACACCCACAGTTCGACGGTATGTTTAGGTCCCATGTAATAGGGGGCGAGCCTATTGCCATTAACCGGGCACAAATTCCAAACTCCGAGCTACTTTACTGGGAATTTAATAGAAAAAACCCAATAACACTGCTCGACCTGGGAATCGAACCCAGGACCTCAAGCGTAGCAGTCGCGCTCGGGACCACTAGGCTAATGAGGCAGTTTAAAATGTATCACAGAACGTGCAAAATTATATGTATCAAATCCGAACAATTAGTTCATCACAAGTTCACTTTTTAATGGCTCAGTATCTATCAGTATCACAGTTTATCACTACATAGTATAAAAATAACTAAAAAACCCGACTGCATAAAAACACTTTAAAAAAAACTAAAAAGACAAAAACAAGTCTAGTAGTCCAGACCTATGTAAAGTAATATTGAATAACTACACCATTTAAATGTTTTCATAATCTTGCCGCCGGGACCCATCAAAATCGTGACCGTCTCTAAAATTCCCAGTAATGGGTCCCGACTGCAAGATTATGAAAACATTTAAATGGTGTAGTTATTCAATATTACTTTACATAGGTCTGGACTACTAGACTTGTTTTTGTCTTTTTAGTTTTTTTTAAAGTGTTTTTATGCAGTCGGGTTTTTTAGTTATTTTAATTACGTAACTTGTTTCCGGATTTTTAGTGCAAAACTACGAAAAATCTACAAATGCAGAGGCTTAAAACTAAGGTGTGTTATTTACTTTTGCAAGATTATACAATACTGTTACGGAATGCTCAAAACATATTTTTCAGCCCACGCATTAAAGCGCATAAAATCCGCCATTTTGTTTTTTTTTTAATTTCATGTATCCAGTGACACTCGTGCCATCAAGACAAATCTAATGAGGTATCATTTATCTAAATCGGTTGCACCGTTGAATAGTTACGAGCGGACATAGGAACGGACATACATACATACATACACGTCAAACACATAACCCTCCTCCTTCGGCAGTCGGGTAAAAAGAGATGCTTCCCGCTGTCTGTCTGTCCCTATGTATGCTTAAATTTTTACTGTAAGAGTAAGAGTATCTCGAAAAGCACGAAAGGTCAAATAACAGCCTATTGTAATTTACCATAGGCTGTTTTTCAACCTTTTGTGTTTTTGGAGATACTACGTTATTGAAGCAAAGGTTTGTATCGGAAGTTCGGCCTACCGGACTCTTAAGAGGTAATTAATCAATGAGTGAGGAGTGCTTTAGCGATTAATATAAGTACCTAATATTTATTCATGGCGATAAAATTTGCTAATAGGTAGATAGAAGCTTCATAGACAAATGATGAATGATTTCTGCGAATAGATCTTAAGACACTTTTACAAGTCAATTACTATACCAGATAAAAATATCTAAACCGGGTTTAATGGACCAAGAAAAAAGGTTTTTGACAGTTTAGTTTTTTTTTTCACCAACTATGTAATTAATTATATTGAAATATAAAAAAAAAAAGAGTGACTGTCTATAACATCTATTATCTTCTATACAAATAAATAAAATTTGAGTGTCTGTTTGTGATATTAAAATAACCGCTTTTTACTAAGTGCATTTGGATTTATATATACACGGTACATATACCAAAACAACATTTTTTACAATTTTGTCTGTCTGTTTGTTCCGGCTAATCTATGAAATGGCTAGACCGATTTTGACGGGACTTTCACTGGCAGACAGCTGATGTAACAAGGAGTAACTTAGGCTACTTTTGTTTATACCACGCGGACGAAGTCGAGGGTAACAGCTAGTTTTTAATAAGTCGGCCAGCTAGTGCAGGGTGTTGAACTTGCTTTTAAGGTTGGCGTGAATGTAACCACTGGATCAGATATCCCATGGACATGACTATGGGATAGGGATAATTGGGAAGTCAGGTACCTATGGTTTTAGACGGAGCGATTCTGACAAAAAATATTATAGGGATATTATTTTTCTTTCGAGAAAAAATTGGTCATCGGAGATGGCATGAATGTTCTTTAGATTACTCCCTCCTCCTTAATAGTATCTGTGGTGATTTTCTTTGGTTGTAACTTGATGTTTATAGTATGCTGGAGCTGTTGTTTCCTTAAAGGAAAAAAGCTTCCTAATATTCGCCTGTATTCCCCGAAGGGTTAGGCAGAGGTGTACTAAGGTACACCGGTACACAGTTCGCGGGTATGTTTAGGTCCCATGTAATAGGGGGCGAGCCTATTGCCATTAACCGGGCACAAATTCCAAACTCCGAGCTGCTACTGAGAATATTATAGAAAAACCCAATAACACTGCTCGACCTGGGAATCGAACCCAGGACCTCTAGCGTAGCAGTCGCACTTGGGACCACTAAACTAACGAGGCAGCGAGCAGACCGCTTCGAAATAAAAATAAATTTAAAAAAACTAAACTATTATTGGGCTTTTCTTTAAAATTCTCAAGAGCAACTCGGACTGGTTTTAGGTATGGCCGGTTCAATGACATTACATGAGACCTAAACATACCTGCGAACTCTGGGTGTAGATACATTAGTTCATCTGTGCTTATCCCTTCGTGGAATATATGCGTTGTGGTATGTTATTTTACAAAAATATATCGAATAAAAAATGTTGATACATATCTATACTTATCAGAAGTAACATTGAACACTAAATTCACATAATCGAACGATCCAATACGATCGAATAAATTACATAAATTATGTTTCGGTAATACCGTTATGGGTGATACATTAGTGATGTGTAGGCTCTCGAGTGAGTGATATAAAAGAGTGAAATAGGTACCATTCACTCACTCAATGATTGATCACAAAATCTCAGAAACTATGTACAGCGACGAGCACAGATCACTACATAGTATTAAACAAAGTCGTTTCCCGCTGTCTGTCTGTCCCTATGTAAGCTTAGATCTTTAAAACTACGCAACGGAATTTGATGTGGTTTTTTTAATAGATAGATTGATTGAAGAGGAAGGTTTATATGTATAATACATGCATATTATAATAGAGAAACACTGATAATTTTAGAGGTTTCTAATGTGATGTCGTAAATAAACACATTTTTTTGCGCTTACATTGCAAACGCTGGCTGAACATATATAGAAATAATATAGAAATAAATAAGGTAATGTACTACAGTATTGAACCACTGCGAAGCAGCTTGTGTGAACATTGAAGGTTAATGTCTAAGTGGAAGAGGTCGATATAAAAAAAGTTTGTTAATGATATTTTTCACATCTCTAACATATCTTTACCAAACCGCAGTTTACACGTGTCACGATTTCTCATGTCGTGTGTAGCTCCCATAAATATTGATGAACGATATAATTACACGACAAACGTAATGGTTTAGTATGTTAAAAACGTAATAAGTTAGAGAAAAACCTTTAACGAAGACATTAATTAGTTAAAAATGCTAATGGGAGAACCTCCTTAAATACATCCGGACTTAAACTGCGAAGGTACTTTTTTTTAATTTCTAATATGCTTACGCTTGATCGCCAGTTCACGCGACCTACGATGGAGCGCGCTTGCCTAGAAGGAACCGATTCACTCGTGATTTAAAGACATCCAGATTATATCTATCGGGGAAGACCCACTCGGGAAGCGCGTTCCACATTTCCGCGGTATTTATGGTATTTCGTAGATAGTTTTAACCAGAAATAATACCCGCCTAATTTGAAATTAGCCGCACAAAATTAACAATTTTGGCAATTATAGTAGGTACTACGATTCTGGTGCAACTACACTGGCCTGCAAAAGTATCACACTTTTAAAATTGCAATAACTTTTTTAAGTACACAAGACAAACTTTCGAAATAAAAAGGACTTGAAAAAGAGTTGTATTGTTTACTATAGTTTCGAAGAAAGCTGATAAAATTTTCTATAAAACGTTTTTTATTTTAAGGGTCACTTGCACCAACTTCTCAAATGTGTTTAAATTGTATTTAAACACAAAATTCCTTAGGCCCACTTGCACCAACTTCTTAATTGTGTTTAAATTGTATTTAAACACAAAATTCCTTAGGCCCACTTGCACCAACTTCTTAATTGTGTTTAAATTGTATTTAAACACAAAATTTCTATTAAAATTGTGTTTAAATTCAATTTAAACATATTTAAAAAGTTGGTGCAAGTGGGCCTTAATCTCGTAACTCCTATAGTTTAGAAAAAAATAATTGAAAAGTGTCCTAGGTACTTAGTTTTGCAGGTCAGTGTATTTGCTTCGTCTTACACATACGCCGGCGAGTACTACGCAACTTTTTGAAGATTCATACATTCATACACTCTCGGCTTTCTCCCACAGGGGTAGGCAGAAACTATAGAGCGCGACTTGCAACGATTTCACGTGGGAGAGCCATGCTTCGGCACGAATGGGCCGGCTCGACCGGAGTGATACCACGGCCTCACAGAAAACCGGCGTGAAACAACGCTTGCGTTGTGTTTCGCCGAGTGAGTTGAGGTTACCGGAGGCCCAAACCCTTTTAAAGGCGGGCAGCGCACTTGCGACTCCTCTGGTTTTGCGGGTGTCCATGGGCGGCGGTTATCACTTACCATCAGGTGATCCGTTTGCTCGTTTGCCCCCCTATCCCATAAAAAAAAAAAAAACTTGCTGACTTATTTGCTTGTTGTGCGCATTGCGAGTACTACGCACCTGACCTTTTTGAAGGACTTCACCAATAAGATCAACGTATGTTGTTCTAGGGCGACCTTGTCCGACGCTGCCGCTGACATTCGCCTTATAAATTCCATTATCCACTTTCTTCCAATCCTTTTTGAAGATAACCTACATATTATGAAAATAAAGGCAATTCACGGGGTAGGTTGACTATTCACCCTAAGTAGAGTGTCAGCAAACATAGACTCAATCAATCCCTGAACATGGTCTGAAACTATATAAACTTAACTATTTAATACAAAACTGTGTATTAAAAAAAAATACTATGTATGGAGTTTCCTGCCGGCTCTTCTCCATAAGACTCACTTTTTGGAACCGTGGCAACTAGTTTTTACTTTTCAAAATTTTATTGAAAAAAAACATTTTGAGTTTGACTTTGATTCTCTACGCAGATATTCTTCTTCTTCCCCAGAGTGATATGTCAACACGCAGCACGGCCACATCGTTCCGCGCTCGCCGCGGCCACAAGGAGCGCTCCAAGAACTTCACCGAGCTGGAGAAACGTACCGTCCTGGAGCTCATCGCCCGCCACCGGGACGTGCTGCGACAGGGACGCTCCAACAACGCGACCAACAGGAGCAAACAGGTACAAACCAGCTGATAATTTTGAACATTAAAGCTCCATTGAAATGAAACTACTTTTTACGGATTTTATCGCGGTATATTGATATTATTTAGTTCCCGACGTTTCGGATCCTTTACAGCATCCATGGTCACGGGCAGACTGAGGTGTTGGACGTCTTGATGTTAAAATTACTAACAGCTACCTTACATTTTTGTTAATTATTAGCGATCCGATTCAAAAGTAGTTTCATTTCAATGTCTAACATTCGCGTAAGTGTCAGAAATCATTAAGGCTCCAGCTGTGTTTGAACTGCCCACAAAAACTTTATACCAAAAAAATATTATCCAAACAATATTTGAAAGAAAGAAAATACATTTATTAAGACTAAGTTCGCACAACACACAGTGAAACACAAAGCATCACTATCACAACATAGTATTAAAACAAAGTCGTTTCCCGCTGTCTGTCTGTCCCCGACCCTTGCTCGAGCCGGCCCGTGCCGAGCCAGTAGCTTTAAATTAGTCCCTTAAGTTTAAACCAGATCCAGCCATCCCTAGCTGTCCCACCAGCCCTAAGCCGAGGTCCGAGTCCCGTTAGGGGACGCCCTTAGCTGCTGTTGCTTAGGTGCCTCGCCACCAAGCTCGGTTACGCTGTTAAGATTTCCTGAATCAACAACCTAAGTCTATGTCAAAATCTGTCTGTTCGTCCCTATGTTGTTGTCCCGTGGTTGAAACTGCGGGTCGCTAGTGAAAAATAAAGAAGGCCGGGATTTTTTTTTTATTTATAGGGTAGGGGAGCAAACGAGCATACGGATCACCTGATGGGAAGCGATAACCGCCGCCCATGGACACCCGCAACACCAGAGGAGTCACAAGTGCGTTGCCCGCCTTTTAAAAGGGTTTGGGCCTCCGGTAACCTCATTCACTCGGCGAAACATAACGCAAGCGTGGTTTCACGCCGGTTTTCTGTGAGGCCGTGGTATCACTCCGGTCGAGCCGGCCCATTAGTGCCGAAGCATGGCTCTCCCACGTCAAAAATGTGTATGTGTCGGGATGTGCTGTATTTTATCGATTAGATACCGTTAATCTAGATTCCTACCGTGCCATTTCGTCTACTACTACTTCACTGTAAATAAACGATCGGAAAATTGTTCCAAACTTGGTAAAGTTATCAAGAAATGCATTCGCTTACATTTATTTCCAGTGAAGTATTTTGAACGAAATGGTAGAGAAGGAAGGTTCTTGCTTTTTTATGGGATAGCAGGCAAACGAGCAGACGGATCGCCTGGTGGTAAGCGTTCACTGCCGCCCATGGACACCCGCAACACCAGAGGAGTCACAAGTCCGCGTAGTTATATAATAAAATTGTGGTTGAAATACGAATTATTTAGGTATTCCGTTCGCATAGGAAATTCGGTTCGCGGGACTCCTTCAAAGCTATAAAAAACCGAGTGCGAGTCTGACTCGCGCACCGAGGGTTCCGTACTTAAAAATATTTATATTATTTATGATGTTACTAGAAATTTATTCTTTTCGCAATGTTTCCTTTATCTGTGCTATAAGACGCTGCTTCGTACCAAATGTCAAGATTCTGAGTTCACGGGAAGTACCACGTAGGTTTTGATTCCCTTGCGAGTGTCGAAAATTTGTGGAAATTTGCGGCATAAACGGTTATATCTTTTGATTGCGTTGGCTTAGAAGTACGATTTTTTCACAGCTCCAAGGGACAGTAGACCTGAGTATTTGATATAAATTCCTGCTTGATAGGTCCACGCGTTCCTGAGAAAAAGGCCATAGAGGCTGGCATCCCGTTAACGTAGTGGACTATAGCCTAATCCCTCTCATTGAGGAGAGGAGACCCGTGCCCGGATTGTATTGATTAACATAACATACCATCACGCCTGTATTCCCCGAAGGGTTAGGCAGAGGCGTGCTAATGTACACCCACAGTTTGCCGGTATGTTTAGGTCCCATGTAATAAGGGGCGAGGCTATTGCCATTAACCGGGCACAAATTCCAAACTCCGAGCTGCCACTGGGAATTTCATAGAAAAACCCAATAACACTTTGCTCGACCTGGGAATCGAACCCAGGACCTCTAGCGTAGCAGTCGCGCTCAGGACCGCTTGGCTAATGAGGCAGTTGTATTGATTATGATGTATGATTATATTTTTTTATGAAAGGAAAATTCTATAACAGACAGGATTGCATAAGCTTTAAAGCCGGAAGCTTTAGCCACTAAACTACCAAGTAGCTGTCTCCTGGACCTGTGATGTCGAATTTATCTTCCATTTTCTACGTCTTATCGACTAAAATACCACGTAAAGTGGTCCCATCACTGGCCTGCGTAAGTTACGCTTGCGCGCGGCGGTTAATCATTTACCTAACAGAAGATTTCCTTCATTACATTATACTACTATTGTTCAAGTACAAAATATAATTTAGATTAGATTAAAAATAATCTGTAACGATTATCAATACAGTGAACTGTTACCGAATACCGTTTCTAGATAACTAGCGGGCCCAGCACATTGTCTTGCCTTAAACTTAAAATAGCTGTCAAAGGATAATGTACACAGCGCCCTCTACTGGCAATACCGAAACCAGATTTCATTTTTATCCGTGTTTTGTTTCTGTGAAATCAGTTAATCGAAAGAAAGTCAAATCTATACTAATCTATATACTTAATATATAAAGCTGAAGAAATTGTTTCTTTGTTTGTTCGCTTGAACACGCTAATCTCAGTATTTTTTGCGCCAACCCCTAACAAACAGACAAGAATTTGGGTTCGCAGACGTGTATATGTGTACCCTAACCCACTTGTTTATTTTTTTAATATCTTCAATGTACAGACAGACACAGCTTTTTTACAATTTTGATAATAGTAGAGATATAGATATAATATTCATCATTTTATGACTAGACTTCCGTAGTAGCCGAAAACAGGTTAAATAATAACTTGAACTATCGTGTTATTTAAACTTTTTATTGCAGGAAGTTTGACCTTATAATCCTTATTTTAATAAATAAACAAGCTTACAGTGGTCCTAGTTAGAAGCAACAACAGCTATACGTAGGTCACACTAAAGTTTTGCGTAACTTAAAAAAACAACATGTTATAACCAAAATTTTATGTTTATTAGTTTTCAAAATACTCATATAATGTCATAAACAGCATTAGAATGTCCGTGGTCGTACTTCAGTAGCATCTGTGAGCTTCTGCTCCGCTGTCAGTTCATGAGGGATGCAACGACAACAAAGTTTCCGAACTTTCAATTCTTCCTGTAAATTTTCTGAATTTGGCTCATACCAATCCCCAATAGTCCTCGAATTGTCTCATAGGTAATCCGCGGGTTTTTTTCTTCAATTAGCCGCTTAACAGTAGCCACATTATTTTCGTTGACGGCAGTTGAATGCCGCGCTTCACTAAATTCGTCATGTAAAGAAACTCGACCTCTCTCAAATTCAGCAAACCATAACCTCACGGTGCTCAAACAAGGTGCTTCTCTCCCAAAAGCATTTTGAAGACGAGCGGCACAGTCTTGCGGAGAGAGAGAACTTTTAAAATCATAAAAAAATATCGCTCTAAAATCTTCAATTTTCGTTGCGTACGTAGAACTTTGATGTGTGATAAAAAACAATTGACAAATGATTTCCCGCCAATTGTTTTTTTTTATTACTAAGAAGGTTGCAACGTTTATAATAATATAACATTCGAAATTCAAATAGTTCCGATTAACTAGAAGTGCAAAACTTTTAGTGTGCCCCATGTAGATACCAGCAATACCAGTGATATCACTATAGCTTATTGTCATATTGTAACTTCGACTATTAAGGGCTTGTTTCACCGTTTCAGAAGTTCCTGATAAATTATCTGACACATAATACATAGAAATTGTGTTCTAATTTTGAATTTATCTGGTACATAGTGCTTATTCTGAGGTGGTGAAACAGGCCCTAAGTCTCTTTTGTCCAGACTGACAATATATTTTAAAGAAGAAGAAGATAGATAGAAGAGATTTATATAGAAGAGAAGTTGTGAATATTGTATAGCTAAGGGCGCAATTACTACAGCTAGGAATATAGACTGTGTTATAGACCTACAAATTGCGAAAAACTAATTGTAATTTGAATTTGGCGGGCTGAGCGAAATGCGACACTGCGATCTACGATGGAGCGCGCTTGCCTAGAAGAAACCGATTCACTCGCGTTTAAAAACTCCCAGATTATATCTATCGGGGAAGACCCACTCAGGAAGCGCATTCCACATTTCAGCGGTACGCATGATAAGTAAGGACTTAAAGCGTTTCGGTCGGGTTTTCGGTATATGCACCATGAATCTATATATTACTAATATATAAAGCTGAAGAGTTTGTTTGTTTGCTTGAACGCGCTAATCTCAGGAACTACTGGTCCCATTTGAAAAAATGTTTCAGTGTTAGATAGCCCATTTATTGAGGAAGGCTATAAGGCTATATATCTAAGCTAGTGGGTAATAATTTTAGAACTACTATTTTTGACCGACAAGAAGTTGGCAACCCTAAATGTAAGCCACGAGGCGATACTGTCCACTCAGCGTTAGAGCAAAACCTATGGGTGTTAAGTTACTTAGATGTTAAGTGTCAGATTATAATGCGCAATTATAAATACTAGTTTGACTAACCTTGTATGATTGGTTATTTTTGGTTATTTATTATACACGTCTACACACTCATAGGTCATCTATGAAAGTCAATGTCAAAATCTAATTCAAGATTGACTACTAGGTAGTTTTTGAACGTCATTTTTACAATTATAATTTATTAGCTTCTGCCCGCGACTTCGTCTGCGTGGACTTCAGATAAAAAGTAGCCCATGTGTTATTCCAGACTATAATCTATCTCTGTGCCAAATTTTATCCAGATCCGTTCCGCCGTTCTGGCGTGAAAGAGTAACAAACATCCATCCATCCATCCATACATCCATCCTCACAAACTTTCCTTTTATAATATTTGTAGGATTAACTGCCTCGTTAGTCTAGTGGTCCCAAATGCGATTGCTACGCTGGAGGTCCTGGGTTCGATTCCCAGGTCCAGCAAAGTCTTATTGGGTTTTTCTATGAAATTCTCAGTAGCAGCTCGGAGCTTGGAATTTATGCCCGCTTAATGGTAATAGGCTCGCCCTCTGTTACATGGGAACTAAACATACCGGCGAACTGTGGATGTACCTTAGTACACCTCTGCGTAACCCTTCGGGGAATACAGGCGTGATGGTATGTCTAGCAAAGTGATGGCCTGAATAAACCCAGTTCAGGCAGATGGCATTTTAAAATGTTCGTTGAATCAATATTACATGCACCGTTAATTTTACTGTTTTAGATATATATATATATATAAGGGTTAGGCAGAGGCGTATAATGTACACCCACAGTTCGCCGGTATGTTTAGGTCCCATGTAATAGGGGGCGAGCCTATTGCCATTAACCGGGCTCAAATTCCTAACTCCGAGCTGCTACTGGGAATTTCATAGAAAAACCCAATAACACTGCTCGACCTGGGAATAGAACCCAGGACCTCTAGCGTAGCAGTCGCGCTCAGAACCACAAGGCTAATGAGGCAGTACTACCTATTTACTACTACAGAACTATTTATAAGATAGATATAAATATGTATACTCAGTTTACAAAAGTATTTACATTTATTTATTTTATTTATTTATCTATCGGGGAAGATCCACTCAGGAGGCTCATTCCACATTTCAGTAGTACTCATGATGAGAAGCGTTTCGTTCGGGTTTTTTCCTGGTCGTCTGATAGTAGAAAGGGCAACGGGGAGTAAGATCGAGGAGATCTGATGCACACTTTGACACTGACGACCTCTGTGGTTTAGTGGTTCGAGTACCGGACTGCCGACCATGGGGTCGTGGGTTCGATTCCCACAGAACACAAAAATTTATGTGATGAATATAAGTGTTTGTGTTCGTCTGGGTGTTTCTTATGTATTATAAGTATGTATTTACAAAAAAAAAGGTATATAAGTATTATATCCATTGTCTAGTACCCATAGTACAAGCTCTGCTTAGTTTGGGACTAGATAGTGCTGTGTAAAAATGTCCCAGAATATTTATTTATTTATTTTATTTACTTTTTCTTCACGTGGGAGAGCCATGCTTCGGCACGAATGGGCCGGCTCGACCGGAGTGATACCACGGCCTCACAGAACACCGGCGTGAAACAACGCTTGCGTTGTGTTTCGCCGAGTGAGTTGAGGTTACCGGAGGCCGAGCAGCGCACTTGCGACTCCTCTGGTGTTGCGGTTGTCCATGGGCGGCGGTTATCACTTACCATCAGGTGATCCGTTTGCTCGTTTGCCCCCTATCCCATAAAAAAAAAACTTCCGATATGTCTCCTAATGTTTTTGCTGGGAAGAACAAGCGGCGCAACAAACTCCCCAGCAACACATTACCGTCTGTTAACATAATTACCAAGGCTTTAAAAAAAATTATTTTATTTTTTGTTACATAGTATTTAATTAAGTTTTTCGTGGCTACATGTCAGCTGGCGCACACGTAATAAGTATTATGGCATAACATTATTATCATTACTCTAAGATTAGCAAGCCTACTTCCTCTAATACCTACTTGATTATTAATCTCTACTATTATAAAATTGTAAAAAAGCTGTGTCTGTACATTGAAGATATTAAAAAACACGTGGGTTATGGTATAAAAACGTCTCCGAATCAGAAAATGTGTTTTTTTAAATTCTTGTCTGTTTTTTTTTTAAAAAAAGCTTACTAGCAATGTGGGTCACACATTACTAGTATTCTTGCTAAGTGCTAAGCTAAATGCTTGTGTTACGAGTGGGTTCACGTAGGTAGTGCAATGGGTGGGGTTCGAACCGGCAAACCACACGATCGCAAGTCTGACGCCCTAGCCATTAGGCTACCGCCGTTTGTCTGTTTGTTACGGGTTGGAGCAAAAACTACTGAATCGATTTTAATTTTATTATCACTGTTAGAGAGTATATGCTCCAACTTAAAAACTTCTTATCTTAATTAATTAAATAAATCCTGAGATACAGCTTGACCTCCCTGATGTATAGAGACCCATACAAAAAAGAGGTCATCAATGTTTGTTTTCCATTTTTACTCCTGATATACTTATAGCTTCACGTGAGCGAAGCCGCGGGCAGAAGCTAGTTTCGATCATAATTCTAATTTTAGCAAGCCTACTCTAACTACCTCTAATACAATTTTAAAAATAGAGAACCTGCTCACACATTAAGTGATAATACTATGCATGATAAATAGGAACTACTTACAACGCGGTTTAGGCAACTTTTTTTATCTATTTAATTCTACGAGCTGTCATCGTTTTTACACGCGTCCCAAAACTATTATTAATATTTTATACCACCAAGGTGGTAAACAATCTTACGGCCTTCCTGATGGTAAGCAGTTACCGAGGTCCATGGACGCCTGGTCGCGCGTTGCTGACCCAGTCAATACCTTTCACTCCTTTTGTGAAGAATCCCATGCCTTAGTCTTTCGGGAAAACCTGTGGCAGGGAACTCATTCCGCAGCCTGATTGTACGTGGGATGAACGTTGAAGATGAACCGCACAGTACCTACGCGAAGATAGTGTTTCTTTCTTCTGTTTCTTCATTCGCTGCCGATGGCGAGAAGCGATTATAAAACAGTTCCTGAGAACAATGTCTATTATACAGGCAGTAGAACACACGTAGGGAGCCGAAATCTCTCCCGTAGAAGGGCTGTACTGTAACCAACAGTCTTCTTAACGTGGGAGAGCCATGGGCCGGCTCGACCGGAGTGATACCACGGCCTCACAGAAAACCGGCGTGAAACAACGGTTGCGTTGTGTTTCGCCGAGTGAGTGAGGTTACCGGAGGCCCAAACCCTTTTAAAAGGCGGGCAACGCACTTGTGACTCCTCTGGTGTTGCGTGTGATGAGGTGATCCGGCTGCTCGTTTGCTCCCCTATCCCATAAAAAAGTCTTCAGTTAGGTCATCGACAATCCTGACAGCGTGTCTTGGAGCGAGTCAAATGGCCCAAGCTAGTACTCTGATGCACCAGCCCAAAGATGACAGCAGTACCTACTTCATCAGTTCCAACATCACTATCCAGTACACCCAGAAAGTCGGTTGCGGAGGTGTGACTCTCTGAACTCGTGGGTTCTATTCCTATCCGAAGCAAATATGTTCGTTTTCAATCTGTTTCGATCCTGGTAATTGAATGAAGTCTTCATCGCGATATGCCTGTTCCCTAGTCTTTTTAATAAAAAAAGTAGAAAAACTCGGCTTATATTGTTAAACTATTAAATTGACTTTTTTGCACTCGGGTTTTGTTTGTGTCACGGCCCATTTATAAAAAAAACTATGTTATATAAACCAATTTATTATCCCTACTTAAATTTAATTCTATATTTTTGTAACCTGCCTCATTAGTCTGAACGCCACTGCTACGCTAGAGGTCCTGGGTTAGATTCCCAGGTCGAGCAGTGTTATTGGGTTTTTCTATGAAATTCCCAGTAGCAGCTCGGAGTTAGGAATTTGTGCCCGGTTAGTGGCAATAGGCTCGCCCCCTATTACGTGGGACCTAAACATATCGGCGAACTGTGGGTGTCCATTAGTACGCCTCTGCCTAACCCTTCGGGGAATACAGGCGTGATGGTATGTATGTATGTATATTTTTGTAATCCCCTTTTAATTTCGTTTAATTTGATACCATATTCAATAGGTTTTGTATTTTATTTTTATGTTAAAAAATCTTTGTTATTATTTTATTTTTATTTTTCAAACACTATCTAAGGACACTTGGGCTTTTATCAAGCCGTTTGGAACATACAAAAACAAACAAACAAATACACACGCGCGAAAAACTTCCTTGGCAGTCTAGTAAAAATTATTAAAGTAGGTAACAATAAATTGATTGTTTGTAGTAATTAGATACCGCATTTCCATAGGTAATCTGATATTTTAGTTTACTTAATAATCATGTTCACGAAGTTGATTAAATGCAAACACTTCTCTTTTGCAATATAATAATGACCTGGCCTTATAATTTAATACCTGTGCCTGAATTTTATTAACTGTCACTTAACTGTCATAGACGTTATTAAATTAGTCCTTGTGTTTTTAAAAATAGATGTAACCTTTCAATCTTATCAATTTCGAAAATCAAATGAGAACCGCTTAACAGTGTACTTAATAGAATTTAAAACATAATAAAATGGATTCGCAAAGCCAGTTATACAATTATGTAAGTTTTTTTGGAAATTTTAACGTGCAAAAAACCGGTTTTTGTTGTATCTGTTAATTTTTTTATTGAGAAACTACTTAAATATATTCGTAAAATCTTATCTTCTCTTATCGCAATCAGATAACGCGAGTTTAAAATTCGAATTGATTTAAAAATTTAAATTTTGTTATTAACCCATATTGGGTTAATAACAAAATATTCAAACGGATGTTTAAGGTGAAGGCGTTAACTTAGGCCGACAAATTCAAATTTCAGTTGAATTTCCGCAATTAATAGGTCCAATACAAATTCTAGATTTAACCCAATGACATTATAAAGTTAAAAAGAGGATTTAACCTCTATTATACAACATTAGTTTTTTAAACTCAAAACTTCTGTAGCGGCGTTGTGCACTTTTTGGCATTGGTAACAAATGTTAAACTCGCGTCAGGACACGTGACCTGATCGAAAATTCGTAAGACGGTTGTAATAGTTCTGAAGTGTTAAATTTTTAATGTAATATAAATTGTCATGTTTGTTTACAATATTGCAATAAATGAATATTGTATTTTACCACATAAATGATAGTACTTTTTTACTAATAATTAAAGCAATTCGTGCGAAATTATTCCCTACCTAACCATTCCATAATATCGAAAATGGACAACGTTAATGTTCAAGTTTTCACTTCTGCCGGCACTCCCGGAGTACAACCCGTTTTTTTAATATATGCCTAACGTAAAATATAAGTATAAGTATGTAAAATATCTATGTACAAAATTTCAAAACTGTATCACGATAATTCCGGCCAAGTGCGAGTGGGACTCACGCACCGAGGGTTCCGAACTTAAAAATAGGTATTTTTATTACCTGCTTATATCATGTACTTTACTAAAAATGTATGCTTTTCGCAATTTTTCCTTTATCTGTGCTATAAGACGATGCTCCGTGCCAAATTTCAAGATTCTGAGTTCACGGGAAGTACCCTGTAGGTTTTGATTCCCTTGGGTCTTGACAGACAGACAACAAAGTGATCCTATAAGGGTTCCGTTTTTTCCTTTTGAGGTACGGAACCCTTAAAATCATAAAGTTATAAACGCTTGTTATGTTACCTGGTTGTCCGTACAAAAACATGCTCACCACGTGTTATTAGCCCCGCCCCGCTGTGCGCCCGCGCCGAGGGTCGCTATGACTTGTGTTGAGCACGTATGATTGCGGAAAGATACTTACTTAGGGCCACTTTTTTTTTTTTTTGGTGCGTGTGGAAATCCTCATGGACATCCGCCGCCCGGGGTAGGCGGCGGGGTGTGTCGGACTCCACCCGGAGTGGGTGACCTACCGACTAAAACCACACGGGTGTTTCGCCTCACCACTTTTTGCTGGGGTTACGGGAGCGAGGTTTCATTCCTCCGCGACAGGGTCGCTATGACCTGCCATGCGGAAAGATACTTAGGGCCACTTGCACCAACTTCATAAATGAATTTAAATATTTAAACACAATTTTTCATAGATATATTGTGTTTAAATGCAATCTAAACACATTTAAGAACTAACTAAGTGGCCCTTAGTGTCGCTCGGTGTCCCACTTGTAACCTTTTTAAAATATTTTTGAGACAAAATATAACATGGTGTAAAAATGATTGCAATCGATTCAGTTACTTCTCAACTAACTGCCTCATTAGCCTAGTGGTCCTGATCGCGACTGCTACGCTAGAGGTCCTGGGTTCGATTCCCAGGTGGAGTAAAGTGTTATTGGGTTTTTTATGAAATTCTCAGTAGCAGCTCGGAGTTTGGAATTTGTGCTCGGTTAATGGCAATAGGCTCGCCCCCTATTACATGGGACCTAAACATACCGGCAAACTGTGGGTGTACCTTGGTACACCTCTGCCTACATACTGGCTAATACAGGCGTGGTGGTATGTTATGTAAATAGCATTACTATTTGATTCCCAGCTGGTGTGGTCCACAATATGCGAGGAGGTGAACAAGAGGTGCGGGGGCGACCGTCCCCGCACTCCTGCGCAGGTCAAGATGTGGTACGAGAACTATAAGAAGAAATGCAAAATGCGCGCGCACGACACACAGGTGAATATTACCTACTATTTATTTATTTTCTGACTGCCTTATTAGCCTAGTGGTCCTGAGCGCGATTGCTACGCTAGAGGTCCTGGGTTCGATTCCCAGGTCGAGCAAAGTGTTATTGGGTTTTTCTATGAAATTCCCAGTAGCAGCTCGGAGTTTGGAATTTGTGCCCGGTTAATGACAATAGGCTCGCCCCCTATTACATGGGACCTAAACATACCGGCGAACTGTGGGTGTACATTAGTACACCTCTGCCTAACTCTTCGGGGAATACAGGCGTGATGGTATGTTATGTTATGTTATTTATTTTCAGTTGATAGAGCACAGCATGTTACGCATGCTGTGCTTGTAAAAAGAACAATCGCCAAAGCATGAACAACTATCGCATTCGTATCGTTAACGAATGAGTTTTTACTGCTACAAATCTCATACATCTATATCTTATCTATATATAGAAAGTCGTGTTAGTTACTCCATTTATAACTCAAGAACGGCTGAACCGATTTGGCTGAAAATTGGTGGAGAGGTACCTAGCTTAGAACCAGGAGACGGACATAGGATACTTTTTGTCCCGTTCCCGTGGGATGTGATGACAGACCGAATTCCACGGGGGCGAAGCCGCGGGCAGAAGCTAGTAATATATAAAAGAAAGTCGTGTTAGTTACACCATTTATAACTCAAGAACGGCTGAACCGATTTGGCTGAAAATTGGTGGAGAGGTAGCTTAGAACCAGTTAAGTTAACGTCAGTAACATCTATTGAAAAGCATTTTGCTTCTCAACCGACATGACTTATGGTTAGTTCTATGTCGTACGATGCAACTTTTTGTGTTTTTTACGTGTTCCATGCTATGGTTATATTTTTTTTCCGCAGTTCAATTTTCACTAAAATAACTTTATAATCTTAGCATGGGAAATGCAAAAAAAAAAACAAAAACTTTTTGAGCATTGAGAAGATTTATCTTTTCAATGCTCAATAAATAATCAGATGTCCCCTTTGTTACAGCAATCGCAGTCGGAACCGCCCGGCCTGCTAGACGGGATGCTCTGGCAAAACATACACCCTTTAGATGTTAAAGGTAACTGTTAAAGTATATATTTATTTAAAATAAATCTATTAAATTACAAATAAATAAAATTGGAGTGTCTGTTTGTAATATTAAAATAACCGATAGATATTTTAGATACAATTTTGTCTGGACTTAAAAAGAAACCAGTGTTTTTTTTATGGGATAGGGGGCAAACAAGCACATGATAGTAAGCGATTACCGCCGCCCATGGACACCCGCAACACCAGAGGAGTCGCAAGTGCGTTGCCCGCCTTTTAGAAGGGTTTAGACCTCCGTTATCGTCACTCACTCGGCGAAACACAACGTAAGTGTTGTTTCACGCCGGTTTTTTATGAGGCCGTGGTATCGAAGCATGGTTCTCCCACGTCAAAAATGTTTCTTTTCAAAGGTCGTTAGATAGGAAATGCCGACACCATCTAGTAGATACATAAAAAAGTAAAATATTGACATGTAAAAGTGTCTTCAAAAGAGTGTGGCTCTTTCTGGCTGGACCACCATCACCGATTTGAATACTGATTGCACAGAGAATTAGTCGATAATTACTCTAAATTAGTCGTGAAATATGGGAATTGGTCGGTCCGTGATTCAAAATTATTTGGGTAGTCAGGGGGCCCAGCCAGAAAGTGTATCTCGACAGCCAAAGCACCTAGCGGAAATCTGTTTGCACTCAGAATTAGTCGTAAATTAGTCGCCAAATTACAGAATTGGTCGGTCTGTGGTTCAAAAGTTATAAGGGTGGTCCGGGGGCCCAACCAGAAAGGCCTCTGTCTGGCTGGGCCATCACTATATCTCGAGAACCCAAGCACCTAGCGGAAATCTGTTTCCACCCAGAATTAGTCGATATTTAGTCGAAATTAGTGGCCCAGCCAGAAAGAGCCACACTTCAAAAGATCTATTTATAGAAATAAATATGATATCTGACCTCAACTTGTCATGACCATCCAGCAACGGTTTATAAGTATTAATTAGATCAACTAATTAATCAAAATTATTTATTATTCAATAGGATGTATCAATCAAAATTATGAATTAAATTAAAATAAATTTGGTACCTAACAGAACTTGTATTACATATTAAAGACTTATTGCCGCTTGTATAAAAAATCATCACCATAGAATGCCTCGATTGATTTGACTGATTTTTTGGTGGTTCTTAAATTCATAACATACCATCACGCCTGTATTCCCCGAAGGGTTAGGCAGAGGCGTACTAATGTACACCCACAGTTCGCCGGTATGTTTAGGTCCCATGTAATAGGGGGCGAGCCTATTGCCATTAACCGGGCACAAATTCCTAACTCCGAGCTGCTACTGGGAATTTCATAGAAAAACCCAATAACACTTTGCTCGACCTGGGAATCGAACCCAGGACCTCTAGCGTAGCTGTCGCGGTCAGGACCACTTGGCTATTGAGGCAGTTCTTAAATTCATAAATTACATAAGTCACAAGAATTGAGCACAACAAACACGCAATGTAACACTCCTGGACTCCCAGTGAGCTTTGTCACATGAAAAATCTAAATTTCCCTGGCGTGTTGGCAGACTTCACACGCCGTCGAGGAAATGTCAGACGTGCAGGTTTCCTCACGATGTTTTCCTTCAGCGTTTAAGCGCGTGATAATTAACTATTAATAATGACGAACACTCAGAGGTGCGTGTCTTGGATTTGAACTCGAGACCTTTAACTTGACAGTCCAATGGTCATGTCACTAGGCTGTCATAGTTTTTTTGTACTATCTATACTTTTAATATTATAAAGGTGAGTTTGTTTGCTTGAACGCGCTAATCTCGGGAACTACGGGTCCGATTTGAAAAATTCTTTCAGTGTTAGATAGCCCATTTATCGAGGAAGGCTTATATATCATCACGCTAAGACCAATAGGAGCGGAGCACCTTGAAGAACTATGAAGAATGTTTCAAAATCGGGGTTTTAGAAAAGAAAAGTATATAATAAAACTAGCTTCTGCCCGCGACTTCGTGCGGGTAGCCTGATGATATATAGCCTATAGCCTTCCTCAATAAATGGGCTATTTAACACTGAAATAATTTTTCAAATCGGACCAGTAAAAAAATAAATAAAAAAAAAGTTAGCGTTAACCCAAAGTAACTATTCTACGCGGACGAAGTAGCGGGCAGAAGCTAGTAAAGAATAAAAAATACATATTTTAATTTTTATTTTTTTTAATTGTCAGATGAGGAGGGCGACCCGACCACGAGCGCGGAAGGAGGCCACTGCGTGAAGGATGACGACTGCCTGCCGGTCAACGTGAGTCAAATTTTTTATGTCAATTAAACTGTCTCGTTAGACTAGTGGTCACATGTGCGACTGCTACGCTAGAGGTCCTGGGTTCGATTCCCAGGTCGAGCAAAGTGTTATTGGGTGATTCTATGAAATTCTCAGTAGCAGCTCGGAGTTAGGAATTTGTGCCCGGTTAATGGCAATAGGCTCGCCCCGTATTACATGGGACCTAAACATACCGGCGAACTGTGGGTGTACCTAAGTACACCTCTGCCTAACTCTTCGGGGAATACAGGCGTGATGGTATGTAATTAAACCAATTACAGTTACTTTTTAATTGTCAATAGGTCTTCTTCTTCTGAGCCTTTTGCCCAACTATGTTGGTGTAGGCTTCCAGTCTAACCAGATGCGGCTGAATATCAGTATTTTACACGAAGCCACTGCCATCAGACCTCCGTAACCCAATTTCTGTGCAATACCGATATTCGGAGGATAGACTGGTTGTCAGGCTTTTTTGGGCTTCTGACTACCACTAACAATTGTCAAAGATGTTCCGGGATCGACGGCTTTTTAAAAATTAAATGAAAACTGGAAAATTAATCCTACTTTTCTATATCTATACTAATATATAAAGCTGAAGAGTTTGTTTGTTTGCTTGAACGCGCTAATCTCAGAAACTACTGGTCCGATTTGAAAAACTCTTTCAGTGTTAGATAGCCCATTTATTGAGGGAGGCTATAGGCTATACATATATCATCACGCTACGCGGACGAAGTCGCGGGCAGAAGCTAGTATAATATAAAAATTCTAAAAACTGAAAACTGATACGGTAGTGAGTGTGTGTGTGTTCGTGTGTGTGTGTGTGCTTGCGCAAGTAGTAGTATTTGGTAGTTACTTATAATTCCAATATATAATATATTCGCTCGCGCGTGACCGACCCCATGAAACTCCTTTTCGCTGGTAACACTCTAAGATGGAAAAATCTCTATTCCAGATGTCGAACGGCCGACTGTCAAGTACGAACGAAAGCGAAGATACGATGCCGAATGTCCTCGAACCCCAAGTACAAATTATCCCCCAGTCCTCCCCCACTCCCCCGCCACACAAACCCCTCCCCTTAACTCCCCTACCGATCCCGGCCCTCCCTATCCTCACAAATCCCCTCCAGGCGATGGAACAAGCGAGAATACAGCAGAATTTCCTTCAGAAACTAAACGAACTGTCAAATACTCCCCTAAATTTGAGCAATTTGGACGAAATTAAGCGAAAAAATGGTCATGATCGACACGAAAAGACAGATGATCATATCAAGCATGATTGTGGAAATGCCACGGAAGAGGAACGATTATATTTCACTGCTAAACGGCAACATGCTATTTGGGAACACGAAGCGAAGATGAAGATATTAAATATGGAATTGCGGCAGAAAGAAGAGATATTTTCGCTGCAGAAACAGCTGTTTCTAATAGAACTTAGGTTGAAAATGGATTTCTTGGAGAAGGCCAGCGCAAAATGATAGGGTGAGTGTTTTTTTTTTTAATCTTTAGACCACCTGGGAATGCTTGAGTTATGTCGGGATTGTCTGACCTATCTTTTCATACATATATTAATTCATAATGAAAACCCCTTTCGGCTCTGACAGCGAAAATTTTACACATCAATAAAAGAAAATGTTTAATAAACCTTTTGTGTCTTCAGAGAGCGCTGCATACGGAAATGACGTCACCCAACCGTTTGTTTTTAAAACAACGAGCAAAGGCGACCAGCCGCACATCCGAGTGTAATCTAGTTTTAAAAAGTGCCATCTATCAAGTAGTTACCGAATTAATTCCTTTTATGGTTTTATATTATAAGTAGTTCAACTACTGTGCAATCCACTGTAAAGATATTGTTGATATTTAAAAACGATATTTGCAATAATACTTAAAAAAAGGGTGAATGTACCAATTGTTGTCCGACCAAGATTTAGAGGATGACAATGGGTGTTTATACCCTATTCATGATCTATTGCTGTGACTTGCGATGTGGTAACTGAGGTCATGGAATAGAGTTTCAGGCCTGAACGTGAACAACGATGGAATAAGCAATATTAAGATAGATGCCGCCTTATGAATAGTATTTAAATAATGTGAGGCCTTGAGGCCCTTTTAAGTAAATTACTTTAGTAGGACTTAGACCAAAACATAGCCCGTATTATTCGTTAATAATCTTTCAGTTGAGAAAGAGATAACTCTTTCACAGCCGCTGAATTACGGGCACTGTCCAGCTTCTTCAAACCAAGGTCATAAGTCCTTTTGCAGGCCACAAAATGGACTCTAATCCACGGCCTCGACAGGCCATTTTTATGTGATTACGAAGTTATTTTTGTATTTGTTATACAATAATGTCTATAGCTTATTTTTTATGTTATTTTTTTTCGTTAGAATAAGGAACGTGCTTAATTTCGTAAAAAAAATGCTGCGATTTTTTTTATAATAGTATTATACGTGGCAGCTCATATACCAAGTAGGTTGCGTCAAATGTTGTAATTTTAACCAAAAAGGTCTACCATAAAATTTCAATCCTTATTGATTTTTTTCTAAGGCAACCCCAGACTTAATGTCGTGGGGAAATTGGCCGTGTTGCCAACACCATGAGAGGAAAATTTCAACATTAGATTTAACAATTTAAAATACTGCCAAAAAGTATAGCATACTTTGTTAGTATTCTAGTACTTAGGGCCGCTGCAGGTCCGTCATACATTACTTGGGGGGGAGGGGGGTATTATTGCTATATTCACGTCTAAACATATTTTTTATCGTTTTGTGAAGTGCTAATATATTAATAGTATTCTTTTTTTATGTAAACCAGTTTTAGTATATTTCGACTAGTACCGTTTGACTTTATTTTTTATCTTCATTTCGTATTCGGAATAGCGTGAATATAGCCGCAATTTGGGGACGGATCAAGTGTCGTATCAATAATAATGATGGCCGTTTTGCTTATAAACGTTATAATATAAACTGTATTTACATTCTTGGCTGGTTCAACGTAGCGCTTACGTAAAACATATCGGTATTTCAGAGACGGTATAACGCAACAAGATTATGTCAATACTGTGGGATAAGTTGGTAACACTGTACGATAATTCGCGCCATTCAAAAATATCTGACGGTTCGAAATGTCAAAATAAAATAACCATTTTTCCTACTAGTGATGCTATTGTTAAATATTCTATAGCTCAATTATTTGAAATTGCGTTTATAAGCAAAACGAAATTATTAACCTAGTCTTTAAAAATTGTATTCATTGTATGGAATAGTTATCGATATGGAGATTATCTTTCAAAGCAATTAAAAACAAAAAATATCGTTGTTTGTTATAAAAAAAATACTTAAGCCAAGTCAGACAAAATTTCTTGCTGCTTCTGACATTTTTTGGTGGAGATAAAATATGAAATTGTAAATTCAAATGTTGAGAGTTCCGGCAGACTATAGACTTAGTTATCGTACAAGAACTCCGTTGGATAGAACAGTCGATTTGGGTCGAATGGGTCTTCTTATTATATATTTGGAAGTGTCAATTTCCATTTATAAAAGGGGCCCATTTAGTGACCTGCAGTTAAGGTAGTCATTCTAGCAGTCTTACTGATCAACTTACCCTATTACAGCCGCGGATGGACACCCGCCACACTAGACAAGTTTAAAAGAGTTTGGACCTCCGCTATCCTCACTCACTCGGCGAAACGCAACGTAAGCGTTGTTTCACGTCGGTTTTCTGTGAGGCCGTGGTATCACTCCATTCGTGCTGAAAAAGTACGTGTCGTACTTTTTCAGCACCAAAAACATTCTTTCGTTCGATGAAGTTTATAGTCTGCAGGGCTCTAGGTGAAGCTTAAGCTTTTATATCCATAGATATAAATACCCTTAACGCTCAGACTGGTCCGAATACGGTGCGGTCATAGCTATTCCATACAATCATTATTTCGAGTCAATGACGTGCCAATAATCGAAAACCATTGTTAATAATAAATAATAATAATAGTTATTACATATATAAGATATTGTTATAATAGATATTTAGATACGTAACAAAGTTAGACAAACAAATATTGGACAGTATGATGATATTATTAATTTTAGACAGGAAATAATAATACAGTACAAAGACTTTGAATAGAAGTTGTTACCTCAGTGCAGTGTATTGTAAATAAATAACTAGGTTTAGATGTAAAAATAAAGATTTTAGAAATTTTTTATACGAGGGCGACTTACACCTTCAAATTTTCATAATTTCGCGTTAAATTTTAGTTGCCAGGTTAAAAAAAAATATTGATTAAACACGTCTGGCAATACTGAATTTAAAAATGTGTAAATATAATTATTATTTTATTATTAATTCGAACGTATTTTGTCTAATAAGACATAAATAGGTGTAAGCACCTCAAAACATGGCAATACTTTTAAAATGGCAATGTAACATTGTGATGTATTTTACGATCTCAATACAGATTTAAAAAAGATATTTTTTTTACCTCCGACAAAATTCTGTGTGAAATTTTTAGAAAAGTAAACTCAATTTTATGAATACATTTTTTATTATTCGAAACGACTACGTTAATCTGATAAAATTGGATATTATTAAAATAAAGAATTTATTTTCTGTTCCGATGTTTTTTATTTCCGACAAGGACATGGGAAAAAATCTTTCATGCGATAGGTTCGTATCTATCTATACCTACTTCTATACTAATATATAAAGCTGAAGAGTTTGTTTGTTTGCTTGAACGCGCTAATCTCAGGAACTACTGGTCCGATTTGAAAAATTCTTTCAGTGTTAAATAGCCCATTTATTGAGGAAGGCTATAGGCTATATAGCATCACGCTAAGACTAAGTAACTATTCCAAGCGGGCGAAGTCGCATGCGGAAGCTAGTTTTCTATATAATAATTACGAGCTCAAAAAAATGCGAAATTTGTTGGTACGTTCCCAATTGATTTTTTAGGAGGAAAAGGATTCTTAAGAGAAGTTTCTATAATGAAGTATGCGGATCGGCCTAGACCAGTCTGTCTCAAAGAATGCGCTAATGTTTACGCCTTGTCTGGGCTGGAGGTCTACAGAGTACTACTACAGGTGACCCAATGGGCCCAGAGAGTGTTGAAACGACTTAAGATTTATAGTAAAGTTTAAAATTTTGGGTGGCGCTACAAACTGGTTATTCCCAGTTGTCCCCACCGTCTCCGTCACCACTGGTGGCAAATGGGAAAAAAGTCCCATTTGCCACTGTGGTGACAATTTGGAATGGCCACTCTTGTTCCCAGTCGCCA
This sequence comes from Acronicta leporina, assembly GCA_947256265.1. NCBI lineage: Eukaryota > Metazoa > Arthropoda > Insecta > Lepidoptera > Noctuidae > Acronicta > Acronicta leporina. Next base: position 1,704,123 of record OX366538.1, read on the forward strand.
CCAGAGATGATAGATGGGAAAAATAAATACATACATGAGTAAGGCGGGGCTAGAGCTGAATATATAGTGACGTGAATTAAATTTTTTTTGGCTGGATTCCAAATTTCATCCTAGGTCATCTGGAAGTAGGTTAGATTTAGGTAGGTACTATAAGTGAGTCAGTCAGTGCTAAAATTTACGACTTTTTGACCTTCATATCTTTCTAACCGTTTGAGCTAGCTCCTGAAATTTGGGCTTCTAGATGTCCATACGGATATAATTAAACACACGTAGTTTTGTACATTGGCACCAAGTGGTTCGTGTAATATTACACTCCCCGCTGGCTAGCCAGTTCCTTGGCTTGAACTTGGCTTGACACGCTGCCGCGTGTCTAGATACGGAGTCATTACAAAATGAAATGTGAAACTGTTAGAAACTTGCCAAGCCCTGCGCCGTATACAATGGGGGGAGGGGTGGCGGCGTGGTACGGCGCGGTGTAGGTGGGAAAATATGCCTAAACGTGCTTACCCGAACGTGTCTGTCTTATTTGTAAAATAATTAGCCTAAATAATTAAAAATGCTACCCAAAGACACTATTCCACGCGGAATTTCATTGATATATTGTGATTTATGGTGTATTTTTATTTACTGTAATTCTGCTGTACCTAATTAGCTTTAATATTTACTGTAATTTGGTACCAATCGACTGTCATTTTTCATTCAATTCAATGTAATTTTGAAAATCTGACCTGGCAACACTGCTTAGTAGTCTGTGTATGTGCCACTCACACCCGTATTCTTAATATAGGTGTAAAAGTAACGAAAAAAAGCGTACCCGTATGTATTCGTTACTATAACAATGAGTACTCGTTACTATCGTATCGTTACGTTACTTGTTACTTAGGGCCACTTGCACCAACTTCTTAAGGCGGATCGTTTCGCTCAGCCCGCCAAATTCAAATTTCAATTGGTTTTTCGCAATTTGTACGTCTATAACACATTCTACATTCCTAGCTGTAGTAATTGCGGCATTAGCTATACAATATTCACAACTGAGCATTAAAAACTTTGCTTAATAAACGTTAAACCAGCTAAAATTAAGTACAATTGTAAATTTTGGCCAAAATTGACGATTTTACGTAATTTTACCTACAATATCGATGCTGGGCGGGCTGAGCGAAACGATCGGCCTTAAATGTATTTAAACAAAAATTTACTATGAAAAATTGTGTATAAATGTAATTTAAATATATTTAAAAAGTTGGTGCAAGTGCGCCTGTGTCACTTCATATAACTTCATTCATTTGTATTGTATTTGCTTTTTTTCTATGCTACTTGGTCTTGGGTTGACAGTCAGATTAAGTATGGTTGACATGTACTAGTATCTCTTAGTAGTCTGTGGTTGACATGATAACTTGTTGACTGGTGGTTGGGGAATAGTGGCTGTATACTAGTATCTCTTAGTAGTCTGTGGTGGCTATAGTGAACTGAACAATAACAACAATAGTGCACACCGAGTTATTAATTAAAGTGTGGTTGTGGTTGGCGTTATTTAATTCCAAATATTAGGTACAGTTTATGTATTCACAGTATCACAATATATTCAAAAACTAATTCACGTTATGTAGGTACAGCTCATTTCAATACTAAGGGGTATGTAGTACGTTTATTGAATAATACATGACCGTACTACTCAAAAACACCATGAACACCACAGAAATATATTGTCGGCTTTGTGCCGGGAAAAAACCGCTAAACAAACTCGGAAACCTCCAGAATAACGCTGAAATGTGGAAAAATATAGTAGATAAACTAACAAGATTCAACATATTCATAGATCTACATAAAAATATACTGCCTAGAACTGTGTGTTTCCTCTGCTCTAAGTCATTAGAATCAGCATTCGACTTTTTTACCACAGTAGAACAGGCTCAAGCTACCTTATGCGATTTCAATGTAGTGCTGGTCAAAAAAGAAGATAATGATTCTGCTGATGGAAATATATTTAATAACCTACCTGATGAAAGCATGGATATTATTGATGAAATAGCTGAAGAGTGTGACGTAAAAAGTGAACATTCTCATAACAATATTGACATTAAAGAACATAATAATGACTCTGATTTAAAATTTTATAAGCCACATGAAGGTAAAAATTGTATTGATATAAAAGTAATGACTAAAACATCAGATATTAAAATTGAGAGGAATCATGAAACTCATATTGATACACTGCAAGAATTTAAAAAAGACAAGACTTCTAATGCACCAAATATTAATATTGCCTTGAACAAATCTCCAAAAGTTGATACTGGAAACACTTTAAAATCTACACTTAAAGCAACTATTCGGAATACAGAATATTCAATAGATTACATAGCTGAACAAATGAATAGACTAGCTAGTATACCCCTAGATGCAATTAAAAAGACCTGGACAGATGTCAATTGGAAATGCTCATACTGTGAAACAATATTCCCAAATGTTCAAGAGTTGCAGGCCCATTCAATGCAAATTCACAATGCCTGTAATACCTACCAGTGTAGTGATTGTAATGCAAGAAAGTTAAATCTCAATGGTTTTATAAAGCATGTACGAGAACACAGAAAATACTTACATTACTCCTGCTATATATGCTTAATGAAATTTCCGACTCCACAGGAAGGTCGCAGACACAAAAGTGTACACAATACCTCTGACTACATTTGCTTGGGATGCAACAATACTTTTTCAACTAAAAATGAACTGGAAACCCATGAAAAAGCGTTTTTTAAAAATATATGGGGGAAAAAATCTATTGAAACTTTAAATGATTCCTCAAAACACACAAGAAAGAGAGAACATTTTTGTGAAATATGTGGCAAGGGTTTCTATACGAAACCGGTTTTATCCAATCATATGATTGTACATTCAGACAAAAAACCATATCAGTTTGAAATTTGCAAACATACATTTAATAGTATATATTCATTGCGTTATCATTCTAAAGTGCATTCTGGGGAAAAACCATTCAAGTGTGATCATTGTGGCCAATGTTACAGAGATAAACGTTATCTAAGAAATCATATAAAAATTCATTCAGAAGAATCTCACAACTGTACACAATGTGATAAAAAGTTTCGTACAAAGTATTATCTCAAAAGTCACATGCTTCAACATACTGGTGAAAAACCATATTCATGTGAGATCTGTGAGCGGAATTTTACAGGTTGGAGTAACTACAATAAGCACATGAAACGAAAACACAGGATGGACAAGTCAAAAAAGAAGCGTACCCCTCTGGGGCCTCATGCTGTAGACCCAACCACTGGTGATGTCATATACCCTGCAGTGGACAAAGTCCTTGAATGGAAGAAGAAAATGAAAGAACCATTAAATCAGAAACCTAGAGGGAGAGTAAGTGGCAAGATATCCTTCAAAGAATCTTTAAAAAATATGATTATGAACTATACTGATGATTGTTAATCATCAGTATTGTTCATAATCATATTTTTTGGGATGATTAAAACCAATATCTTTTAAATTTCTGGGGTATAAAATTTTATTGTAAACATAAATTTTTTTCAATACAAAAACACAAGAATAGTCGTTACTTTATAATTTAGTTGAAATAGTCAGAAAATTAATTCTTAATAGTACTAGAATTACTTCTAATTATTATGTGAAAATGCTGTAAAATTCAAAAATTACAAATCTGTAGGTGTTTTAGCAATTATTAGATTTTCCTTGACTGACTCTTAACCCAGTAATTGTAATGCAATTACTAGTCAGGAGGATTTAAGTTTTTCTATGAAATTCGCAGTATCGTAGTTTGTACCCGGTTAATGGCAAAAAACTTGTTAATATAATTATAGGGCCTAAACATATCGGCGAACTGTCGGTGTACATTATAACTCTGCCTGATCTTTCGGGAAATGAGACATGAAGGTGACAAACGTGTATTTAAATGTAAATTAAGAAAATATTTCCTTGACAATAATGTTTAATTATGCATGTATAAACTTAAGAAGATACAGTAACTAACTACATACCTCACTATTGTATGTATTACGTATAATATATTGTACGGAGACTCACGATCCCTCAGTCAAACTGATAACACAGTTTTGTGGGGCAATGCTTAATTTGTACGTTTGTAGAAATAAATACCTAAATAAATAAATAAATAATAAATAAATACAGTCATCATAGTACAAGTGCGCCTGTGTCACTTCATATAACTTCATTCATTTGTATTGTGTTTGCTTTTTTCTATGATATTTGGTCTTGGATTTTGTATGGTTGACATGTACTAGTATCTCTTAGTGTTGGCGGTGACCAGTGGGAATGTACTTAGGTATTAATTTTAAAGACAAAGTTATATAAAAATGTAATGAAAACCATATGACAAGTATGACACGACAAGTAAATTATTTTTTATATCTATATGGCGATGGTATGACGTGCCTTATTTTTCAACACTCCTCCTCAAGGAATACCATCACAGGAGTCCGAGATGTCTGCGGCAATTTTCAAATTTTGGTCTTGGTAGTGCCTTTGTAAAGAGATCAGCTACCATATCTTCTGTTCACAGATACGAAACTTCAATTAATCCATTCTGTATGACTTCCTTAATAAAGTGCTGTCTAATATCGATGTGTTTTGATTTATTGCTTATAAGTGGATTTCCAGCTAACTTCTGTGCGGCTTGATTGTCATTAAAAATCTTAATTTTATCCTGTTTAAAACCTACATCATACATCAAATTCTTTAGGTGGATTGCTTCTTTTGAGCATTCTGTAAGCGCCATATACTCGGCTTCGGCTGTTGAAAGTGCAACCGTTCTCTGCTTCCTCGTCTCCCAACTTATAGTTACTTATAGTTCTTAATGAAGCAATGGCCCGTGTATGATCTGCGGTCCAGAGTACATGATGCCCAGTCAGCGTCTGCATATCCTTTTAATGCAGTATCTTCCTTTTTACTAAAGCTTAATTTCAGGTCCTTTGTTCATTTTAGATATCTGAGCACCCGTTTCGCCGCTGTCCAATGTTCCTTTCCATAAAATGTGTTGTATTGGCTAAGATAGCTTACCGCGTGGCATATGTCTGGGCGAGTGGCAACTGACAGATACATCAGTGCTCCGATCAAGTTCCTATATGGTAAGCTTTCATCAGGGTATTCTTCTTTAATTAATTTTAATGCTGTCTCCATGGGGGTTGACACAGGTTTTGCATCTTGCATATTGAATTTATTTAAGGTTTCTTCAATACCTATATTTCTTTTGATTCATAGTTACGTTTTCTTTGTTGCAATTAAATTCTATACCCAGACAGTACTTCAGTTCTCCTAGGTCTTTCATTTCAAAACTTTTGTTAAGCATTTTAATCAATTCTTCTAGTCTTTTCTTTGATGAGTAAGCTATGATCAAATCGTCAACATATATTATTATTATGATTTTATCTCCTCCTTTTTCCAATTTGTATACACATGGGTCTGCTTGAGATGGTTGAAATTCCAGGTTTCTTAGTTCAGCATCTAGTCTTTTATACCACTGTTGTCCAGTTTATTTTAGCCCATATAGGGCCTTTTGTAGTATTCCTGATGTCTTCTTTCGTATTTTTTCTTCTTTAGTATTCCTGATGTCTTCAATTATTATTAGTATTATTTATTTTTCTTCTTTAGTATTCCTGATGTCTTCAAGCATCTCTTTAGCTTTGTTAAAGGTAGGTAGTCAGATCGTCTTGGCTACTTTCTTCGACCATAATTTTAGTCACATACTTTTCCAGGTAACTAGGGATCTTCTTATATTTTTTTTCTTCTAACTCCCCATTCAAGTAAGCTGTTGTAACACCCATTTGATGTAGTTTCATTCCATTTTCTACAGACACTGCAATGACAGATAAGACAAAATTTTACAACAGGGGCAAAAGTTTCAGTGTAGTCTATTCCAGGTTTTTGATTGAATCCCCGTGCTACCAATCTAGCTTTTTTAATTTCAGTTTTGTCTGTTCCTGTTTTCGTCTTTAGTACCGTTTTATAGTCTATAATATTCATGTCCTTTTCTCTCTTTATAATTTTCTATTTTTCATTTTTTATGTGTGCTTTTATTTCAGATTTGATTGCATCATGCCAAATTTCTTCAGCATCTTTTTCTTCTGTAAGGTAAGTCATTTCGGTCACAAGCATGCTATCTGATTCATTTTCTAGACTATAGTCTTTGACTAAATTGGCTTCTTCTTTTCCCTTTGGGGTCTTTCGCTTACTGTCGGTATTTCTTTTATAACTTCATTATTAGTAGGTAATATTTTCTGTTTTAGGTGCCGCTGCGTCTTCTTTATTAACTACAGGTAAGTTTTCTTTATCAACAGGTATGAATTCTTCATATGTTCGGCATTCTTCAATCATTGGTATCCCAGATGGAGTTTGTTCGATATATTCAGTTTCTACTTTAACCTGTGATTCGTTTTCTTGTTCTTTGCTTTGTTCTTTTTTATTGAACATTTTGTTTATGAATCTCACATCGCGACTGATGATGACACTTTGTCGTTCTGTAATCCAGATTCTATAACCTTTTGTGTTTTCAGGGTAGCCAACAAAAATGCCTTCGTCTGCTTTGGCAGAAAATTTTCCTCTCTTCGTTCCTTTTGCTAGAGCAAAAACTTTTGAACCAAAATTTCGCAAGTGATTTACTGACGGTTTACGTCCGACCCATTTCTCATATGGCGTCTTGTTTTCAATTACCTTAGATGGTGTTCGGTTTGCTAAATAATTGGCTGTGTGGATGGCTTCAGCCCAAAATTCTTCAGAAACTTTAGCATCTAACATCAGGCATTTAGCTTTTTCTAGAAGTGTTCTGTTTTTCCATTCCGCCATGCCATTTTGTTGGCGCGTGTATGGTGCTGACAGTCTACTTTGGATGCCGTGCTGTTTCAGGTATTCATCAAATAATTTATTGCAATATTCTCCTCTGCCGTTGTCAGTCTGTAGGTTTTTAATTTTCTTCTCCATGATATTTTCTACTTCTCTCTTATCTTATATATATATAAAAGAAAGTCGTGTTGGTTACTCCATTTATAACTCATTGAACCGATTTGGCTGAAAATTGGTGGAGAGGTAGCTTAGAACCAGGAAACGGACATAGGATACTTTTTATTCCACGGGGGCGAAGCCGCGGGCAAAAGCTAGTATTCTTTAAATTTATTTAGTAAGTACTTCGTTTTTCTGTTTTAAAAAATATACCCTACAGTACCTTGTATGCTCATCGATGAAGGTTATAAAGTATTTTGAACCTGCAAATGATTCTGCACGCATCGGTCCACATACGTCAGAGTGTACAATTTCAATGGCTACTGTGGTTCTCTCTTTATCACTGCTTGGAAATGGCAATCGTGACATTTTACCTCTGATGCAAATTTCACAGTCACCTAATTTTTCATCAAGGTTGAATTTCAGACCTTTCAGTGATTCATTCTTCATGGCTTGCTTTAAATCATTTTCATTTATGTGTCCTAATTTTTTGTGCCAAATGCTAATTTCACACATTTCTTCTGGACTGGCCTGGTAATTTTTTTCTTGGTTCACTTTTACATAGTAGGTATAGTCCTTCACTTTTCATTGCTCTTATTATTTCTCTTCCTTGCTAGTTTCTTATCGTTGCCTTATCTTTCCCAAAGAATACACGGTAGTCTTTAACAGTGGCTCTGGCAACAGATATCAAAATAGTAGATAATTCAGGAATATATAATGTTTGGTGTAAATTTATGCTTTCGTTACCAACTTTTATTTGTACCAATCCTTTTCCTTCATTTTTTTCTGTTTTATTTGAGGCTAGTTTCAGCTCTCCACCTTCTTTTTCAAGAGATACAAACAGACTTTTGTTGTTGCACATGTGTGACGTGCAGCCACTATCAATACACCATTTGTTATTACCTATTGGGATCTTTTGTAACAAAACAAGACTCCTTGCAGTACAAATGATTATGATTCTGGTTCTTACTTTTATTGTGCCAATTGTGATTCTGGTCAATAATACTATAATTGTACCAGCAGTCTGAAGTTTTGTGTCCATGTTTTTTGCATTTTTCACATTTTATGTTATTTTTATTATTTTTAAACTGCTTTTGTTTACCGCTTTGTCGGTTGACATAGAATGCTTCTACCTCTTCCTCGTTTTTGTTTTCACGAGCCTCACTCTCCTCAATTATTTTCACTTTTAGTTCCTCAAGTGAGGGTCAAGAGAAGTCTTCATTAATATCTATGTCCATGTCCTTAAGTTTATCAACCAAATCTAAGAATCCGTTTATGTGGTCTCTAGCGTTTTCTCCGCTTTTTATCTTTTGGTGAAGTAATTTCTTCAATAGCGTCGCCTTCCTAGCTGGTCCCCGGCTTTCATAAGCATTTTTAAGGGATTTCCACACGTATTTTGCCGTTTTGCACGATTTTACGAGCCTGAGTTCTGACGGAGCGATGAACAACAATAATTCAGCTTTGGCTAATAAATCCTTTTCGTTGCTCTCAAATTTTGTCAGACATTGTACCAGACCTGCTTTTATTAACACAGCTTCTGCCTGGTGTTTCCACGTGTCGTAATTAGTTTTCTGCAATGGCTCAATGTTGTGGTGTTTTGATGTCGCCATTTTTCGTTATACCTATGCGCCGCCTGGGCCCATAACCTGTTGGCGGTGACCAGTGGGAATGTACTTAGGTATTAATTTTAGTAAAGACAAAATTATATAAAAATGTAATGAAAACCATTTGTTTTATTCTATGACAAGTATGACACGACAAGTAAATTATTTTTTATATATAGATGGCGATGGTATGACGTGCCTTATTTTTCAACACTTAGTAGTCTGTGGTTGACATGATAACTTGTTGACTGGTGGTTGGGGAATAGTGGCTGTATACTAGTATCTCTTAGTAGTCTGTGGTGGCTATAGTAGTGAACTGAACATTATCAACATAGTGAACACCGAGTTACTAAGTGTGGTTGTGGATGGCGTTATTTAATTCCAAATATTAAGTGCAGTTTATGTATTCACAGTATATTCAAAAACTAATTCACGTTATGTACAGCTCATTTCAATATGGGGTATGTAGTACGTCCATTGAATAATACATGACCGTACTACTCAAAAACACCATGAACACCACAGAAACATATTGTCGGCTTTGTGCCGGGAAAAAACCGCTAAACAAACTCGGAAACCTCCAGAATAACGCTGAAATGTGGAAAAATATAGTAGATAAACTAACAAGATTCAACATATTCATAGATCTATATGAAAATATACTACCTAGAACTGTGTGTTTCCTCTGCTCTAAGTCATTAGAATCAGCATTCGACTTTTTTACCACAGTAGAACAGGCTCAAGCTACCTTATGCGATTTCAATGTAGTGCTGGTCAAAAAAGAAGATAATGATTCTGCTGATGGAAATATATTTAATAACCTACCTGAAAGCATGGATATTATTGATGAAATAGCTGAAGAGTGTGACGTAAAAAGTGAACATTCTCATAACAATATGGACATTAAAGAACATAATAATGACTCTGATTTAAAATTTAATAAGCCACATGAAGGTAAAAATTGTATTGATATAAAAGTAATGACTAAAACATCAGATATTGAAATTGAGAGGAATCATGAAACTCATATTGATACACTGCAAGAATTTAAAAAAGACAAGACTTCTAATGCACCAAATATTAATATTGCCTTGAACAAATCTCCAAAAGTTGATACTGGAAACACTTTAAAATCTACACTTATAGCAACTATTCGTAATACAGAATATTCAATAGATTACATAGCTGAACAAATGAATAGACTAGCTAGTATACCCCTAGATGCAATTAAAAAGACCTGGACAGATGTCAATTGGAAATGCTCATACTGTGAAACAATATTCCCAAATGTTCAAGAGTTGCAGGCCCATTCAATGCAAATTCACAATGCCTGTAATACCTACCAGTGTAGTGATTGTAATGCAAGAAAGTTAAATCTCAATGGTTTTATAAAGCATGTACGAGAACACAGAAAATACTTACATTACTCCTGCTATATATGCTTAATGAAATTTCCGACTCCACAGGAAGGTCGCAGACACAAAAGTGTACACAATACCTCTGACTACATTTGCTTGGGATGCAACAATACTTTTCCAACTAAAAATGAACTGGAAACCCATGAAAAAGCGTTTTTTAAAAATATATGGGGGAAAAAATCTATTGAAACTTTAAATGGTTCCTCAAAACACACAAGAAAAAGAGAATATTTTTGTGAAATATGTGGCAAGGGTTTCTATAATAAACAGGCTTTGTCCAATCATATGATTGTACATTCAGACAAAAAACCATATCAGTGTGAAATTTGCAAACATAAATTTAATAGTATATATTCATTGCGTTATCATTCTAAAGTGCATTCTGGGGAAAAACCGTTCAAGTGTGATCATTGTGGCCAATGTTACACAGTTAAACATTATCTAAGAAATCATATAAAAATTCATTCAGAAGAATCTCACAACTGTACACAATGTGATAAAAAGTTTCGTACAAAGCATTATCTCAAAAATCACATGCTTCAACATACTGGTGAAAAACCATATTCATGTGAGATCTGTGAGCGGAATTTTACATGTTGGGGTAACTACAATAAGCACATGAAACGAAAACACAGGATGGACAAGTCAAAAACGAAGCGTACCCCTCTAGGGCCTCATGCTGTAGACCCAACCACTGGTGATGTCATATACCCTGCAGTGGACAAAGTCCTTGAATGGAAGAAGAAAATGAAAGAACCATTAAATCAGAGACCTAGAGGGAGAGTAAGTGGCAAGATATCCTTCAAAGAATCTTTAAAAAATATGATTATGAACAATACTGATGATTAACAATCATCAGTATAGTTCATAATCATATTTTTTGGGATGATTAAAACCAATATCTTTTAAATTGCTGGGGAATAAAATTTTATTGTAAACATATTATTTTTCAATACAGAAACACGAATGGAATACTTATTAAATTAAATATAATCTATACTAATATATAAAGCTGAAGAGTTTGTTTGTTTGTTTGTTTACTTGAACGCGCTAATCTCAGGAACTACAGGTCCGATTTGAAAAATTCTTTCAGTGTTAGATATAGCCCATTTATTGAGGAAGGCTATAGGCTATATATCATCACGCTACGCGGACGACGTCGCGGGCAGAAGCTAGTAATATAATATAACGTTTATTTCAGACATAGTCCATAAAATATGTTAGTAATACAGAAATACCTTAAAAAGCTAGTGTTAGTAAAAACATAAAAATAATTGAAAATAAAACAACAAAGGGTTGCAATCCTATGGCTGGCCCAAGACCCGACCACCTGCAGTGTGTAGTCGCATCCAGTGCCGCCACATAGGACAGTCCCAGCGACCGTCAAACACGTTCAGGATGCTATTCGAACTGGCCCGCATGCGCTCTAGAAGAGAGGCACAGCGCTTTCGCATTATAGCATGGCATCATCATCATCGAAGCCATCCACTCTTTTCTCCGCAAACATAGCTGAGGCGCTACAATGGCGTGGCAGGCCGAACAACACCCTAAACGCGTTGTTATATTGTACTCGCAGAGCACTGTATGCACGCTGCGTGTACTTAGTCCATAGGCTGCGGGTGTAGAACGACTGACAGTACGCCCTAAACAGCGTCACCTTCACCTGATTAGTACACCACGCAAACCTACGGGCCAGCATGTTACAGCGAACAGACAGTGCCCTGCGTTCTCTTCCAATATCTAAGTTGTCACTTAGATCCTCTGACACCCAGTGACCCAAATACTTAATGCGGTCCACTTTGTTCAGGGAGGTACCGGCTAGATTTAAGGGAGGCACATACGGATAAGACTTACTACCTACTTAGCACCATGTCATCGGCGTAACTGATGTTATTAACGCACACCCCGTCTATATGGCACCCCATGCTGGTGCTGCTGAGCTCACTGATCAACTTATTCACGTACAGGTTAAGAGAGGGTTAGACGGGGAGAGGTTAGCCTGCCTAGCCTAGCCCTGCCTCATCCCGTACATGCGCGAGCCTGCCCATTTCACGACATTCTTCTGATTGGAGTACCAATATTTTAGAATTGCAGCCACATCGCACGGAACGTCAGTTTCATCTCTCAACTTTTGCCACAAAACATCATATGAGACCATGTCGAATGCCCTTGACAGGTCTAAAAAACACGCATAGACTGGCGTGCTCCTGGCTGTATAGTACTGTACAGTCTGCTTGAGACACAAGATGGCACTCTCAGTCGAAAGGCCAGGAATAATAATATTAGTTAGTTTATAATTTAGTTGAAATAGTCAGAAAATTAATTCTTAATAGTACTAGACTTACTTCTAATTATTATGTGAAAATGCTGTAAAATTCAAAAATTACAAATCTGTAGGTGTTTTAGCAATTATTAGATTTTCCTTGACTGACTCTTAACCCAGTAATTGTAATGCAATTACTAGTCAGGAGGATTCAAGTTTTTCTATGAAATTCGCAGTATCGTAGTTTGTACCCGGTTAATGGCAAAAGACTTGTAAATATAATTATAGGGCCTAAACATATCGGCGAACTGTCGGTGTACATTATAACTCTGCCTAGTCTTTCGGGAAATACAGTCATCATAGTACCCATGTATGTAATTACATTCAGTTTTCATTCCACTTCCACACAAGGTTTTTCATTTCACTTCAACTACTTTGATTACAACTTATAGTTCGAGCAAAGTAACTTCACTCAAAATTAACGGAGAGGGGGAAAGTTTGGGCAGTGCATTTGCGTGCAAAATGTACTACAATACTACTACTGGGCATCCCTCTTCTATACTTTTGGCATGGATGGGTGGATGTCCTAGTCTGGATTGGACTGGTGTATGTACCATCAGTCTTTGTTGTGTAATTTGGATATATTATTATTATTGGTAAAACACACTAGCAGCTAATTAGCTGATGCGTGTGTATCAAATAGCTTGGAGATGTTTTCCTTATCCAATCTGTTCTTGAAGCAGTTCAATGTTGGAGCCATCACAGTGTTTTCTGGTAGTTTGTTCCATGCTGTTACCACTCTATTAGGCAAGAAATGCTTCATTGGTTTCTTTTTCGATATATGTAGAAGAATAGGAGAAATACTTAGGCAAATGATTGTTAGTGTCATGCATTTCCATACTTCACATAATTACTATCTAGCATAATAAATATCTAACTAACTAGCTTAGTTTTCACAACCTAAGATGACAAATAAGACAATTAATGGATAATTTTATCATTTACATTGCATTTTATAATGAATAAGTAATGGTTGCAAAACATCCCATTTCGATGTTTACGTATTTTCAGTCACCTAAAACGATGGTCGAAAAACTGTTGACTATCCTACACATGACCAAAACTGACCCAGTCAAGTCATGTTAGACTTCTTTAAATTAGTCAAAATAATTTTCATCTCAACTATCCTCTATTTTCTTGGGCCTACCCTTTTTTTGCTCTTCTAACATTTTGTTTTTCCATTCCATAATTTTCTCTTTATCAGGATATATAATGTTTCCAGTAGCTTGATCAAGGGCATAGAGACCATCTTTAGTTTTCTTCCTTTTTGTTTTATCAATTCCATGCTTTTCTTTCATATGTTTGTTATAGTTCGACCAGTTTGTAAAGCTATTCGGACACACATCACAGGAATATGGTTTCACTCCGGTGTGCAAACGTGTATGTTGTTTGAGCAGGTGTTGGAACCTAAAGGCTTTCCTACAATATGCACATTTGTACGGTCGGAGATTAGTATGAACTATGTGATGCCTATTTAGTTCTTTCTGCTGTCGAAAACACTTTCCACATTTGACACATTCAAATGATTTTTGTTTAAAATGCATAGCAACATGTTTACGCAGCTCTGATTTGAGTTTATAAGCAAATTTGCAGATTTCACACTTATATGGTCTATCATCGGAGTGTACAACTGAATGTTGTTCGAGTGTCCTCTTTAGGTAAAAGCTATTACCACATACATCACAAGTGTGGCTACGTTTTCTCTCTGTATGTATGTGCAAGTGCCTACTCAATAGAACTTTACTTTTTATTGTCTTCTGGCATATAACACATACCAGGTTATCATTGTTTATTACTGGCAGTGAACTTTCTACTTTTTTATCCTTAAAGAATGTATTAATATGTGCCTCTAATTCTTCTGGATTTGAAAAGCTAGTGTTGCATCCACTACAGTTATATTGAGAGTTGAGGTGGGTCAGTTTGTGTCTTTTCAACTCTTTCGGAGATGAACATTTCTTATAACATCTATAGCAAGTTAATATTAAGAATGGTTGGTGTTTACAGATGTGTGATATAAAATCATCTAAACTAAATTGCTTTCCTTTACATTCGAAACAAGTGAATACATTACATGTGCTATGGAATTGCATCATATGGATTTTTAATCGATCAACCGTTAAACATGTTGTCTTGCAGTACCCACAGATCCAAGTGATATCATTCCATGTTGCTATACCCTCTTCATTTACCCCATTTTTTGGTTTTCTTATTTGACGCGTTTTAATGACAGTCTTAGTATTCGAAGGTTTTTCTGGTCTGCTATTTTCGCTATCAGTATTAAGATCATCATCTTCGTTACTTACATTTCCGCAGTCTGAATAAAGTTCAGCCTTCTTTTCTTCGAAGAATAAAGAATACTCTGTGTTGAATGCTTCTTGTGCCTGTTCAACCGTAGTCACAAAGTTATACGCCGTTTCTAAAGAGTTGACGCATTTAAAACAGACGGTTTTAGGCAAAGTGTTGTTAAAATCCACTGGTATATGAAACCGCAACAACTTATTGACGATTTCTCTGCGTTTTACTGCATTTAATTCTAGTCCTAGGTTAGTGAGGTCGCTGCATTGCTTCAAGTCAGCACAAAGGCGGCAGTAAGTGTTTTCGTCAGTATCCATAATGGGATGTAGAAGAAAATATTTAAATTTACTCCTACTTGGAATTGAGGCGCTTAAGCTGCAGGATTATTAAGAAAAAACAGAGGACCGAATCAAAGAGAATAACAATCAACAAAGAAAGATGATGGAAGTTGAGGTCTTTCTTCATTTCTTGAGGATGACATGACAGACTGACAGTTGACAACTTGTTTTTTTTTTCGGGTTCGACTGGTAGGGTGGTAATTCCTCAGAGTAACAATATTACTGGTAAAAACTCCGACCTTTAGGTCATTGGCAACTTGACAGTGTTGCTGTTGACTAGGGATGAGACGTATTTACTTTTCCAGGTTTTAAAACCGAGCTTTGCGTCGAAGTAATGGTAATTCTCGGCCCTGGTATGGCCGAGAAAAACTTGCAAGTATAAAGTATTTACTAGTTCCACGCGGGCACAACACCAGACCGCCACGCCGTGCGTGGATTAAAAAATACTCGCAAGCATAGAAAATCGATCCATATCATGATAAAAACAAGGTATATAATCGTATTTGCAAAAAAAAAATACTTTGAACAACGAGTATTTCCAACTCTTGAAGAATCGCCACGTCGCCGGCGGGTGGGCGCCGCGCCGTACGCGGAATAAAAAGTACTCGCATACATAGAAAATTTATCCATTCCGGGATACATACAAGTTGCATAATCGTATTGGCAAAAAAATTCTTTGAACAACGAGTATTTTCAAACCGCGTTGCCGGAGTGCCGCGCCCCGTACGCTGCGAGGTGTATACTTACCGCGGCAAATACTTTCAAGTATTTTAATACTTTGTTTTCGAAACTGGTATTTTTACATACTCGTACTTGAAAGCCCCGGTATTGAATAATGCAAGTATTTATCTCATTCCTACTGTTGACCACAGACTAAATATATAATCAAAAAAGTAGCACAACTGCACAACAGAGTTAAGGCGGGAAAATGAAAAGTGCACGTTGTCGATTTTATATTATTTTTCAAAACTTTAATTTCTCCGAAGTTTAATGTGTGATTATGGTGGATAATTAACCATTAAGTGTTCGTGAACGTGTGAGAGTGTAACCAAATTATATAAAATTGAGAATCGTGACTTTGCGTTCACTCCTAAACTACATCGAAGCCTCAATAAAGTTATTATTAATATATCATTATACTTAGTTGACACTGGCGAACACAAAAAGTGTGGTGCCATAATACAATCCCACGATGGGAAATATTACCTACTTGATTACTCTAATACTTGACACTGGCAAATACACAAAAAGTGTGGCGCCATATTACAAAAAAAAAAGGCTTTATTGAATGATTTATTGATAGGTTGGAGAGTTTAGGCGCGAAAATGAAAAGTACACATTGTCGATTTTATATTATTTTTCAAAACTTTAATTTCTCCGAAGTTTAATGTGTGATTATGGTGGATAATTAACCATTAAGTGTTCGTGAACGTGTGAGAGTGTAACCAAATTATATAAAATTGAGAATCGTGACTTTGCGTTCACTCCTAAACTACATCGAAGCCTCAATAAAGTTATTATTAATATATCATTATACTTAGTTGACACTGGCGAACACAAAAAGTGTGGTGCCATAATACAATCCCACGATGGGAAATATTACCTACTTGATTACTCTAATACTTGACACTGGCAAATACACAAAGTGTGGCGCCATATTACAAAAAAAAAAAAACAGTCTTTTTTGAATGATTTGATAAGTTGGAGAGGAGTTTTAGGCGGGAAAATGAAAAGTGCACATTGTCGATTTTATATTATTTTTCAAAACTTGAATTTCTCCGAAGTTTAATGTGTAATTATGGTGGATAATTAACCATTAAGTATTCGTGAACGTGTGAGAGTGTAGGCAAATTATATAAAATTGAAAATCGTGACTTTTTGGGTTCACTCCTAAACTCCATCGAAGCCTCAATAAAGTTTCTACCGTTTTATTGGGGCAACTCAACAACTTATACTTGACACTGGCGAACACCAAAAGTGTGGTGCCATATTACAATCCCACGATGGGAAATACTTGTTTACTCTAATAATTGACACTGGCAAATACACAAAAAGTGTGGCGCCATAATAAAAAAAAAAAATAAGTTGGAGAGTTTAGGCGGGAAAATGAAAAGTACACATTGTCGATTTTATATTATTTTTCAAATCTTGAATATCTCCGAAGTTTAATGTGTAATTATGGTGGATAATTAACCATTAAGAGTTCGTGAACGTGTGAGAGTGTAGGCTAATGATATAAAATTGAAAATCGTGACTTTTTGGGTTCACATCTAAACTCCATCGAAGCCTCAATAATGTTTCTACCGTTTTATTGGGGCAACTAAACATTATACTTGACACTGGTGAACACAAAAAGTGTGGTGCCATAATACAATCCCATGATGGGAAATATTATCTACTTGATTATTCTAATACTTGACACTGGCAAATACACAAAAAGTGTGGCGCCATAATAATAATAAAAAAAAAGATTGATAAGTTGACATTTCGTTTCATTTCATTCGCGGTTATAGAGGTGCTACATTCCGTTATTATTATTATTATGTTATAATCCGAGTCTTTGTATATCAGTTCTTGATTAGATGGATTGTATATTGTTTAGATTAGTTTTTGTCTAGCACGTTCCATTTTAAAGTTATATTACACGTTTTAATAAAAATAAGGATGGGTATAAAAGTAACATAGCCCTATGGGTACACAAGTAACATGTTACTTTTGTCCCCGTAATGATTTAATTAGGTACCTACATCATATTTTTATGTGATTTTACTTCAACACAATGCCGCGACAATGAACATAATCAGAACTACTGCACGAAGAACTATTAACACGGTAGTGTATTAAAAAGCGGCTGAAGAGCAAATACGGTGCAAAAATTAGAGCACTGGCAAAAAATTTTTTTTTTGTGGGATAAACGAGCAGACGAGTACCTGATGGTAAGCGATTACCACCGCTTATGGACATCCGCAACACCAGAGCAGTCGCAAGTGTGTTTCCCGTCTTTTAAAAGGGTTTAGAGATCCTCACTTACTCGGCGAAACACAACATTAGTGTTGTTTCACGCCGGTGCTCTGTTTGCCAATCAACATTATAGATTTTAACAAAATTAAAAGCAGGAAATAGGTACTAGCGCATTTGTGGTCTACCGTTGCATCAACCGAGTTTTTACTATTAACTAGGAAAGTAACCTACGTTACATTTAATCAAGTGCTCTGAGTTTATCTTAAAATATATAATTTTTGACCATTTAAAATGCCGAATTTTATTCGTGTTATTATTACAAAGTCTTCAAATAAATAAGTTGTTGATTTAACATGTATTATTTTATTAATTACCAACCCCTTTGTCTTGTTACTTTCGACCCACGACGTGTTACTTTCGGCCTGCCTGCGTGGTCGAAAGTAACAACAGACAATATTTTTTTAACTCCGTGTTTTTCATATAAAACACACCATAATAAAATAAATTGAGTTACCAATGTAAAGAACATAAACTGAATTTATATAAGTATATATTAATTTAATGACACCCAGCCAGAAATCTAGGTAAAAGTACAAAGTGTTACTTTTGTACCCGGTCTCCCCTACTTAGACTTACCTCAGTCAGTATCAGTATTTACAAAATGATCTGGTGGGAGCCCCGTAATCATCATAACAATTCTTATTTTTTGTGTTATGAACATTGCCGGTAGAAATTCGTGAAACCGTAAAAAGTGTTCATAGCCGACGTTGTTTTCTTCTCAACAACTTGCACACTCTAATCTAAAGAATAACTTGTGTCAGTAACATCGACATCATCAATTCATTTTGAACAAGTTAACCAAATAGAAATTGAAAAAGAAAACAGTCATAGTTCTTCAGATTGTGCAGCATTAGAAAAATTAATAGCAGTTAGTTTTGATGGCCCACAGATTAGACGGTTGATTCGAAATCTATATTTTATCGAATCTTGTTTATTTGAGCTCGAAAACAAAACATTGAAATCATTGGTTTTGGCGAATAATATTTTTTTTGGTAGTCATAAATCTATTACAATTAGAACAGGACAATTGACAAATTTGAGAGACCTTGGGTCGGTATATAGATCATCATTTACATTCTTATTTGGATATTTTTTTTTAGGAAATTTTGGATATTTTAGCCGAAACCGATTAAGGTCTGGAATATTTTTTAGGCTTGTTCTTGCTCGGACTATGAACGGAGCGTTCCGTACTAGTACAATCGTTCAAATGTACTAGTTCGGTCTTCTAGTACTATTAGTACAGTACAGTCCTATTAGTACAGTAGCTCACTGAAGGAAAAGTGAACAAAATTAATCACTGGGAGCACAGACATAAAGTTCAAAATAGCTTTGTTCTTGCTAGTGAGCGACGGTTAATAGTACAGTCGTTCAAATGTACTAGTCGAGATCAAATGAGCGACGGAGCGCTCCGTCGCTCACCGCTCAGTTCGTAGTTCGTACAGAACTAGAGAGCCAGAGACTACGACGAACGACGACGTATTATAGGAATGATGTACTAGAAAGGAAAAGGAATAGTTCGGACTAGTCTGTGTTGGGAATCAATTCCTAATAGTACATAGTACATCACAGTACATGTACTACACAAGACTAATATTTTTCATTATTGACCTGTGTTATCATCATTCTCGACACACATCGATTATATTTTATGACTAGCCTCTGCCCGCGGCTTCGCTCACTTGAAGCTCAAGAAATAACAGTGATGATCTCTTCTTTGTATGGGTCTCTATACATTAGAGAGGTCAAGCTGTATCTTAGGTTCCGTTTAATTATTTGAGATAAGAAGTATACCAGTTTTTAAGTTGGAGCACATACTTACTTTCTAACAGTGATAACAAAATTAAAATCTATTCAGTAGTTTTTGTGCCAAACCGTTACAAACACACAAGAAATTTAAAAATCTTATTTTTCGGTTCGGAGACGTTTATATACCCTAACCCATTTGTTTTTTTTAATATCTTTAATGTAGGTACAGACACAGCTTTTTTACAATTTTATAATAGTAGAGATTATATATTTTGCTCTTTTTCCATTATTTTATGGGGCGGCAAACCCAACCGGGCCGGGGCGCTAAATATTAAAATACGCCCCTGCCCAGTAAGGCGGGGCTCCCCTAGAGCTGAATATAGTGACGCGAGTTCAATTTTTTTTCACGAATTATTTTAATTAAACGGGGTTTAAACGTATTTCATGTTCGCGTTTAACACCGCACTGCACGTTGCACAATGTCAAAAATTCTGCATAATTGAGATTGGCTTCGTCCGCTCACTATGGGATTCATGCTGCTAATAGTCCTCTAGCCGGAAGCAATTAGTCTCGCTAACCAGACTCTGTTCTCAGTGACTAATATTAGTCGTAATGGATCTCTTCATTTCACAAAAAGGAAATAGACCCAACAAGTACCATTCATACCTTGACCCTATAAAGTTATTTTAGTGAAGTAAAAAATCGATTGCGGGCTGGATTCGAATCTGCGTTTTCTGGTTACATTCACCAGACTGACTGAATTCTAACATCTATTTTTTTTATACTTAAACACTAAGTACACAAAAATTTACCAACAACAACGCGAAAAAGGCCATACTAGTATCTCTTATTAGTCTGTGAAATGGCCGTCGCAAATCGCAACTTATTGATCGCAACTAAGTTTGAAGCTTTGACGCACAGACTAATAAGAGATACTAGTATCTTTGACGTTCCGGGGAGTCCCCTTTGACCACAGACGAGTATTTTTCGAATTAGCTAGGGAATAAACTAATATATTTCCAAGAAAAAGAAATGATTTACTTACTGGATTTAAAAAAGTGCTAGCATGCCAAATTGTTAAAAAACATGGATCATAGAAATATGCCAAATTTAGCCATAAAAACCATTCATATTTTTTATCGGTAGATAGTCGGTACTTACTACTTAGATATCGAATTCCTAATTCAAATTACAATTGCAATTTGTAGGTCTATAAACCACATTCTAGATTCCTAGCTGTAGTAATTGCGCCATTAGCTATACAATATTCACAACTGAGCATTAAAACATTGCTTAATAAACGTTAAAGAAGCTAAAAGTAGGGTCAATCGTCAATTTTGGCCAAGATTTACAAGCAAAGGTTTTAATTCTCAGTTGTAATTATTGTATAGCTAAGGGCGCAGTTACTACAGCTTGGAATCTAGAATGTGTTAAACACCTACAAATTGCGAAAAACCAATTGTAACTTGAATTTGGCGGGCTCAGCATCAATGCATTGATTAATCTGACAAAAAATAACTGAGTACCTATTTTTTTTTTCCTAGCCCGTTTCGTCCCCCTGCTGGGCAAAGGCCTCCCTGCCCACCTTCCAAATCACTCTGTAGTTCTCCCACCTAATCTCTATCGTAAGAGTCCAATTCATCGCGCGATCCACCTACGTCTCACGGAAACAATAGGATTGATATGGAGTCAGTCGGGGTGGAGTTGTTAAAGTCCATTTCACGAAAGAAGTCCCGCGGACAATTGTGGGCATTCTATTAAAAACATTTTTTTTCTTATCTAACTATTCGAGTACCTAGTTAATAAAATGAAAGTAAATGAACTATAAATTATTTACCCCGATTTCCCCATTTTTAAACGTGGCAACATTATGTCGCGCGAACACAGCGCTGCGTCTGCGGGACTTCTTTCGTGAAATGGACTTTATATTGGCGCCTTTAACAATTTTGTTGTAATAGGTTATTTTAGTGAAGGAAAAATTCGACTAAGAACTTCTTATCTTCATCATCTTAGCATAAAAATGCAAAAAAAAACACAAAACAAATTAATGGTTTATTTCTCATTTACAAAAAATCACTTATTGAGAAATATACATTAACATTGAGTTGATGTAAGCATACTTGTAAGTTAAATCAATATTAAACAACACAATAAAATTTACAAATGATTATAAGTTAAAAGTGGGTAGACACAAAACAAAATGTTAGTAAATGACCACAAATTGACATCTAGGTATTTATTTATTTGTTCGGTTATACAAATGGTTACAAACTTTTCTTAATTAAACTAAGTTATGAATAATAGAATTTATCAATGAGTAAACCAAGTAAAATAGTTTTAACATGGAACTAGGTACTTAACTAAGCACGAGTGAAGCTAGTGCTAGAGATACCTACTTAGTTATAATTTATGTAATGACACCTAAAGAAAAATATAGAACAAAAAATATTTAGGTAGATATATTAATCTTAATGTTAAAATCTAGGTACTTATTGTCTTTAATTTTCTGGAGTAAACAATTTCTAAACTTATTAGGAGACTGACAGTGTGAACAAATCAAGATCTGACAAAAAAAGTATTGTAATTATTAGCTATATACTAAATAATCCCCGAACCTTCCATCTCAAAACAGTTCTTGGAACATTATAGCCCTATTAGTTAATTCTGAGCAGTCATATCTGTTGACAAATAAGTCATAGAGAAAGATGGTTTCTAGAAAAAGGTGTCTTGTCTTCAAAAAGAACCCTATTTCTTGCCGCAAACTAAATTATGGCGGCAACGATAATGCATCGATTTGAGAAATGTATGTTGCACATTCTCTATTATGTATTATTAAATATGAGATTACAAAAAACAAAACACAAATGTACCTACTATAAGTACCTTCCTTAGTACCTCCCAAAAAAATAATAGCTTTTAAAAACAATAGGTAACAAATATCTCTAGGGAATGTGTTAAAAGGGCATTTAATTTTTATTTTTATGAAAACGTTGCCCCACAAAAGGATTTTCTCCTGTAAACTGTAGGAATATTATTATGGGTGGGTCTCGAACCAGCAACCACATGATCGCAAGTCCGACGCCCTAGCCTAATGGCTAGCACAGCTTCTTTCTTATTCTCTAAACAGCTGTGATTTCGTCAACAGTCCTGTTTTTTATTTCAGGCATTTTGAATATGAAAAATATGTATATCAAATCGAGAATGGCGAATATTATTAAGACCTTCGGGTCGCGTTCGAGGGCCAGCTGTGGAGGGAAATAAATGTTGAAATTATACTACCCTTTACGGATTTTATCGCGGTATATTGATATTTTGAACTCTCTGTTTACCTATCTAAATGCCAATACTGATATTAGATACTTATTATATTTGTAAGGAGATGTTCTAGAAATGTAAGGTGCCTAGTGCCTAGGCTAGCATCAATAAATAAAAAAAATGAGATAGGTAGCCCTCCATATTGCAATGCCTGCAAAAGGCCTTTATATTTATATCTAGTCTTATGTTAGGTAGGTATTTACTAAAATATAATGTAACACCAATTTATGTACTTACACATAATACCTATGCAATAAATCTTTTGACTTTGACTTTAGCTAGTAGGTAGGTAACGTTTTTTAAGCAAATGTATTCTCAGTTGTAAATATTGTAGTTATAAGTAGTTAATGTCGCAATTAGGTATCTCTACAAATAGCGAAAAACCAATTGAAATTTTAAATTGTAAGGCTCAGGTGAACTGTAAGAGCGCTCGCGCACTTGCGATTTTTAGTCGGGCGATAGTTTGATCGTTCTGGGATTCACTATGGAGTTATATGGCAGTGCGCGCATTTGACGATTAGAATTCGACATGAAATTATACACGACTACTACAGCGACTAAACTATCGGTCGACTAAAAATCACAAATGCGCGTTAGCCCTAAGTATTAGGTACTCACAGAGAGCTGTGGAAAAATGAGCCACTCTAGACAGTTCGCCAACCAGTTGACAGTGGCGACCACCGAGGTCGCCGCCGATCGCTCTGAATCAGTGAATAGCTCTGTAACAAGATAGAACAAGATTCAAGGTCTGTATGCACAAATATACTTCGACTTTTAATTGTATTCAGTAACTTGACAGTTCGAAGAGAAATAATGATACCACCAAAGAGTATAATAATATCCCATCCAAGCCAAGTCTCGATGGAGCTGCTTGTTTATCTCTAAAAAGTAATGAAATCTAGACAAAGTCGTGCCAAGTCTAAGGTTCCTTACTGCGATTTCTTTATTATTTATAGTTAATGTTGAGAGCATAGCCGTTGAGTTGGACGTCAACACGTGATGACATGACTCTCGGCCAACCAGTTGACTCTAAATGTTGAAAAAACTCAATTTCTTCGTGTTTTCGAATCGAGTGTAGTCAAAGCTCACACTTGCCTAAACGTTCTGGATTACGGTACCAGTTCCTGCTCTTGCCTTGCCCTGTCTTCAGTCCCAAGTATCAAGTATCTCGGTGTTCGCATTGATGAGCATCTTAGCTGGCGCCCCCATACTGAAGCACTATGCTCACGAATTAGAAAATTAATACCTATATATTTTTTAGAGAACTCAGACATTCAGCTGATCGCGACACAATATTTCTTGTTTACCAGAGCCTGTGTATCTCTATAAGTAATTACTTACTTATTGTATATCCGCTTGGGGAGGAACATGAAAAACCTACTTGATACAAGTTGAACGAGCCCAGAGGGCAATCTTGAAAGTTATGCAGTTTAAACGCAGAGATTACCAAACTGCTCTGCTCTACTCTGAATCAAAGGTTACAGTGCGTCAACTCTTCATTCTACGTGTCGTACCACGTCGTAATTCCTTGCTTCCTCTTGACAATAGAATCTTAAAAAAACGCAAAGGTCATGCAGTCTGCGATCCTACCCAGTGTCATACTTAGGGTTGCCAACCCTGCTATATAATATAGTATCCTACTATTTTAGGGGTCCAACTACTGTATTTTTTTAAATAAAATATAGTAGGCCAAACTACTATATTTTTTATCATCAAAGTCGCTAAAATTGGTCTTCATTATTTAAAACGAAACACGCCCATATTATCACACTTTCAGAATATTTCTGAACGATGAATGCTACGCCACGCAGTTTGTAGTTCGATTCGGAACGCGCGCGGCTTGACAGTTGAGTCAACTGACATTGACGTTTATTTACTAATCTGTGCAGCTTCAAAAGTCAAAACAAACGATTTGCCGTTGCCGCCTAAAGTTCTCTAGTCGTAATCTATTTTAGTTTCTAACAGAAATAACAGTTTTAAAGCTCAAAGCAGCAGGAAATATGTATTTAAGAAATAATTATACTTATATATTTTTCCACAAACTATTTTTTTTTATTATTAATTCCCCAACTACTATATTTTTATGGGTACTGAATTCAAAACTACTATATTGGGTCTAAAAAAAGTTGGTAACCCTAGTACCTACCTACCTACGTAACGAACGAACGGTGTCGTGATGGTTTTGTGTTTGCAAGGCAAAAAATATAAATACATAACTACGTAGACCAACGCAATGCTCACACATAGTTATATAAGTAGGTAGTTTGTATTTACTAAGAATAATTGTCACATTTATGTTTTTACTCTTAATAAAATTAAAAAAAAGCTAAGTACTTATATGATTTTGTACTGAACTAGGTACCTATGCTGTTTCATTTAAGATTTCAATAAGTAGGTAGTAACAAACATATTGCTTAGTAGCAAGCTAGGTACTTACATTATAATATTGTGGGAGACTGGTGCCTAAGCTAGGCCGAAACCTGTGTTTCAGGACACCAGGCCTACCACTCCGAGAACGTACTAAAACAATTCGCGTAAATTGCGGTGAGTACTGTGTTGTGGAAAGTTAGGTGCGAGTGTGTGCGGGTGTGTATGTGTATCAATGTAGGTACGTGTGTGTATATATTGTGAGTTGTGCGTGTGTGTTAGGAGGGGGTGTTAGTAGGTATAATTTTGTAGAGGATGACCTGTAGTAATGTAAAGCTAATAGTAAGTGCTAATTAATAGTTAGGAATCAATTACAAGAACTTTTTCGGTGCTTTCGTAAGACAGATTAAGCAGCCAACTAGTTAGCTTGCTAGTCAGTTGATTCCGGTTCAAAGTATATACATATACTTACCAACGAGACGATGGATTTTGTTGTAAATTTGAACACCGAGAACATTGAAATGGCGGCCCGCTAGTGAAGTATGACTAGGGTTGCCAACTTTTTTTAGACCCAATATAGTAGTTTTGAATTCAGTACCCATAAAAATATAGTATTTGGGGAATTAATAATAAAAAAAATAGTATGTGAAAAAATATATATAATTATTGATTTCTGACACTTACGCGAATATAAGACATTGAAATGAAACTACTTTTAGCCATTAGGCTACCGCCGCTTCTAAATCTAGATACTTACTTGAACTATGTAGGTACCTACCTACCTTTTTTATTACATGTAAACTGTATATTCATACTTGGTGTAGGTACAAGGTACCTACACCAAGGTAACCCTACCGATTAGGTGTAAGTCGCTTTTTAGGTAGGTAGGTACCTACCAGACCTAGGTATGTTTGTGTTGTCATCATAGTAGACTATCGTATGTAGGTATTAGCGCTTCGCCCCCGATGGTACAAAAAAATAATACTTACATAATTAGAAAAACTTCGTCTGAAATATAATATTCTTATAATAATAACTTATTTTTAAAAAATGAGAATTAAACACTCGCATAATATTATACTTAGATTCATAAACTGCGAACAGCGCCATCTTTTATTTTTGTAAAATGAGCCAAAACTGCAAACAGCGCCATCTATTTTACCAAAGAAAGCTAGAATCACGAAGATTTAATGAATATCATATAATTGAAGAAATTAGACTTAAATTATATTGTCCTATATAAAAAGATTTGATTTAAGTACATATTTTTTTAAGATCTTTTTTCGTAAGAATTTCGAAGCCAAACACAAACAATGCCATCTATTAACAATTCATTTGAACTATGTTTCATTTGTTCGGGATGAGACCCCATGGCATCGTAACATTTTCAACTTTTCATGATCTCATTGAAACTGTCAAGTTACTGAATACAATTAAAATTCGAAGTATGTGTCCTCCCCCTGAATACCACACTACAACTAATAGTGTTGGGGTAGTGAATGATTTTGTGTAAAGAATGAATGATTAAAACAAAGGTTTAATATAAAATCAAACTAGAGTTTAGGCGGGAAAATGTAAAGTGCACATTGTCGATTTTATATTATTTTTCAAAACTTGAATTTCTCCGAAGTTTAATGTGTAATTATGGTGGATAATTAACCATTAAGTGTTCGTGAACGTGTGAGAGTGTAGGCAAATGATATAAAATTGAAAATCGCGACTTTTTGGGTTCACTCCTAAACTCCATCGAAGCCTCAATAAAGTTTCTACCGTTTTATTGGGGCAACTGAACTTATACTTGATACTGGCGAACACAAATGTGGTGCCATAATACAATCCCATGATGGGAAATATTCTTTGAATACTTGATTACTTTATTACTTGACACTGGCAAATACACAAAAAGTGTGGCGCCATAATTAAAAAAAAAAAATCAAACAGCATTCGTAAATAATAAGATATTGAGATGGTACTGAAAAACTAATTCTAGATAAAATTTTTAGTAGGTAGTTGATAACGTGTTTTTAAGACAAAATATTAATTAAGTACCTACCATCTTCTTATATGTATCTTATTTATATAAAAGAAAGTCGTGTTGGTTACACCATTTATAACTCAAGAACGGCTGAACCGATTTGGCTGAAAATTGGTGGAGAGGAAACTTTTTATCCCGTTCCCGTGGGATGTGATGACAGACCGAATTCCACGGGGGCGAAGCCGCAGGCAGAAGCTAGTAATACATAAAAAGTTTGTTCATGTAGATAGGTTTACCTAAGTACCTAGTATAGTAGTTCATTCAATTTCGTTCATTCTTGCACCACCTCATAAATAGCGATAGCGATACCTAAAATACGTAAAAACTATTTGTTCCTATGTATAATAGGTACCTATCTATTCGCATGAGTGTCAGAAACCAATAGGTACCCAAGTCAAAATCAGTTCACAATCGGCGAAGAATGAAGATATCGCTTAGGTAACATACAAAAAGTTGTACCTACAGTTGAATTGAGAATCTCATCCTCTTTTAAGTCGGTTAAAAGTGGTAGCAATTACTCACCAGTGACTAAGAACCAGGGTATGGATGCAGGGCCCACTGCGAACATCGACACGAAGAGAACCACGAGCGCGATGGACAAGTAAGGCACCCACAGTATGTCATTCTGAGGAAAAATAAATGGCGTCTCTATACCTAAATCATCTATAATAGTTGAGCTACACAATGCCTGATGTATGAGTGGGTCAACTCAAAGCTGCTATGGCTCTTTCTTCAAAAGGCCTGTCCAGATATTGCTTTGCGACTGTTATGCTTGTTATGCTGGTTTACATGCTTGCCAAGCCTTGGCAAACGTCCACAAGTACTAGCTTGTAAAGAGGGTGTTTGGCTTGGCTTGCTTGAGCTTGTGGACGCTTGTCTCCGATCCGGTGTAGTGTCGGTTTTTGGACACAGATGAAAGGGCGCTTGCAACGCATTCACACGTTGGTGCGCGTTTAGTAGCTGTTGAGATCTCACGACAAGCGCATGTTTCTTTGTTTAAAATGAGTGGCTGGTCGAACGACAATTATATATGTAGTTAATCTCTACTACATATTATAAAATGACGTTTGCCAAGGCTTGGCAAGCATGTAACCCATAATAGTTCAAGGTTACTGTACTTACCTACGCAATTTTTTTAGTAGTCTGAGTCGCTACGTTTTAGTTCAATGCCTACACGTGACGGCGGGTTAGTTAAGACTAATTTAATAATCAAGTAATTGTTAACATAGGTATAGGTAATTCTAAGTAGGTATGAGCAATATTGGCTCGAATATGCTCCCAATCCCAAGGGAAAGATAAACACACTCAAATCACCAAACTTCCTGTACAGGTTAAGTTGTTATTATAAAATATCGAAAGCAATAAACACGGTAAACACAAAAATAACAACGGGTTACATTTGAGACTTGATTACAAAGGTACCTAAGTACCTGAGTATCCTTTAACATGGTTAAGTAATACACTTAACATTGCATGCTATCCTGCAGTGAGGTAAAAATGTGTTAGCCTTCCAGAATGACTTACCACTATGGCTAAGTAGGCTATTTCTTGTAGTTGGTCTTTTGCACAATGCTGGTGTTCCAGCCTGTATTGAATTCATGTCCTTTGATAGTAATGGGTAGCTGTGGGTTTCACTTACAATTGGTTGTAAGTTTATTGAAGAACTGGTTGCTTTGATGGCAGGTTTTCAAAACATCTTGTCACAGGCATTCTATAGATGCTTACAGTGGTCTTTTACTATTTCAAAACATATAAAAACTAATTATCACATAGGGAGAATTCTCCTTATTTTTGTTAGGGCAAAATGTCAGTCAGGATCCATCACAAAATTCACAAAGTATATCTTCTATGTACCCTTAGTGAGATGAATTTCCATTGTTATTGTTATAAGTACTGTAGATATGTGTATTAATTCAACTCAATATCCTTGTCTATACTGACAATATTGTTGCTTATCAAAACAGAAACCTGTGGATATTCTCTAACCGGGATCTGTTCCACAAGTTTTTGTGGATCATTGGGCATTGGGGCAACTCAAGGGTGGCCGGGCCCTATTTATAGGTAGGCACTTACATGTGGTTGATAAAACCGCTTATTGGAGCCTCGCGGACTCCACATAAGAGTAAGAGATCTCGTGTACGCCCCGAGTCCAATGAGCACGTCAGTGTATCACGTCACGTAGGTACACCACCCGCGTCAACCGGTACCTACACTGCTACGAGAGCCAGTGCCCTACCGGTGTAATTAGTACTACAACTTGTAGTGTTCATGACGAATAATGATATCCGTTCCAACGACGCTTTATTTCCGCTATAAGTCGTCACTTTATTCGGCTAGACGACATTTCATTTTTCGTCTAACTTTTGATTTTGAAAACTTCTTCATGTTGCCGTTTAGGCATAGTTTAGGTTGAAATTATATTATAATACACTATAATTAAAATAAACACAGAGAAACGCAATAACACTTAACAGTTGCCGCGCAAACGAAAAGAATGACAGTGACAGTCGACAGATCAGATCACCGAGCATAGATAATAGCTGATTTTAGGGTCGGGATACTACGTCTAAAAATTGCGTATAGCTGCTAGTGAATGGAGAGAGCTACTTGGTTAAATATATAACGATAACGAGGCACGCAATATAATGGGTTGATTATGTGATTAATAGGTACTCACCGCAAACGTGGAATGTAGGGCTACTAGGGCTATAGAGCAGACGAACATTCCGCCGAAGCCCGACAAGAGCATCGTTTTCCGCCCAGCCACCTCCACCAGCACCGAACTGATGATAGTCATCACCACGTTCATCACATGCATAACTGGGGGAGTATTATGACCTTTTAAAAAACCATGCAAGTTCCAGGCAATTCAATATGCGGCCGCGGCTTCTAACAGGCCGACTTTTATATGGATTACTTATCTATGGCTGGCTTGTACTTAGTCTTGTGTGTCTTAAGTTTTTTTAATGTATGTTAAACATTTAAGTTCTCAGAATAAAATGTAAGCCTGTCGAAAATATAATTATGAACACTAATTTATTTATTTTTCAAACTTATGACAATTCTACCTCAAGATTTCTTGAAATATCTGGCGGTCGAAATAGTTTGTGGCTTGCCTAAGGCAATACACTTTCATATAAAGGAAGATGTAAAACATGCTGGTTGATGTTACCTTAAATTAAAATACAGTGAATGTATCGATAAAATGAATTAAAGTGATCTGGTGTTTATTTTTCTACGTTTGTAGTAAGCTTCGGGTGTCTGAAAGCCTACTACTAAATCTATACGAATACTGGACCAATGTAGTTTAATGTTTTTCAATAACTTATTTTTTTTTGCTGTCGATTCGATAAAAGAAGAAGTAGACTAAATGGGTACACGAGTTGCTTAATTGTATCATCGTCACCATAGTTATAATGTTTAAACGTACTAATGCCTTCTATATCTATTGCATGAGAAAGGAATGTTCAGGTGGTTTGGTTAGAGAGGATGGGTGAACGGGGATACACGAATCGAGTATACGTGGCGAGTACGAAAACTAGGGATAGAATGGTCTGACCCTTTAATAGACTGAAATAAAAAACAATTGTATTCATTTAAATTTTAATTATTCCAGATAATCACATTAATTAGCTTACTCTTCTGTTTAGTTTATTTAGTGGAGTCTTACACGACCTTTCTGCCAAAATGACTTTATTTTTAACAGACATCGCAAATACGATGATATTTTTCCATTCCCAATTAATGCGTGCAATTGCATGATATTTATGTCTTCTTTCAACTTCTAGGGGAAAACTGGAATAAACAATAAATAGAATATATTTAATAATCTCTTTTCTTATTCTCTATGATAAACTGAATAGTATCACCGAGACGTTGAAATAGATAGGAGGGAGATTTAACAAATTTACAACATTCGAATAAGTATATACCAGGAACAGTTAATAGTCTTTTAAAAAGAGGTTTACATGAGGTCAACGGCGACACGTCACAGAGAGCGCGTATACACTGTTTTTGAGCAATGAACACTCTATTTATTAAGACAGAGTTACCCCATATTACAATGCCGTAACTAATATTGGAAGCGACATATCCATGATAAGCTAGGAGGCCTGTTTTAAGGTTGGTTATTTTAACAAGTCTCCATAAAGCAAAGGCGAAACGATTTACTTTTTTTATTACCTATAAACATTGATTTTTCCAATTGCAATTACAGTCTAACGTTAAGCCGAGAAATGTGGCTTCGTTAACTTCTTTTATAATTTGGTTTTTGTAAGTGATTTCGAGATTAGAATTGGGTTTTCGATTATAGAACTGTACATAGCAGGTTTTATTAATATTTACTCGCAAATTATTGCTATTGAGCCAGGTTACTATCGCATTAACAGTTTCGTTTATTTCTGTATTATAATTATTTAATAATTTATTTTCTGTTAATACAACTGCAATGTCATCCGCATAAAGTGAATAGCAATGATTTGTGACATTTGGCAGATCGTTGACATATAGTAAGAAGAGTAACGGGCCTAAAATACTACCTTGGGGCACTCCAGTGTTGTTATTCCTGATGTTGGATTTACATGATATAATTTCATTATTCAAATTTATTTTGGTGTTTATACAAGTCGAGATTCTCGTAAGCAAGAATCTTCTTACTATAATTTATCTGTCTAAACAGACGCAGGTAATTATCGGCTAGCGATAATTGACTTGCGAATCTCGTATGACATAATCGCAGGTGAGAATTTAGTTCTTACCTTTAAGTAAACATTTTGATACGATAATGTTATGGCGATTATTGCTTGCAACAACTAAAGACTTGCATATGGAAAAATTACACATTGTTCTCAAAAGACTTCAGGAGGCGGGACTAACGAAATTAATTACTTAGGGTATGTTATCGACAAGAACGGACTAAAGAAAGATCCGTCTAAGGTAAAGGCTATTTTAGACGCTCCCGTGCCTACTAATGTTAAAACCTTGCAATCAATCATTTTTAGGACTTGTTAACTAATATCGAAATTTCGTTCCTCGAGCATCAAGCATACTTAGTCCTTTGTATGATCTGTTAAAGAAAGGAGTTAAGTGGCATTGGACGGCAATTCATCGGAATGCATTCAATGAAATTAAAAAATGCTTAACGTCAGAACAAGTGTTAACCCACATAACATACCATCTCGCCTGTATTCCCCGAACGGTTAGGCAGAGGCGTACTAATGTACACCCACAGTTCGCCGGTATGTTTAGGTCCCATGTAATAGGGGGCGAGCCTATTGCCATTAACTGGGCAATAGGCCATATTCCAAACTTTCTCCGAAACTAGACTGAACCTGTATCTTGGCAGTGTTTTTTTGGAGCACTAAATCAGTGCATCGTAGTCACAATAGTGGCGTTTCAGAACACGGTAAAACACTGTTCATTATTCCCTAATAAACAACCTTATGATACCCTTAGCATAAATGGCTGTATCTTTTGATTGCATTTGCTTAGAAATTAGACCTGAGTATTTGATATGAATTTCAGCTTGATACCTCTACGCGTTCCTGAGAAAAAGTGTCTTGACTGAAAGACAGACAGACAACAAAGTAGGATGGATCACTTTGTTTTCTGTCTGTCGGTGTACGGATTCCGTTTTTTCCTTTTTTTATGGGATAGGGGCAAACGAGAAGACGAATCACCTGATGGTAAGCGATAACCGCCGCCCATGGACACCCGCAACACCAGAGGAGTCGCAAGTGCGTTGCCCGCCTTTTAAAAGGATTGGGCCTCCGGTATCCTCATTCACTCGACGAAACACAACGCAAGCGTGGTTTTCTGTGAGGCCGTGGTATTACTCCGGTCGAGCTTTGTGGTACGGAACCCTAAAATATAGTAGAAAATACCCACAAATTGTTTATTCAATTAACAATTCATGGGAATTTGATAATTGAGCTGATTCCACAACCTGTGTTTCCTTCCACGTACTGAGGCTGTGGAATCAGCTCCCCGCCGTGATTTTCCCAAAGGACTACTACAGCCTGGGGTTCTTCAAAAAGAGTGTGAAAATATTGTTACAGGGTCGGCAACGCGCATGTGTAACCTTACCTACGGGTATAAAGTTCGGACGATTACTGAGCTCGATCTTGGAGATGATGCTATTGGAGAAAGAGATGACGGTATGGATGCCCGACAGCTGCTGCGCCACCATCACTAATCCGGCTATCCATAGCCGCTGCCGACACTGACGGTTGCGGAACAACTCGCACATGTTCACTTTCTTGGCGTTTTCCATCTCCACCGCTTCCTTGTAACACGAAGAATTCACGTAAGAAAACAACTCTTGAACATAGCTAGTTTTAAAATGTAATGTATCATATATGTAGATATGTATGTTAGTTAACTAGTTTTGCCTAGGATAAACTCTTCCTATACGCGATAGGATTAACTGTGGTTTACAAAAAAATAACCACGAAGGGGATGGCGGGGTCTCTTCTAACCTAATCTATCCGTGTTGGAGTGCCCCAAGTCTCGAGCTCGCTTCGCTCCCTCTACTAGTTACTCCTATCGCGTATAGGAAGAGTTAATCCTAGGCAAAACTAGTTTTTCCTGAAATCGGGTTTGGCCGGTAACATGTTTGTTTGGCACGCTCTGCGGCTTGAACGGCTCGATGGGTTTTAGCTTGAGAGGTGTCGTTGGATTCGTATTTACTGTGACAGTGACACTGGGTATACTTACCTATCAAAATAAAATAAAAACAAAATGGCGGATTTTTGGCGCCTCATTCAAATGTTTGGCATGCTCTGCAGATGAACGGCTAGATGGATTTCAGTTTCAATCTACTGACTAGACGGCTGACTTTCTAGAATTGGTCCCGACTGCTACTTTCTTGTTCTAGGGTTTTTCATTTCCAAATTACACCGAAACGCAGTCTGGTTTTTAAAATAACCATTTTTTTAGTCAGCACAGATAATAGAATACTAGTATAGTCGGTGTCACTTTCACAATTAATACGAATCTAATGACACCTTTGAAGCTAAAATCCTTCGAGCCGTTCAGGCTGCAGAGCATGCCAAACATTAGAATGAGGCGCCAAAAATCCGCCATTTTGTTTTTTTTTTATTTTGATAGGTATACCCAGTGTCACTCTCACAGTAAATACGAATCTAACGACACCTCTCAAGCTAAAATCCATCCACTAACAAAGTTGCACTAGGTTAAACTTAATAATTTAAATAAACTGAATTATGGTATATAAAACTAGGCGAAATGTATATTTATGTACTGTATTCACCCACCCAGAGAAAATGCAGGGCTAAGAGATTCAGTGTTCGGGTAGATACTTACTTGTAAAAACTGGCTTTCAATTTGCCTAAACTGTCAAAATGGAGGTCGATCTAATCACTGCAACCGTTCACAACCCTATAAAATCTCGCGTAGGGTGAATTAGCACCCAGAACCGTTCTTCTTTGCGGAGGGCAGAGCGGCGTTATAGGACTGCGAGGAATTCTTGAGGGGGCACGGAAGTTTCAATTATTTAATTTATTTATAGTTAATTAAAACGGCACAGGTCCAATTACATTAATTAACTGAGAGTTATAAATATTAAAATTAAATAAGCATTCAGATAACATACAATAGAAAAATTAAATTCAAAGTTAAACAATTCGTGAATAAACTTGAGTAAATGGTAATATTTGCGTCAGTCAATTTTGTGGGCCATAACTTTGGACACAAAAATCGCGTCATTCAGACGTCAACGTTTGTCCAGAGAAACCATATTAAAATGTTTGAGCCAATCACTATATGAACGTATTTTTTTGGACAAACCGCCAGCATAAGTCAGGTGCCCCAGAAAACGTTTTTGTACACATTAGGTATTTTTTTATCGGTATATAGTTAGTTTTGAGGAAGTCACGTAACTCATTTGTAACATTACTTAAAGGGAAGTTTGGCTTCTTTTTTAAGACTTATATATATATTTTTTTTATGGGATAGGGGGGCAAACGAGCAAACGGATCACCTGATGGTAAGTGATAACCGCCGCCCATGGACACCCGCAACAGCAGAGGAGTCGCAAGTGCGCTGCCCGCCTTTAAAAGGGTTTGGGCCTCCGGTAACCTTAACTCACTCGGCGAAACACAACGCAAGCGTTGTTTCACGCCGGTTTTCTGTGAGGCCGTGGTATCACTCCGGTCGAGCCGGCCCATTCGTGCCGAAGCATGGCTCTCCCACGTGAAAAAAAATATTTCTAAGGGTGGATGATACTGATCAATATTACATAGGGAGCCAATACTTTGACATTACATTACACAGTGGATGATCTGTGATCTGTGTGATATATATACATACGGTCGGAAAACATAACTCTCCTTCTGGCGCAGTCGGGTAAAAAAGGCTCTTACCTACTCACAGTGTGGGTCGCACATTAGGTAATACATAGTATTCTTGTTACCCCTCGTGCTAAGCTGAATGCTTGTGTTACGAGTGAGTTCACGTCGGTAGTGCAATGGGTGGGTTTTCGAACCGGCAAACGTTCACCGGAGCCCGCCAAATTCAAATTTCAATTGGTACTTATTAGATGTAGACTGCCTCAATAGCCTAGTGGTCCTGACTGCGACTGCTACGCTAGAGGTCCTGGGTTCGATTCCCAGGTCGAGCAAAGTGTTATTGGGTTTTTCTATGAAATTCCCAGTAGCAGCTCGGAGTTAGGAATTTGTGCCCGGTTAATGGCAATAGGCTCGCCCCCTATTACATGGGACCTAAACATACCGGTGAACTGTGGGTGTACATTAGTACGCCTCTGCCTAACCCTTCGGGGAATACAGGCGTGATGGTATGTTATGTTACTTATTAGATGTTTAACACATTCTAGATTCTTGGCTGTAGTAATAGCGACACTATATATAAATATATTTCGGGGACGCCGGCAGGCACCAGGCGGGCGATCAGTCCTCATGTTGGGATTATTTCGCCCAATACCGCCACTAACTATACATCCACAATTACAAACTTTGCATAGAAATCCTCATCGTGCCAGAAACTTGCCGAAAACTGTGCCAACAGCCAAAATCGACGATTAACACTACTTTTAGCTACAATAACGATTATAAGCATATGTTTTAATTCTCAGTTGTATACCTAATTACTAGCGCCATAAATATGTGCTATTTACCCACACATTGCACTACCGACGTGAACTCACTCGTAACACAAGCATTTAGCTTACCACGAGGGGTTAACAAGAATACTAGTACTTAATGTGCAATCCACAATGCTTGTAAGGTTAAAAAAAATGTTTTACAGAACTACAAATTGCAAAAAACTAATTGAAATTTGAATTTGGCGCGCTCAGGTGAACTGTCAACCTCTAACCTAACTAACCTTGAACTAATCCAGTCCTGCCTTTGTATAAACCACACTGAATATTTATATTTTTCCTCCCTGTTCTGATATCGGAGTGCTATGTTATTGCCCATGGTACTCGTCTCGTTATAATATACCTATTAGGTACATACCATACGTGTTTCGTTCAATTCCCGCTCGGTAGTGACATTGTCCGTGGGCTGGGGAACAGCTGAAACAAGTATTTAAATTTAGTTTTAATAACACGTCACGCCGTGACGTGGTTTCCAAGGATGCGACACTTTACAAAAAAATATGTGTCAGCTTGTCTAGAATGCGTCCATCACAAACTCCCATCGGGAGCAAAAGAAGGCGAGTTCCACCCCATTCCAAAATTCGAGATTCCATTCCATACAATACATGCCGATCATTTAGGGCCATTTATACGAAGTAAACGTAGAAACAAGTATTTGTTAGTAATCGTCGACTCCTTTACAAAATACGTTAACTTGACGCCAGTGCGTAGCACTAAAACCAAGACGAGTATCAAGGTTTTCAAAAATTTCTTTAAGTAGTTATTTTGGGACCCCCCACCCGACTGATAACTGATAGAGGAACTAGCTTTACTAGCAAGAAATTTAAAACGTTTATACAAAAATCAGGCATCAAGCATAAATCATGAATTCGGTGGTTATACACCTCGTGCTAACGGGCAGGTGGAGCGATACAACCGTATGATCCTTTCTGCACTAAGAACGATGTCTCACGGGAAAAGTCCAGATAAATGGGATGATTATGTTCAAGACGTTCAAATAGGCATTAATTCTACCATGCATGAGGTGACAAAAAAAACCCCCACAGAATTACTGTTTGGTAAGAAAGCTAACAATCCCTCGCAAGGTATATTAAATAAAGTTAGGTATTGAAGATGTAGAAAACGGTGCTATAATGAAAGCTTAAACGATGTTAGGAATCAGGCTAGAGATCTATTTGTTAAGAATAAAGCTCTGAACAAGGAAATAGGAAGATCAGCACTCGATATAAAGAAGGGAATCCACTCTACAATCCTACATGATACTATTGTACTCAGTTATCGTGTTGCAATGTTTCGCATAACTAAATTATAAAACATTTGCGATGGAATTGTATGTAGTAGGCGATTAGAAAAAGTAATTTATAATTATCTGTAACTGCTAAGTAACTATTGCAATCCTATTTTATGTGATTGTATTGTAAGTTTTGGGTTCCAACAAGTATTGATTCTCGTTTGATGTAAGATTTAATCTTTGAGTATAAATCGACAATAGTGTAACCTCGTATTTTGTTACTGTAATCGAGTGGACTCGTTTCGGGTCGGATGGCCGACTGTAGTCTGTAACAGTCATTTTGTCTAACAGCCCCATCTAGCGGTACATAATAAACACTATGCTTCGTCATGCTACCTAGCGGTATAGTTTTGCGCGGAACTATGTGACTGGGAAGGCTTGTAAGGGCACCGCACTCGGAACGATTCATTTCGTGCGATCACTTGGCTAGGGTAACTTATGTCTGAAGTCTGTGCCATATGGAATAAATGAAGAAATTATAGTATACTACTTGGTAGTCATTATCCTACAAGTACAAAAAATAGTGATAAGGGATTTAGCCCTTATCACTATTTTTTTATGGGATAGGGGAGCAAACTAGCAGACGGGTCACCTGATGGTAAGCGATAACCGCCGCCCATGGACACCCGCAACACCAGAGGAGTCACAAGTGCGTTGAAGGATTTGGGCCTCCGGTATCCTCACTCACTCGGTGAAACACAACGCAAGCGTTGTTTCACGCCGGTTTTCTGTGAGGCCGTGGTATTACTCCGGTCGAGCCGGCCCATTCGATCCGAAGCAGGGCTCTCCCACGTTAAAAACTATGTTAAAGCCCAAACATAGAATTTGCACGTTTTGAACTGTAACTGTATGATTAGATGACTTGCCTTCCTGAAAGTGACCATTCCTCTCCTGTACATTATTAAGCTGCAAGAACTTGGGGGACTCGGGGCACATAGGCAGGGTTACGCACTGCAGTACTGCCGGTATGGCCGTGGCTCCTAGCAGGTACCACCAGCCCGGGTCTTTCGACAGCACGAAGGTTATTATAGTAATCACTAGTTGGTACACTGTGCCTAACTGAAATAAATAAAATGTATTATTATAGATAGAATATATTATATATAATTCCTATATCGTACGATATAGAACTTATTATTAGTCAGATAATCTTCTTGACCACGGAGTATAACGTCTTAGCGTAGCCACGCGTACGATTACAAGACTAATGAGGCAGTTAATGGCCATCCATAAATTTATACAATTTATGAACCCCCCCCCCCCCTCTTATGTCATGTTATGTCCCCTTAAAGTTGTTAGAAATAAATGTTACTCACCAGTCCTCTTAGCCTTAGAGGCGAAATTTCAGCCACATACATCGGCGCTAAACTGGCGTTTAAAGCCGTGTTTATCCCTATAAGCAACCTGTAACATTCAAGAAAATGTATTTTTTTTACAATACCTACATACAATCATACATGTTTAGTTTTTTTCGTTAATCATTTTTAATTCGTTCTCTCAACACACGTCCATACCATTATTAATGAGTGTTAGGAGATAGTAAAATGGTGGTTGCTTGATTTTGACAGTATTATAGGCCGACCGTTTAACTCGCGTATCGCCTGCGCGGTAAGAAGGGAGCGGGGGGAGATGTTAGCGGATGGGTGAAAGAGGTGCGCGGAGCAGAGAGCTTACGTCAAGTGCGGCAGTGCGCTGGCTGTGCTCGCACCTCGCAGCGCGCGGTTGGTATTTTTGTTACGGACGCTTGGACATTAACGCACAAGGTATACGACTGCCAAGATAAATCTCAAGATGAATCGCTCTTCCAGTTTTGCGAACAAATTTAACAAGCAAGCTAAACAAATAGCATACAATGTATATTCCTTTTTTAAAGCCAGAAAACAAGATCATAATTCTACAGAGTATCTTGAAGACGTAAACCTAAACAAACTACTGAAGCTGAATATTGTCTGCACGATCGCATCGTTTATGAAGAGATGGACCGATTTATTATTAATTTGCAAGATTCTGACTCCTCAAGCTACTCAAACAGTGATGATGATTCAAGCGATATGGATATAAGTGACGAATAGTCCTATAATTTTTTTATCTGTGGTTAAATATTTCTTAAACGGAGTTAATTATTGTTTTATGATTTTGTACCTATGAAGCTATTATAAAATATTTGTAAATCTTAAAAATAAATACTTAAAAAGATACTTATTATTTTATTCTTTACCAACAATGTCTATCTCGAGATAAATCTTAGGATTATTGACTCCGTGTGTAGCGTTACCCGCCCCCGCTCCCTTCTTACCGCGCAGGCGATACGCGAGTTAAACGGTCGGCCTATAATTCCATATAGAAGTTACAATATTGTTGGTGCACACGCACAGTATTAGTAGATCAGTAGAGAGTCACACAAGTAGGTACAGTAGGTAAGTAAAGAAGCGCGCGACTTGTCGTAGGAGAATAGTAGGGTAGGGCCGGCCGGCCGCGGCGCCGCCAAGGCCTCACGGTGCGACGCGTAACAACGAGCAAAAAGCGGAGCTTTGCGGAGGCTCGCGAAGTTTTCTCACCCAGATTTTTTTATTAAAATAATGTTATCTAATAGATTTATCTTACTGTAGAATATAGGTAGCTACTATCAATAAAGTTTTTTTTTTAATATAGGTACCAGAATCTATAAGTACTAATACTAATTACTAATCTATACCTACTAATATATAAGCTGAAGCGTTTGTTTGTTTGCTTGAACGCGCTTGAAGACTTGTGTGGAAGATGCTTGTAGTACAGACACCGCTCTTTTTGCGCTTGTCTTTATTTAGGTTTGAGTCATATATTAGTTGGCTATGTTGCTTCATTAAGATAGCTAATATAAAGGACTGCCTTACCGTTAGAATATCCCAAACCTTATAGAGATCGGTAGTAGGGTATCGAAACGGCAAGCCAGCTCCTACCTTTAAAACAGCTCTTTGAGCCCTTTCCACCTCAAGTAGGTGCACTTTACCTGCACCACCCCATGAGCCAATGCAATATGTCATTGTAGAATGGCAGAGTGCGTAATAGACCATTTTTATGATACGTAGTTCGGCCACATGTCTTATGGTTTTAAATATATAGATCAACTTGCGCAGCCTGGAGACTAGTAGATTAATGTGTGGCTTAAAAGTGAGCGCGTGATCTATATGTACTCCAAGATATTTAATACTATTAGTTCTTTGGAGGGTCGGCCATGGACAATTCGAGTTCACCGAGTCGGCACAGGTGTGTGCAGTGATGTGGAGACTTGTGGAATGCAGGAGGTTTATTTTGGGTGCGAAGGTGATATACTTCGTTTTATCCATATTTTGTCTCAGCCATTGACAGACCTTGTCAAACCCAAGTTGTTCGTTATGAAATGTTTCCTCCCAAGTGTTTCCGCTAAAGAAAAGAGCTGTATCATCAGCAAATGTAAGTATTCTTCCCTGTTGGAGCTAGTTGACAAAGATCGTCGATGTACACTAAGAACAGTGTGGGTCCGACGACACTGCCCTGAGGAACGCCATATTGAGTGGTGAGCTCATCGCTTATCCACTGACCAATTTTGACACGCTGTTTCCAGCAGCTCAGGTAGTCCGTAAATAGTTTTAGTGGGAGACCTCTGACACCTAATTTTTCCAACTTCTTAATAAACAGGGTAGTCGAGACCGTGTCGAAGGCCTTGGCTAAGTCCAAAAAGACCGTCATACACTTCCTTTTCTTGTCAATGTTGATTACTATAGAGTTGGTGAGTTCATGAACAGCTTCGTCAGTGGACTTGCCAGGGCGAAAACCATATTGAGCAGGTGATAGTAATGCGTTAGACTCAAGGTGCCAAGAAGACGCTCTTTCATAAGTCGTTCTAATATTTTAGAAAAGGTGGGAAGGATTGAGATCCGCCTGTAGTTAGTAATGCTTGATTTATCGCCTGCTTTGTAGATAGGTTTGATGAGCGCAGTCTTCCACGCCTGAGGAAAGATACCAGTACTAAAGGCAAGATTGCAAATGAAAGCCAGAGGAGGTGTAAATTTGTCTTTGTAGCGCTTTACAATAGAAGGAGACAGTTGATCGACTCCTGCTGCAGCATCCTCTCTCAAGCCGAGTATTAACAGTGTAATCTTTTTCTCATCAGTGGGTAGAAGTACGAATGAGTTTGCCGGTGATGCATCGGTATTTTGGTGGCAAAAAATTTGGCTGTCACATGCAATCTTATCCGCAAGAGATTTTCCAACGTTAGCAAAAATTTATTCGCCTCATTGACGCTATGTTTTGGGTTGCCCGTTGAAATAAGGTTAGAGGAGTGGTCCACTAGCTTTTTTGTTGAACAAATGTTGTTTATAGTATCCCACAATCTTTTACTATTATGTTTTGTCTTTTCAATTTCCCTTTTTTCATAATTTCTTTTTTGTTTTTTTAAAGTAACTCAGTTTATAACGTGAACCCTTCATAGTGTAGATACAGTGCGCACAATTTATTTTAGAAACTAAAGAGTTTCCATCTAATGAAATCATAAAATAATATACCATGTATGTATGTATTTATAAAAAATAGGTCATTTAATAATAATAATTGCAACGTGCGTTAATCTTGACTGATGCCGAAACAGTTTTTTGAGAATTTTATCTATGAATGTCTGTTTATATTTCTATGCTACACATTAATACCATGTGAATACATTTTTGAAATTAAGTAATATAAAGGTCAGAAATAAGGTATTCAAAGTGTATTAAAAATATGGAAAACCAGAATCCTTTTTTCTATGAGATTTTTCGAGGTAGCATGTTGAAACCTGGAGAGGACAACGTCTGTCAGGTCAGCTAGTATCTAATATAAATTATCCACTTACGTTTAAAAAAATTCAATAAGCTGTCATGAGTATTAATCGCGCATCTCACAAATCTTACATTTTCTCAGGGAGTAAGTAGTTCCTGATAAACTAAACTATCTCTTGTAAAGGGTAGACATAAAAAAGGTGTACCTAATAGTAGTTTAACTAATTATTAGACCTGTTACTCTGATCCCCATATTATCTAAATTGTTTGGAAACTTAGGGCCACTTGCACCAACTTCTGAAATATGTTTAAATTGAATTTAAGTCCAAAATGACAATAGAAAATTGTGTTTAAATAAAATTTAAACACATTTAAGAAGTGGGTGCAAGTGGCCCTTAATGTATAGTCGTATAATGAATTTCAATTTATTATATAATTAAACGAATTTAAAGTAGAAACCCCGTGGGAGATAGGCGTGAGTGTATGTATCTATTTAAAGTAGCTAATTGTTGAGGAACAAAATGGGTTTCAGAAAAACAAATCTACAAATTCGCATTCTTACAGTGATTTCCCTGAACATATTTGAAACAGCCATGTTTGTCAAAAAATCAAAAATATTTTCTAAAACACATGAACACAAAACATACCTCTGAAGGGACAAAACTAAACTAGCTGTATGTAACAGTTTCTGAGTAGGTAGGTACACAGCAGTGTATTAGAATAGAATACGTACCCTCCCAATATGATTATTGCAGGGAATTCGGCATATTTAGAGATGAGTACCAGCAGAATTGCGGCGAACACCAGCTCATCATTCAGCAGTAAACTGCGTTTCCTCCCAAACCTGAAAAGTAAAGAAGGACATACAAAACAACGACGGCAAATCGACGATCGACGACAAATCCTAAATCACGCAAGTGAAGTTTGCAACGCAACTTGGATATGTCGTAGTAGAATTGTATTATTATTGTATTATATATTATAATATTGTATTATTATTGTATTATATATTATAATATTGTATTATTATTGTATTATATATTATAATATTGTATTATTATTAACTGCCTTATTAGCCAAGTGGTCAAGAGCGCGACTGCTACGCTAGAGGTCCTGGGTTCGATTCCCAGGTCGAGCAAAATGTTATTGGCTTTTTCTATGAAATTCCCAGTAGCAGCTCGGAGTTAGGAATTTGTG
Organism: Acronicta leporina; assembly: GCA_947256265.1. Classification (NCBI taxonomy): domain Eukaryota; kingdom Metazoa; phylum Arthropoda; class Insecta; order Lepidoptera; family Noctuidae; genus Acronicta; species Acronicta leporina. The sequence continues at coordinate 1,747,965 of OX366538.1, forward strand.
CCCGGTTAATGGCAATAGGCTCGCCCCCTATTACATGGGACTTAAACTACCGGCGAACTGTGGGTGCACATTAGTACGCCTCTGCCTAACCCCTCGGGGAATGACTTATTTGCAGTTACGATAAGCGTTTTATGTAAAAAAACCTATGACATTTAGTTATATTTTCACAGATTTTTGCAACCAAATTTAGTTTTGTCGGGGTGATTTTGGGACGAAATATGTTTAAATTGGTTAGGTTGGGTTAGAACTGTTATGAAACGATGCACGAGCCGAGCGAGCGAAGCGTGCGGGGTGCGAGTGCGAGTGCCAGAACTGAAATGTAGCCATAATTGTATGGAAAAAAATTGGGTTAACTGGACGAGCATAGGCTATTGTTACCTATGCCACAGAACGCCCCTAGCGCTGAATTTTGGACCTGAAATCTACCATCCAACATTTCATTTCACGATGAAATGCTCTGATTTACAAGACTTAAGAAAAAGAAGAGAGCTTAATATCAATCCGCTATATTGATGAATGCAAAACCTTCATTCCATTCCGCGTGTTGAAGGTCACCAATTATGCAAAACTGCTGAACGGATTTGCAGATATTTTACTTAACAGAGCTGTTTTAGGCTAGTGTGGATTCAATCTCTAGTATGTACCTACTTATGATGAAATTAAGTAAAAATTGAAAAATTGGAGATGGAAAAAAAGTCAGACATAACATAGGTAAGTACTTACCTATATCTAAACCCTTGAACATAGGATTGAATATCTGGACAGAATTACAGAAAGCTCCTGTGTTGAGTTGAGAAATAACCCCCTAGGTATCAAAAAAATTAAAATATAGATAATATCATGCATTAGTAGGTACCTATCCAACCGTAAGACTTTCGATGTCTTTATAACGCCCGCGGATATTAGAACATTTAGGTACAGATGATATCCAAAAACTGCTTTGCAAAAACTTATAATCTAAGATAATGGACTTTGTTTCTGTCATGTTACGAAATAAAGTGGTTACCTCATTCAAATCAACACAGCACTACCTACTTAAAAATTACAACTACCACCTGCAATAATCTATGTTTCCGACTAGGTAGGTAGGTAGGTACCTACCTAACACGGAAAATGTAAAGATTAACTTTTCCATCGTCTTTTAAATTCAAATTAATCCAATAAGTACTTACCTACTATTTGATTATTTTATTTTTTATATCATTTTGACATAATTATTATTCCCTATTTTATTTAATCAATCACTAAAATCTCGGACATGATCAGTTTGCTTGGCCAATTGGATAACTACAATGCATGCAAATCATTTGTTTGTTACCCCGAACAATGTAAACACAATTATAAAATATAAATAAGCGGCGGTAGCCTAATGGCTAGGGCGTCGGACTTGCGATCATGTGGTTGCCGGTTCGAACCCCACCCATTGCACTACCGACGTGAACCCACTCGTAACACAAGCATTTAGCTTAGCACGAGGGGTTAACAAGAATACTAGTACCGTAAAATGCTGCAACTTTGCCAAGAAAGCCCAATTTTGCCTATTTTGTTTCAATTACGATATTTCTCGTTTGCTTAGTTTTTTCTTATTTTCAACCATTTGGTAGTAATTTTACATTATTAGGGCATCATATTTTTGTTTTTTAACAATGATAACTCCATTGTTCCTCGGTCAGTAGTGCGATAAAAACCGGTGCGCGTGGGTGAAAATTTTTAGTGTCCTGTGACTTTTGCAGTTTTAGCTGGAGATAAGGTGTTTTCAAGCAGACATAACGTCCCAAGGTAAGAAAATACTGTCTATTTTCCGTATTGTTTGATATTTCTATGAAAAGGATACCATTTCATCAAAATAACTTAGTAGGCAATGTTGTGAACTGTTTTAGAAACTTGAGTGATACAACTTTGCCTGGGTCTAGGGTTGTCACTTGTCGGATGTTATTAATTATGTATTTTTTAATATGATTTCATTGAATCTGTATTTTGTACTTACTGCTAAATGCCTCCCCGACGTTCGAACAGAATACAAATTATTAACGATTTCATGGCTTACATTGTGATTTTGGCAAAGCGTATTTAAATATTTTTTTAGTAGCAGCCTGGAGTCTGGAATATGTTCCCTGTATAAGCAATGCGGTTACAACCACCCGATTTACAACCACGACGCCTATCTTAAGAATGTAGTGACTAAGAAGGTGGCAATAGACTCGCCTGCTATTACAAGGGAATTAAAAAACATAACTGGCGGAATGTGGAAGTATCACACACCTCATAGTTATTGAATTGTGTTTTGTATTTTAATAAGTCTTCATTTTATAGCAGTTATATGAAAAATGGGAGACAGCAAAAGCGTAGCAGGAGAAAACCACGAGCTCGCAATTATGCTGATTACCTACTCAGCCGAAGTTTTAGAAGTTGCTGCGGATCTCGTGCTAAATTAAATTTTAATACTTAATTTCCAAAAAAGCATTGAATTTGTGATTTATACTCGTAAGTAGCAATATGTTTAATTTTTGAACAAGTTAATAAAATTATGAAAAAAAAATGTTTTTGTTTGGGACTACCGGACAACCCTACAGTCAACGATATTTTTGTATGGAAAGTTTGTGGTACCTGCTGCAACTTTGCCTATTAGCTGTGAAAAAAAATATATTACCTTTATTGCAATTATCTAATTGCTGTGCCTAACACGGAGTCATGTGCATCCGGAAAAAAAAATACTGAAAAAGATCAACATTTTATTTATTGAGATATCCTTCTAGGCAAAGTTGCGTCTTTTACCTACAACTTTGCCTACGACTTTAAGTGCTTTTTCTTCACAATAAACAGCATGATTTAAACAGATTTGGGTTCTACCTGGCAAGATATAAGGTCTGTTTTCCGACTTAAACTCATTAAAAGCCATAATAATAAATAGGTTCAGATTTACAAACAAAAAACGTCAAAATCCAGGCAAAGTTGCAGCATTTTACGGTAATGTGTGACCCACATTGCTAGTAAGCTTTTTAAAAAAAAAAAATATCCCACAATCGTATATCAAAATTCTGCACCAAAGATAAATAAAAATTATGTCAGTTTTATGTTTTACAAGTGCATTTAGATGGATACAAGGTAAATATACAATGTTTGTCTGTCCGTCTGTCCGGCTGTTTGTTCCGGCTAATCTCTGTAAGGACTGATTTTGACGGGACTTTCACTGACAGATAGCTGATGTAACAAGGAGTAACTTAGGATTTTTTTTAATATCACGCGGACAAAGCAGTGGGTAACAGCTAGTTCATTTATAAATCTGTAAGTTATCTATACTCTATACTAATATATAAAGCTGAAGAGTTTGTTTGTTTGTTTGTTTGTTTGTTTGCTTGAACGCGCTAATCTCAGGAACTACTGGTTCGATTTGAAAAATTCTTTCAGAGATAGATAGCTCATTTATCGAGGAAGGCTATAGGCTATATATCATCACGCTAAGACCAATAGGAGCGAAGCACCAATGAAAAATGTTTCAAAATCGGGGTTTTTTTTCCTTTTGAGAGCTTCCGATGCGTGCGCTGCGTAAACGGTTAAAGTTTCGCAAAAATCATATATGACAGAATTGTTCCTCTTTAAAAGTTCTAAAAAAAAGTCCGCGACAGCATATGTCTATCTTTTAAGGTTGGCTCACTATAACCTTTTTTATGCTAACTTTGTTCTAAAATTCCAAATGCATTATTTGCGAAGGTGTTTTTATAAACATGATATTAATCCTTATCCAAATAAATACGTTATTCATCAGAAGTATTTAATTTAAAACAAAAGTGCCCTTTACATCATTGGATTTCAATGAATATCTTAGGAGATATCGCAGTTTTAAAATAACATCGCAGCAAAATAATGATCAAGTACCGCGCGCGCATTTATTCGGATTGAAAAATTATTTCAGTGTTAGATAGCCCATTTAGTGAGGAAGGCTATAGGCATAAATATCATCACGCTACGCGGACGAAGTATATAAGTATATAAAATAAGTATGTCTCACCTGTTAGCCATAATGCCGCTTAGGAAACCACCGATCATACTGCCCAAGTGGAACATAAGGCCCGCTATGAACTTTATCACTTCATCATCGAAACTGTCTGTCTGAAAAGGAATCTTAATTAAAGTACGAAGGCTGCCTTTTAAGTTTTGTCGTTTGAAGAAAAAAACACAACTAGAACCTTAAAGTACTTTTTATTGTTTTTCAAAGTATTCACCACGTAGCTTAATACACTTTTCCATTCGCTCAAACCAGTTATTATAACATTGATTCCACTCTAAAGTGGGGGTGCTCAAAATGGCTGACTTGAAAGCGTCGACTGCTTCTTCACCGGACTGTAAACTTTAACCACGAAGACTATTCTTAATTTTAGAAATTGTAAAGAAATCGATAGGGCTTAGATCAGGACTGTAAGGAGGATGGTCAAGAATTTCTACTTTTTCCTGCTTCAAATACTCAATCGTTTGACGAGCGCTGTGTGAGCTTGTGTTGTCGTGGTGCAGGATGATGCGTCGCTTTGAGTTAGATTTTCGAAGTGCGGTGATGACTTGTGGTAAACAAACTGTGGTATACCACTCGGCGTTAACCGTTCTACGATCTTCAAATGCAATAGTCGCAACATGGCCGGTTTTTCAAACGTACATGGCCACCATCTTCTTTGAAGTGCTTCGAGAACGAACAACTTTAGTCGGCTTTGGCTCGTCTTGAAAGACCCAGATTGTAGATAGTTGTTTGGAATCAGGATCGTAGGCATAGATCCAAGATTCGTCACCACTGGTGATGTCGTAGACGTGATTTGAGTCTCCTCGGTTGAACCTTTGCAGAGTTTTCTTACACCATCTGACGCGGGCCGCCTTGTGATCGTCGGAAAGCAGATGCGGTATCAAACGGCAAACTAGCTTACTCACACCAAACGCTTCATGCAAGATCTTCTGATTGGTTGTCCCTGAGATGCCCAATGTAGCCTCTATCTCTTGATACGTTACATGACGATCTTTGAGAATTAGTTGTCTCACAGCAATGATGTTATCTTTAGTGAAGGCGGATTTTGGGCGTCCTTCGCGAGATTTGTCACTAACACTAGTATATGTACTCTAAATACCAGCGTTCGACAGTCCGCAGACATGGGGCTTCATCACTGAACGCAGATGTTGTTAGCTCTTCAAAATACTGAAGCCGTGTCAGGCCTCTACTATTGCCTAAATTATTGCACGAACATTTTCCTTAGAAAGATTCATTTTCGTACGTAACCTGACAGATTCCAATCGACGCTGTGACTAAACAATAGCATTAATCCTAACACTTTCAACTGTTTTGAGATTCAAAATTTAAACACATTCGAATATACAACAGTTCCAAATTCAAAATTGCCGGGAAATATGGAAACGACAGAACTTAAAAGGCAGCCTTACGTATTGTAGGGTGAACATTTGGAAAATATTAGAACGTCATTTACCACATCCCAAAGTTAAGAATGCAGATGTTTAAAAATACAATTATTTTAACCCTTAACCAGGCCCAAGAAAACCGCTAAAGCTGGCAAGTGGTTTCTATGGATTTAAATTACTATTTGCGTCTTGTATGACGTGTAGTCAGTGAAAATTGGAAAAATGAATGGAAAAGTAAAGAAAATGACGTGGGAGAACAAAATCCCTTTGCCTGGCAAGAGATAAAATCGTGTGGGAAAATATAATCCGGTGCTTGGCAAGATAATGGAGAATATTACTGTGACTATATAATATTTGAAACTAAAATTTATTTTAGATGTTCCGCAAGGGAGCAGAACGCGCTCGCCGTCACGATTCACCGGGAGGCGCTAAACTAGAAGAGGCTGCGGCGGACCTCATCAAGGATAGGCTAGCGGATCTCATAGAGACGGTGGTATGTGAGGGAGTCCCGGGCAGATGCCTGTGCTTCGCAACCTCTGGTCTGGTGGCAGAAGGATTTTTCCTGGTAACACCGATGACGGAGGAGGCGAGGGACTGGCTGCTGGGCTGCGACTTCGCCGCATATGACGGTGTCCCTGTGAGATGCGCGTTGCTAAATAGAAGCAGAGTAGCGGTGTGGATACCAACCACCAGAAAGATGCCCGCGGACCATTTGAGGATGATTAAGGGCCAGAATGACTACAGGACCGAACTGAGAATATCCGAGTGGACACTCCTTCACCGGGAATTGCAGCCCCTGGGCATGCGCTTGGTTTTGGGGGTTCCACGGGATATAATCAGTAACGACCCTGGTTACGTCTGGCTCAATTTTCTAGCCACTCAGGTCCAAACTAGGCTGATAAGGCCAAAAACACGAGGGGCAGAAAAGAGGCCAACGCACACAGGCAAGGCCACACAGACGAACAGCACATCGACTACGGATGGGGGCCCTGGAGGCTCTTGCGGAGGAGGAAGACTCCCGGCGGGAGCCCCAGGACCCGAACAGATAAATATCGGTGAGGTGTCCGACAAGCACAGCCTAACTCACGACCCGAGGCCAGTACCGCTACCGACCGCCAAAGATGAGAGCACTAGAGCTCAAACCGAGGCGGCGAGGCGGCTGGACCAATCGGAGAGTGAGTCAAGCTAACACATACATAAAACACACAAAAACTCAACCACAAAAGACAGCACACACAATACAAACAACACACACATGAACACAAACACACACACACCACCTTAAGATACTTCAGTTGAACTTGCACCACTGCCGTGAGGCTACGGCAGAACTGTGCCGATATATGGCTGCAAACGAATGTCTACATCGCTTGCAGCCATATATCGGCATAGTTCTGCTCTGCTACAAGAACCATACACCTACAAGGGATGAGTACTTAAAGTAATGATGAGCTGCCACTTCCCCGGCTGTAAAACTTATCAAGAAGAAATAATGATAACTGCAAACCAAGGCGAGTAGCCCAAGCCGAGGTTGAGGAAATCATAACAGAAGAATGTATGAATTGGAGTATATAGCAACCTTTCAACCATACAAGGCACCAGGCCCAGACGGCATACTCCCCAAGATACTACAGCAAGCATATAAATATATTAAGAAAGACTTACTAGCCCTATTCAGAGGTAGTGTGGCCACAGGCTACATACCCGAGAACTGGAGAAAAGTCAAAGCGGTTTTCATTCCAAAGCCTGGAAAACCGACATACCAAGAAGCAAAGTCTTTCAGGTGCATAAGTCTCTCATCTTTCGTGCTAAAGACCTTGGAGAAAATAGTAGACAGATATATTAGAAACAAAGTGGAAAGGCAGGAGGGCAAGTCCACTAATCCTTGGATAGGAAATGTACTAAGACACAGAGCAATCCAGGCAGAACTAGGTAACAGAACAGTCACAGTAAGAGCGGTGAGAGGTTTTCCACAAGGTGGCTGCATCTCGCCGCTTCTCGGTAGTTAGTTTTGGTGCGTTTACTTACAGTTAACAGTCGAGTGGCTCCTATCAAGCCGAATACAATTCCACGGCTTGAGCTTTGCTGGTGGTTTGCTGGTGATTGACTCACTAGCCGCACCAATTAAAAGTACCTAGTACATTTTGGAGTGATTCTACAATATTTATTTATTTATTCAATAACCAACTTATACTTACAGACTATTCTACACGTACAAGTTATAGGTCAGAAGTAGATAATTATGTCATGCATGTACCTATCAAAAGAATGTCATAAACATAGTACTTACATTATGTATTATAAATTAAATTAAATTTTGAAAATAAAATTAAAATAATCAATACAACATAAAAATATTAACCTAAGACGGAGAAATAGTACTGGGAGTGGCAATGGACTCCAAGTAATTATTTGCTGTACTCAGAAAACTCAGTTCAGTGCTTGTAAAGGCATCTAGGGATTGCTGGGGTGGTTAAAAATGATACCAAGTAAGCTGCAAACATTTGTACGCTATCGTGTAGCAGAACTAGTAGAAAAAACCAATGCTAATTGTACCTGGAGACATGTTCCTACTAGTCTTAATCCAGCTGATCTTATATCTCGAGGAACTAATGTAAGTCAAATTCATAATCATAATTTATGGTGGTCAGGACCTATTTTTTTTAAAGCAGGATATAAGTAATTGGCCTTCTTTTCCAACTCCTGTAGAATCCCTACCAGAAACTAAAACTGAGGTTTCTTTATTAGCTACTTCTGAAACTACAATACATTTAATTGATTTTAACCGATTTCAATTGGTTTTTCGCAATTTGTAGGTCTATAACACATTCTAGATTCCTAGCTGTAGTAATTGCGGCATTAGCTATACAATATTCACAACTGCAACACAACCAATTGAAATTTGAATTTGGCGGGCTCAGGTGAACGATCACGGCCTTAACTGGGATAGACTGTAGTGTTGGCAACTCAACAACCGGTAGCAGCCACCCCAGCGCCTCTTACCGGATGACAGTGATGATTTACCTAGCTACTGATAGTTCAAGAAGATAAAAAGGCTGGACACTCACGTAAAGTATTTTAGCTCTTTGTTGCTACCCAACTTCCCCAGTGTTGCCTTCAGCCTAGTTAGTCAACATCAGAAGTAGGACGCGAATCTCACGCCACGGGTAAACGTGGGAGCGGAGGCTCTTCGTCAAGCTCCAGTACCAGGACACTATCTCCGACACCAGGACGGAATGTCCAAGGTATTGCATAATGAACCGAAACTGTGAGTGATCCAAATTCCATTACTTTGAACTTTATAGGTACGTAATTTTGATTCACTGAATGATGTTATAGACCAGCCCTAGCATAATTCAGTCTTATGCAAGCCTACCTTTGAGTCATCTGATTAAATGACTCGCTATAATGCTTTAAATAAATGTTAAAATTGTGGTGGTAATCATAAAAGTATTCAATGCGCTTTCAATAAATGTGATTATTGTCGTAACAGAGGGTACCTACGTAAATACAGAAAAACGTTTATTTCTAATAAACTGACTAAAAGGGATTATATTTGACACTGGTAACAACCGTTTACTATTATTAGAATGTTTAACAAATAAACTTACTTAGAAATATATCGAGCTACCCTCACTCGTTATTATCCAAGAATGTTTTATTACAAAATTATAATTGTGGCAATAACTCCGCTACCTACTTTGAGAGATATAGATGTCTGTATATACCTATGTGATATCTGTATCCTAGTTCAAATATTTTGTCGTGTCTCCTGATAGGTACTTTGTAAATCATATTTGACAACATTTTTAAGAAAGCTGCTACTGATTTTTAAAGTCTGATCGGAAAGAGCTTTAGAGCTACGCAGTGTTTTCTTGTTACAAGGCAAAACTACCGCCATTGGCGCGTTCCTACTAATGTGAGATTGCAGATTTCTGAGCAGCGATAACGTGTAGGTATGGGTGCGCCTAATGAGCTACACTTGGAGGTCAACCCGGAGTTCGGTAACTTCTGGAGATTCAAGGGAGAAGGAGTTCAAGAAGATAAAAAGGCTGGACACTCACGGCTCACCCTCTTTCTTACTTCGTATTTCGTATTTCGATAGGGATATGTAAGCGTTAAAGTATTTTAGCTCTTTGTTGCTACCCAACTTCCCCAGTGTTTCCTTCAGCCTAGTTAGTCAACAGCAGTGGCGGCTCGTGAAAATTTTTCTTGGGTGTTCACAAATAAATATGGCTCTTAAAAAATATACTTCAACTTGCTAATCTGTGCGCTATACTGGTATCTTTGATTCGTCCATTAAATTTTCTAATAGATTTTCGATACCCGGAATCTAGTACCTACCTACCTACTGTACCTACGAATACCTTGGCGCTCGATAGATGCCAATGCACTTCACATAACATAGGTTTATTACTAATTATATTACTAAGAATTATGAAATCGAGACAGCACATGTTTCTTCACTTTCATTGAAAGGTGCGCTAAATCATCAACACCCGTTTTAATCCATGCAGACTCACCTCCACCGCCGGCGGAACCAAACACAAGACACGGGAAACAAAACAATTTGTTGGTTTTTTCACAACCACACAACCACGGGGTTTTGATATATTGTTCAGGTTTAAAAACACGAGTGTAGGTTTTAGTTTTTGTAACACATTTTTGTATTTAAAACAATGTTCGGCCCACTTGCTTTCAGTTCGAGACGTACCTACCTCTTAAGTCAACACAGGTTTTTTTAAAAGATAGGCAGGTACACTGCATTGATCCATTTTATTCTAAATACTTTTTATTTTTACACAAATATTGCACAACGATGTTAATCATATTCATTCGTAAAGTGAATTTGTAGTCGTACTGACGTTTATTTGTTGACATCAAACCGGCAACAACGCACGATGTCGTCGCATGGCGCCGCCGGCGGCGGGCCGCGCACTATCGAGGTTTGGCAACGTCGCGCTAGAGCGCCGCTCCAGATTTGCCTAATTTCTCATACAAATCTTCCGTTTCACGCGCCGAGCGGGCTTTCTCTTTCGCACTCATTGAATTTCGTACAAACCGTTGCACTGTACTTTGTTTTCATATGAGCGCCGACTACCGGCGCACCGCGCTATCCACTCAGTACATCTTAACGCCAAATTTTGTACCTATACTCCTTTCTACTGCGTAATTTCTTACGTAAATTAATAATTCCAACAAAATGTGTTTTTACCAACATATAAACTTAGATAAAAAAAATACATTTTGTTGAGTACTTAAATTTTTTGGGAGTGCAGCGCTCCAGCGCTCCTTAGGACGAGCCGCCTCTGGTCAACAGTAGGTACATATTATGTATTGCTATTTAAGTATATGTCTAAAGAACGTTTAACAATTACTTACAGCTTGTGGATTCCCGAAAACTACTGTATTAATAGAGCCATGTTGCAGAGCTGAACAAACTGAAGAAGATGTTACAGCTAACACTAGCTGTGCGTACCTCAGCTTCTGTGAAAATATACCTACGTCGTTAGTCTATACAACTTGTACATGTACAAATTAGCGCGTCCTGAAAGTAGTTTGTTCAGAATCGACTACTGAATCAATTACACTGTTTTTTTTTTATTACGATTACGATTAGCCTATTGTGTCCCACTGCTGGGCAAAGGCCTCCCCCTCATGTCTCCATCTACCACGATCTTGTGCTCTTTGGACCAAATCTGCACAAAAGTTTCTTATTATCTATATATATAAAAGAAAGTCGTGTTAGTTACACCATTTATAACTCAAGAACGGCGGAAAATTGGTGGAGAGGTAGCTTAGAACCAGGAGACGGACATAGGATACTTTTTATCCCGTTCCCGTGGGATGTGATGACGGACAGAATTCCACGGGGGCGAAGCCGCGGGCAGAAGCTAGTTAAGAATAAATTAGATGTCACTTTTGGTTCGCTGTCAAATAAGTAATTCGGAGTCAGTGCAACCTCTGCTAATAAAAGATGGTGCCCGTATTTGGTGGTTTCATTATCAACTACAAAATACAAAATTAATAGTTAGTCCATACAACTTGTACATGTACAAATTAGCGCAAGTCCTGAAAGAAGTTTGTTCAGAATCGACTACTGAATCAATTAACAATACCTGAAACTATAATATACAATAAATAAATAAATAAATATTCTGAGACATTTTTCACACAGCACCATCTAGTCCCAAACTAAGCAGAGCTTGTACTATGGGTACTAGACAATGGATATAATACTTATATACTTTTTTTTTAAATACATACTTATAATACATAAGAAACACACCCAGACGAACACAAACACTTATATTCATCACATATTTTTTTGTGTCCTGTGGGAATCGAACCCACGACCTCATGATCAGCAGTCCGGTACTCGAACCACTAAACCACAGATGTCGTCAAATGCTGTAGAGATGAGAGCGTTGAGAAGTATGTGTGGGGTAACTTTGAAAGAGAGAGTGAGAAACAGTGTGATAAGGGAGCGGTGTGGTGTGAAAGAAGGTGTAGTAACAAAGATTGAGAAAGGTATGTTAAGGTGGTTTGGGCATGTAGAGAGGAGGGGTGAACAGAGATTGACGAAACGAGTATAGGGGAAGGTCTTGTATGTTGGCCCGGTTTTTTGTTTTTAATATTAAAAAAAATAATGGATCAATTTAGATCTACCTAATGTACAGTCAGCGCCAAAAGTTCTTATACCTATGCAGAAAACTGGTACTAACTTCTCAGGTCAGAATTTTTTGGTTAGTAATGATGTAAAAACGTTTTGAAGATTGCATCGTGTTCGGCGACTTTTGGCGCTGACTGTACACAAATCCAAAGATCAGTTCAATATCTACGTAATAAATGTAAACCCCTTTTAATATATGTACTCAAAAATATAGGACTTATAGCCGCTTGAAAAAAAATGGGCAAACTGACCAAGGTACAACATACCCCATGTACCTTGGACCCCACGTATTGTACCTTGGACCTACTTATTTGAAATGGAAATAAACACTCTCACCATCTATTAATCATTTATTTTCTTTAGAAATAATGTTTTAACAATCAGTCAATCATGTTAGCACTCAACATTCTTAATAATCAGTCTTTTACTTAATAATTAAGTAGGTAATAAAGAAAATATTATAAAAGTTACAACTTATCAGACTTTTTTAACATCTTATTATGTAATTTGAGCCTTAAATCTTATTATTTTCACTTTCAGTATTACATGACTTCTATCGAAATACTCATTCAATTAAATTAAAAATTTAAAAAAACCCCCGACACAAAAATAAACCTGAATCCCTATAAAAAGAAAAAATAATCTTGAAATTATAACCCTTCGTAAGTACGTATGAAGATTTTTGATTAAATTTTGTCGCGTCGGGGGACCGCTCTCTAATTATGTGAATCCTTTCCTTTCCTTTTGCTTCCCGAACGTGAATCGCGCGAATTCAGAATTGATGTGGATGGCGCGTACATCGCCGCGACGCGCGGGAGGGCGTAAAGTGGGCGGAGCGTAACATATTCAAGTTTGGCGACCCGAGCGGGCAGACACGCGAGAGCTAGAGAGCGGTCCCCCGACGCGACAAAATTTAATCAAAAAACTCAGACTCAGAATCAGTAACACATCAGAATCAATACTCAATACATTTATTGCACTCCACAAGTTAAATTGATGTTACAATGGTATAATATAAGAAACATGTGTGGGCCTTGTCGGTACGGCAAGATGTAGGAGAGAGGAGGAAGTTTTACATATTTTATTATTTTAATATTTTACTTACTTATAATAAATTGATATTTATTGACCATTATATTATTATAGGTAATTATTAAGGTGCGCTTACTATAGTTAGATATATTACTATAATTATTTTTATTATTTGATATTCTATTATGTAATTATATTATTTTATTAGGTATATGTTACTGTATGTTTATTAATTACATATTATTGTAATTATGGTCATTATCATTATTATCAGTTTCGATCATCAAAAGAAAATAAATTAAATATCCTAGATATTATTATTATAAATGTATGTCATGCTTGTTCATATATTCTGATAATGGCATATTTTGTAGTTTTCCGAGAAAGTATTTTCTGATATTGATAAAATTTTATTCCTCTTGTTGTGACTTATTATGTTAATTCTATTAACCATTTCATTTTTTATTATTTGCGATTTTCCTGTTCTGCTTTTTTGTTGAGTCAGCGATGGCGCCATCTGTTATCATTTCACTAGTACCAATGTTGAGGCCAAGGTCTATAGATGCAGCTTGTGTTAATTATGTCATCATATAATTTGCCTGGATTCATTGACTTCTTGCTATTCTTTGTACTAGTTGATTTTTTGTGAGGCTCTGAGAATATTTTTTGCAAGTCTTTGTTATTGTCTCTTTGTTTTTGTAATACATGTTGTAAAGTGGTATTCTCCTCGGAAAGTCGATCAATTTGAATGTGGACACTAACTAAGTCACATTTAAGTTTAAGTATTAATTTCTTCTTTTAGGTCTTCTATGTCGCTATCGTATCGTATCGATAAATCTGGTAAGCTAAATCTCCTGATCTCAGAATTAGTGGAGGCGAATGAGAGATTCAGTGAATCATTAGCTAATGTTTTATGTCGCCTTAGTGTTAGTTTTCTTCTTCCATCATGAAATTATGGTAAATAAAGAGAAAGCAGTTAAAATATGTATTAATAGTTGAAATCCTGATAGTATAGAATTTAAAGCAGCGCCATCTGTACGTAAATCTTAAAAACGTTGACGGTGATCAATAATATTAAATCCTTGTAAGTTCACCACTCGGCGCCAGATGTCGCTCTCTTCAAAGTAGTGTTTTGAAAAGGACTACTGTAAGTAGCACTAGTAGCAGCGGACCTAGCACGCTATCTTGGGGTACTCCAAATTCATTACGTTTCTTCAAGTAGTTTACCAATGTACCACCAAAACAATAAAAAAAAATTAACAAAACACATTTCAAATTCGATTGTTTTTCTCTTAAATTTCCGAAATGTTCAGAAATTACTTATTTTCTACCAAATACTAAAATCTTTTTTTAGTGGTATCCCTAATCATTGATTTTGCGCCACTGGTGTCAAGTAGCGGTACTATATTGGTTCGTCTATTCAGCGCGCAGTGCCGTGCTGGCGCTAGTTGTCGAACATTCATTAGAGTCCAAAGGTCAATTTTAAAAGTGTTTTGAACCGGCACATAATGTTGTTGTTTTTTTTTTTAATACGTTTTATATACACAGTCACCAATAATGTCACTCGTTAATTATAGTTATTGCACATATCTTCACTTATCAGCAATTCAAGTACCTGACCTTTTTTTGTCAATTGTTCGGGCCGGAAGTGTTTGAGCACTTCTGTTTTTATAGTTGAATAACGTTATACGATATATCATATCGTAACTAAAACTGATAATTCTTGATATAACGATTTCGTTATTTTATAATAAATTTTTTTTGCGAATTTTTTTGCAAATTTGCTGACGTACATTTGTTTATTTTAACCTTTTTTTTATTTTCTATAGATTTTGATTTTAGTTCAGTAAGATAGCTTATTTAATAGCGATTCAAACGATATACAATTCATATACAGTTCGCATACAACAGTTTCGAGATATCGTTATCTTAATGACCCGCGGCGGACCACCCACGTCGTTTGACAGATGACGTAACAGATGAGTCATTATGCGATGCGCAAAATGGCCGTAACATCTGAGGCAAAGATTCGCCCGAAATTAATAATCAATCTTAATCCAAATTTTGCTATCTTAAATGGTAATTACAATCCATTTTTTGAATAAAGCATGCCAATATCCAATCCGTAGATTGTATTTGGAATCTAAAGAATCGTCCTATCCGTGGGAGGACAGATCAAAGATTAGAGATTGGCCTCTGTTCGAAAATGCAGAATGTGCTTGCCAATAACCTATCTGCCCGTTTTGATATCTTGTTCGATCAGTCAAATCAATCAGAGATTGCTATCCAAGAGATTCCTGGGATCAGTAGTGTACCGATTAGATTTTTTAAAAGAAAATGGCATTATCTATTTTTTCTAGTGATAGTGAAAGTGATTTGGAGGTTCTAGAACTGTTATCCGATTGGGATAGTAATACTGACAGCGACTCTGATGGAGAAATTCGTGCGGCTTCACGGGGATATAAACGCATTAACTTTATGCAAAGTTTGGATGACGCCGAGTTCACCTTTAGATTTAGGTTAAATAAATCCACAGTGCAATCTCTATTAACCCAATTGATGCCGTTCGTCCGTGTAACCTCTGCAAGGTAAATATAAATAATTATGCAATTATGCTTGAAATCTACCTACTAACATCTTCAAACGGTATAAGATATCTACCTAATAACTGCTTGTTTCAGGAATCATGGAGTTTCGCCTCTTCATCAACTACTATTGACACTACGGTTTTATGCATTGGGCACTATGCTGATTTCGGTAGCCGACTTTGTTGGTGTATCCATATCTACAGCAGGTAGAATAGTGCGTGACATATCATCAGCAATTGCCAATATGTATGATGAATATATTATTGTTCACCAACAAAGTGCAGAAAACTTTTACCAAATTGCTGGATTTCCCCGAGTTCTAGCTGCAATTGATTGCACTCATATACGAATCCAGTCTCCATGTAAGTATTTTATAACATACATTATTTTCTAAATAAAGACTTGGTCTTGAAGTATTTACCTACATTACTTATGATGTTTTTAGGTCATGTAGTAGGTGAAGAATTTAGGAACCGCAAGGGATATTTTTCCTTGAATGTTCAAGCTATCTGCGATGCTGATTTAAAGTTTATGAATGTGGTAGCTCGTTGGCCAGGTTCTGCACATGATGCCACAATATTTAACAATTCAATTCTTAGAGGTATTTTTTATAACTTTATATCAATTGCCTGGTTATCCCTACTAATAATATAAAAGATTTGTATCTTTGTTGGTAATGCATAAACTAAATAACAGTAAGGCTAGTGTTTAATGTTTTAGGGAGGTATATTACTAAACAATGCCCTTGTTTACAGCTCAATGTGATGCAGGTCAGTTTGGTAACCGGTGGATGCTTGGTGATAGTGCTTATCCAAATAGACCATATTTATTAACACCACTCCTAAATCCAACTACTGAAGGTGAACACCGTTATAATGAAGCACATATTAAAACTAGGAATACAATAGAAAGGTACCTACATTTTATTATATACTTATTTTTTTTTTATATTTGAAATATCAGGATTACAAAACAAACTTCTTTAGGTCCCTTTAAAGACTAATAAGTATTGATTAAATCATACATAAAAAAAAAACTTGTATTTGCAGAACATTTGGAGTATGGAAGCGGCGCTTCCCAGTTGTGGCACTAACAATGCGTTTATCACTGCCCAAGGTTCAAGCAGTAATAATTGCCACTGCAGTGCTACACAATATTTGTAGAAATAATAACCTTGAGGAAGTTCCTGCTGAAGTTGAGTTGCCACCAGCAGATATAATTGAAGACTTGCAAAATATGAACGTCCAAGACTTCAGTGAAAGAGCATCCCTAATTAATAATTATTTTAGTTAGGAGCTTTCGTAGGAGCCCTCACAGGGCATTAAGATTATTTAATCAATCATTTTAACAATATGACCAACTTGATAAACTTGAGTGCCTTCAAAACTTTTGTTTAAGGTTCATATTTGGGTTACGCAAATATGACCATGTTTCTGAATTCCGTGTTAAGCTCAAGTGGTTACCAATCCGCCGTCGCCGGAATGCTTATATTCTTTCTCTACTATATAATGTTCTTTTCCTTCCATCTACCCCACGTTTGTGGAATGCAAGGCAATCCTAAGGTTTCCTGGAAGAAATTGCAGTTGGCGATAAGGCCGCCCATTATATGTTTTTTGTCTCAATATGTCCTGTACCATGTTTCATTTGGTGTACAATAAATAAATAACAATATGACCATTATTTTTTAAATAAATGATTGATTTCTAAAATATGTCTTTCAGTTTTATCCTTGACATTTCAATTTAAGTTGTAGCTATTTTATACTTACTTAAGGGTATGAAATTAAACATATATGTACTTTTAAAATTTATTTAATTTTAAATTGATTCAATATCAGGAAATAAAAACTAACACTTCTTTCTTAATTATTCTTATCTGAATTTTATATTATTAAAATTACAAACTTATTACTATTAATTTCATATTTATGAGGCAACGAGAGAATATCTGTATTTGTAATGAGAAATTCTTGTTATAAAACTAAAAAATAACTAGTTTTTATAAGAAATAAATTTCTTTAAAGCGAACACAAGTAAACATACCGAAACTAGCGTTTGCCATCGACTTTGTTCACATGGTGGTTGTTGTCAGATATCGTAGAGGATACAATGAATCAAGCTACTGCTCAAAATAACGTTACGTAAAGTTTCATATATAAATTTCCAACCTCCATTTTTAATGGTGGACTTTTTAGAAATCCTTAGTCCTATTATATCATATTAGACCTATGTCACTTATGGAATGTGTGTGCAAAATTTCATGCTTCTAGACCCAGCAGTTTCAACTAAGTTGATTGATCAGTCTGTTTCAGTGTGTTAGTTTCTTATTTTATTATATACTAGCTTCTGCCCGCGACTTCGACCGCGTAGCGTGATGATATATAGCCTATAGCCTTCTTCAATAAATGGGCTATATAACACTGAAAGAATTTTTCAAATCGGACCAGTAGTTCCTGAGATTAGCGCGTTCAAGTAAACATACAAACAAACTCTTCAGCTTTAAATATTAGTATAGATAATTATCATATACCACTACTGCTTCTTTAACTTTTCTAATTCTAGTTTTAATTTTTCTGTTTCCAACAGCAGTTTTTCATTTTTTAATTTCAGTTCAATGTTTTTCAATTTTAAACTATCATTTTCTAAATTTAAATTATTTAATTTTGAATCTACCCATTGTTTTTTTGCTGTAAAATATTCAGCTATGGCGATGTTTCTGGTAGTTCTGGTCTCTTCTGATTTTTTCTTCTTCACTGGAAATATAAAATTAATTTAAGATGAATAGGCAAACTCACATTGTAGAACTATTTTGCATTACCGCCTGGGGATTCCAGAGAAAAAATACTAATAATAATACACTTTTCCGTTTGATTAGAAACCAATATTACTATTAGTGATAACATACATTGTTCACGACCAAAACCATGTAATGATAATAATACTATTTGTACGGTTTATGTATGTACATTGAATGATAAATGATACGAAGAGGATAGCTGGATTAAAGAGTTTATTGCTATTGATAGTTCTAGAATAATAATAAAATTAAGTTAATACACTGATTAATGATTAATATTGATAATTATTAAGGATAAATACTAAATGATATTATGTGAGTACACCATACGCTTGCTGACGGCGAACTGCCGGTGACATGGCCGAATGGCGCGATGCAATAAATTAGGTAGGTACTGACACAGCAAATGTACGGTCATTAGCCCGTACATAATCGTTACAGGAATGTTTTTATATGGACGATTATTGTGGAGGCAGCCATTCATTAAAGCAAGCTAAGCAGTTGAGAAATGACCTAATACATCTTTTGCAATCGGGTGGATTTAACTTAAGAAAGTGGACGTCTAATGAACCCTCGTTACTACTAGGTCTAAGCAAAGAGCAATGTAATCAGAAAACATTTGAATAGTCAACAAAAACACTCGGCCTTGGTTGGGATCCGCAAGGAGATAAATTCATTTTTCAATGCAATATCCCAACATCCAATAAAATACATACTAAAAGCATATCCTTTTCATCTTCAGCCAATTGTTTTAAACACATCATTGCTAAGAATGGGGCTGGTTTTGTCCCGTAGGTTACTGTGGTAAGCTGATAAGGTTTTACAGGTTGATTGTCTGATGATCGCCATAATATTGTTACGCCGAGAAGCTATTAGAATGACGTGGATGGGTCACGAAGGTTCTGGATAATTCGTAGAAGCATGTAGAATATTCGAAAGAAAGTACTCGAATACGTACTCACGTAATAACAATAGCTCAAGGTCGGGTTCAAAGGTCAATGCCCGTAAACAATAGACGCTCAAGTACCTACTCGCATTTTGTAGGCTTTTCGCCATTGTTCGATACTAGAATCTTCGTGACTGATATAAATAGCCGTCGTGAGGGTCGGCTAGTGCAGTTTAGTTTTGGACAAGGTGAAGTGAACATCAAAGTGAAGACAAGTGATTCTCAGTGTGACAGTACAGTGCGACAAGTAATAGTGTAGTGATTTTATTTGTGATTTCTGTTGTGTGTTGTCAAGTTTATTAAAGTATTTGTTTATTTCGGTAAAATTAGCGTTAATTAATTTATCCCGAACCCCAGCTCGTAACATTTGGTGTCAGAAGTGGGATAAATTATGCCGGTTTTGCCGAAGGATGATACGGATGGTATCCGTACCAGAAGTCAGCGGCAGCAAGAGATGGACCAGAGACGATTTGGAGATTCTCCGGCACTTCCTGCGGATCATCAACAACCAACAATAGACCCAGTTGCTGGTCCATCTGGAACATCTTCAGCACCAGCCGTTGACCTGGCAGCCTTGATGGCAATGTTGCGGGAGCAGCGGCAACAGGATAAGGAAGAACAGGCCCGCCATCAGGAGGAGCAGGCCCGCCGTCAGGAGGAGCAGGCCCGCCGTCAGGAGGAGCAGGCACGCTTGCTGCGGGAGCAGATGCAGCAGGACAAAGAGGAGCAGGCCCGCCGTCAGGAGGAGCAGGCACGCTTGCTGCGGGAGCAGCGGCAGCACGATAAAGCAGAACAGGCACGCCGGGAAGAGGAGCAGGCCAAACGCCAAGAGGATCAGATGCTCCTCATAAAAGACCTTCATGGGACTCTCGGCAAACAGCTTGGTGTTATGAAGCAACAGGTGGAACAGCACGAGACCCGTATTTCTAAAACTGAGGAACAGATTGCTAACGTGACAAAAGCGTTAGGTGATCTAAAGGCAGGAAACGGACTTGTGGCTTCCGCGGTTGCTGCTCCCATAACATCCTCGCTACGTGGATTTAAAGTGCCACCTTATGACGGGACCTCCTCATGGTCGGCATACAAAATGCAGTTTGAAGCCTTTATGGAGTCAAATGGATGGGACAAGGGCCAGGCAAAGACGGCCCTCACCCTATGCCTCCGCGATCAGGCTTTAACAGTACTGGAGGCTCTCGGCAAGGAGATGAACTATGATCAGTTGATTGAAGCATTGGACTCTAGATACGGCGACGCCCATCTAGAATACGTGTTTCGTGCCCAGCTAAAGGACCGGGTACAGCGTGGTTCAGAGACCCTACAGCAGTGGGCCGTTGAAGTTGAAAAGCTGGTCCGGAAGGCATACCAATCTACGCCTGCCCTTATAGATGGTAACCTGGTTCAGGCGTTCGTTGATGGGGTTCGTGACCTAGAAGTCAGAGCTGCTGTCAGGCTGGGACATCACAAGACGTTGAAAGATGCTTTAGCCCATGCCTTAGAAGTGGAGGCGGTCAGACAAGACCATCGAGCTCACCGCATTCGGGAGGTCGTGTTACCGACATGTCACCTCTGTGGGGAGAAGGGCCACTTCCAGGCGGGTTGCCCGAAGCGCAGCGAGGGTCATAGGGTTGGTGCAGCATCACCTAGATGCTACATTTGTGGAGAGAAGGGCCACCTCAGAGCTAATTGCCCAAAGGGAACCTCGTGGCGAGAAAAAACTCAAGGTGATAAAGTAAGGGTGATGAACGTCACCACCGAGGAGCAGCAGGGAAACGAGTAAAAGCCAGGACTGCGGGGCGGGTGCTGGCTAGTGTGAAAGGAGCCCCAAGGATTTCGATCTCACAAGCCCATGACGGGAACAGCCTGATCATCAGAGGCGAAATCAACAGAACACCCTGTAAGCTGACATTAGATACTGGAGCTTCTCGCACGATAGTTAATTCCCAGCTGGCACGTCGGGTCCTTGGGGACTGCGTCAGTGATCGCGAGTGCATACAATTGGTAACAGCTACTGGCCAGCACATATCCGTCCGAGGCGAGAAGGAGGTGGAATTGAAGTTTGGTAACAGAATATATCGGCATAATGTCATCGTTGCCGATATAGTAGATGATTGCATTCTGGGATTGGACTTTATGCGAAAGCATTGTTGTGAAATCGACGTTAATCAAGGAGTGTTGAAGTGCGGTTCGGAAGAAATTTTCATGGAAGGTGCAACAACAGGGAAGGTGTACTGTCTGAAGAAAATAGTTCTTCCTCCTAAGTCGGAAACAATCGTCCCAGTCGCTCTGCCACAGAATACCGGGCAGAAAAATCGATGTGTTCTCATAGAGAGGTTGGACGATGACTTACCGTGGAAGATGGCACGAACGTTGGTGAGAGCTAGCAGTGTATCAGCGGTACGCATACTCAATTCAGGCGATAAAGAAAAAGTTATCAAGAAGGGCACATTGATGGGTACTTGCGAAGAAGTAGCTTGGATGCGACGTTGCAGTGATCAGTATACTGATAATAACGTTCGAAATCCAAAGTTTAACGTTGAAACTCTTTTAGAAGACTGTCGAAATGACCTGTCTGATGAAGAAGCGATCAAGGCTAAGAAGATATTGCTCCAGTACGCTGGTATTTTCTCTACAAATGATGCCGACATTGGAAAGACAGGACTGGTGCAGCACAAAATTAATACTGGCAACGAGTCACCAATACGTCAGCGACCTAGAAGATTGCCAGTTGCGCGAGAGAAAGAAGTTGAGACCATGATTGAGGGAATGGTGAAGGATGGTGTGATAGAGCCTTCATCTAGCCCATGGTGTTCTCCGGTGGTCCTGGTGAAAAAGAAAGATGGCAGTATGCGCTTTTGCGTGGACTATCGAAGATTGAACGACGTTACGAAGAAAGACAGTTACCCATTGCCAAGGATCGATGACACGCTGGATACCCTGACGGGTATGAAGTGGTTTACAACCCTAGACCTAAAAAGTGGTTACTGGCAAGTGGAAATTGACCCCAATGACAAAGAGAAGACTGCTTTCTCTACGGGAAAGGGTCTGTGGCAGTTTAAAGTCATGCCGTTTGGTTTATGCAATGCTCCTGCTACGTTTGAGAGACTTATGGAACTAGTGCTCACTGGTCTGATTGGAGACGCCTGTCTGGTCTACTTGGATGACATTATCATCGTGGGCCGTACGTTTGATGACCACATTCAAAACCTCGAACGTGTGCTATCAAAAATCCGAGGAGCCAATTTAAAGTTAAGTCCGAAGAAGTGTTCATTCTTCAAACGTCAAGTAAGTTTTCTGGGGCACGTAGTGTCGGAAAAAGGTGTTGAAACGGATCCAGAGAAGATTGTTGCTGTGAAAGACTGGCCAGTTCCGAAGGATAAGACGCAAGTCAGAGCATTTCTGGGTTTGTGCTCGTACTATCGACGGTTTGTGAAGAATTTTTCGGACATTGCGAAGCCTTTACACAAACTGACCGAGGAAAAGACACAATTCTGCTGGGATACAAACTGCGAAAGTGCATTTAGAGAGTTGAAGAAACGTCTGTGCAATACACCTATTTTAGGCTACCCTGATACTGAAAATGAATTTATCGTGGACACAGACGCAAGTAATACTGGAATTGGTGGAGTCTTGTCACAGCGAAAAGGAGATCAGGAAGTTGTCATAGCCTACTTTAGTAAATCATTGTCAAAACCGGAAAGAAACTATTGCGTCACGAGGAGGGAACTGCTCGCTATAGTTAAGACGTTGCAACATTTTAGCAAGTATTTATTGGGACGGAAATTTCACCTACGAACAGACCATGCTGCACTGAAGTGGTTATTGCAGTTCAAGAACCCGGAAGGACAAGTAGCGAGGTGGATTGAGCTTCTACAGGAATTTGATTTCCTGATCGAACACCGCAGTGGCAGATCTCACGGTAACGCAGATGCGTTGTCACGAAGACCTTGTCCGGAAATATGCAAGCACTGTTCCAGACAAGAGGCTAAGGAAGCGGTTCCCGTGAGAATGCTGAAAACTGACCTTAGTGACGAATGGAAAGAAACCTTGCAGCAGGCACAGGAGACTGACTCAGATGTTAAACCGATTCTCGACTGGATGAAAGCTGGTGCCTCTAAGCCGAAATGGAGTGATGTTGCGGCATTGAGCACAGTTACAAAAAGTTATTGGGCACAGTGGGACAGTCTATTGATGCATAATGGTGTCTTGTGCCGTAAATGGGAAAATGCTAAGGGAGACAAGAGTCATCTGCAGATGGTAGTCCCTAAAGCTAAGGTGCCAGACATCCTACAACTTTACCATGACGGATGTTCAGGAGGTCATCTAGGAGTAAAAAGGACTTTATTGAAGATTAGAGAGCGATTCTACTGGATTCACTGTCGGGACGATGTTGAAGACTGGTGTCGTAAATGCACCAGCTGTGCAGCTGTAAAAGGGCCCCATACGCGCAGCAGAGGTGCATTGAAAGTCTACAATGTTGGTGCGCCCTGGGAACGAATAGCTCTTGACGTTGCGGGACCATTCCCGGAGAGTGAAGGCGGAAACAAGTATTTCATGGTTGTGATGGATTACTTCACAAAGTGGCCTGAAGTGTTCGCCATTCCTAACCAAGAGGCTTTGACGGTCGCAGATAAATTGGTTCATGAAGTCTTCTGTCGTTTTGGAGTACCCTTGGAGATTCACAGTGACCAAGGAAGGAATTTCGAGTCTCAAATATTCCAGGAGACGTGTCGAGTAATGGGTACTCATAAAACCAGAACCACCTCTTACCACCCCCAGTCCGATGGAATGGTTGAACGGTTTAATCAGACCTTAGAGAGATATCTAGCAAAAGTTGTGGGAAGTAAGCAGAAAGATTGGGATAAGCACATTCAGCCATTCCTTCTATCGTATCGGAGTGCAGTTCACGAAAGTACGACGGTGACACCAGCCTTCGCGAACTTCGGAAGAGAGCTACGGTTGCCTGCAGATCTCATCACTGGTATACCTCCAGATACTCCTCAATGTGTGACTGATTATGCGAACGACTTGCGAACCAGAATGAATGAGATATATGAGCATGTCAGACAGTCGGGCCAACAAACTTCTGAGAAAATGAAGACGCGTTATGACCGAAAGATGAACAACAGAGGCTTCGATGAGGGCTCACTAGTGTGGCTACATAACCCGGTGCGTAGTAAAGGAAAGTCACCCAAATTACAGGCCAAATGGGACGGCCCCTATCGAGTCGTGACTAAGATCAACGATGTCACCTACAGGATACAGAAAGGAACAAGAGGTGCACCGAAGATCGTTCATGTGGATCGTTTAGCGCGTTATTACGGATCAAATGATGCTCGGGACGAGCATGTCTTAGGAGGGGGCAGTGTTACGCCGAGAAGCTATTAGAATGACGTGGATGGGTCACGAAGGTTCTGGATAATTCGTAGAAGCATGTAGAATATTCGAAAGAAAGTACTCGAATACGTACTCACGTAATAACAATAGCTCAAGGTCGGGTTCAAAGGTCAATGCCCGTAAACAATAGACGCTCAAGTACCTACTCGCATTTTGTAGGCTTTTCGCCATTGTTCGATACTAGAATCTTCGTGACTGATATAAATAGCCGTCGTGAGGGTCGGCTAGTGCAGTTTAGTTTTGGACAAGGTGAAGTGAACATCAAAGTGAAGACAAGTGATTCTCAGTGTGACAGTACAGTGCGACAAGTAATAGTGTAGTGATTTTATTTGTGATTTCTGTTGTGTGTTGTCAAGTTTATTAAAGTATTTGTTTATTTCGGTAAAATTAGCGTTAATTAATTTATCCCGAACCCCAGCTCGTAACAATATTTTTTGATATACTTGGTCATCTTCGTGTACTCTGATTTGACGGTACATTTTTTCTATGTCCGCAGTATACACGAATTGATATTGTCTCCAATTTAAGATGAGTTGCTGAAGATCTTTTTGAAGATTAGGCCCTTTAAACATCACATCATTAAGACTGTAGCCGGTCGATGACTTGGCGGACGCGTTAAACACTACTCTTAACTTTGTTGTTGAGGAGGCAGCACGAGTGACCGCGTGATGCGGTAAATAATATCCCATTGTCGAATAGTTCTCAGTCGATAATTTCATATGACGTAATTGAATATATTCGTGCATGAATTCTTTATATTGTTGTTCAATATTTTTGTTGTTAGAAAACCTACGTTCTAATTGACGAAATTGTGCCATTGCTAGTGATTTTGATGATCCTAAGTGTTCAGTATAATCTTGCTTAAAGGGAAGTTGAACTTCATACTGTCCGTCTTCTCTGCGAATAGTGGTCTTCTTGAAGTGTTCTATGCAGTGATGATCTTCTGATGACATTGTACTCTGTTCTGTAATGTCTTCCACCTCCCAAAATCTTTGAATATCGTTGATATAGTTGACAACATTGATGTATCTGTGACGTTGATGCCTCAGTACTTCCACATAATTATCCATCCGTTTCGTATGTTGTGCAACCGGCATAGACGGACTGCTACCCTTGCGAAGGCCGTTTAGTATAAGTTCCGGATATATGTCGGACCCTAAAATGATGTCAACCGAACGACTAATATTGAAGTCACTGTCTGCTAATTGTAGCCCTTCCAAATGAGGCCAATGTTGCTTCTTAAACGTTGAACTAGGAAGGTTCTTAAGGGTATTACATTGCCCAATGACCTTGAGGATTTGGTCTTTGTGCTAGTATTTGTTAGTACGGCGCCACCGGCGGCGACATTTGATCGTACACAATAGAAGGAACTGAAGATTAGGCAAGAATACAGATGTGTCGCAGTATTGTCATCGAGTTTAGGTAAATTCTATGTTTGTGTGCGCTTTTCACGCACACATGGCTGCAGATCGAGCGTACGAGCCTATAAACAATGTTGATCCTTTCATTATTAAATTAATTTTCTAGTTTTATTCTCGTTAGTTTTTTTTGTATTTTCAATTTTGTTTTTAATTTAGTATATTTTTATACATACAATATTCAATAAACATCAAAACATAAAACTTTGAAGGCGGAAATTGGGGTGAAAATTGTAATTTTTGTAGCTACTCATCTTACATATAATAAGAATGTAAGTGAGCCGTGTCTGTACATTGCTTATATTTACAAAAAAACTAATTTGGGGGACTCAGAATCGGTAACACAATCCATTTCTATTATTTTTGGAACTTTTGTCTGTCTGTTTGTCTGTCGGTTTGTCTGTATGTTTGACCGCGCATCAAATGATAACTACTGAAGAGATTTGGAGGAAGTGGGCAGGAATTCATAGCCTGTTTCTTGGATTAACATTTAGGCTATTTTTAATTCAAATCGGTTCTCTCTATCAAAAGTTATTAACATTTTAACCATTGAAAACGTTGAATTTTAAAAATAACCATTGAAGTCAATTTATTTTTCAAGTATTTCTGTACTAGACTAGCACGGATCAAAAATTATAACAGAATTAAGTAATAAAATTAAAAAAATACACTTACAGGGACTAAATAAGATAAAACAAGAAAATAAAGCAGATCAATCAGAAACCATTATTGTCATCAGGAATTGATTATTAGTACAGTTATTCTAACTCTACTTATACAGGATATGCCGGGATATACATAGGATTTATCCAGCGAGCACAAGCCGGTGTAAAAACTAAATATTTGAATAGGTTAAAGTAGTAAACAAAGAATGACAACTTATTTTCTAGCGGACTAACACGACATCGATATTACCTCAATGAAATTTGATTCGATAACAGGTGTCATTTTGAGTTGACAATTTGGACAATTATTGTTTTCTTCTTAAAGCATCCAGCCATATAGTAACTCATTTTATAATGTGAAACCTCCATAGTGTAGATACAGTGCACACACTTTATTTGAGAAACTAAAGAGTTTCCATCTAATTAAATAATAGAGAAAAGAAGAATATACCATGAATGTATGATGCCGAAACAGTTATTTGAGATTCTTATCTATGTAGGTATGTCTGTATATTTCCATGCTTCACGTCAATACAATTTGACCAGTTTTTTAAATTAAGTAATTTATAGGTCAGAAATAAGGTAGGTATTCTGAGGTCAATGGCGCTAAGTGTATTACAAATATGGAAAATAAAATTTTTTGATGTGGTTACTTTAAACTTGGAGAGGACAACGTCTCTCAGGTCAGCTAGTTACTAATAAATACCTAGTGACGAGTTTAATGATTTATGGATTGGAAAATATTAATATAAATATAAATATTTTGTTTGTAATGTATATCATTTAATGGCATATTTTAAATCTATACTAATCTAAAAAGCTGAAGAGTTTGTTTGTTTGTTGACTTGAACGCGCTAATCTCAGGAACTACTGGTTCGATTTGAAAAATTCTTTCAGTGTTCGATAGCCCATTTATTGAGAAAGGCTATATGCTATATATCCTCATATATCTCCTATATCTCCTACTCGCGGACGAAGTCGCGGGCAGAAGCTAGTAAAATATAAAGCGTTATAATAAGCTACTAAATTACCAAGCATTGCGCTGTCTAAACTTGAATGCTTGAATTGCCGGCAAAAACATAATACCATAATAAATCGTAATCCAATAAATTGTGTTTTACTTACGATATAACTTGGTATTACGTTTGTATTAGAAATTCGGTGGCCGACTCTTGAGAGCTATAGGTATTATATTTAATGTCGCAATCACACGCAGTCGCAGTCGTAAGTACCTCGAACATAACATACCATCACGCCTGTATGCCCCGAAGGGTTAGGCAGAGGCGTACACTAATGTACACCCACAGTTCGCCGTTATGTTTAGGTCCCATGTAATAGGGGGCGAGCCTATTGCCATTAACCGGGCACAAATTTCAAATTCCGAGCTCCTACTGAGAATTTACTAAGCCTGCTTTTATTAATAAATATTTTTTTTATGTATATTATGTTAGGCCAATGTATAAAATAAAAATCTATCTACTTACTGATCTAATACTAAATAGGATATTTGCATTAGTAATTTTCCACTTGACTGTACCATGCGCACGAAAGCGGGTGCAACAACCTCTGCCCGGCGAAAAAGATTGGGAACTACTGTACGGTACGTTTCCAAAGGAACTATGTACATCCCAAGTACAATCAGGCTGTAGGATGTTCTGACGATGACTTTTCAATAGATATTACTGATGTCACCTTTAAGACGTAAATTCAGAATGTTAATGCAAATTTAGACCTGGCAAGTGGGACTCGCGGCGGCTTAGTGATCATAGCATCTGATTTATCTAACCAGAAGACGCAGGTTCAAATTCTGATCGCAGTCGAGTTTTTCCATCACTAAAATAACTTTATAATAATATCTAGGAATGTGCAAGAAAATCACAAATACACTTCTGGACACATATATTGGCCCACCTTAGAGTTTAGGTTTCGATGGCCCCTACCGAAATATGATTGCTAGATTGAACAAAAACTGTTGATGCAGTTTTAAACCTGATACATTTTACCATCTTTTTCGATCGTATTGTTTTAAATTTGAATTCAGAATACCATACGACATGGAGCTACGCCTAACAAGTCGGATATGCGCCTTGTTAAAGGCAATTGATTTTTGAATAAAAAACATGTTTTATCAAATAAAGGTTTAATTTAATAACGCGTGTTGCCTCCATGGGCATCTACCACAGCTCTCATACGATTAGGCATAGAGTTTATCAACCGCTCTATGAAATTTTGAGACGTACGCGACTCCATACGACATGGAGCTACGCCTAACAAGTCGGATATGCGCCTTGTTAAAGGCAATTGATTTTTGAATAAAAAACATGTTTTATCAAATAAAGGTTTAATTTAATAACGCGTGTTGCCTCCATGGGCATCTACCACAGCTCTCATACGATTAGGCATAGAGTTTATCAACCGCTCTATGAAATTTTGAGGGATCATCTCCCATTCCTCTTCTATGGCAGTTTTCAACTCCTGCATCGTCTGGGCAACTGGCTGACGAGCCCTAACACGTCTTTTTAGCTCGTCCCACATGTGCTCAATGGGGTCATGTCTGGGCTTCTGGCTGGCCAGTCCATAACTGTGATGTTCACATCCCGAAGATATTCCCTGACAATGCCGGCCGCATGGGCTCTTGCATTATCATGCATAAAAAGGAATTTTGGGCCCACATAGTCCGCGTATGGTATCACGTGAGGTTCTAAGCACTCACGAATGTACCTTTCAGCTTTTAATGTTGGCAGCCGTGGTCCTGTAACAACCTCAAGTTGAGTTTTGCCGCTCGCGGATATACCGCCCCAGACAGTCCATGAGCCACCGCCATAAGCAACCCTCTCTTCAAAGCAGCATTGTGCGAAACGCTCTCCCTTACGTCGGTAGACCTTCTTCCTTCCATCATTGCCATGTAACACAATTTTAGACTCATCAGTAAAGAGTACACGGCTCCAATCTTGCTGTGTCGAATTTAAATGACTGCGTGCGAAATGAAGGCGCGCTGTTCGGTGGGCTCGCGTTAGTTTGGGCCCATTAGCTGGCTTGTGTGGTACCATATCGCGTTCTTTTAACCTTCTCCGAACAGTTCGAGCGCTCACAGATACTCCGTGGAAGTCGCGAAGTTGGTTTTGTATCTCAATGGAGGTAAGGTGACGATTTCTCAAGCTGGTCGTCACGATGAATCGATCCTGCCTTTCAGTTGTGACCCGAGATCGTGGCCTTCCTTGGCGACGAACAAAGCCGCCAGTCTAGGTACCTCCGATAAACATTTCGGACCGCAGATCGACTTAAATTAAGTTGAGCACTCACGTTTCTTTGGCTGTGTCCGGCCTGAATAAGTGCCACAGCTTGGGCGGCGACTTCAGGTGAAGTATCCATAGATTATTGATAGAACCTCACCTTAATGTTAAGAATAAGTAATGTTTGTTGCAAAACCAAAGATATCAATCACTTTTTCAAGAATTAAATCCAAGTAAACCAAGATTTCTTAGTATTCGATTGTTTGATATCAACAAACAGGCTCCAAATTGTCTTTTGTTCCTTTAAATTCTGTGTTCGAAATTCAAAAAAAGACTATTGAATGAAATTGTGAATGTGCCAGGTTCAAAACTGCATAAAAACTTTTTGCTCGACCTAATATAAAATTTTAGCAAGGACCAAACGAAACTAAACATACAAGGTGGGCCAATAGATGTGTCCAGAAGTGTAGTTAACAGTTTCAAAATTAATAATTATGATTTTCGTAATCAGCCCCTGAGAATCCTTGAAATTGACACCCATATTAATTTATTTAACATAACATACCATCACGCCTGTATTCCCCGAAGGGTTAGGCAGAGGCGTACTAATGTACACCCACAGTTCGCCGGTATGTTTAGGTCCCATGTAATAGGGGGCGAGCCTATTGCCATTAACCGGGCACAAATTCCTAACTCCGAGCTGCTACTGGGAATTTCATCTCTGTTTCTGCTTCTAGTTCCGCAAACTTTATAACAGAACTCTTAACGGAAGCGGGGAAGAGCGATGAGCGGTGCAGCAGACGCGACGGCGGCACGGCGCGGGCGATTGCGGGGGCCGCGCGTGGACGAATGTACACGAGCATCGAGCGTCCAGGCGCGCGTGCTGCCGATAACTGCCGAATCCCTTCCGCGTATTTTGCGAGGGAGGGGCGCGCGGTAATCAAACGACAAACGTGTCACGACGAGTTCGTTTATTTAATTATTGTTTTTAGTTCACTATGCGCATCTCCGCGCCCCGTGACTTTGAGTAGTGACATTTTCAGTTGTTTTTTCTTCTGTTATTGTTTGCTTATTATCTAGTAAAATTGTACTAAAGTAGAAATTTAATAAAAAAAAAATGTAAAATTGTGCTTTTTTTTCATAGTGTTAGTTAACGCTTCCGTTTCCGTTTCCGTTAAGATTTACCTTTGACATCTGTTTCCGTTTCTGCTTCCGTTATGCCAGTTCCGTTGCATCACTAATAGATATAAACACTACTTTAGCCGACTAACACGCGTTTACTATTTTTTTTTTAAACTCGTCGCCAGTGGAACGATTAACAGAAACGCCGGTTGGAGTCTAACTGATTTATTTAAAGCTTACGTCTACCCGCTATAACAAAATATCATAACATTAAGAAATACCCACTATAATAATAATACAATATAATAATATAATAATACAATAATAGTAACTACTGTAACTAGTACAGATATTTTATTTGGAAGGTCGTTTTAAGAGGTCAGTTTACCATTTTTTTGTATCAAGAAAACTTTTCAAAAACGTGTTTTAAATTCAACGAATTTTTCCGGAATACGTTCAATATTAACATACATTTTTTTCGCTGTAACAAACTGTATGGATTTGGCTAAAACTTGTTCGAGATATGC
This sequence comes from Acronicta leporina, assembly GCA_947256265.1. Classification (NCBI taxonomy): domain Eukaryota; kingdom Metazoa; phylum Arthropoda; class Insecta; order Lepidoptera; family Noctuidae; genus Acronicta; species Acronicta leporina. The sequence continues at coordinate 1,779,753 of OX366538.1, forward strand.
CTATTTAGCTGTTGTCAGCGCCTTATAACGGGCGAAGCAGAGCAATTGCTTCGGCAAATACCTATTAGGTACTGCTTCTAATTATCGGTATGTTGGGCGCAGTTAGAACATAAATATAATAATAAACGGCATTTAGCTAATTCTATTTTACAGCGACTGTTTGATCAGAAACGTGTGAGTGTAGAGTCGGCAGTTACGTTAAAACATTTATTAGATACGACTACTGATTGTATGAGTGCTTTGAACAATTTGGGGATTGATGTAGCTTCATGGGACATTAGTTATTTATATAGTTTCATCCAAGCTCGACCAGGAAACCCGCAAGCAGTAGGAGTTAAAGGTTTCCTCAGACGAGTCAAAAGAATTACCAAATTTAGATCAGTTTAAAACGTTTCTTGAAAGTCGTTTCAGGGCTTTTGAGTTCATAGAACCTGAGAAGGCAACAGGGCAGTGGCGTGGCTGTTCCAGACCAGAAGCGAGTACTAAGGTGTTGTTTACGACACGCAGTTCTAATGTGACACAGACAGGGCAAGCTGCTCTGCGATGTGAACATTGTGGTGAACGACACAAATTATGTTTTTGTGCAGAGTGTGTAGAACAGAGACGTCAGTTCGTGAAAAATAATAAAATATGTTTCAATTGTCTAGGTGGTAATCATATGGTAGGTCAATGCAGAATCACCATGGCTTGTCGCGTATGTCATAGGAGACATCATACTCTATTACATACAGATAGCAATAGTTCAAATGCGCAGAAAGATCAAGGGGTGAGTCATAGTACAGGCGTTGAAGAGAAGCAGTGGATAGTGAGCCACTAGTTTCTTGTCTATCAACGAAGAAGATCGCTAGTTCAGGGCAAGTTCTTCTAACTACGGCGCTAGTAAAAGTTCAGACCTCTGCGCAAGAGTCTCAAGTAATGAGGGCTCTATTAGATCAGGGCTCACAAGCCTCTTTTATCACTGAAGCTGCTGTACAGCTTCTGCGATACTAGTCCGAGTCCGACTAGAGGTATTGTTTGTAGTCTGTGTAAAAATAAGTCAATTGTAACGAACTACACAGTTACGTTAGTACTACAATCTTTGACAGAGACCGGTTTTCAGCTGGTAATAAAGGCTTATGTTTTAAGCAATATTACTTCGTATCAACCGGAAGGACAGCTGAAACCAATACAATAGTTAGATCTAGAACCTTTGGTTTTGGCAGATCCACAGTTCAACAAGCCTAATAAGATAGATATCTTGTTGGGTGCGGATGTGTACAGTAAGGTATTGCAAAATGGTGTGAAGAAAGCTCCAAATGGATTCTTGGTTGCACAGTACACTAGCCTTGGCTGGATACTGTCCGGAGTAGCTCACCTGGAAAACAATAAAAGGAATAAAAAGAGTTCACGGTAATGCATACACAATTTAATGAAAATTACACGCTTAAGAAGTTCCGGCAAAGTGCAGACCAACCAAGTGATCAAAGAATACTTACAGAACAAGATCAAAAGTGGAAAGAGTTATTGGCCTCTACTACTACAAGAGCAGCAGATAAAAGTTATGTAGTAAGGGGTCCCGCGTGTGTTGATGGTAGCAGAGAAATAGTACTGAAAGGATTTCAAATGTTAGAGAGGATATTTTCAATGAATTCAGATCTGAAAGAGAGATTCACAAAGGTTTTAGAAGAATATTTACAATTAGCTCGTATGACAATTATACAGAAGCTTAATATTAAGTTCGGTATAGCTGTATACAAGGTGCGTGTAGTCTTCGACGTCTCCTGCAAGAATGATAAGGGTCGGAATGATCCTAACTGTGCGTTAGTGATAAGTCCTGAAGTACAGTTTAATTTACGGAATATTGTGTTACGTTGGAGAGAACATTATATAGCACTTGTCGCAGGTACGAGTATAATGAAATTGTATCTTCAAGTGACAGTCGCAGAAGATGTGACAGATCAAAGAATAGTGTGGCGAAATAGTTCTAAAGAAGAAATAAGATATTACGAGTTGTTAACCGTATTATGTAGTACTACTTCCGTTCCTGATTTATTCATTACTGTACTGCATCAGGTAGCATTGGATTATGGCAATGAGTTCCCAATCGCACCTGAAAGTATTAATTACTTTTTACCCGACTGCCGAAGGAGGAGGGTTATGTGTTTGACGTGTATGTATGTATGTATGTATGTATGTATGTCCGTTCCTATGTCCGCTCGTAACTATTCAACGGTGCAACCGATTTAGATAATTGATACCTCATTAGATTTGTCTTGATGGCACGAGTGTCACTGGGTACATGAAATTAAAAAAAAAACAAAATGGCGGATTTTATGCGCTTTAATGCGTGGGCTGAAAAATATGTGTTGAGCATTCCGTAACAGTATTGTATAAATCTTGCACAAGTAAATAACACACCTTAGTTTTAAATTAAGCGTCTGCAGATTTTTCGTAGTTTTGCACTAAAAATCCGGAAACAAGTTACGTAATTAAAATAACTAAAAAACCCGACTGCATAAAAACACTTTAAAAAAAACTAAAAAGACAAAAACAAGTCTAGTAGTCCAGACCTATGTAAAGTAATATTGAATAACTACACCATTTAAATGTTTTCATGATCTTGCAGTCGGGACCCATTACTGGGAATTTTAGAGACGGTCACGATTTTGAATGGGTCCCGACGGCAAGATCATGAAAACATTTATTACATGCATTATTTTTATATGAATGATTTGATACTAGAATTTATAATAATAGAAAAAGGAAAAGGTTTATTCAGAGAAATAAAAGATTTATTGCGTAAAGTTAGATTTAAAATACAGAAATGGAATAGAAACATTCAAATTAAAAGAAATAAAAACATTACAGAGAAGGAGTTGTATAAAGGTAAAAGTGAAGAGGAGATATTTGTTAGTACATACATACCATCACGCCTGTATTTCCCGAAGGGCCTAACCCTTCGGGAAATACAGGCGTGATGGTACATGGTGAGAGGCGTACTAATGTACACCCACAGTTCGCCGGTTTGTTTAGGTCCCATGTAATAGGGGGCGAGCCTATTGCCATTAACCGGGCACAAATTCTTAACTCCGAGCTGCTACTGGGAATTTCATAGAAAAACCCAATAACACTTTGCTCGACCTGGGAATCGAACCCAGGACCTCTAGCGTAGCAGTCGCGCTCAGGACCACTCGGCTAATGAGGCAGTTAGTTTATATTTGTTAGTACTAAAGTATTAGGACTTACCTTGTGCTGTAGCACAGCTGAATTCACGTTCACCGTGCAGTTCCCGTCGTTATCTGAAAAAGTAGCTAAAAGCAATATTATATCTGATATCGTGTACTTATCCGAGCTGTTTAGATGGATAGCAATCAGTATAATATTTTATAAGAAGATCATCATCCAGAAGCTTTGGTGTTGAGGTACTAGTTGGGATGAAGATATCCCAGTTTTATTAAAATAACAATTCAATACTTACCGTGTAGAGTTGTTGCAGCCACCGACATTCAAGTTCATGGGAGGGTTTAGATCATCAGATCATAGTAAGTTATGGAAGGCAGCTGCTAAGTTCATTAAGTTCCATTTTAAAAGAGTTATAGCAGATGCAACAGTTACTTATGGTAAAACTAGCTTCTGCCCGCGGCTTCGCCCCCGTGGAATTAGGTCTGTCATCACATCCCACGGGAACGGGATAAAAAATATCCTATGTCCGTCTCCTGGTTCTAAGCTACCTCTCCACCAATTTTCAGCCAAATCGGTTCAGCCGTTCTTGAGTTATAAATGAAGTAACTAACACGACTTTCTTTTATATATATAGATGAGTATGTTGCTCAGTTCACTCCAGGTTATTTTGTAGTTGGTGAACCGTTATTTACTGTTCCTGGTGCCATAACATTGAGTTCTATGAGTTCTTTAAACCCTTTTGACAAGGTTTTCAGTATATTTGACTAATTTAGTTCGTAGATATAATTATTTGTTCAAACTCCAGATCAAAGATCGGAACTTAGTTCTAGTGAGGGAATCGTTTACCTCCTGCTTGTTGGCAACTTGGTTGAATAGTGGAAAAACATCCTGGTTTCGATGGCATGACGCGCGTTGTTACCTTGCGCGCTAAGGGAGTTCTTCTAAAAAGACCTACATCAAAATTATGTATTCTGCCTGTTAATGATTGTAGTTATTAGAAGTTAGTTTTTTTACATTTAGTTTATAAAAATATTATGGAGTTATGAGTCTTCAAAAGGACAATGTATTTATTTGTCAGTTCATGATTTTTAGTTCAAGGTTTGTTTATGTGCTATGTATGAGGGTAGTTCATAAGTTTTGATATAATTTTGTTTTGGAATAATAGTTGCATCATTCTGTCAACAGTTTAGTATTTAAGTTCTGTATAAGGTTCAGTTTTGTTAACTTTTAATTTTATTGTTTACTTTTAGATCTTGTTAATGTCACTCACCAGAGATATTACTGCAGTTTAAGGGATAAGTAATGTTGTATTATTTTGTGAAGGACATTGATTCTTCAATAATGTCCTTGGTGAGCGTTATGTTCATGACAAAACCATGTAATAAGACCTAGTTCGAAAATTTAAAAACTAGCTATGTGTCATTGAGATCGCTAGGTTTGCCAGTAAAAAAATATAAGAAAAAACACATTATATTAATTTCATTTTCCAATAATATCTAGTTCAAGAGTTCCACCAGTTCAGAGATCAGTACAAGGAGTCAGAGAGAGAGTTCACAGTTCAAAAGATCACAAGGAAAATAGATTCGGAATCTAGTTTCAGGTGACCAAGGCCTAAACATACATAACTGTCTACTATACATATAATAAAGAATATTATGTATGTATGTATATTCAGTGAATATAAAAAGGACTATGAAAGAATTCACAATAGCTTAGTACAGAAACTATAATGATAAATGATATTTATTTCTGCAAATAGACCTAATAAAGGCACTTTTCCATGTCAATGATTTTTACAGTTCCTAACTGACAAATGAATGAACAGAAACACCTAAACATAATGATGTGTCTGTCAAAATAAATGTTATCATTTTTTTTACCTGTTCTAGGTGTATTAAATGTTAGCCTTTTCTTTGGTGTTATGCAGTCAATAACATCCAACCCACGATGCTCAGTGACCACTGTAGGCTCAATACCATTGTCAATAGGAAATGGTATTAAGAGTGGGCCCTCATTCACCCCCACCAATGACACCCTAGCATCCATTGCACCATCACCACTACCACCACCACCAGCAATTTCAGCTTCTACTTCCCTGTCACCCCCAAATGGCACCGTGAACCCAGTGGCTGTACTTCCCAGTAAACCGGTCACTCTGTCCAAAATATCATCCGGGGGTATAAATTCTGCAGGACCACCACCTGTCTGTAAACAGTAATACAATAGATAACATTACATTACCTACTTACTTGACTACACGGCAGCGAGCGCCGTTGGAAAAGACAAGTGATGGAGGTACCTAGGCCTACCTTAATTTGGTTCATCCTTATTTTGGAGCTACGTTTGCGCGAGTTTTTTTTTAAATTTTCCCATTTCAGACGTAACTGCTGCGGTGTCCTTGGGTAATTTGTTGCTGTGGCATTAAAACGCGCAGTCAAACGAACCCACTCCTCATTTTTTAATTTATTATTGCTGGCATTGGTGGTTTTCGTTGTAATAATTTTGCTACCTTCAATTAGCTCCAGCAAAAATTTAGTTTCCTCTTTTGTAAGAGGCCTTCCTTTTACCTAATAATGAAAAACAGAAATGTTACAATGTTACAAATTAAAAGGTACCTACCTACTGATGGATAGATACTTACGAGTTCTGAGTCCATTATTTTATTATACCTTTAGTTCTATGATCACAATACACAATACGAATAAATACAAGATAAATGTTTTTAGAAAATTGAACTGATAGTTGACCTGACCTTGACACTTCCGTCAAAACAAAAACATCGAAATGGACGTTCCATTTTATTTTTAATTGATTATATTTGGCTAAAATATGTTATTATAATGGCAATTTCTGCATGTTTTCAGGTGTATAATAAATTCTTTTATTATGAACATAATTTTTTAAGTAGTTTTACGCATGATTTATTTTTAAAACACAAAATAAACTATTGTGCAAATTAAGGATATACGGAACGACCAAGAGGGAAAGGATAGCCGGCAATCCGTAGTAAAAAAAAAAATCGGATAGCAGAGTTCAGTTATTGGCAAGCGGATAGGAGATCGATCGAACGATATGCAGCAATCCGAGATTGATTTTAATCTGGGATTGGAGATACATTATTAATTTTGGGCAATCAATCCTGTTCTAAATTTTGTTATCTAAGATGGATATTTCAATCCATTTTTAGAGAAAAGCGTGTCAATATTCAATCCATGGATTGAGTTTGCAATCTGTAAAAACAGTCTACCTTTGAGAGGACGGATTACAGCTCAGATTAAGTATTAAGCACAGATAAAAGGCACAGATAAAAGTTTTTTTTTTTACACGCCACACTTTTTTATATTTGCCAGTGTCAAGTATTAAAGTAATCAAGTAGAATTTCTATTATTCTCAATTCTAGAATTTCTAGTATTTCCCATCTTGGGATTATATTATGGCACCACACTTTTTGTGTTCGCCAGTGTCAAGTATAAGTTGTATAGTTGCCCCAATAAAACGGTAGAAACTTTATTGAGGCTTTGATGCAGTTTAGGAGTGAACCCAAAAAGTCACGATATTCAATTTTATATCATTTACCTACACTCTCACACGTTCACGAACACTTAATGGTTAATTATCCACCATAATTACACATTAAACTTCGCAGAAAAGCAAGTTTTGAAAATTAATATAAAATTGACAACGTGCACTTTACATTTTCCCGCCTAAAACTCAGATTAGAGATTGCCATCTGTTCGAAAAGACCATAGACAGTGATGCCAATTTAAGTGACTTTGTCGCTAGATTCATTGACTTTTTGGTACTTTAAGCGACTTTTTATTTCTCTATAACGACAAAAATAGTCTATCGACTTTATAGCGACTTTTAACGTCATCCATTCAATACCATTTTGTTTTCATTCACCTTAGGGCTGATCGTTTCGCTCAGCCCGCCAAATTCAAATTTCTACAAGACCTACACATTGCGAAAAACCAATTGAAATTTGAATTTGGCGGGCTGAGCGAAACGATCAGCCTTAGGTACAATCTATATATATCTTATATTTAGATAAAAGAAAGTCGTGTTAGTTACACTATTTATAACTTAAGAACGGCTGATTCGATTTGGCTGAAAATTGGCGGAGAAGTAGCTTAGAACCAGGAGACGGACATAGGATACTTTTTATTCCGTTCCTGTGGGACGTGGTGACAGACCGAATTCCACGGGGGCGAAGCCGCGGGCAGAAGTAAAGGCCGGTCGACAGACAAGGGGATATAAACCATCTCTTTTTTCTGTATTCTGAATTCTAGCATTTAAAGTAGGTAGGAGTTGCCGAGTTTGAATGTCTATTGAAATTAGTTTTTTTTTTTTTTATTAGGGCACCACACTTTTTGTGTATTTGCCAGTGTCAAGTATTAGAGTAATCAAATCATCTTTTCAAAGAATATTTCCCATCATGGGATTGTGTTATGGCACCACACTTTTTGTGTTCGCCAGTGTCAAGTATAATGTTCAGTTGCCACAATAAAACGGTAGAAACTTTATTGAGGCTTCGTTCGATGGAGTTTAGGAGTGAACCCAAAAAGTCACGATTTTCAATTTTATATCATTTGCCTACACTCTCACACGTTCACGAACACTTAATGGTTAATTATTCACCATAATTACACATTAAACTTTGGAGAAATTCAAGTTTTGAAAAATAATATAAAATCGACAATATGCACTTTTCATTTTCCCGCCTAAACTGATAAACTCCACGAAGCAGTTGTCTTATATGACACATGTGATAGGTGTCGCATGAAACAATGATTAATGATTTTCAAGAGTTGTTGACCAGAGTGGACATTAGGTACCTACAAATAACACATTTTCAAAATTTTATATTTTTTGAAAATTATTATAATGTTTACAAGATGAAACACCAACCGTCACCAATGAATAGTTGATTACCTAGTAATCATCTGTAACCAGCGCTCTCCGTAACTAGGATTGTCCATCAAAATTTCATAATATTGACTACAGGCTCGGCACAAAAAATACTTTCACATTTTACCTTTTTGGTTTATTTTTAAACAATATTAGAAACTTTCATTCCTGTCAACTTCAATGACGTCTGAAAACCACCGTAAAGAAGGGCATCAAGGTTTTAGGCGGGAAAATGAAAAGTGCACGTTGTCGATTTTAAATTATTTTTCAAAACTTGAATTTCTCCGAAGTTTAATGTGTAATTATAGTGGATAATTAACCATTAAGTGTTCGTGAACGTGTGAGTGTAGGCAAATGATATAAAATTGAAAATCGTGACTTTTTGGGTTCACTCCTAAACTCCATCGAAGCCTCAATAAAGTTTCTACCATTTTATTGGGGCAACTGAATTTATACTTGACACTGGCGAACACAAAAAGTGTGGTGCCATAATACAATCCCATGATGGGAAATATTCTTTGAATACTTGATTACTTTATTACTTGACACTGGCAAATACACAAAAAGTGTGGCGCCATAATTAAAAAAAAAAAAAAAAAGGGCATCAATAAACTGCCACTGCGTTAGCAAAGATGCATTGATTGCATGGGTGATTACTTCGATTAAACAAATAAAAATACATGAAAAAACATCGTTTAAAATTTTTCATACAAAACGGCAATTTTATAGGTAAATACCTAATATTTTGTGTTTGTTTCAGGCCTAAAAGGATTACCACAAAAAGTTTTAATTTTACATGAACAAGTTTATTTTACATTTATTTCTAAACTAGCTTCTGCCCGCGGCTTCGCCCCCGTGGAATAAAAAGTATCGGGAACGGGATAAAAAGTATCCTATGTCCACTTCCTGGTTCTAAGCTACCTCTCCGCCAATTTTCAGCCAAATCGGTTCAGCCGTTCTTGAGTTATAAATGGAGTAACTAACACAACAACAAGATTTTAGATAAACCCATGAGTTGCCACTAATGTCACGTGTCTGGCATAAATTGCCGTAGCCTTCGGCAGATTGCCATTAAAAAAAAAGAAAAAAAAACGCTCATGATTCTTTTGTGAACCGTTCAATCAAGCTACGAGCTATTAGAGCAGGACAGAAATTAAACTGCCCGTCTTTTTTGTACTATGACATTCTATTAGCAGGCCTGCGGCAGGGTTGATACTTTGACGTTTCTAAGAATCGTTCACCTTTTTTTTTGTATAGACTTTTCGTACCATGACGCGTTAACTGACGGCAGCAAAGCGTCTTTTCAACGTCTGCTAAGTCAAAATAAGCCATCTTGTTAAAGTTACTAAAGTGTGAACTTATTCAAAATTGTTTTGTCATATAAATTGATATTCGAGGTACTTGAGTACTTGAGCGAACCCGCGAAGTGTGTGTGACCGTTAAGATAAGAAAATTCCAAGGTAAGAAGTTGATGGTAAAAGGCAAAAAGCTAATAAAAATGAGTGAGTGACTATTCAAGTGTTTAAGAATAAAAAAAAACTATTTTTGTAGATGTGCGATGACTACGAAATATTTGAATATTTGGAGTCTGAGTATCGTATGGAAAAAAGGAACCGACGGCGGCTTACAAGGGAAATTAATAACCCTTTTGATTTGAATGAAAGGGAATTTATGAATCAATTTAGGTAAGACTAACAGGATATAGATAGTTAAGTACCCATTATTACAGAAAACTCAATTATTTATAAATTCATACTTTATAACATTTTTTACTTTCAAGGTTATCAAAAGATTTGGTACATAATTTGTGTCAGGATTTGGAACCAATAATAAAAACTAATCCTCAGAGATCAAGTGATTTAAGCTTGGAGACAAAGGTGAGTTGTTTTAGTCACTTTTGTAGTTATGTTAACTTTGTTTGCAACTAATGTAAATAAAGTTTGATATGTTGCATATAATCTACACAGAGTACTATAGGTACTTTATACATGAAACTACTTCAGAAGTTATATTAAAGATTTTTATTTTACAGACACCCAATGTAATGTAATCATTCCTTTCCTTAAAATAGGTTACCTATATTTAATGTTTGCAGGTATTAACAGCTATCTATGTTTATGCACATGGGTCATATCAAAAACCCACTGGGAGTGCTCAACAAGTTGCCCAGCAAACAGTGTCTGCAGTATTGGCAGAGGTTACTGCTGCCATTAACAATATAGAAATTAGAAATAAATATATAAAATTTCCCCAGACTGCTGCCGAGCGAGATGCAAATAAGTTAAGGTATTATTATTAATTAATTTTGATTAAGATAGCTAAATGGCTTGAGATACAAAATGTGTCCATACAATTATAAATTAATGTTACCAAATTTTGTTTGCAGATTTTATGAAAAGTTTGGTTTTCCAGGAGTAATAGGCTGTGTTGATGGGACTCACATAGCTATAGTTAGACCTAATGAACATGAGGAAAGGTATTTCTGTAGAAAAAATTATCACTCTTTGAATGTCCAATTAGTAAGTGAATTTTATAAGTACTTAAATTACTGTAAAACATAATAAAGTATTAATAAAAGTAAATTTAATATGCTAATGCCACGGTACTCCAAAACGAAAAACATATATTTAAGGGTTTTTTTAATTCACAGTCCAAGTCAAAATCAAAATGTTTTATTTCAATTAGACCATTAAAAAAGGTACTTTTGAAAAGTCAAAACTAGTTGCATGGGTCCAAAAAGTGGGTCTTATGGAGAAGAGCCAGCAAGAAACTACAAAGATACTCTTTTTTAATAAAAGTAATCACAATTACAATATTAAGCTTTACAAATAGTGATTTTATCATTGATCAATATCATTAAACATTATAAATTTAAGAATTTTATTATATCAACTTGCTTACTTCTTACTTTCAGATTTGTAATGCTGACATGGAAATAATAAGTGTAGATGCAAGTCATCCAGGTGCTAATCATGATTCCTTCATTTGGTCTCATCATCCTCTGAAACCTCACTTAGAGAATCTAAGCACCACAGAGGCATTATGGCTTTTAGGTAAAATATTTTAATTAAAAATATTAATAAGTTTAATTATAAATAATAAAAAAACTTAATAATATTAATTAAGTTAGATAATGATTTCTGAAATCCAGTAGTATTATGTACTATATATATTAGTATTATGTAGTACTAGTATGGGCCAAAGAAAACAACAACAAAAGTGCAATGGCTTACAATCACTAATCCTAAAATGTATATAATTAATTACTAATACTTTAGTAATTAATTATCTACATTTTAGGATGAATTAGTATTCAGTTCTAAGATTATGCAGTATTAACATCTGCACAGGCATCATAAATAATTATTAGTACCTACTAACTATAACATAAATAAACCAGAACAATATAGCCTCACATTGAACTTCATTTTCATTTATACTTTCTTTACAATTAAACAGAGTGTTGTTTAATAAAAATAGAATATTAATAAGAGAAAACAATAATAAGTAATATTTTTATCTTTTTTTTTAGGAGATTCTGGGTATCCACTCAGAAAAACGATGATGACACCAATTTTGAATGCAGAACCAGAATCTCCAGAAGCCTACTACACAGAAAAACATGTCCAAACCCGGAACATTATTGAGAGGACAATAGGAATACTGAAGGCTCGATTTAGATGTTTATTAGTCCATCGAGTGCTACACTACCAACCACATGTAGCTGGTTGTATTGCAAATGCCTGTGTGATTTTACACAACATTTGTAATGCAGCCAATTTATCTGTACCAGAACTCACAGAAGATGAGGTACAACAAGAAGCCTTCATGCAATCTGCATATTTGCCTGTAGCTTCAACTCATAGACAGAACCAAGAATTGCAGATTGGTATTGCTACAAGGCAGGATCTTGTTGCGCGCCTCTGGCAACTGCGTCAGGGTCACTTCTGAAAAAATATTGTGTTGATTAATTTGAGAGACACATTCATTTATATTTCTATTTCTATGTTTAAAAACTAAACAGACTTCAAAATTGTAATTTATTTCATTAATAACTAAAAAGTTTAATCTCTTAAAAAGATACGGTAAATCATAAAAAGATCAACTCGCGTCACTTGCATTCCTTGGGATTACAGACTAGTTTTAGTGTTTTAAATTATAATAAATAACAGACACAGTGACGCGTATTTATCGAAATTAATCAGGCATTACATAAAAATGCATGCACTGAACAATCTGTACAACTAATGAAACACTGTAAATAAAACAAACATAAATGTAAAATTTTAAGTAGGTACTTTTTGTAATCTATATACTAATATATAAAGCTGGAAAGTTTGTTTGTTTGTTTACTTGAACGCGCTAATCTCAGGAACTACTGGTCCGATTTGAAAAATTCTTTCAGTGTTAGATAGCCCATTTATTGAGGAAGGCTATAGGCATATATCATCACGCTACGCGGACGAAGTCGCGGGCAGAAGCTAGTGTGTTCAATTGTTCATATATGACTAAACTATACAATTTACTCATTTGGTCAAAATTACAACTAGTAACTACAACTGTGATTAAATAATTGTAATGTAATTATTAAAAATATATAATCTCACCTAGCTTGTATGTTTCTTAATATAGAAACTATTTCACCCAGACAATTTACAGCGCGTTCTATAGAACGGCTGTTGGCCAATTCAGCCTGTGATCTTCTTTCAGAAGATGCAACCAGCTGCTCTCTTGCATCTGCGGCAGACATCTGCTGTACATGCCGCCTTCGGCGTCTCGTTCGCCCCTGTTCGGATGTGTTCCGCCTAGATGAGGGTGATGGCTCAGCTTCATCAGAAAGCACTAGGCGCCTTCTTACGCTCTGCCCTGTTGTGCCCTGTCTAGATGGTGAAGGTTGTGGGTTTGTATGAACAGACACATTGTCACAAATAGGTGACTGAGGGTGAGTGGTAGGCGACAGTAAAAGAGTGTGCGTTCCTACAGAAGCCACAACTTCAATGGGCTCACTTTGTGGGTATTCCTATAAATAGAAAAATACACAATATGTATTATTTCTTTTCAACTTTTATAGATTCATAGACAGCTAGGTACTTAATTGTAATTACTTACTTCACTGGATGGCACTACTAGATAAATTGGCTCCTCAGTTGCAGTAGATTGGGAGGTGTCTGGATTACTTAGCGCCGTAATGTTGTCGGCACATTCCTAAAGTAAATTGAAAACAAAACATGATGTAAGATATATTTAAAAAAAAAATGGGGTCATGCCTACTGCGGTCCATAACATCCACTTACTTGTAACACTAGTGGGCCCTGTGGTTCGACCCTGACACCAGGCAGCCCAGACCCATAATCTTCCCCAAGGATGCTGAGGAACTTCCTGTCTATTTCAGACAGTTCCAAGTTTGTCGCAGGTCCACCTCCTGTTCTCCTTCTGCTATCATTGATGAGCCTGTTTTTTCTTTTTATCTTGGCCTTAAGGTCTATCCAATACTAAAAATAATATTGATCAGTGATCACACATTTTATTAGTGACGTCATACACGTCACTAATAAAATGGATGGATGGAGGTAAACATTGTCTTGCACAACTTTATGCTCATACAAGGATTCATTTATACTGTCCAACTGCTAGGCATGGGTTTCCTCTCAGAATGAGGGATTAGTTAGGACATAGAAAACCATGCTGGTCTAATGGGTTAGCAGAGTTCACATGGCATGGAGAAAATTTCTTAGAAATTTTCTCACCAAGTATTCCTCCACGAAAAGATATTGTAGTGAGTGATACTGTGGTACATACCTTTGACCATTCGGATCCAGACTTAACAGCTCCTTCACCTGTAGAATTTAAAATTTCTGCGGCCCGTTTCCACATTCGGTTACTATGATCCCGGGCTTGGGTGGATTTATTAAACCCAACTGCAATTTCTCTATGACTATTTAGGAACTCCCACAGATGATGCAGTTGGGTCATGCTGACGCGACGACTTGTTTGTGTGTGACTAAAAATAGAATCACACATTATTTAATTGAAAGTGAGCAATCGGATTCCGGAATCGTGCTAAACACTACCTGTAAGTTTAGTAAGAATATTTTTATAGTAAACAAACTTACGACATTGTTGAAAAACTAATCACAATAACGCTTTAATCAATGTGAAATGGTATCGCAAGACGAAGACTGAGCGCAGGACTGAGAAATCAGGCAAAGGACTCCACGAAAGTAAACAAATTTTATCTAAAAAACAATTTCAAGCTCAAGTACCTACTTCGTATCGCCTTGGAAATGGTACACTTTTCGAACATCAATAATTCATCTCACTTTTGATGTCAAGTGGGGAACAAAAAATCAAGATCTTTTTTTTAAATAAACGCGCCAGAGAATTTGACTAACACTTATCCACGCACGTTCAAAGTCATGTTGATTCTGTAAAAGTTTCAGATAATTATAACGGGAAAATTTAGCTGTTTAGTACTTTTACATAATGTATCATAGTAATTTGTTGTAAATAATCTTAGTTCTAATGTGTATCTACCCAAAAAAACATTGTTTTTATTTTTAATTAAAACCGGTAATTCATAAAATATAAAAGCGTTTTATGTTTTGAACGTTGCTAATATAAAGAAAAATGACAATAAATCAGACCACAGACAAGCATTTTAAGCAACTTCGTTCACTAGTCGTTCACCTTTATTACTGTCATAGTAAGATTTTTAGCCATTCAGAAGCAGGCCTGCTTCAAGCTTGCTATTGAATTGACTGGAAATTGAATGATTTCTTATAAGCTCATGGTAAGCCCCCAGGCTCAAGCTACCTTATGCGATTTCAATGTAGTGCTGGTCAAAAAAGAAGATAATGATTCTGCTGATGGAAATATATTTAATAACCTACCTGATGAAAGCATGGATATTATTGATGAAATAGCTGAAGAGTGTGACGTAAAAAGTGAACATTCTCATAACATTATGGACATTAAAGAACATAATAATGACTCGGATTTAAGATTTTATAAGCCACATGAAGGTAAAAATTGTATTGATATAAAAGTAATGACTAAAACATCAGATATTGAAATTGAGAGGAAACATGAAACTCATATTGATACACTGCAAGAATTTAAAAAAGACAAGACATCTAATGCACCAAATAATAATATTGACTTGAACAAATCAGATACTGGAAACACTTTAAAATCTACACTTAAAGCAATTATTCGGAATACAGAATATTCAATAGATTACATAGCTGAACAAATGAATAGACTAGCTAGTATACCCCTAGATGCAATTAAAAAGACCTGGACAGATGTCAATTGGAAATGCTCATACTGTGAAACAATATTCCCAAATGTTCAAGAGTTGCAGGCCCATTCAATGCAAATTCACAATGCCTGTAATACCTACCAGTGTAGTGATTGTAATACAAGAAAGTTAAATCTCAATGGTTTTATAAAGCATGTACGAGAACACAGAAAATACTTACATTACTCCTGCTATATATGCTTAATGAAATTTCCGACTCCACAGGAAGGTCGCAGACACAAAAGTGTACACAATACCTCTGACTACATTTGCTTGGGATGCAACAATACTTTTCCAACTAAAGATGAACTGGAAACCCATGAAAAAGCATTTTTTAAAAATATATGGGGGAAAAAGTCTATTGAAACTTTAAATGATTCCTCAAAACACACAAGAAAGAGAGAACATTTTTGTGAAATATGTGGCAAGGGTTTCTATACGAAACCGGTTTTATCCAATCATATGATTGTACATTCAGACAAAAAACCATATCAGTGTGAAATTTGCAAACATAAATTTAATAGTATATATACATTGCGTTATCATTCTAAAGTGCATTCTGGGGAAAAACCGTTCAAGTGTGATCATTGTGGCCAATGTTACAGAGATAAACATTATCTAAGAAATCATATAAAAATTCATTCAGAAGAATCTCACAACTGTACACAATGTGATAAAAAGTTTCGTACAAAGTATTATCTCAAAAGTCACATGCTTCAACATACTGGTGAAAAACCATATTCATGTGAGATCTGTGAGCGGAATTTTACAGGTTGGAGTAACTACAATAAGCACATGAAACGAAAACACAGGATGGACAAGTCAAAAAAGAAGCGTACCCCTCTGGGCCCTCATGCTGTAGACCCAACCACTGGTGATGTCATATACCCTGCAGTGGACAAAGTCCTTGAATGGAAGAAGAAAATGAAAGAACCATTAAATCAGAAACCTAGAGGGAAAGTAAGTGGCAAGATATCCTTCAAAGAATCTTTAAAAAATATGATTATGAACTATACTGATGATTGTTAATCATCAGTATTGTTCATAATCTTATTTTTTGGGATGATTAAAACCAATATCTTTTAAATTGCTGGGGACTAAAATTTTATTGTAAACACATTTTTTTCAATACAAAAACACTAGAATGGAAATCTTATTCAATTAAATATTCTTTAGTTTATAATTTAGTTGAAATAATCAGAAAATTAAATCTTAATAGTACTAGACTTCTAATTATTATGTGCTGTAAAATTCAAAAATTACAAATCTGTAGGTGTTTTAGCAATTATTAGATTTTCCTTGACTGACTCTTAACCCAGTAATTGTAATGCAATTACTAGTCAGGAGGATTCAAGTTTTTCTATGAAATTCGCAGTATCGTAGTTTGTACCCGGTTAATGGCAAAAGACTTGTAAATATAATTATAGGGCCTAAACATATCGGCGAACTGTCGTGTACATTATAACTCTGCCTAATGTTTCGGGAAATACAGTCATCATAGTACCCATGTATGTAATTACATTCAGTTTTCATTCCACTTCCACACACGGTTTTTCATTTCACTTCAACTACTTTGATTTCAACTTATAGTTCGCGCAAAGTAACTTCACTCAAAATTAACGGAGGGGGAAAGTTTGCGCAGTGCATTTGCGTGCAAAATGTACTATACTACCGCATCCACCATTTTGGTTCAAGTTATTTTGCGCCAACTGTACAACAGTTTGTATAAAAAACCTATGTACTTACATATGTATAAAAATCCTATGAACATATGTTTATAAAACATATGTTCATAGGTATAGTTATGGAACTTTTTTTATTTATGTACATGGGTACATAAATAAAAAAAGTTCCATAACTATACCATTGATTTAAATGAACTTACAATTAAAAAATAATAACCCAAATTACACAACAAAGACTGATGGTACACCAGTCCAGACCAAACTAGGACATCCACCCATCCATGCCAAGTTTTAGTGCAATAATTGCATCTACATACTTCGTTAGTATTTTGAAATAAGTTGGGCAACATCTCGTGGGCCTTTCCTCTATTGAATTCCTCATGAATAGGAGAAATACATAGTTTTACCCTAAAAAAGTGCGAAATCCCTAAAAGTGGAAACACTCCTGCAAATAACTGTTCTCAAGACTTTTTGGCGGGAAGTCGAACGAAGCGCGCGTTTTAAAAACTTGCACAAATAATTTTAATTTTATTTAGGTTTTTATAAACGTAAAACAGTACTATTAATTAGGATATAGTTGTCTATTTGGTTAGTGCCCAAAATGGGGCAAGACAGTGATGGGGAGGAGTCTTCGGACCGAAAGCGGAAGGTATCGAAGATTTCTGGTGTTACAGAAGAGGATAAGTATAAAATGTACTTTAAAACCAATTATACTAGACTATTCTTGGAAAATGAATCAAATCTGGACTACACAGTTTATGTAAATCCCATTAAGCTAACAAAGTTATTTACGAACGATGTCAAAGGAATTGTAAGTGTTTATCGCATAAATGCCTACAAAATAGGCATAACATTTAAAAAAGCAGCTGCAGCCAATAGTTTTTTGAAGCTTGAAAACTTTTTACGGAAATATAATTTAAGGGCCTTTATTCCCGCTCATTTAGTTGAGAAAGTGGGCATCATCAAGTTTGTCCCCACAGATATATCCAATGAAGACATATACAAAAATATCACATGCGACGCAGATGTCATTTCCATAAAAAGATTCATGAAGAGAGACACAGACAAAAAATTGATACCTTTGACTACAGTAGCCATTACATTTTCGTCAATAACATTACCGAAATACGTGTTTTTAAATTTATTCCGATACCAAGTCAATGATTATATTCCACCCCTTATCCAATGCTACAAATGCTTTAAATTTAACCACTCTGCAAAAGTTTGTAGAGGTGAACAGATGTGTTCCTCTTGTTCAGGAAACCATTTTTACAAAGAATGTATTGTTGATACCTTACAATGTATAAATTGCGGCGGGGCTCATCTCGCTATATCTCGGGATTGTCCCATTAAAAAGAAGAAAATTGAAGAAAAACGTAATTTAATTATAAATCAAAACCGTACATTTGCCTCATTACTTAAAGATAATAATAATTTCCCAGCATTAAAACCAAAAACGGTAGATAAATCTGCCAATTATATTGTAAATAAATCTGTAAATACTCCTGTAAATAAAAATCCTTCTGTAAATATAAATGTAATAGATAAAAAAACAGAAATCCAACAGATTGCCAATAATGAAATTATATTAAATGCCATAGTTAAGTCTTTAGTAGCATTAGCAAATTCATCTGGAACAGATGCAATAACCTTAAACAAAATAAAAGATGTTTTCTTATCTAACTTAATATAACTATGGATAATAGTAAGTTTCACAAGAATACTAACATGAAGACATATATCACAATAGCTCATTTTAATATCCAGAGTGTTAATAATAAAAAACCATTGTTAATTAAGTTTCTTTTTGATAATGATATAGATATTTGCATGTTGAATGAAACCTGGCTAAAAGAGAAAATAAATTTCAGTATTTCAGGCTATGAGATCATTAAACAAAATGGACCTAGTGGTCATGGTGGTGTCGCTATTTTAATTAAAGATACTTTTAAATACAAAACAGTCCATACTCCTTACTATAATTATCTTCAATCTGTTGCTATTATTATTAAAACAAACATAGGTGACTTGTCTCTACTTTCTGCATATAGTCCTCCAAGAGGTGGTCGATTCAAATGTAATAAATTAAAACAAATAATTGATAATTTGCCTAAGCCTGTCATGTTTTCAGGTGATATGAATGCACATCATGTCGCCTTTGGTTGCTTATCATCAAACTCTAGAGGTAATGATGTGTTTAATTTGTTAGATCAATGTGATCTTTGCATTTTAAATACAGGTGAACCAACCACTGTCGGATCTATACACCATAATCAATCTGCTATAGACATATCATGCATTAGTCCCACTGTAGCTCCATTATGTGATTGGAAAGTATATGATGATCCAATGGGAAGTTATCATTTTCCAACAATTGTAAACATTCAGACATCTGTAGAAAAATATGAGATAGGTTATCCATGTGAACGGTTCATATATAATCAAGCAGACTGGTCCAAGTTTCACTCTGAAAGTGAAAAAGCCTTTATTAATTTAAATTTAAAATCTAGTAATGCACTTCAGATATATAACAGTTTTTGTGATATTTTATATAATATTAAACAGAAATGTATTCCCAAAATAGTACATAAACAACAATATAAAATAAAAAAACCAGTTCCTTGGTGGGACAGTGAATGTGCAACAGCAGTCCATAATAGTAAAATAGCATGGAAAAGTTATAAAATTAATCCCACAATAAATAATTATATACAATACAAAAAGGTTGATGCTAACAAAAAAAAAATACTGTGTGAGAAAAAGAAGCTTGGATGGAGATTGTTATGTGAAGCATTCAATAGATACACACCTGTAAGCATGATTTGGAACTACATCCGTAGATTTAAACGTGTGACACATAAAAAGCCCCCAAAAAATGATGAATGGATCCCTTCTTTCTTGGACAAATATGCTCCAATTTCTCCACCTGAAAAAGAAATAGACACATCAAGGTTAAATAATATCTTTGAATTAGCAGGGAACATTGAAAGCCACTTCCTATGTGAACCATTTACTTTTAAAGAATTTGAAATAGCTATTAAATCTAGGAAAGACACTACACCTGGTCTTGACGGCATTACATATAAATTAATCCAGAACCTTAACATTAAAGCAAAACAAATATTACTAGAAATTTATAATTTATTATGGATCTCTGAAACTATCCCAGATTCTTGGAAAGAACAGTGTGTAATTCCAATCTTAAAGCCTGAAAAGCCTGAGAATGATTGTAATTCATACAGGCCAATATCTCTATCATCCTGTTTAGGTAAACTTTTTGAATGTATGTTAAAATCTAGATTAGATTATTACAGTGAAAAACATAATGTCTTACCTGAACAACAGTTTGGTTTCCGTAAAGGTAAAAATGCAGCACAAAATTTTATTGCTCTTATTACAGACATAAAAAACTCTTTCCACAGTCACTCTTATACAGCTTGTTCTTTTCTTGATGTTAGTGGTGCATTTGATAATGTTAACCCTTCTATTCTTATACAAATACTAAGTGATGTTGGTGTGCCAGGCAAAGTCTGTAAATGGATATTTAATTTTTTATTTGACAGGGTAATGTATGTTAAATATAATAATATTTTACATGGACCTAGACATGTTTATAGAGGGACAATGCAAGGTTCTACTATTTCACCATTGTTATATAGTATATATACTTCACAAATTAATAAATATTTAACAGAGTCAGTCCTCTGTTAAGTGTTTATTGTTTGCTGATGATATTGTTGTGTATAGTGTAAATAATGATGTAAATATGGCCATTGGTAACTTGAACAAAGGTTTGTGTCAAGTTCATAGGTTTTATGATAGCTTAAAATTAGATATTAATATTAGTAAAAGTGGTGCCATGATATTTTGTAAAAAAGCTTTGGATTTTGCTGAAATTCCTTCAGTTTCTTTTAATAATAATTCTTTGAATTGGTTCCATGAAAAGAAATTCCTTGGTGTATATTTGGATACAAAATTGACTTTTGAAGCCCATATAAACTACATTATAAAGAATGCTAGTAAAGGTTTGAATATATTACGTACTCTAGCTGGTGTTCATTGGGGTTCAGATCCAAAAATCTTGTCTATGTTGTATAAAAGTATTGTAAGAAGTCACTTTGACTATAGTTCTTTAGCTTATATGAATGCAAATATTAGTTATCTCAGAAAACTAGATTTAATACAAAATAAAGCACTTAGAATAATTACTGGTGCCATGTGCTCAACACCAATAAATGCAATGGAATCTGAATCAGGTATAATGCCCCTCAAGTTAAGACGGTTACAGATTGCAGAATTTTTTTGTCTGAAATTATTGGCTACTAACAATACATTTATATTGCACAGAATCTTACCAAATCAAGATCTCCCACAGAGTCTTACAAATAATATAGCTATAACTGCTCAATCACTTGTATCTGAACATTTACCAGAAATGTTAACTATAACATTGTATATCAAAAATGTATGCAATAACATACACTCTTATAATTCTTTACCATTATATACAATTGATTATAACTGTATAAAGAACGATTTCATTATTACTGACTTGGATAAGGTTAATAATCAGTCTGAATTTTTAGAGTATGTACACAATACACCAAACATTTATAAACTGTATACAGATGGATCAAAAACCACAAATAAAGTAACTTCAGCCTATTATGATCCACAAGTTAAACAATCAAAATGTTTTAAACTGAATTCCCAATGTAGCATCTTCACAGCTGAATGTTATGCAATATATAGAGCACTAATTTATATAGATACTGTAAATACTTCAAATATTTTAATTGTTTGTGACAGCAAAAGTGTTTTGATAGCTTTAAAAAATTACTCCTTTAGATATAATTTAAATTTTATTTTATTCAATATAAGACAGATTTTATTTGATCTCAGTCAAAGAGGCAAATGTATAAAATTTAAATGGGTACCGTCTCATTGCGGTATCCTCGGAAATGAAGTTGTAGATAGAGCAACCAGAGAAGTTTGTGATGAAGACCACTATAATATGTTAAAAGTTCCATTCACAGATTTTCATGAGTTATTATCTGCTGATCTGATCAAACTTTGGCATGATTACTGGAAGATCATTAGTTTAGAAAAAGGCAAGTGGTACACAGAAATTCAGAATGCCCCGCCGCTGAAACCTTGGTATCATAAAAGCAAAGATGCTGACAGCAGAAACTTCATAACTACTATAAATAGATTAAGATTTGGACACTGTAAAACTCCAGCTCATCTTGCAAAACTCAAAATTGTACAAGAATCAAAATGTGACCGTTGTAACGAGGTCGCTGACCTCGAACATATTTTTATGAACTGTCAAAAGTTTAACTTTGAGCGTTTGGTGTTAGTGACAGACTTGCAGAATTTTCATGATAACATACCTATACCGACTAATCTAAGAAATATTTTATCTATACCAGCTTTTTTTAAATCTATATATAAATTTATTAATAATACGGTAGGGAAATTGTAAATATACTCAGTAAACTTAACATAGTTATAATAAGTTAGGCTTTAAGGACATGTATCCAGGGCCGTAAAATAAATAAAAAAAAAAAAAAAAAAACTGTTCTCAACTTCCAATTCGGAAACACTGCAAGAATAATGCCACGTATATTTTATAATTTTGATGTACCTATTACTTCCTTTAGTATGTATGTAATATAAAAAGGTCAAATATCTATTACATGCATAAAATAATCAATATATAAGTACCAATTAATAGGTAAAATCGTTTTTGCTTCATAATAAAATTACAACAGAAATTACTTGAAACGATACATTAAAAATAGTAGCGCGTATCCGAACGTGTCTTTTGTTTTTGTATTTTATTTTCGGTTAACTTTCGAATTTATTAGCGCGAAAACAAGAAAGAAAATTGTTTGGTAAACAAAAAGCTAAGAAGTGTATTTCAAAATAAGATACTCGCTTTAAAATACTTAGTGTTCATTTTCCTTTTTTGTATTATAATTAGTGTATGTAATTTAGGTTTATAATAAGTGTAATTAATTTAGTTAGGTTGATAAAAGTTTCATAATATTAGTGTGTATAAAATGGCAAGTGTAAATAAGAGAGTGAGTGTTGTTTGCGACCATTTTCAAGACGTAGGTGCATTATTCGACCTGCAATATATGTAAGGCCAAATTGTCGTTCAAGTCATCAGTTACTAATTAAAAAAAACAGATAAAAAACATCCCACGGTTCGGGTTATTGACAGAACTGGCAGTTCAAATACCAACAACCAGGTGGTGCTTCGATCCCAGGTAATTGCATCCTCCGGAACATCATCTCATCATCACCTGTTATAACCCAAGACTAGAACTGACAGTCCTAAGCCTGTTTTAAGCATGAAGGAAAGTGTTGTTATTAATTAAAAAACAATACGCATGGTAATTGGTAACACGTCAACCCATAATTGTACATTACATGATTCATTTATTAGCCGCGTGCCCGTGCATTAGAGCTGTAGCGAATCGTATGTATTCGGTACTGAGTAACGGGTGCGCCATCTAGTACCGAGTAACGAAACGTTACTCACGAATGCATTTCGTTACTCGCATCTTTCGTCGTATGGACACCTACACTGATTCAGTTCACCCAAGTACCGTTGATGCGTATATTAAAAGGTTTGCAGACCGTATGGTTCACGCACGCGCACGCGTATTCAGTGAATTTTATTGTATATTATAATATATATATTTTATTAATAATTTTAGACATCTACTTGGGGCTTTTTCATTATAATCGATACATACTAAGATAATAGATTGCGATGTTATTTTGATATAACATAAGCTCAATGTAAAAAAAAAAAATAGTACATCCATTGAAAAAAATATTTTATTAGATTCCTTCATTGAATTTTAGTAGATTCCGTCTACAGTTCACTTGTAGTTCTACACTTTACCTACATATATTTAATCAAACATAGCATCACAGACTACTAAGAGATACTAGTATCATAGCATACGTATGCGTTTACGTATACGTTTATGAGGTATCAGAAGTAACGAGTAACGTAACGATACGATAGTAACGAGTACTCATTGTTAAAGTAACGAATACATACGGGTACGCTTTTTTTCGTTACTTTTACACCTATACCGTGCATAGAAAAATAACAGGCTGTTATTCAATAACAGATAATGGCATCTGTTATTATTGCGTAACAGTAACAGGATTAAGAGATATCTCGTTTGACCTGTTATAACCCAAGACTACAAAGAATGATGATGGAAGTTGAGGTCTTTCTTGAGGATGACATGACAGACTGACAGTTGACAACTTGTTTTTTTTTTCGGGTTCGGTAGGGTGGTAATTCCTCAGAGTAACAATATTACGGTAAAAACTCCGACCTTTAGGTCATTGACAACTTGACAGTGTTGCTGTTGACTAGGGATGAGACGTATTTACTTTTCCAGGTTTTAAAACCGAGCTTTGCGTCGAAGTAGGGCGCCCTGGTATGGCCAAGAAAACCTTGCAAGTATAAAGTATTTACTAGTTCCACGCGGGCACAACACCAGACCGCCGCGCCGTGCGTGGATTAAAAATACTCGCAAGCATAGAAAATCGATCCATATCATGATAAAAACAAGGTATATAATCGTATTTGCAAAAAAAATACTTTGAACAACGAGTATTTCCCACTCTTGAAGATTCGCCACGTCGCCGGCGGGCGGGCGCCGCGCCCTACGCGGAATAAAAAGTACTCGCATACATAGAAAATTTATCCATTCCGGGATACATACAAGTTGCATAATCGTATTGGCAAAAAAATTCTTTGAACAACGAGTATTTTCAAACCGCGTTGCCGGAGTGCCGCGCCCCGTACGCTGCGAGGTGGGCCGCGGTCAAATACATTAAAGTATTTTAATACTTTGTTTTCGAAACTGGTATTTTTACATACTCGTACTTGAAAGCCCCGGTATTGAATAATGCAAGTATATCTCATTCCCACTGTTGACCACAGACTAAATATATAATCAAAGTAGCACAACTGGCACAACAGAGATAAGGCGGAAAAATGAAAAGTGCACAATTGTCGATATTATATTATTTTTCAAAACTTGAATTTCTCCAAGTTTAATGTGTAATTATGGTGGATAATTAACCATTAATTGTTCGTGAACGTGTGAGAGTGTAGGCAAATTATATAAAATTGAAAATCGTGACTTTTTGGGTTCACACCTAAACTCCATCGAAGCCTCAATAAAGTTTCTACCGTTTTATTGGGGCAACTGAACATTATACTTGACACTGGCGAACACAAAAAGTGTGGTGCCATAATACAATCCCATGATGGGAAATATTATCTACTTGATTATTCTAATACTAGACACTGGCAAATACACAAAATGTTTGGCGCCATAATAATAATAAAAAAAAAGATTGATAAGTTGACATTTCGTTTCATTTCATTCGCGGTTATCGGCATTCGATTTCGATCGATACGAATATCATGCCATGCCACAGACTACTAAGAGATTCTCTTAGTAGTCTGTGGGCATTCGCTCGCGTCATTTTGTTTGTTTGTAGGAACTGTAGGAAGGAATGTATTGTTTTTAATCAACAAAATATACATATCTGATCATTTTTGCCTGCAAAATATTATGGAAATAAGTGCTCAGACATTCGATAGAATTTGCCGAATCTGTTTATTAGAAAATGGGAACATGCAGTCACTTTTTTCAAAGATGGACGGAGATGAACGTAATTTATTCGAAATCCTTGCATTTACTGCTGATATCGATGTTAAATTGGAGGATAATTTACCAAAACAGGTTTGTGGTGAATGTGAGTCTGCCCTGTCCAAAGCTGATGCGTTTAAACGACGTTGTTTAGACTCCGACACTATTTTAAACAATGTGTACCAAAATTCTATAAACAAGGGAAAAATGTGTATTAGTGCCCAAGAAATAAGTATTAAACATGAAAATGATGACATAAATCAACAAATGAACAATCGTTTCGAAACTGCCAACGTTACTATATTAGGTTCCAGAAAGAGTACTGTTGAGAAAAATGATTTGTTAGGAAGTAGAAAAATGTATGGTTCAACCAATATTAGTTTTTGCCAGCTCAATGATTCTAAATTACCCATAATCAACGAACAACCAGTTAAAATAGAGGCAGAACTTGATTTTGGGGCAGAAATAGCCTTCTCAGACCATTATAATGACATACATGCAGATACTATCGAGTTGAAGATAGAAAATCTTGTTAAAACAGAAGAGATAACATGTTTCTGTGTCTGCGGTCTGACATTTACTTCTAAAGACATTTACCAAGCCCATTTAAAAAAAGAACACTGTGATAAATACAAAAAAATTACAAAGAAACATAAAAACAAAATTATTTCTATAACAAAATTAGGATGTGTGGAAAGTAACCAAAAGACGCCAAGCCGACGTAAATTAAATAATCAGATTCATCAAAAAGTTATATCGAATGATAACCCTATGGATTATGTTTGCAAATTCTGTTTACAACCATTCAAAACACAGAGCTCCTTAACATCTCACTTACAAATACATGAAACAGGGAATGTCAAAAATGAATCATATCAATGCTCATTATGTTTACGTAAATTTAAGAAAAAAACTTCATTATCAGCCCACATAAAACGACACGAAATTACAGACAGTATTAAACACACCTGCAGAGTTTGCAAAAGAGAGTTTAAATACAAAGCTTACTTAGAGAATCATATTTTGACGATGCATTCCAAAAAGAATGGAATAAACTGTGAAATATGTAGTCAAAGTTTTTCAAATGAAGAGAGCTTGGAATTGCATAGAGAGGGCCATAAAAATGAGAAGAAGCACCAATGTATGGTGTGCAATAAAGCATTTCTCATGTCTTGCACATTGAAGGAGCATATGCGGACTCATACCGGAGAGAAACCATTCTTGTGCTCACAGTGTGGACGAGGGTTCAGTCAGAAAACTAACCTGGCCCAGCACATGAGGCGACATCAAGGCCTGAAGCCTTTTAAATGCGAAAATTGTGAGAAAAGGTAACTATTTATTGTATTCTAACTTTTTTGTAATTTCGACATAGCAGATAGGTCTTGCGGTGGCTTAGAGGGCTTAGAGGTCATAGCATTTCAATTATTATAAATATTGTGATTTTTAATAATTAAATGACATGAAAAGTTTTGTTTCTGTAGTTTTTAATGTACTACATGTGATAATAAAATATGATATTTAATTAAAATCACTCATGAACAAAATTTGAATTCCCATACCTAAAAAGAAAAGCTTTCTAGTTTTTTTAGCAGCTTTATGATATGGATATCAATTCACTTTTTCAGATTCGTATCAAAAGGTGAACTCGACGCCCACAATCGAAAGCACAGTGGTGCACATCCATTTGTCTGTGATGACTGTGGGAACGGCTTCACCACTTCCAGCGCGCTCGTAAAACACCGCCGCATTCACACTGGAGAGAAACCATACCTGTGTGACCTATGCCCTATGAGGTTTGCTGCCTCCGGGACCCTCAAGAACCACAGACGGACCCACACCGGTGAGAGACCGTTTCAGTGCTCATACTGTGAGAAAGCATTTGTTCAGCGGAATGATCTTATCTCTCACATCCGCTGTCATACTGGTGAGAAACCTTATGTTTGTACGCACTGTGGTCAGTCTTTCAGGAAGGGGGCTGGCTTGAAGTCTCATATAAAAATGCATGATAAGGAGCCTGTTAATGCATTGCAAGGTGACAGCGCTATGATGAACACGATGCCCGAGCAGTGATTA
The DNA here is from genome assembly GCA_947256265.1 of Acronicta leporina. Classification (NCBI taxonomy): domain Eukaryota; kingdom Metazoa; phylum Arthropoda; class Insecta; order Lepidoptera; family Noctuidae; genus Acronicta; species Acronicta leporina. The sequence goes on from OX366538.1 coordinate 1,807,580, forward strand.
ACACCTTAGCAGTATTGAACATCTCTTTCATAACCGCTGAACAAATTGTGATAACATGTTATTATTATTATTATTTATATTTAACTAATAGTAGCCTGTATCCTGCAATTCACGGCCAAGTATTTGAGCTGAGATGTTCGTTCAGTCTATTTTGAAATTGGTTGACATTTTGAGCTGCAATTTATTACATTTGCCTTAGACATAGATTGCATTATCAGGTACAACTTACGGCCAGTCCCAATAACAGCCGTTAGGCTACTCAATATCTCTAAATAATATTGGACACGAGAAAAACCGCAGTAACAGCTAGTATCTCTTCTCTACATAGTATAAAACTGAGTCCCGTTCCGTCCGTATATCCATTTTGATACGGTTTTCACTGTCAGATGGATAACTTTTCACAAAAGTTTTAAATAAGTATTATAAAACTTAATTATGTTTACCTTTACCGTTACTTATGCCGCTATTGAGTATTTACACTCAGTATTTATCCGTATTCAAATAAATATGACAGTATTCTTAGCAATTATATATAGATTATTTGTTTTTTTTTTTATAAAATACCACCATCCCCGGTCCCCACCGATTCGACGTAATATCGTTATGCAACCACCTTTATTAGAAAGCTAGCTGCACAGCCCGCTAGCTATAAATAAAGTTTTTTCAGCATGGAAAATGCAAAAAATTACAAAGAGATAGTTAAATAAGTAAATTTTAAGTATTTTTTGAGTTATGACTAACTGTTCCTCGCGGTGTTACTCGCGTTCATCTAGTTTTGTACAAATCCTAAGATGCAAAAATTAAGATGTCTATCTACCCTTTACAAGCAACCTATGTAATAACACGATTTTTATTAATGACAGTTGTAACAATGGTTTTAATATTGTGTTTGCTTATTATAATTATCGGTACTTACATATAATTAGAGAACATATCAGTCAGATTGAATGGTATTTTTATTTTATTTTAATAGCACAATATAGGTACTTGTGATTGTCATTATGAAAAGAATTGTATCCCATTTTTTATTCAATCGTTTATATTGTTAGTATTTTAGATACTTTTTGCCCGCCTGTTTTTGAGCCGCCTGTTCGTTGTACATTTGATGCTGACTGTTGTATAAGCTGATCTGTCAGCTGCTAGCTCAGCCTATACTATAAAATGGCATATAAAAGATTCATAGCAATAATAGCGACATTAACTTTACAATATTTACAACTAAGTACTTAAACTTTTGCTTAAAAATTGATATTGTAGCTGGAAGTTGTCCGATTTAAGTTCATAAGGGTTAAGCGAAGATTAAAGCTCTTAGTTGTGTATATTGGAATGTCGTGATTACTACCTGCCTAAAATCTGATATAGAACTACCAACTATTTGCGGAAAACTAATACACAATACCGTGAAACAAGCCAACTGTGCCCATTTTTTACGAAAATCGAATACCTATATTTCAAGTTTTTTCTATGGGAACTTAGGTGTTCTTTATCATTTACTGCAACTATATGACCATATGGTGTACGTTACCCTAGCAGGAAAGTAGCTCCTAGAGTGATATGAGTGGAACGTATAATTAGTGCGTAATCTGCTGTAATTGTGCGCCGCATAAAAAAATTACAAATTTTTGGTTTACACCTACATATCTTGGGTTGAGCCGGTTTCTTGTATTTTGCCGTCAAATTTAAGACACCATCGTTTTGAGTTTTAGCAATATTATTTAATAACGCATGTAAAGAAAGAAAGAAAGAAAGAAAACATATTTATTTACACAAAAAAACAAAATTAAACATACATTTGCTTTCTGATTTCTGACACTTACGCGAATATTAGACATTGAAATGAAACTACTTTTTACGGATTTTATCCGTAAAAAGTAGTTTCATTTCAATACATTTGCTTTTATAATAAGAACTAGGTACATAAGTTTTGTGACTAGAGCTGTAGCGAATCGTATGTATTCGGTACTGAGTAACGGGTGCGCCATCTAGTACCGAGTAACGAAACGTTACTCACGAATGCATTTCGTTACTCGCATCTTTCGTCGTATGGGTACCTACACTGATTCAGTTCACCCAAGTACCGTTGATGCGTATATTGAAAGGTTTGCTGACCGTATGGTTCACGCACGCGCACGCGTATTCAATGAATTTTATTGTATATTATTTATTTATTTATTTAAAAACACTTACACTATCTTTACAGGAGATTCCTAATGCGATAGAGTAGTTACACATATTTATATTATTAATATTTATACTAAATTATTCATATTATTTTACCTTAACTGTGCTAGACAAGTTAAGGTACAAAAATACTGGACTACTTATATCATTTCAGCCTTATATAATTACACCTTATTTATTATTGCTATGTAATATGTAAACTTAATAATTTAAATGTGACCCTTGTAAATTCGTTCAATGAACATGTGAATAAATCTACATGACCAGCCACTGCATTGAGTGTGCGTAGCGCGCGCGTCAGCGGCGCATGTTGCAGTAGGTTGGTCCTCGCATACGGCACCGCTAGCAGTTGCTGCCGCCGCCGACGCCCAGCGTAATCATCCGGCACACAAAGCCGAGCCTCCTGTAGGACGGCTGGATTGTGAATATTACCACGTATGACTTTGAATACATATGTAGCTAGGGCCACTTCCCTCCTTATTTGTAATCTGTAGTATCCTACCATACCCAGAATGAATAAAGTAGGATACAGCAATGGATATCCTGGGTATACTCTAAATAACTTAAAATATAGAAATCTTACAAATTTATTTTGGATGCGTTCTATCATATTTTTATATTTGGCTTCATTTGGAGCCCATATGACTGTACTGTTTTCCAAATGACTTTTTACAAGCGCTTCATATAAGGCCTTTAATGCGTTGATGTTTGTGAACTCATTTGCCTGACGCAAAACAAACCCAAGATTTCTATAAGCCTTTTTACACACAGCCACAGTATGCTTTCTAAATTGTAGATCCGCGGTGAAGTGAATGCCTAGGTCCCTAACCTCCACGACACGCTGCAGTGGCTTACCTTCTATGTGGTACTGATGATGTAGAGGGCTTCGTGCACGACTGAACGATAATATTGAGCATTTAGTCACATTAAAATAAAGTTTGTTCTCCTGGCTCCATTTAAAAACTCTATCAATATCCTGCTGTAATATACAATGATCTGCGATGTCTTTCACTTCATGTACTAACTTCAAGTCATCAGCAAACAAAAGACATGTTGACTTATTAACCACTGTCGGTAAGTCATTTATCATTATGATAAACAGAAGGGGTCCCAAATTGCTGCCTTGACTAACACCTGATCTCGTGTAGTATGGCTCCGATAAGTGTCCACCACAGTCTACATACTGACGTCTGTCACGCAAATAGCTAGCGAAGAACATCAGCGTGTGCGGCGTACATCCCACGCCAGCCAATTTCGCTAGCAGAACATCATTGTCGACTGTGTCAAAAGCCTTCCTAAAATCAAAGTAGGCAACATCTACTTGCAACCCCGCATCCACTGATGGCACTGCTCTCGTCATTAAATGTAACAAGTTCCCTGTTGTCCCTCGCCCAGGACGGAAGCCATGCTGTGCGTCTGACAATTGGGCGCTTACCTGTGAATATAAGCAGTTGTGAATGGCCGACTCGAATACTTTAGCTGCAGTGCATAGGACCGCCACGGGCCTATAATTACTAGGTTCCGTGCCTCCTCTACCTTTTGGTACAGGCACAACTCGGGTGGTCTTCCATCTATCAGGAAACGTCGCGGTCTCAATACAAATATTAAACAAGTGCAGCAACGGATCTACCAATACCATGCGACTATCTCGAAATATGAAAGGTGGTATGCCGTCCGGCCCCAGCGATCGCTTAGGCGACAAGTAGGCAAGCGCTCGTCGTACAGCGGCCGGCTCCAGACGCTCTAGACGCGCCCAAGCACCAGTCGCTGGCCCAGCGGTGCTTGCCGCCTCTGCGCTCAGCGTGGCCGGCTCTGGGTTATACACTGAGTAAAAGAACCGTGCAAACTCCTCGGCACATTCTTGTTTTGATAGCACTCGGCCGTTATTTATTAATTGCTGTTGATTCGAGTTATGTTTTTTAGACCTGACGTAACTCCAGAACGATCGCGGATCTGACGCCAGGTGGTTCTGTACGCGGTCCCGGTAACGATCGTGAGCTAGCGCAGTTTCCAGCTTCACTTTCGCTCTGCATTGGGCAAATGCCTCATAGTCCCTACCTGATTTACTCGATTTGTACTTCTTATGAAGGCCATATTTTAGTTTAATATCCTTAATAATATCTGATGTATACCAAACTGGGTAAGTATACCTGGTATCAAATGTTCTTTCTTTTTTCAAAGGTACACATGAATCGAAAGCTTCATTGATCTTATTATAGAAAAAAATCTAAAGCTAAATCAGGATCATGTAAATTGTATATGTCATTCCAGTCTATAGCAGCTAAACGATAATATAAGTGGTGGAAGTCGGCTTTACTAAAATTCCATTTTTGGGTTTTTGTGGAATGGCTATCTATTTTGGTGGGGGGCGGAGGGGGCGGAGCAGCAACGTCGATGACGACCGCAAGCGGCGGATGGTACACGTCTACAGGCTGCAACCCTTCGTCTGCCGCGCACACTGTCACACCGTCGCGCCCGCTCAATACAAGATCTAACTGTCTTCCGTTGCAGTTAGGCACCTCATTACACTGAACGAATTCACAAAATGCCACAAAGTATTCAAAATAGTTGCAAACATTAGTATCACACGAGAAAAGATTAAAATCTCCTAATATAACAACATTATTTTTATATTTAATACAATATTTTTCTAATAAGCTAAACATTAACATGTACTCACTCTCATCAGTCTGTGGTGGAATGTACACTACACAACACGCAAATAGGAATCGATTTTGCATATGAACTGTAGCACAAATTAATTCAAATTTATGATCGTCGATATTTAAATTATTTGGCATCGGTATTTCCCGCAATTCAAAACGCGGTGTGGCCACTAAAAGTACGCCGCCTTGCTTGCGTCCATCCGCTCGATCACATCGTAATATTGAGTATCCAGGAATTGTGATCTCTGCGTCTTGAATTGATTTATTGCAACCCGATTCAGTAATAGCAAATAAATCCGACCCCGAAGATTCCAATAAAGATAAAAATTTTGATGTTTTTGTCCTAAGTCCTCTAACATTTTGATATAAAATGCTGTAGTTTCTCCTAGATCTGCGGTTTGGATTGTGTTGGCGAGGTTGCGTGACGAAACCAAATCCACTCACTATATTCTATATTTAGTGGCCATACTTGGGGATCACATAATTTTTCAAAGTTACTTTCCGTTACGCCAATTTTAAACGACGCATAATCTCTTTCTATTCTTGGTTTTATTTTCTCAATAACTAAATCCGTATTCTTCCCTAATACATTTTCTATAAAAGTCTTTAAATTTTCTTCCGTCGTACTTTTATCCAACCTCCATACATGAAGATACTTCTTACGCTCAACTGTTTTTAAAGATGTTATAGTCATTCTGTTTTCGCCTCTTTTTATCAGGTTCCTTTTATTACTTATCACTTCTTTCCAACTGTTACTTTCATTAACCGCTGTGCTCCTGGCCGCCGCCGCCGCGTAGCTCACGTTTGGTTTCGACAGTAGTATCGAATTGCCGTTATCAATATTATCAACCACCGGCGATACTTTAATCTTAGTAGGGACCATTTTGGGTAATGTACGGTGTGTGTTGGTGTCATTGCTGGTGCTGACTTTTTCCAGGTGAATGGTTTGGTGCTCGACTTTTAAAATTTTAATTTCTTCTTCGAAAAGAGAACATTTTTTGTGAGCTTCATTTAATTCCTGCCGTAAATTACTATTTTCCAATATCAAGGCAGTTATTGTGGTCTTTATTTCTTGTATTATTTTAGTTTCCATAGCCTCCAGTTTCATTGTTATTACACTATTCACCATTTCCATAATATCTCCCTTACTAACCAAATCAACACCTGATGTCAAGCTCGTATTTTCCTTGCTTATTTCTTCATAAGATTGGTCAGGCTCCCCCCTGTTCGTCAATCCGTTTCCATGTCCTGCATAGATGCCGCGTACAGGCGTATCGTCGGTTACCCGAACGCGCTGGGTTACGTTTGAGCAAGACTCGCATTTAAAAGTAGCTTTTATATGTACCTGCTTCTCCCTGAAGGCTGCCGAAGTAATGTTTAAACATTTATAATGATGTTCTGCATTACATCCAGTACATTTAAGCAGCTCTCCTAGATTAATTTTCCTGTTGCACACCACGCATACCATTTTGAATGATAATACCTACAACGCGCGACCCTACGCGCGCGAGAGAGACAAAACGAGGCACTCTTAGGAGAGTGAACGGGCCAAACGCTCGGCTCAACACGACGCAGCACGCTGCGCGTAGTTTAAGTTCGTAATGTTTGTTTACAATTCACATGTAATTTAAATGTTAAATAATCACTGAAATCCAAAAGATTATCACTATACTCCACTTTCCACTTCAGTTTCTATATTAAAGGTTCAACTTAGGCACATTTTTACAACTATACAATTAAAAATTACAATTTTAACAATTTAATAAAGTTAATAACCAGGAGCAATCCGACTGCCGCCATGGCCGCGCATAAATACAAATATAATATTATATATATTTTATTAATAATTTTAGACATCTACTTGGGGCTTTTTTATATTAATCGATACATATTATGATAATAGATTGCGATGTTATTTTGATATAACATAAGCTCAATGTAAAAAAAAAATAGTACATCCACTGAAAAAAATATTTTATTAGATTCGAATTTTAGTAGATTCCGTCTACAGTTCACTTGTAGTTCTACACTTTACATTATATTAAATCGAACATAGCATCACAGACTAAGTACTAAGAGATACTAGTATCATAGCATCAACATTACATACGTATGCGTTTACGTATACGTATATGAGGTATCAGAAGTAACGAGTAACGTAACGATACGATAGTAACGAGTACTCATTGTAAAAGTAACGAATACGTACGGGTACGCTTTTTTTCGTTACTTTTACACCTTTATTTGTGACAAAAGAGGTTCACACTCAGCATTAAGCCGTATTATGGCACAACCCACAATACAGCGCTGATTTTCAGCATGAACCCCAAATGACGGAAGGACGTGAACTCGTACACAATTTACGTGAAATAAAAACATTTAAAACAAATATACTTATAGGTAAATATATAAACGTTATACCTAATTATCTTAAAAAGTAAAAACTATAATATAATACATGAATACATACTATAAACATTCACAATAAAATTAGGACAGAATAAAATTAAGTGTAAGTAAACACAAACGTAACAAACACCCCTAAATCATTTGTTGTCTCGTTCGCACATGGTCCAACGCCGCGCGCGCCGTTCATCGCGTGATTTAACGTCGCCCAAGTCGGCACTCCACCGGCTGACGTGCAGCGTGTGGTCGTGCGGCCGAAACAATAGCTACTACTTGCACCCAATGCACTAAAGAATTGAGTAGTACTATTTAGACTTACCTAGTGTGTTTTATAAACTTCTAAAGGTATGTATCGGCAATAATTATATAAATTGGTAATAAATTACTTATACTTAACACTATATCCGACATCTACCTTTTTTATTTTAGACCGAAAGCAAAACTGAATTTTATCAGTCTATGCCTCAATCGATTTGAATTGACAGCATACTTAGTGCATAATGCTGCACTACGTGACGCGCCTCCGCAACGCCACCGCCACCGCCATGCAAATGCATTGCCGTTGTCTGTTTACCGCCTCGTTCATAGATCACAACAGTTACGTGAGTATCTAAATTGTTGAAATACTTCCCTTTTTTTGGTCAGATAATAAAAGTAATTTAAGTTTAATTTTGAAATTTTCTTTTGTTTTCAGAGATCTTAAAGGAGGCGGCAAATTGTTCCAACAGTGGGTGGCGGCATATTTGAAGCAACCCCTAAAGGCTGTGGTTTTATATTTAGGCATGGAAAGCGGATTCGAAGTGGAACGCACTGAATAGCTATAATGATCCTGTTTCCAGCAAAAAATTTTAAAAAGGTATTCTGGTTTGTGCGTACTAATTATTCCAAATAACATACTTGCCAAATGTAACTTCCTTCGAGCAGCCATTTTTAACATATTATTCTCGTTTAAGAACGGTGTAACATGGCTCCTTCTAGGTATGCCGAAACAAAATCGAGCACACGCATTTTGTACGCGCTGAATTAAATGTTCTGTACGAGATAACAAACATGGACCATATACCGTATCGCAATAATTCATTTTCGAAAGAATTATGCTGTCAACCAACTTTTTTCTCACTAAGAAAGTCTCTAATTCTATACAGCACTTTCAACTTGTAAAAACAGCTTTTGACCAAGTTATTGATGTGATTCTCAAATCGGAGCTCGGGGTCGATGATCAGACCCAGGTTACGTGCTAATTCTACTCTTTCAATACTGTTCCCTAATAATTTTAGAGCGGGCTTCGTAGATAAAATTGAATTAATTTGCGTTTTGCTGCCTATAACTATAAATTTAGATTTTTTTGGATTGAATACTGTTACAGTACAATATCTTGAAGAAGTTTGGCAAATTTCTTGGCAGTATATGATTAGGTATAAAATGAGACAAAGTTGTAGTATAGTCTGGTTATAATTATCCAAAGGTGCATCTTATATACTAACGACTACGTGTTGATCACGGATAGTAAAAACATTTAATAGATATTGAACGTGCGATAAAGATCATAAGATTGCGATGTAGATTGTAGATACAGCACAAAGATATTGTACTGTAACAGTTGATGTCTTCGTATTTGTTTAAAAGTTGCGTAATACGTGAATTCGTTCCCACTGCGATAGTACGAATTGTTTGTTGTGTCGCTTTTTCTGAAGTTACATGCGTTGTCAGCTCTGTAACTTTGTCGATAAGTTTGCGACCTGCTATGTCGACTAATAGTTTATAGTGCTCTAGAAAATCTGCTCCAATTATTGGTTGTGTAACATCGGCGATTATAAAATTCCATTTATAACATCGTTGTAACCAACCAACGATGTACAAAATAAATACCAACGAGTTATTTGATGACCACAAAGCTACTCTATCGAGATCTGCATTTATAGTTTGTACGGCTGATGCGGCATTAGCAGAGTTGAACGTTGCGTGTCGTCGGCATATATATGATATTTGCAGTCTTGCATACATGATACTATATCAGCGCTGTATATTATATACAAAAGAGGCCCTAGCAACGATCCCTGCGGGATTCCCTTGATGTATGTACGTACACTTTTGATTCTTTTTATGGTTATAAGCGTCAAGAAGAACCGAATACAGTTTTCAGCTGGCTTATAAGTTTACTCATTTCGGCGCTGCGATATTTTTTCTAGTTTTCAATAAAGCGCTATTACTTGAAAATCTGAATTATTTTCTTAAATCTAATTCTGTCACAAATACGCACAAATAAAGAGCTACCTACTCGTGTGTGTTTATTCTACAGAAGCACATGCAATGGTTTTAGAGATACACGATTTTGCAAAACATTACTCCAGCAGGAAGTGCAATATCTCGAAAATCTGAAGACGCACAAAATATATTTTTGGCGCACATTTATGCACAAATATAAGCTCTCTGCCCATATACAATATTTTTCATTCCGATTATTCGTTTAGAATTTTCCTGCTGGAAGAACGTTACTCCAGCAGGAATAGTTTTTCTCGTTTTTTTCCAAAACTACAAAGCGCACAATTTTTTTATGCGGCGCACAATTACATCAGATTACGCACTAATTATACGTTCCACTCATATCACTCTAGGAGCTACTTTCCTGCTAGGGTAACGTACACGACCATATGCACGTATTTGCTGTGTGTGAAATGTTTAACAAATTAAAATTTAAGCCAAGATTTGTTTGATTTTAATGGTGGGCAAAATAATCCGGATTTTTGCCTATATTACCCACTTCAATTTTTGACGCAAATCTAGCTCATAAAAATACGTACAAAGCACCACAATTACAATTTAAGGCAATCTTGACCTGGGTTTTAAAAAGCTGTTTGTAGTTTAAATATTTTCGTAATAAAAGCAGTGGGCAATGTTACCTAGTGGTTAGTGCTCTTTTCCATACAAGGCCTAACAAAGGATTTAAGATTTTAAGGGATCATTGCATTCCAGTAAAATTATGAAATAAATGTTTTTCACTTTTCTTTTGTGGATTTTGGATGCATAAGCATAGATGTAAAAATAATATTTAAATGAAAAATTGTATTCATAATTAAATGTTTATTCATATAATACCATGAAAATTTCTTTAAATAATAAATATTTAAGTATTATTTTATTTACTATGTTGCGTCGTGGGATGCCAAACGGTCGTTCAGCATCTCTTCAGAAGATATCTGTTTAGAAGCAACTGCTTCGCATGCAGGCTTTAACATATCTTCGGAGTAATTTTTATATGTTCGGGACCCTATTTCACGCCTTGGCTTTCGTTGTCAAAGTCTGGACTTGTGTTTGTTTTTCTGAAATTAAAAATAGCAATATTAAATTAAAGCTAAGTGGATTTACAGATGTATTATAAAAGCTGCCCTCTACCCTAATTAAATACACCCTTTATCCAGGATTAATAAAGCCACATAACTTATAAATAAACACACATACAATCATAAACTTCACCTCTATATTATATAAATATAACGAATATATTTTATGACATAAGTAATTAATTAAATTATTTTTTAAGTCTTAAATACCTATATAATGTCGGGAAAAAGGAAGATCTACTTCCGTTATGTATGAGTGGTCGGAATCAGTCTGAATCTATCGTAAACATTAATTTCACAACATGTAACACAAGTACTACTCAAATGAACCGATATTGGTAACGCAGTGAATTCGGTACCACGTGGTGCCCCGTAACTGAGTTATTGGATGTTTTGTTTCTGAGATTTTGCGTTAATTCAACCTGTTACAAAATAACTAAAAGTGACAACCCTGAGTTATTTTTGATAACGGGCAAAGTTGGCACGGATTCAGACCCCCTGAATAGTTTAGGGTAACTTTGCACATCGTCAGAAGTTTTGTTATGAAACTTCCTCTCCGATGTTAGGAAGACTCCTGGAGTCTTTTATCATAAAACACGCGTGTGTTAAAAGACTCTAGGAGTCTTTTGGTTCGGATCATATTTCACGTCCATTTATCATATGTAATATGTTTTCTATCCTGTTCTTACTTATTTAAAGTATACGGCCAAGTAAAGGACAGTAACATAACAGCTCCAGTCCCGTTTTACCTTATCAGCAATTCAAGTATCTGACCTTTTTTTGTCCATTGTTCGGGCCGGATGTTATGTTTACGTTTTTTGTAAACACTTGTGGGTATTATAAGTGTTTGAGCACTTCTGTTTTTATAGTTGAATAACGTTATACGATATATTATCTTATCGTAACTAAAACTGTTATTTCTTGATATAACGATTTCGTTATTTTATAATAAATTTTTTTTTGCGAATTTTTTTGCTAATTTGCTCATGTAGATTTGTTTATTTTAACCTTTTTTTTGTATTTTCTATAGATTTTGATTTTAGTTCAGTAAGATAGCTTATTTAATAGCGATTCAAACGATATACAATTCATATACAGTTCGCATACAACACTTTCGAGATATCGTTATCTTCTTCTTCTATTTTCCTTGTGGCAATTAATGACCCGCGGCGGACTACCCACGTCCAGCGTTGCCAGATGGTTACATTTCTTACATTTTTCGTAACTTTTGACCCCCTCGCGTAACACGTAAGTAATTTTTATATTTAAGGCATTTTTCGTAACTTTTGAGAACAACGAGATAAGTAATACTAGTTATTGCAAACAGTACACGAACGCATCCAAATTGAACTCACATTTCTAACAATCAGGAGCTAAAAAAAAAAAAAAAGCTCATTCGACATCATAGATCCCAAAATGTAACTTTTGCACCAAAAATGTTACTTTTCAGGAAACGAAACGTAACTTTCGACTCAGGGGCCCTGGCAACACTGCCCACGTCGTTTGACTGATGACTTAACAGATGAGTCATCATGCGCAAAATGGCCGTAACATCTAACTTCTAACCTAACCTTTAAGTATGGACGTGTAGCCTCACAGGTTAATGGGTTTAAATGATATAACCCTGAAAAGTCTTAAAAAGTGCCATGATTGTTAATTTTTCAAATTTTCTATAATTATAATATAGAAAGTTGATTACAAATACCTGATTTTTTTCTTATTAGAGACCTATATTCAGATATACTTAGATAGGGTATCGACGCGATTCGGAATTAGATTCTAGAAAAAAAATGCATTTCTATATTGTGTTATAAATATTTGACGTCCATACTAAAAGATTAAAATACTCAACAATTGATATTCTATAACATACAGTAAAATACATTTACCTGTGTTTTCGCCATGAGGTACAATCCACAAACACTTTGGTTAAAAAATATTTGAAAACCCGCAAAACCATACACCACAGTCGACAAGTTCTGAAAGGAAGGTTAGATTACAAAAAGTGCTTTTCATCGAATATTTCCTATGCCGTCATGTTGGCTCCCCCTGTCAACATCATTGACACGCGACGACATAAGCTGGTTTTGTTATGTTTTACTTGAATTTCTTGAGAAAATCATGCCAAAACATTAAAAAGTGGTGAAAGAATGATGGTGCTAAAAGTAAAGGACTTTTGCGAACGTGAAAAACGTAACGAGGGCCCAATTATTCCACTAAGATTTGTACAAGCTCGGTTAGCCGCCATTACAGGTAGGGTTACCAGCTTCAGTTTGATAGGCACCCCTTTTTACCCGACAGTTTCCCCGACGACATAACTGTTGATTTTCTTTATATTTTGAACGATCAAGGATACTGCCGACCAATTATAAAAATCTTTATCATTAGATATAAAAGTTCCGATGTTTATGTTTAGGCATATGCATATCTGAAAAACGGTATCAAAAATGACCAAAGAAGGTAAGTAGGCAGCGTCAACGTCAAAAAAAGTTATGACACCGCGCAAAAGTGGTTCGTTATCGAAGTAAGAGACGATATTGATACTTCTGATGACAGGAGATGAGAAAATGTCAGATAATCACAATTATTGTAAACAACTTTATTAATTATATTTTCTCTCAACATCGTGTTTTTTTACTTAATTGATATTATCCTTGCTTCTTCCTACTATCTTACAAATAATGTTATAAGCAAATTAAAAATTAATATCAGGATATCTATATTTTAATGATAATATAAACTCTTTAGTAGAAAGTATCAAATTACTTTATGGAAAAATATAATTAACTCTCCCTGAATGTAAGGTAACTCACTTAAGATTATAAGGCAACACTTATTTGCATTGCTGCCAATATAACAGCATATGAATTAATTAACAAATGCGATAGAGTGTTGTCACAAATATAATCAACTTTCCACCCAAATAATAAATGTTGCCATAAAACTAAAATTGTTTCTTATATTCGTGTATTTGTTTATAAATTGCTTTTAGGGCAAAGATACCTTGATTGGCAAAGTTGGCATATTTCACGGTAGTAATTGTAAATCATAATGGCGGGACCAACTCTTGCAATTAAAATATTCTACCACGTATATTTAGTACCCATTTTGTACCTGTGCTGGAAAAAATTGTAGGTACCTCACGGGGAAAAATAGAATTTCACGATAACACTAATGGTGAGACCATGTCTGTACTCGCAAAACTACAACGAATAACATCATTCTACTAAAAATTAACTACAACGTAACTATAGCCAAGGTACAATGAATACCACAAAATTTCTACCACCACGATATGTATCTGTATTTAACAATTAATTTACGCGAAAGAATTTTTTAAAAACAAGACAGTATTATATTTTTACTAACCGTCCTTTATTCGTGTACGTTTGTAGTTTTGAAAAAAAAAAACGAGAAAAACGATTCCTGGAGTAAGGGCTAACGCGCACTTGTGATTTTTAGTCTACCGATAGTTTAGTCGCTGTAGTAGTCGTATATAATTTCATGTCGAATTCTAATCGTCAAATGCGCGATATAACTCAATAGTGAACCCCAGAACGATCAAACTATCGCCCGACTAAAAATCACAAGTGCGGGAGCGCTCTAACGTTCTTCCAGCAGGAAAATTATAAACGAATGATTGGAATGAAAAATATTGTATATGGGCAAAGAGCTTATATTTGTGCATAAATGTGCGCCAAAAATATAATTTGTGCGTCGAAGACGCCCATATACAATATTTTTCATTCCGATCATTCGTTTAGAATTTTCCTGCTGGAAGAACGTTACTCCAGCAGGAATCGTTTTTCTCGTTTTTTTTCCAAAACTACAAAGCGCACAATTTTTTTATGCGGCGCACAATTACAGCACATTACGCACTAATTATACGTTCCACTCATATCACTCTAGGAGCTACTTTCCTGCTAGGGTAACGTACACCCTTTATTCGAACTCGTCAACATACATATAGGTACATACCATCACGCCTGTATTCCCCGAAGGGTTAGGCAGAGGCGACTATTGTACACCCACAGTTCGCCGGTATGTTTAGGTCTCATGTAATAGGGGGCGAGCCTATTGCCATTAACCGGGCACAAATTCCTAACTCCGAGCTGCTACTGGGAATTTCATAGAAAAACCCAATAACACTTTGCTCGACCTGGGAATCGAACCCAGGACCTCTAGCGTAGCAGTCGCGTGCAGGACCATTTGGCTATTGAGGCACTCGTCAACATAACAGCTCCCATAGACAGCATCAAACACTTTAATTGGCAATCACACATTTCAGTATTAGTAAAAGTATCGGGGCAGGAATTTTATGAAATACTAGCTTCTACCCGCGACTTCGTCCGCGTAGCGTGATGATATATAGCCTATAGCCTTCCTCAATAAATAGGCTATCTTACACTGAAATATTTTTTCAAATCGGACCAGTAGTTCCTGAGATTAGCGCGTTCAAGCAAACAAACAAACAAACTCTTCAGCTTTATATATTAGTATAGATATAGATTGTAATCAGAAAATATGTATTAATTTGTGTAAATACCCTGAATATATATACTTTTGTGAGATATAAAACTGTTTTTTTACACCCCAAATAGTTTTTATTTCACTATGAATTCACAGTTCTTTATAGATTCATGTGTTGTTATACATATTAAGTACTATAGATCGAAACAAGTATTAATACTTTTTAATTTTGCTTGACGTTGCGACCAGGTTACACAGATCGTGGTCACAAGCAGACTGATGCAGCGAGTTCACTCCGTCATTGCGTTGGTAGATTTTTTCTTTACCTACCCCCAAATTTTCATCTATATATATAAAAGAAAGTCGTGTTAGTTACACTATTTATAACTTAAGAACGGATGAACCGATTTGGCTGAAAATTGGTGGAGAGGTAGCTTAGAACCAGGAGACGGACATAGGATACTTTTTGTCCCGTTCCCGGGGGATGTGATGACAGACCGAATTCCACGGGGGCGAAGCCGCGGGCAGAAGCTAGTTATGTAATAATCCCGCGACACTACACTCACTGTGTCCGTATTTTTGACCGACTTAAAATAGTAAGGTTTTGTTATTTTTTTATCAGTGGATTCCACGTTGCTGACCTCCCGATTGAATATTTGTGTTTTTGAATTTCAATAGCTTCACGCACTGCTCTTGAATAAAAGCGATGGCGATCGGATGAGAGGACTTGTACTGAAAGTTAATCCAGTGATTACTGCCTGTTTAGAGTATAATAATATGTTCGATAAACGCTGATTTGTTCGCCTGACGGTTTTTTACAGCAGCGATGTGTTCTTTGACCCATTCTGCAATGATCCGCTTCATTTGGCCTATGTATTTTATAAGTAAATAAAGGTATTTATAGCGTGTTAATACCTGTTTCGTTCTATAGTAATATGCACGCAAGTAAATTAATATACATAGTTCTTAAAATTAAATAAGTATCAACACGAAAGCGAAACCTATTCTATGATGTGCCCTCATAGAATAGATTAGTACTACAAGTTACTTATTGAAATCATCATATGCTCTTGGCAGAATTGTTGGAGGTCATTGCACTGCCTTATTTATTGTCTCCCGCCATCTCTCTCTCACCGAAGCGTTCCTAGAAATGATCCCGACTGCTACTTTCTTGTTTTAGGGTATTTTAATTTAAATTCCAAATTACACAGAAACGCTGTCAGGTATTTTAGTTTTTTAAAATACCGTTTTGTTAAATAAAACATCGCCTTATAAATAAATATATTTATTTCGTTGTGCTAAGCTCAGCGAATCGTTTTTTCAGATCAAGCAGTTTGTTGACCTCGGGCTGCCAGACCGACTTGTCTTTGGTCGACGCCTTCAGCTTGCGAACTTTGTCCGCCTGCAAATGAATGATATATTACATTAAACATAACATACCATCAAGCCTGTATTCCCCAAGGGGAATGAATAAGCCTGTTATCTTATATATATAAAAGAAAGTCGTGTTAGTTACACCATTTATAACTCAAAAACGGCTGAACCGATTTGGCTAAAAATTGGTGGAGAGGTAGCTTAGAACCAGGAGACGGACATAGGATACTTTTTATCCCGTTCCCGTGGGATGTGATGATAGACCGCATTCCACGGGGGCGAAGCCGAGAGCAGAAGCTAGTTTTTTATAAATCAAACAACAGTCAACGCCTCCTCCTTCTTCCTCACGTGGGAGAGCCATGCTTCGGCACGAATGGGCCGGCTCGACCGGAGTGATACCGTACCGTACCGGAGTGAGGCCGTCCTCACAGAAAACCGGCGTGATTGCGTTGTGTTTCGGCGAGTGAGTGAGGTTACCGGAGGCCTAAACCCTTTCAAAAGGCGGGTAACGCACTTATGACTCCTCTGATGTTGTGGGTGTCCATGGGCGGTCCATGTCTGCTCGCTTGCCCACCTATCCGCCCGGTATCCTCACTCACTCGGCGAAACAAAACGCAAGCGTTGTTTCACGCCGGTTTTCTGTGAGGCCGTGGTATTACTCCGGTCGAGCCGGCCCATGGCTCTCCCACCTGAATATTTATTTCCAATGTAAAGTAGGAGTAGCCGAAACGGTACGGTAGGAACCTATATTAACGGAATCTCAATCCTAATAATAACACAATTTGATAAAATATTGTTTGGATTACGATTTATTTTAGTACTTATTACATTTTTGTGGGGAATTCAAGCTCCGCCCGACCCTGAAGTCATGTATGGTCTAGGATTCAAATTAGCGACCTATGTATCGCAGTCATGATCAAATCACTATACTTCGACTTTTAATTATATTCAATAACTTGACAGTTCAAAGAGAAATAAGGATACCACACTGCGGCTAATAGTGTTGGGGAAGTGAATAATTTTGCGTAAAAAATGAATGATAAAAATGGTTTAATATAAAATGAAGGTTAAAATTCGTAAATAAGATGTGGAATATAAGAATAATTAATAATTATGAATTTATATAGTTTCCTTTTTTATTTTCTTCTAATAGAAACAAACCAAAAATAAAAATCATGTCATTTTTCTTTTGACATTTTATAGATTAACCTATTAACCCTATTACTGAGAAACTAATTCTACAATTTTTAATAGTTTATAATGTGTATTGAAGAAAAGATATTAAATATTCCGCCCGCGACTTCGTCCGCGTGGAATACTTACTTAGTCTTAGTGTGATTATATATAGCCTATTGCCTTCCTCAATAAATGGGCTATCTAACACTGAAAGAAATTTTCAAATCGAACCAGTAGTTCCTGAGATTAGCGCGTTCAAACAAACAAACTCTTCAGCTTTTTATATTAAGTATATAGATTAAATATAAATAAAGAGTCTGATAATGTAAGTACATTATTTAAGTTCATTCGATTTCGTTCATTCTTCGACCGGATCACTATCTTTTTTTTTGGCAAAACTGGTAACCTTTCAACTGTCAAGTTACTGAATACAATTAAAAGTCGAAGTATAGGCTATCACAGCTCTTTCTGGTAAGTGTTACAATTCTTACCTGTTCAGCGATCTCTTTCTCCAGGACCTCAGCATTGGGTGCGCTGGTGTTGTTGACTGCGGGCGCTGACCTCTGAGCGGCGACCAGCTGTTTCTTCAAATCTAACAGTTTGTTAACCTCCGGCTGCCACACTGCCTTGTCTTTCGTAGAGGCTTTTAATTGACGGACTTTGTCGGCCTGAAATATAATACAATATATGAATGATCATAACATCACGCCTGCATTCCCCGAAGGGTTAGGCAGAGGCATACTAATGTAGACCCACATTTCGTTGGTATGTGTAGGCCCCAAGTAATAGGGGGCGAGCATATTGCCATTAACCGTGCACAAATCCGAAACTTTGAGCTGCTACTGAGAATTTTATAGAAATACCCAATAACACTGATTGAACTGGGAATCGAACACAGGACGTCTAGCGTAGCAGTCGCGCTGAGGACCATTATCCATGGCTTATCTCTCGGCCAGCGACAGTTAGTAACAACTTTATTTAAGGTTTCGAAGGGTTCCGTGCCATTACCGAGTCCGACTCGCACTTGGCCGGTTTTTTAGTATCTGTTGTTATAGCGGCAACAGAAATACATCATCTGTGAAAATTTCAACTGTCTAGCTATCGCGTTTCTTGAGATACAGCCTGGTGAAAGACAGACAGCGAAGTCTTAGTGACAGAGTCCCGTTTTTACCCTTTGGGTACGGAACCCTAAAAACAATCGCATCAACAAACTCCCAAACCAACAAACCCTCTCACTCCTGCCTACGCCCCCCTCTAACGGGTGTAGGAGGTTATGTCCGAAATATATTATTATGATTCGTTGCCTGAAGCTCTCATCTATTACCTGTTCAGCCACAGCTTTTTCCAAGCTGCTGACATCACTGGCAACACTGTTCGTCTCTGCGTTCTGTGCAGATGCCAGTTTTTGTGCTGCTTCCAATTGCTTCTTCAGCTCTAACAGCTTGGTCACTTCAGGCTGCCACACCGTCTTGTCTTTCGTTGAGGCTTTCAGCTGACGAACTTTTTCGCCCTGAAAAATATACATAGAAGAAGAAAGAAAGAAAGATAATTTATTTTCGCCCATAACGACGCACAAGAATATTTCAAGAATAAAAAATAAAATAAAAAAATAACAAAATATTACATCTGACAACACTGGCAAGTGACAACCAAGTTGACGATCTCTGTGGTTTAGTGGTTCGAGTACCGGATTGCTGACCATGAGGTTGTGGGTTCGATTCCCACAGGACACAAATATTTATGTGATGAATATAAATGTTTGTGTTCGTCTGGGTGTTTCTTATGTATTATATAATATATAAAGCTGAAGAGTTTGTTTGTTTACTTGAACGCGCTAATCTCAGGAAGTACTGGTCCGATTTGAAAAATTCTTTCAGTGTTAGATAGCCCATTTATTGAAGAAGGCTATAGGCTATATATCATCACGCTACGCGGACGAAGTCGCGGGCAGAAGCTAGTGTATTATAAGTATGTATTTACAAAAAAAAGTATATAAGTATTATATCCATTGTCTAGTATCTATAGTACAAGCTCTGCTTAGTTTGGGACTAGATGGTGCTGTGTCAAATGTGTCAACAAACACAAAGTCAGATGCAAAAATTAGGAATTAATCGAAATCAAACAAATTTTTGGCACGAACTAAAGCTAAGTTTAAACAAAGAGAGAGATGTGCGTCGTATCAACGACATTAACAACGACACATACATATTTTCACGCCTATCTCCCATTGGGGTAGGCAGAGACTATAGATTTCCACTTGCTTCAATCGTGGCCTGGCGGGACCTAAACATACCAGCGAAGCGTGGGTGTACGTACGCCTCTACCTTACCCTTAGGGGAATACAGGCGTGATGGTATATATTATATAAAGTGGCTTTTTGACGTGGTAGAAATTTTAGTCATCGTTTTTTTTATGGGATAGGGGGGCAAACGAGCAGACGGATCACCTGATGGTAAGCGATAACCGCCGCCCATGGACACCCGCAACACCAGAGGAGTCACAAGTGCGTTGCCCGCCTTTTAAAAGGGTTTGGGCCTCCAGTGTCCTCACTCACTCGGCGAAACACAACGTAAGCGTTGTTTCATGCCGGTTTTCTGTGAGGCCGTGGTATCACTCAGGTCGAGCCGGCAAAATTCGTACCGAAGCATGGCTCTGCCACATGGAATTGTAATGTATTTTTTTAAATATTTATGAATACTTTAAAGATATTGCTGTGTTTGTTTATTATTTCTTTAATTACCTGTTGTTTGACGGCCTCTTCAAGATCTGCCACACCGGACCCCGCCGTTCCATTTTGCTGTAAACATTATGTAATAGTTAAAATTATTTATTTATTTTATTTGCCTAGAAACTATCTTTTAAAAGAATCTTTTATCCAGGTCGAAACCAATTCTAGAAGCTAGTCCTACTAATATTATAAACGTGAGTTTTTATCTATGGATGTTTGTAACTCTTTCATGCCAGAACAAATGAATGGATCTGGATAAAAACTGCCTCAATAGCCAAGTGGTCCTGACCACGACTGCTACGCTAGAGGTCCTGGGTTCGATTCCCAGGTCGAGCAAAGTGTTATTGGGTTTTTCTATGAAATTCCCAGTAAAAGCTCGGAGTTTGGAATTTGTGCCCGGTTAATGGCAATAGGCTCGCCCCCTATTACATGGGACCTAAACATACCGGCGAACTGTGGGTGTACATTAGTACGTCTCTGCCTAATCCTTCGGGGAATACAGGCGTGATTGTATGTTATGTTATAAAAGTTTGTACAGAGATAGATTAGAGTCTGGAATAACACATAGGTTACTTTTTATCCTGGACCCAATAATTACGAAAAGTCGTTACACACGACACGGTCTAGTCATTTTATCAAAATAAAAAATATCTGATCTCACCTTATTGGCCCTCTCGGTTTGTGTGCCCGCGTATTTGGCTCGTAACTTCTCCAGTGTTTCATTCTCTATCTTGGCGAATAGGGGCTCTGGCTTACCGATGATATGCCCTGATGGTAAGTACTGAATGAGGGATGGCCTCCTGGCAACAAAAAATAATATTACTGCATCTTTAGTCAAATGTAAAAGTGTCTTTTTAAGATCTATTTACAGAAATAAATATCATTTATCATTCCAAATATTACCTAAATAGCTCTGATCTTCACTAGCGACGTGGTTACAGACAGATGTTCAAATTCAAATGTTTTAACTTTTAATTCCAAAAATCTTGGATTTTTTAAGAAATTATCATTAGCAGCGCTTATAACTTGGCTTTGTGCCCGGTTAATGGCAATAGGCTCCCCCTATTATGTGGGACCTAAACATACCGGCGAACTGTGAATGTACATTATTACACTTCTGCCTAACCCTTCGGGGAAAACAGGCGTAATGGTATGGTACTTACTCAGGGTTGATCCTGAGCGCTTCAGGTTTTAGGTTGAGTTGTTCCCGCAACCGCCGCGACGTTTCAGGCAGGTATGGTGCAAGTAGTGCACAGAGTAACCCAACTAGTTGGCAACACAGACCTATGGCTGTAGCACCTCGTTTTCTAAAAAAAAAGAAAATGTAATGTTACTGTCGAATTATATGATTGTGAATTATTTATTTAATTGGCTGACCAACAATTGTTGACACATATTAATATTTACAAAAGGAACTTAAATTACTTAAACTCTAGTGTCACAATTTATTACAGGTAAGCACAGCATGCTCAAACAAAGGTGCTCAAATTAAGCTAAGAAAGTCTCGTAGGTACACATAAAAAGCTATACATAAAAAGTTTTTTTTTTTTTATTATGGCGCCACACTTTTTGTGTATTTGCCAGTGTCAAGTATTAGAATAATCAAGTAGGTAATCATTATTTCCCATCATGGGATTGTATTATGGCACCACACTTTTTGTGTTCGCCAGTGTCAAGTATAATGTTCAGTTGCCCCAATAAAACGGTAGAAACTTTATTGAGGCTTCGATGGAGTTTAGGTGTGAACCCAAAAAAGTCACGATTTTCAATTTTATATCATTTGCCTACACTCTCACACGTTCACGAACACTTAATGGTTAATTATCCACCATAATTACACATTAAACTTCGGAGAAATTCAAGTTTTGAAAAAGAATATAAAATCGACAATGTGCACTTTTCATTTTCCCGCCTAAACCCATATAAAAAAGTTTGTTCATGTAAGTACATTATTTAAGTTCATTCAATTTCGTTCATTCTTTGACCACCTCACTATCTTTTTTTTGTCAAAACTGGTAACCCTTCAACTGTCAAGTTACTGAATACAATTAAAAGTCGAAGTATAGTATTGTGTTAGGTGATTTTGTCAGGCTGGCTAGTTGTGGTGGAGTTGGCAGCACCATCTAGTCCCAGTTTGTAAATACATACTTATAATACATAAGAAACACTTATATTCATCACATAAATATTTGTGTCCTGTGGGAATCGAACCATGAGGTCGTCATGGTCAGCACTGCAGTCCGGTACTCGAACCATTAAACTACAGAGACCGTCATAATTGCTTTCGTATGATGAATAAAATCCTATCTTGTGTAGGGCCAAGACAACAATGCCTCAGTGCACTTCGACCCATTGGGATCTTTTGTGCTTCCCCTAAATAACCTATGCCTCATCCTCTCCAAGTTCTCTAAAAAGCTCTTCCATGAGCTTTATAATGAGGCCTGGGGGATGAGTCTGTAGTCCTCTGGTCCTGGATAACCCTGCCCCAAGAGGCACATTCGCTTTCTAGCCATTGCATCGCATGTACACAGAAGGTGTTCCAAGCTCTCAATTTCCCTTTTACAAGCTCTGCAGGCTGTCTCCGTCAGACCCATCTTTTGCAGAATAGCGTTAGTCCCGAAATGTCTGGGGGCCGAGTCTACTTTTCAGTTGTGTCAGAATTGTGATTCAGTGGCTTCATAATGGTTGATTTTTGACAGTTTTCTCTACGAAATCTGTCATTTCTTATGTCATTTAGTGCCATTGGACGGTCATTCTGAGTCAATTGAAATAGCAGACTAGGGCCCCTGGTCAGCACCCCCATCAAAAGACGGGCCTGCCGTCTGCTTGAGTTCCAAATAGCATATTGCCATTTCGATGAGGAACCCTCGTGCGTTACTTGGGATTCAAATAAATATTCCCTCTTTTCTCCCTTTCCACCGTTCTGTGCGCAAGTTCGCTTCGATTGTCACTAGATGGCGTTAGTCGTTAACATACAAAATACCTTTATACAAAACTGCCTCGTTAGTCTAGTGGTCACAAGTGCGACTTCAACGCTAGAGGTCCTGGGTTCGATTCCCAGGTCGAGCAAAGTGTTATTGGGTTTTTCTATGAAACTCTCAGTAGCAGCTCGGAGTTTGGAATTTGTGCCCGGGTAGTGGCAATAGGCTCGCCCCCTATTACGTGGGACCTAAACATACGGCGAACTGTGGGTGTACATTAGTACGCCTCTGCCTAACCCTTCGGGAAATACAGGCGTGATGGTATGTTATGGTATGTTATAAAAAATACTAGTATGGATAAAATCAACTTACTTGTCTTCGTCGGAGCCTTTGAGCAGTACCCACGGCTGTTGGAACTGCATGTGTTGGTTGCCGATGCGCGAAACAGACAGGACGTGACGTAACGCCTCGCGGATACGACCCTTCTCCATATGCTGGACATACGCTGCGGAGAAGAAAAAAAACATCATCATCACGCCTGTAGTGCCCGAAGGGTTAGCCAGAAATGTACTAATGGATTATTCCAAATTTTTAAATCATCAAGGTGAACATGAAAATATTAATTTCTACGCTAGAGGTCCTGGGTTCGATTCCCTGGTCGAGAAAAGTGTTATTGGGTTTTTCTATGAAATTCCCAGTAGCAGCTCGGAGTTTGGAATTTGTGCCCGGTTAATGGCAATAGGCTCGCCCCCTATTACATGGGACCTAAACATACCGGCGGACTGTGGGTGTACATTAGTACACCCATGTATACCTACCGGTAGTTGATCCGGGTCTGGGCGTTTGTGTATATGATAATTTGTGTTTGTAAACGCACCCACGATACAGGAGAAAATTCTAGTGTGGGGCAACTTAAAAACAAAAACGATCGGTCTTTGATTAAATTATTTTTGGGATCCATTTCTAATAGGTACTAATTTATTTTTAGTTGAGCGGAGCCGTGGGCTAAAGCTAGTTTATAATAAAATAGACACCCACTCGCGGTTTCACCCGCGTTTCCCCATTCCTAAGAGTCGTGGCGTGACGTTAATAGCTTAAAACATTCCTCTTGAATCACTATGTATTTAAAAAAACAGCATCAAAATCCGTTGCGTAGTTTTAAAGATCAAAGCATACATAGAGACAGACAGACAGCTGAAAGCGACTTTGTTTTATAATATGTAGTGATAGTGAAATAGAAACATTCCTTTTAGTTGACGTGGGAGAGCCATGCTTCGGCACGAATGGGCCGGCTCGACCGCAGTGATACCACGGCCTCACAGAAAACCGGCGTAAAACAGCTTGCGTTGTGTTTCGCCGAGTGAGTGAGGTTACCGGAGGCCCAAACCCTTTTAAAAGGCGGGCAACGCACTTGTGACTCCTCTGGTGTAGCGGGTGTCCATGGGCGGCGGTTATCCCTTACCATCAGGTGATCCGTATGCTCGTTTGCTCCCCTATCACATAAAAAAAAAAGTTTTATAGCCAACATTTACTCGCCAATGATTATATTCACTTACCAATGACTTCTCTGTTGACGAGAGCGATCAGTTCGTAGTCGGCTGGGGTGAGCGCCAGGTCGGGAACTCTGCCCTTGAAGGTGTTGGCACAGAAGCTCAGGGAGCGGTGGCAGAAGTTGCCCAGGTTGTTCAGAAGTTCAGAGTTGTTCCTGCAAGGGAGTAAAAGTAAAAAACATAACATACCATCACGCCTGTATTCCCCGAAGGGTTAGGCAGAGGCGTACTAATGTACACCCACAGTTCGCCGGTATGTTTAGGTCCCATGTAATAGGGGGCGAGCCTATTGCCAGGCACAAATTCCTAACTCCGAGCTGCTACTGGGAATTTCATAGAAAAACCTAATACTTAACACTTTGCTCGACCTGGGAATCGAACCCAGGACCTCTAGTGTAGCAGTCGCGCTCAGGACCACTAGACTAATGAGGCAGTTACTTTAAGTTACTGAATACAATTAAAAGTGCCTAATTAAATACCTACCTAGTGCCTAATTCCGTCCAGCTGAAACTGGAGTCCGAAGTCTCAGGTCTGATGCTCGCCAGGTAGAACCTCCACACGTCTGATGGTATCCCCGTTTCCTGTAGGAACACAACAGTAAATAAACTGAAACACGTCATAAAAATCACGCTTCTTTGTTTCAATAACGTCTTATCTTGAAAAGCACGACAGGTCAAAAAACAGCCTATTGTAATTAACAAAAGGCTGGTTTTTCAACCTTTTGTGTTTTTGGAGATAAGACGTTATTGAAGCAAAGTAGGGAATTATCTGGGCGATCTTTTTGTGATTTTTTTCCATTCTAAGGGCCACTTGCACCAACTTTATAAATATATTTAAATTGTATTTAAACGCAATTTTTCATAGAAATGTTGTATTTAAATACAATTTAAACACATTTAGGAAGTTGGTGCAAGTGGCCCTAAGATTATAAAGTTATTTTATTGAAGGAAGAAAATTACTTGCCTTAGTGGTCATAGCGTCTGGTGTATTTAACCAGAAGACGCAGGTTCGAATCCTGCCCGCAAGTCGAGTTTTTCCTTCACTAAATAGTTTTTTTCCTCTTTGGAAAAAGTTTACTGCCTCATTAGCCTAGTGGTCTTGATCGCGACTCCTACGCTTGAGGTCCTGGGTTCGATTCCCAGGTCGAGCAAAGTTTTATTGGCTTTTTATATGCAATTCCCAGTAACAGCTCGGAGTTTGGAATTTGTGCCCGGTTAATGGCAATAGGCTCGCCCCCTATTACATGGGACCTAAACATACCAGCGAACTGTGGGTGTACATTAGTACGCCTCTGCCTAACCCTTCGGGGAATACAGGCGTGATGGTATGTTATGTATGTTAAATATTTTATTTTAACTATCATAGGTTATGACGGCATGTTTGGCGTAGCGCCTTCTACGTTACGTGTGGGTTCGATCCCCGTACAGAGCAAATAAATTGTATAATCTACAGGTAGTTGTTCCATGTCTGGGTGTTTGTGAGAATTTGTGTTTGTAAACGCACCCACGATACAGGATAAATTAGTAGTGTCAGAAGAGATATGAAAAAAAAACATTGCATGGTTACAAATAGCGAGTCGTATGTAAGAACACCTAAGTTGAGCAATATTTTTTGCTAAGATTAAAAAGTTATTGTGGTGAATGAAAAATTCTACTGCGGGCAGGATTCGAACCTGCGTCTTCTGGTTAGATACACCAGACGCTATGACCACAGCCACCAGAGACCTCACCATCATTTACCTGTGCATCAGTACCGAATACCCCGACACCTCGAGACTTCGAGAACTTGCCGTCTTCATAATTCAAGTATTCTGGAAAATTTCAACATAATTAATTTTGTATATTCGGCATTATACTGAAACATTATAACATAACATAACATACCATCACGCCTGTATTCCCCGAAGGGTTAGGCAGAGGTGTACTAATGTACACCCACAGTTCACCGGTATGTTTAGGTCCCATGTAATAGGGGGCGAGCCTATTGCCATTAACAGGGCACAAATTCCAAACTCCGAGCTGCTACTGGGAATTTCATAGAAAAACCCAATAACACTGCTCTACCTGGGACTCGAACCCAGGACCTCTAGAGTAGTAGTCGCGCTCAGGACCAATAGGCTAATGAGGCAGTTGTAGTAATTATATAATTAACTAGCTTATGCCCGCGACGTCGTCTGCGTAGCGTGATGATATATAGCCTTCCTCAGTAAATGGGCTATCTAACACTGAAAGAATTTTTCAAATCGGACCAGTAGTTCCTGAGATTAGCGCGTTCAAACAAACAAACAAACATAATAATATTAACTACAACTTGAAGCTATGAAACCAACAATGATGATCTCTTTTTTGTATGGGTCTATACATTAGAGAGGTCAAAGCTGTATCTCAGGTTCCGTTTAATTATTTTAGATAAGAATATCAGGTTTTAAGTCGGAGCCCGATAATTAGGAGTCCAAAATTTAAATCTATTCAGTAGTTTTTGCTCCAACCCGTAACAAACACAGCTTTTATACAATTTTATAATTGTAGAGATTTTATTTTATTTAAGACTAGCTTCCGCCCGCGACTTCGTCCGCGTGGAATAGTTACTTAGTCTTAGCGTGATGATATCTAGCCTATGTCCTTTCTCAGGGTCTAAAGATTGTCTGTGCCAAATTTCATCAAAATCGGTTGAGAGGTTTAAGCGGGAAAGCGTAACAGACAGACAGACAGACAGACAGAGTTACTTTCGCATTTATAATATTAGTAGGGATTATCAAAAGGCGTAGAACAAAAGTTGTTTAAAATGGTGTCTAGATGTCGCTCCTTTGTATTTTACGATTGATTAACAATATCCCTGTAAGTATGAAAGCTGTTACTGCGTATATACAGGAATCGAATCCAAGATGTTACCTGTGGCAAACAGATGGCTGACGAGCACGTGACCCTCGTTGACTCCGAGCAGCGTGGCCGGGAACATGATGCAGTGGAACGGGACATTGTCCTTAGCCATAAACTGGTACAGCTTCACCTAGACCACAAAGAACATAGTCAACGATCACGCCTGTACTCCCCGAAGGGTTATACAGGGTCGTAAGCAGGTGAGGGTTGATAGGTTAAACCCAAAACAGCAATCTTTTTGTGATTTTTCATATTAAGATTATAAAGTTACTAGTTTCTGCCCGCGACTTCGTCCGCGTAGCGTGATGATATATAGCCTATAGCCTTCCTCAATAAATGGGCTATCTAACACTGAAAGAATTTTTTAAATCGGACCGGTAGTTCCTGAGATTAGTGCGTTCAAGCAAACAAACAAACAAACTCTTCAGCTTTATATATTAGTACTAGCTTCTGCCCGCGACTTCGTCCGCGTAGCGTGATGATATATAGCCTGTAGCCTTCCTCAATAAATGGGCTATCTAACACTGAAAGAATTTTTCAAATCGGACCAGTAGTTACTGAGATTAGCGCGTTCAAGTAAACAAACAAACAAACAAACAAACTCTTCAGCTTTATATATTAGTATAGATAGAGTATAGAGTATAGATTAACTTACATCATACTCTTTATCCGGTTTCCACCATTTCTCGAACTCTTTGGTCGCGTTCTGTGTGATGCTGAGGTAACCGATCGGCGCATCAAACCATACGTAGAATACCTAAGAAATTAAAGATATTAAAAGAAAGAAAACCGGCGTGAAACAACGCTTACGTTGTGTTTCGCCGAGTGAGTGAGGTTACCGGAGGCTCAAACCCTTTTAAAAGGCGGGCAACGCACTTGTGACTCCTCTGGTGTTGCGGGTGTCCATGGGCGGCGGTTATCGCTTACCATTAGGTGATCCGTCTGCTCGTTTGCCCCATATGCCATAAAAAAACGACCACTCCTGTATTCCTCGAAGAGGTAAGCAGAAGTGTGTGTATTTACCACATAACATACCATCACGCCTGTATTCCCCGAAGGGTGAGGCAGAGGCGTACTAATGTACACCCACAGTTCGCCGATATGTTTAGGTCCCATGTAATAGGGGGCGAGCCTATTGCCATTACTCCGAGCTGGTACTGGGAATCAAAATAAAAAAAACTCAATAATACTTTGCTCGACCTGGGAAAAGAACCCAGGACCTCTAGCGTAGCAGTCGCGCTCAGGACCACTAGGCTAATGAGGCAGTTTTTAGGTAGTATTTACCACATAGTTTATTTATTCTCTTAAAATGACATCAATTTCTCAAACGCTGGGAACCTTTGTTTAATATTATCGACTTAGGTTCAACTTGAATATGAATCTTCAACTTTCCTCACATCTTGTTACCACAATATTGTACCAGTGAATATTGTAACATTATTTATTTTAAAAGTGTCCATGGAGTTTCTTGCCAGATTCTTCTCCATAGGATCAACCTTTTGGAACCGTGCAACTGAAATGGTAGCATTTATTTATTTATTTATTTATTTAGATAAGGTTCACCAACAGTTGTCACAGATAAATATAAATAAGTACTTATAAATATATAAGTACTTATCTATATTATATTATTATTATTATTCTTATCTTGTACTTATAAGCATTTCATCAATGCTTGTAAAAACTTATCTATCTCTATATAATTATATTAATAAAAATGTATGTACACACATAACTTCCAAACGACTACACCAAATTGGATAATTCTTTTTAGGGTTCCGTACCAAAAGAGTAAAAACGGGACCCTATTACTAAGACTTCGCTGTCTGTCCGTCCGTCTGTCACCAGGCTGTATCTCAATAACCGCGATAGCTAGACAATTGAAATTTTCACAAACTATGTATTTCTGTTGCCACTATAACAACAAATACTAAAAAACCGGAGTCGGACTCGATGATGGCACGGAACCGTTCGTGCGTGAGTCCGTCTCGCACTTGGCCGGTTTTTTTAAAGTGTGGGTTTATAGATTATTATTTTCTTATCCACCAGCAAAATCGGGAGACCCAAGCGAATATGCGCACGAGTCGCTAGTTTGAAATAAAAACATTTGAACTATAACTTCAACATACCTTGTTGGTGAACCCTTCGATTGGTACCGGAACTCCCCACTTGAGGTCTCTGGTGACTGCTCTAGCCCTGAGCGGTTCTCTCATCCACGCGCGGGAGACCGCTCTGGCAGGCGGAGACCATAGCTTCTCTGTAGAGTTGATCCAGGTTCGAATAGCTGGTTCTAACTGTAGAATGTATGTGTTAGAATACTGTAGCCCAAGCAAAAACACTTTCGAAAAATTATTCTTAAACTTAGGCAGAGGCGTACTAATGTACACCCACAGTTCGCCGGTATGTTTAAGTCCCATGTAATAGGGGGCGAGCCTATTGCCACTAACCGGGCACAAATTCCAAACTCCGAGCGGTTACTGGGAATTTCATAGAAAAAAAAATTTGCTCGACCTGGGAATCGAACCCAGGACCTCTAGCGTAGCAGTCGCGGTCGGGACCACTTGGCTAATGAGGCAGCAATTCTGTTAACTATAATAATTATTTATTTTAGCTGTATTCTATGAATTATTATGATTATTATTTTATTACACAACTAGCTGACCTGACAGACGTTGTCCTGTCCAAGTTTCAACTAACCACCTCGAAAAATTTGGTTTTCCATATTTGTAATACACTTAGCGCCATTGATTTCTGAATACCTTATTTCTGATCTATAAATTACTTAATTTCAAAAATTTGTTTACATTGTATTGACGTGAAGCATGGAAATATAAATAAACATATCTACATAGATTAAAATCTCAAATATCTGTTTCGGCATCAGTAAAGATTAACGCACGTTGCATTTTTTTTATTATTATATTTATTTATGTATTTAATTATTCGATTAGATGGAAACTCTTTAGTTTCTCAAATAAGGTGTGCGCACTGTATCTACACTATGGAGGTTTCACATTATAAAATGAGTTACTATATTTTATTACACAATTTATCTATTTACCTACATGCACTGATTTTCATCCGTGACGCCTCGTACTGGTTCAGTTGAAAATCAGCGTCAAGCACTAGTGGCTTGACACAATGCTGAACTGAATCTATTTGGCGCAGCCGCGAGGGACACAATATGCCATAATGTGTGACTAGGTGCATATTCATTATTGTTTTAGATTATTTTATTTTTCTGTCTACTCTGTTTTTGTGTGTCTTGAGCGAACTGTTGCCAATTAAATTTCTTTCTTGACACTGACCTGTCCGAGCTCTATGAAGAGCTGTTCGCTGGGCTTGACTATGGGTGTGTTCCCGCAGACCTTGCACTTGGGCTGCTGAAGCTCCGTGGCGTTAATGAGCTTCCCGCACTTGTCGCACTGGTCGCCGCGGGCATTCTCGTACCCGCAGCCCGGGTGAGGGCAAATGCCTTCTACGAACCTGTAGGACAATAAGGATATGAATAGAAATGATGTGGGACAAATGGGACCTTCTAATGACGTCGTCAATATGAATAGAATTGATGTGGGACTTCTAATGACGGCATCAATATGAATAGAAATAATGTGGGACAAATGCAACTATCTAATGAATAGAAATAATGTGGGACTTTCTAATGGCGGCATCAGTATATTTATCAGTATATTTATTGAAATTTTCAAATCTTTGAAATTTTCAATTTCAAATTTCATTTTTTTTGAAAAACAAACAATAGAATCTTTCCTCTTTATAATATTAGTGTAGATATCGACATATGTCGGGCATGCCATTGTCCCGGTGAGTCTATCAGGCATATTACTTCTGGGTGTTCTCGTCTGGCTAACGGTGAGTATTTGCACAGGCATAACCAAGTGGCCAGGATTATCCACCAGCAACTTGCTTTAAAATACGGCCTTGTGGATTCTGAGGTACCGTATTACAGGTATGCGCCCGACCCAGTTCTTGAGAATGACCATGTCACGATGTACTGGGATCGATCTGTTATCACTGACAGGACTATTGTTGCCAATAAGCCTGATATAGTGGTAATAGATCGATCAGCGCGCCGCACAATGGTTATCGATGTCACCGTCCCGCATGACGAGAACCTCGTGAAGGCTGAGAAAGAGAAACAGTTAAAATATCTCGACTTAGCCCACGAGGTGGTCGCCATGTGGGATGTGGACTCGGCCATCATTGTACCGATAGTCGTCACGGTCAATGGACTTATCGTCAAGAGCCTCGACAAACACCTCAGGAGGCTCGAGTTGGGTGGCTGGGTTAAGGGCCTGATTCAGAAGGCAGTACTCCTTGATACGGCGCGTATTGTGAGGAGGTTCCTGTCTCTGGGGCCCTAACCACCGGTAGCTTGGACCCTGCTCCCCATGCCGGTGGACAACTATTTTTATATTTTTAAATGTTTTTTATAAAAATATTTAAAAATGGAAATAATATGATTATATTTGAATAAATGGAATAATAATAATAATAAAATATTTATTTTCAATTTACAGTAAGTATATAATTACAAATGAGGAAACGGCTTGGTCGATTTAGCTGAAATGTTGAATTATAATAATAATGTGTATGAATAAAAAAAATACCTGTCAGCTAGGAATCTGTCGCAATTGGTACAGAGCAGCTGGTCCACTGACTGCGAGCTGACGAACCCGTTGTCTCGAAGCTTCAGGAACATCCTCTGCGCTATCCTGAGGACAAGGTGACGATATGAGTAACCTGTAGCGACATCTATCACGATACATACGAACTATGACGAACAATTCCTGAATCGCGCAAGCAATATTTACCGTGCAATTCTAACTTTTTAAACTATCGCGTTGCATATTACCATAGAACGAAACAGGAGGCTATCGCTTAAATCGACACACGAATTGAAATAAAATGTATGGAGATGACATTTGTGCCCGCTCGATTTGTCGAAAGCTTATAAAATAATAAATAAAATAAATAAATATTCTGCGACATTTTACACATCACCATCTAGTCCCAAACTAAGCAGAGCTTGTACTATGGGTACTATTAGACAATGGATATAATACTTATATACTTTTTTTTTGTAAATACATACTTATAATACATAACATAACACAAAGACGAACACAAATACTTATATTCATCACATAAATATTTGTGTCCTGTGGGAATCGAACCCACGACCTCCAAGTCAGCAGTCCGGTACTCGAACCACTACACCACAGAGACCGCCATTTGCATAAATTTTCTTTCTATGCGTTGGTCCACGCAGGTTTTCTGTGAGGCTGTGGTATCACTCCGCTCGAGCTCGGTGGCTCTTATTCCTTTTTTTTTCTTTCACAAAAACATCTTTGGCTGGCTTCTCATTTCTAGTTTTATTTTTCTAACAACTCACTCGGTCTGTTGAGGTGTACTCGTCCGTCCGAAGTAGTCAAATCCGATGTTGAACCAGCGATACACAGAGTTGTGAATGTCAAAGTATTTGTCGCAGATCTCACGGGGAGTTATGCCTTCTTCTAACGCCTGTAAATATATAAAGATGAATTATTAAAAATAATAGACTTATTGAATTGCTTAGTGGTGTGGTACGCGTGGTTCCGAGGTATTGGGATTGGGTATTTCTATGAAATTATCATTAACAGCTCGGAGTTAGGGATTTGTGCCCGATTAATGGTAATAGGCATTCGCACTGGGTAGGCATTGTTACGGGAAGGTTGTAATTATTTATAGTGTAACTAGTAATGTAAACTAACATAGCTTATAAGGTACAATTTTACTAACCCATGTATGGACTACCTGCTCTGAAATAAATGATAAATAAATAATAATAATAATAGGCTCACCCCCTATTACATGACACCCTTCATGAAAAGTGTTTTTTATTTTTTATGAAATATAATATGTATCTTGAAAAGTTTGCTTTCCTATTGGTGTAATAACTGTGATTTTATTTTTATATTATGTCGCTTAGCTTCTGATATTAGTTTTAAGTAGAATGCACGGTATTCCAGACAAACCTCAGTGGTTTTTGGTCTACTGTTCTATATTGTACTAGCTTCTGCCCGCGACTTCGTCCGCGTAGCGTGATGATATATAGCCTATAGCCTTCCTCAATAAATGGGCTATCTAACACTGAAAGAATTTTTCAAATCGGACCAGTAGTTCCTGAGATTAGCGCGTTCAAGCAAACAAACAAACAAACAAACTCTTCAGCTTTTATATTAGTATAATATAATTAGTATAATATATTGTATGAGTGAAAATAAAAAGAAAAAAAAATTAACGTGTTTTTAAATACCTACTAATATTATAAATGCGAAAGTTTGTGAGGATTGATGGATAGATGTTTGTTACTCTTTCACGCCAGAACGGCTGAACGGATATGGATAAAATTTGGCACAGAGATAGATTACAGTCTTTTTTATCTAGGTCGACCCTGAAGTCCGCGCAGGGCAGAAGCTAGTGGCAAATATAATAACATAACATACCATCACGCCTGTATTCCCCGAAGGGTTAGGCAGAGGCGTACTAATGTACACCCACAGTTTGCCGGTATGTTTAGGTCCCATGTAATAGGGGGCGAGCCTATTGCCATTATCCGGGCACAAATTCCTAACTCCGAGCTGCTACTGGGAATTTCATAGAAACCCAATAACACTTTGCTCGACCTGGGAATCGAACCCAGGACCTCAAGCGTAGCAGTCGCGCTCGGGACCACTTGGCTAATGAGGCAGTTAGCGGCAAATATAATTAAATTTTCTAATTCCATCTTACCTTGGTTTCTGTCGCGGTGCCATATTCGTCTGTGCCGGATATGTACAGTGTATTGTAGTCACATAATCGACAGTACCTGTCAATGTCAAAATGTTGTATCACTATCACTACTTATTATAAAACAAAGTCGTTTCCCGCTGTCTGTCCCTATGTATGCTTAGATCTTTGAAACTACGCAACGGATTTTGATGCGGTTTTTTTTTAATAGATAGAGTGATTCATGAGGAAGGTTTTAAGCTATATAACATAACGCTACGACTCTTAGGAACGGGGCAGGCGGGTGAAACCGCGGGCGGGTCGCTAGTATTAATTAAAAAAAAACTTGAAAAACAAAAACTAGTTGCACGGTTCCAAAAAAGTGGGTTATATGGAGAAGAGCCGGCAAGAAACTACATTGATAGCTACTCTTTTAAAATAATAAATAAATATTCTGGGACATTTTTACACAGCACCATCTAGTCCCAAACTAAGCAGAGCTTGTACTATGGGTATTAGACAATGGATATAATATTTATATACTTTTTTTGTAAATACATACTTATAATACATAAGAAACACCCAGACGAACACAAACACTTATACTCATCACATAAATATTTGTGTCCTGTGGGAGTCGAACCCACGACCTCATGGTCAGCAGTCCGGTACTCGAACCACTAAACCACAGAGGTCGTCAAAAAAACATTATTCCAGGATTGATCTTTACACTAATAAATCACTAGCTAACCCGACAGACGTTGTCCTGTCTTAGCTATGAATATTAAATTCGAATTGGTATAAATAATGAAAAAAAAAACACTTCTTAAATTTTCTAATGTTCCACGCAACTTCTGTTTTTTTTTTCATAAAAACCTTCTCCATACAATAATAAACGCAGCAAAAAAAGAATTAGCGAAATTGGTCCAGCCGTTTACGCGTGATGCTGTGACTAAAGAAAGAAACATTTATCCTAACTAAACCTATATGTAGTAGTAGATTTTATATAAATAGGAAAACAAATACACTTCATTAGACCTGTAATTTGATTAAAATCCAATACCACTATCTCCATACCCCATTCACCTCCTCACTTCTCTGTTGTCAGTCATTCATCTGTCATAACCTCCACTTCTCAACAACCTTCACTCCTGATTGATGCTCCTAGTAACGCTATAATAATTCTCGCTTATTTCTAACACTCTCCTCACTTTTTTATTACTTTCTACACCTTATTTCCTCACGTCTCTACGACTTTACTCATTCTCCCCATCTCTCTCATCACTTATCTACAACTCTCCTCACTTCTCTACAACTCTCCTCACTTCTCTAATTCGCTATAATTCCTTCTCTTACCTTGCAAACATGTCAGCGGAGAGCACGCAACCGATAATATTGCCCAGGTGAGGCACATTATTCACGTAAGGCAACGCCGATGTAATGAGGATATTCTTACGATCTTTTACTGGTAACCTGAAAAGAAATATAAAGCATACCATCACAACTGTATTCTTCGAAAGGTTAGGCAGGGGTGTACCAAATATAAATTGACAGTTCCCCGGGATGTTTAGGTCCCATGTAATAGGAGGGAGCCTATTGCCTTTAACCGGGCACGTATCCAAATACCGGGCTGCTATTGAGAATTTCATAGAAAAATCTTGGCTCGACTTGGAAATTAAACCCAGGATCTCTAAGAGTGGCAGTCACGCTTGGGACCACTGGACTATTAGGGAGTTAGCATGTGTTAATATCAAAATATTAGAAAAATGCTAGAGTTTTATAAATCAAAATGGACGTAATACTTACACTACTTTCTCATGCTGAAGTGGTTTCTGCAAGTTCTTGAGGCCATTCAACCAGTTCTCTTTGGCAGCTTCTATTTCTTCAGGAGAAGGTCCTACTTCAGGCACGGCGCCTTCGTCTGGAGACCTGTGGAGAGTAGTCTAAATCCAGACAGTAGTATTATAACATAACATGGTGAGTGTTACGATGTAGGGCAATATCTGACCCAGCTTTTTAAAGAAAGAGCCATTTTGAGTTAACCTGTTCTAACTGACGGCACGCATACATCAGTTATCGTGTAGCTAAGAAACCATTTTCAATATAATCTCTCAACATGTTTTCTTTTTATGGCATAGGGGGCAAGCAGACGAATCGCCTGATGGTCAGCGATTCCCGTCGCCCATGGACACCCACAACACCAGAGGAGTCGCAAGTGCGTTGCCCATCTTTTTTATAATGGTTTGGGCCTCCGGTATCTTCACTCACTCGGTGAAACACGACGTAAGTATTGTTTTACTCCGGTTTTCTGTGGGATCGTTGCATCACTCCGGTTGAGCCGGCCCAGTCGTGCCGAAGCATGTCTCTCCCACGGTAAAAGTACAATTCTCAAAGATTAAACAATCTCAATTTCAAGTTCAAATGTTTTTATTGCAAACTAGCTTCCGCTAGCGACTTCGTCCGCGTGGAATAGTTACTTAGTCTTAGCGTGATGATATATAGCCTATAGCCTTTCTCAATAAATGGGCTATCTAAAACCGAAAGAATTTTTCAAATCAGACCAATAGTTCATGAGATTAGCGCGTTCAAGAAAACAAACAAACAAACCCTTCAGCTTTATATATTAAGTAAAGTAATATAGATAAGCTTTTACAAATGTATACGGAATGCTATGATTCCAGTTGGAGTTGTCCTGCCCTGTAAATAAAAAAAAGTCCTAGAACCCGATCGCAGAGCCACCCACCTACCGGGTATTATCCAAATCGGTCCGCCTAGAAGAGTTATATGACAAACACGTCTACTAAGTAACTGGTACTATTAGCACCATTTGTAGTGTAATATTAGACTGTACAGTAGTACAGTAATATTGACATACCCAACAGGTGTGGATAAGCTGACAACTTGAGGAGGGCCGAGAGCTAAAGACGCTCCGAAGGGCCCCGTAGCAGATCCACCCCATTGCTTTACTGCTTCCTGTAATAAAATTGAATATAACAGTACAAACATAAGACAACATACCAGGCGGATACCATAACAGGTGGGAACCTGTTTTCCCCGAAGGGTTACTTAGAGGTGAAGAGGTGAAGGGTTAGGAGGGGCGGGGGATTCTGAATATGTAATTAACAACTTCATTTAAAATTAGCTGTTTGATTTGTTAAGAAAAATCCGAAAGGGGAGTGACTTCAGCCCGCGGTTCGACCGAGCTGCGTAAATAACGTACCGCTTAGTAATAGACATCAAAATAGGTATACACTTATAATAAATTATTTATTTTATTTTATCTATTTTATTTATTTTATCAGGGCGATGTCTGTACATAATAGATATTAAAGAAAACCTACCAGGAGATGTCTTTATTATAGCAACAAAAGCCAAAACTATTTTTACACGCATCACGCAAAAAACTACTGCATCGAATTGATTGCAGTTTTCACCGACGTATTAGATTTTTTTTAATTATTTTCCTTTTCATTTATATTATGGAACAAACAGTCAAAAAGAAAAGAAACATCAATACTTAGATACATAATTATAAATGTAATGGACAAATAGTTCCGAACGCTGCAAGTATGGAATCATTACAAAGGTGTGTTGACGTGCAGTTACTGAGGTTTATGCAGTTTAAAAAAGTATAAATTTTGAAAATAAAACATTATGAAAATTTGTTAACAACCAATGATGATAATGTTAATTTTACCTGTATAGCTTTAGCGTTTGCTAGCTCGTCGATCCACCGGACGATATGACTGCATGTACTCATGTATGTCTGCTTCAGATCTTGGTTGTAGTACACGGGGTACAATGTGCTCCATATTGATATGTCGGCCGCTGATAATTTGTCCTGAAACAGGAACATTTGGTTACAGTTCTGATGGGCTAAGGCACCTTGCATCCGTCAATCATATTCCGATTCATCATAATAAGCCATACATAAATGTACATCACATACATTCATGCCTTATTTCGACAGGGGTAGGCAGAAAATCCAGACCGCCACTTCTTGCATACATCTTTTCATACGCACCGTCACTCCGGTTGCGAGTACTACGCACCTGACCTTTTTGAAGAAACTCGACAATAAGATCAGCGTATGTCCTTCTAGGCCGATCTCTTCGAAGCTGCAACCGACTTCATTCTACTACTGAGAATTTAATAGAAAATCCCAATAACACTCAACCTGAGAATCCAACCCAGGACCTCTAGCGTAGCAGTCGCGCTTAGGACCACTAGACTTATTATTTAATTATTATTGATCATTATCATTATAGGTGAATGATCCAGTAACTGAAGCAAAGTTAAGGCATATCATGTTTCATTGTAAATGTTAGCAGTTTAAATTAAGAGGTAACTCACCCCCAGTATATACTTGTGTTTTTCCAACATGCCGTTGACTGTAGAGAGCAGGGCTTGCAGCGCCTGCTTGAGATCAGACGCCACGGTCTTGGAAGTCAAAACGGCTGACACAGCTGGGTGCAACCTCGTCGCCTCCCATTCTTGCATCTGTTGGCTAATGGAGATATTCATATATTCATATGAATCATTATATCCTATTATATATGCCATCAATATTCTTCAAGCTAACACGTGGATTTACCCCAAGTGGGGACGGGTTAGAGGAATTCATTTCTTCACTGCCATTCAGATAGACAGAGGTGAGATAATATGCTGTATAATATGATAATAATGATTTGTTCGGTGGTAAGACTTAGGGTCTGACTGGCTGGTGACCGCCCTTACGTCGAAATCTCTCGTAAATCTGGTCTGTCTTAGCTTGTGTGAACCATTTCCCGCTCAGTTGCTGCTTCGGCAATCTGCAGTCCGAGAGGGTTCTTACAGCTCAGCAACGCATCAGCAACTCTTATGGTGTTGCAGGTATCCATGGACAGCGATAACTAATACCATCAGACGGCTCATCTACTTGTTTGCCGTGATTTTCTTTTACCATATACTTTAATGAGTTACAAAACACATACCATTGTCCATTCTGAGATAAATCCAGCACTGGAAACAAATACTGTGCGGCGGCGTTGCTCGAGAAGAAGCTCAGGTTATCGTCCACCTCCAGCAGGGGGAGCTGGCGCGGCCCTGCGAATACATCGTCTGCAATCACAGACGTAACGCTCAGTGACCGTTACCCCAATGTTAGTCACATGCAATAAGCTTATGATAGAGAATGGTAGATATTTCGATAGATATAATAGATACAAGAGGATAGAGAGACGGGGAGACTATAGAGGAATGAGGAGAAACGGGTTAGAGGAGATATCTAATACTGATGGAGAGGAATACTAATGTTAAAATAGGGTACA
The DNA here is from genome assembly GCA_947256265.1 of Acronicta leporina. Classification (NCBI taxonomy): domain Eukaryota; kingdom Metazoa; phylum Arthropoda; class Insecta; order Lepidoptera; family Noctuidae; genus Acronicta; species Acronicta leporina. Next base: position 1,847,349 of record OX366538.1, read on the forward strand.
TTGAAATTGGTAAATACAGATACCCAGCTTTTCGTGGCATTTATAATGTTAATACAAATATGAGAGAAGGTGAAGAAGATTGAAGGAGTAGAGATAATACTAATAGGAATTATACCCCTGAAATTACTTGGAATTAATTGCTGTTTAAATATAAAAATCTTATTTTTGTGTGTGTTTATTTATTATAATGTTAATAAGGAGAAAATCTTCTGTGGGCAGAAAAAAAACCTGCGTCTTCTGGTTAAATACACCAGACCGTGACAACTAAGCCACCCGCCAGGTCGAAATTATGGAAGAGCTGTTTGACGAACTGGGAGAGGATGAGGGATAGGGTATGTAGGGGAAGCACAAACTATCCCATTGGGTCGAAGTGCACTGAGGCCTTGCTGCCTCGGCCCCACACAAGATAAGATAACTGTAAAGGAAGTCATGTTGGTTGAGAAGCAAAGTAACTTGCTTTTTAATAGATGTTACTGACGTCACCTTTAAGACGTACATTCACGTAAAGACATGCCTGTAGAACAAGTTGTATTTTTCCTTCACTAAAATAATTTAATGATCTTAGCATGGAAATTTAGCAAAATAGCTAAGTAACTACGTAGCAATGTTTGCTAACTTCGTTTTCTTCCCGTTTATCAGATGAGTAGTTGAATGTAACCCGCAACAATATAAAATTTAATTCAAAAACATTTTTATTTAAAATGTTACTTTTGTTGTTACCAAAAATCTGCTTATCAACCCTTGATAAGTCTAGCTGTTAATTTTTGTATAAAATAATATGCTATAATCTACATATACATGGTTAGCTTTTGCATATTTTTTTGTATGATTACACACATTATAATATTGGTTGATTTGCAAAACTCAAAACTTTGAGCTGCTACTGAAAATTTCATAGAAAAACCCAATAACACTACTTAACACGGGAATTGAAACCACAACCTCTACCGTAGCAGTCGCACTCAGTACCACTAGGCTAATGAGTAAAGAGGTAAAAGGAAAATTATTTTCAATAACTACCAATGCGCAGTTGTATTAGTAATATAAGAAAAAAATGTGGAAAACCCTTCGGACAAAACCTAAACAGGGAAAAACTAAAGAAATTTTAGTCACGGAATGGAATTCTGATGCAGTAGGTGCAATTATTGTAAAATTTTTGCCGCCTTATACAAAATACAGTGCATACAAATTTTTATTTAATTGTAGGAAACCTTAATTAAATAAAATAGTAATAAATATAAGATAGACTGGTTATGGCAAGCTTAACTACAAACTATCATGCAATAAATGAGTAAACATGAACAGGAGATACACAGAATTAAAAAAAAACGCTAAAAAGACTGTTCTTATAAGAAAAACGTAAAGCTAAAAGAATATATGGATTTGAGCATTATAGGAAATGAAATTGAGAGTAATTTATGCTATTACAGAATTAGATTGCGAGGGGAGCATGTTTTTATGATATTTTTTATGTGATAGAGAAAAATCGACTTACCTTCGAATGAAGCAGTAACAAGATCAACTTTCTTTGCCGCTAAATTAGCCGCAATAAGCAGCTTTAACGTAGAAGTGTTGTTTTGGTTTGTGTAAATCTTCATTTTAATACAATTTTCAGTCTTAAACGTAGTTTTAAAATCAATAACAATTTTCCATAACCTCTACAATATCTACCCAGCTGGCAGAAAAATCTAACTAGAGTTGCTATAGACCCAATAATTTTAGCATTACATATTTGCTCTCTTACTAACACAGTTTTACAGAATGAAACAGAGATATATATCATGTTGCATACTTTTATAATTATTAAATAAGATTATCTGGAACGCTAATACACACGTAGAAAAAGTGACAGCTCATTAGAGGTGTAACTAATATATTCGTAATAGGTATAGATATTATGATACGAGCTGAATATTCATATTAGTATATATTAGTTTAGCGTAGACTATTACCAGATCTTTGTCAAATAATAGGCACACCGAGAGATCAGTTTTCAGATATTCGCGGTGACTTGCGCGGCTGTGTGCGTCGATGAGCGCGAAAGAGAAGAATTCCGTATTCGTAACGAATAATAATACATAATATTGATACCGTACCTATTCTCTCCGTATTCGTTACTCCAACATAATATTGATATCGTACCTATTCTGAGAATAGTTACGATATCAATATTATGTTAGAGTTAACGAATATGGAGAGAGTATGAATCTTAAAATGGCTGACTAATATTTAACTATTACCCAGTAATAGGTATGGTATGCTAATATGGCTTAGTGAATATATTCAATAATAGTATTACTGAAATATAACACCTCTACAGCTCATTCATGCTATAATTCGAATAAATTAAAAATCCTAAGAAACTGCCAATTCACGAATGTTAGTGTGGGTCATACGAATCGGAAGCGTAATATTTATAGTTCTGTTTGCTGATCGTGCTGAGCCCGCCAAATTCAAATTACAATTGGTTTTTCACAATTTGTACATCTATAACAAATTCTAGATTCATAGCTGTAGTAATTGCGCCATTAGCTATACAATATTCACAACTGAGAATATTAAAACCTATGCTTGTAAATCGATATTGTATTGTAGCTACAAGTAGTGTCCAAAATACAAAAGTCATCACAAGTTATAAGTCAAAACTCAATGACATTAAAAAGTTAAAAATAGTACTTAATTTAGATCATTGTCAAAACTAGTTTATTTTTGAAAATTCTTCAAGTAATTTAATCTTTTTCTTTAAATTAGCATGAGTAACCTTACTCCATTTTGCATAGAATGGGACATCGTAGTTAAATACTACCCTCAACAATGATATCTTTATAATGTCATTGACCCTCAAGAATAAAAATATTTAATAAAATGTACCCGACGACAGTTCTGGCGGCGCGAATAACCAGCGGCGTCCCAAGAATTTCTAATACTTACAGAAGCCGCCGGCCGAGGAAGGAGGAGACCGTGGTAGAGACCTCACAGTGCTCCCTTCCGCCTCGTCATTTTGGGCGACACCCTGGAATACATGAGTTCAATTTTGCCAACCACGACAAAATAAAACTACACATACCCAAAGCTATTACATAATACAGGCCTTACTAAACTGATATGCTATAATAAAATTTACCTGCCCTTCCCATACAGGCTGGAATTATTTCATGACTTATGTACCTACTCACGTTAATGATAAATGATATTTATTTCTCTAAATACACTTTTACAAGTCAATGTTTTACATTTTTTTTGAACTAGATGGCGCCGGCATTTCCTGACTGACGACCTCCGAGAAGAAACACCGAAACAAACTCAGAGAATCATGGTCTCTTAAAATATTTCTTTAACCACACGGTCTGTCGATACGTGTAAAAGGCAGGCCTTCAGAGCGTTACTACTTCTTCGAGAGCATAGGCTACGTAAAAGAAACGTCGAGCGAGGACGAGGCAATATTTTCAATTCAGTGCTCGCTTCTATAGATTAAAAACGACACGATCGCTGCTATATTGAATTTTAAGCACTCACACATTCGCTTGCTCACGAATAAGAAGAATCATGTCGTAAGCGACCGACACACCTCTTCTTCAGTCTACAATAAGTGGCACCTATAAGTTCAACCAATTCGATGAGTCATGGTCATTCAATCATTTTTTAAATTAAACTACGCCCTTTCCTTGGGAGTCTGACCTCAGCAAATCTGGCAACGAGCAGACTGTTTGAATGCTTAATTTACACAGATGATTCAACTGAAGGATATAATAAATAAACACAAATTCTATTTCAGAACTTTTTATTTTAATAAAAATTAAATATTTTCTTAACTAAGTTTTCTCTCTACTCATTAATTACTCACTATATTTAAATTACACAATATCGCTTTTGGAATAAAACTTATTATAACAGAGTAAAATGCAAATGAGTAATATTTTTACCACCAGGTACAACTTGTAAAGTTAGGCATAGATTTTCAAAAATAGTTTTTTTTTTCAAATTTACGATATTACAAGATATTTACACCAAAGAACAACATTAATATGTGACCAACAATGATCAACTTAAATTTTGATCTAATATTCATGTATCTAGAGTACAAAAATATCCTATAGGTATTTTATGAATATAATAATAGTAATCCTGGTATGTTTCAGTTTTTTTATTGTGGCAGACACTGTTGGTATTTTGCAGGTAAAACCAACAAAAATTTGCAAGTCGAAAGCAGCTAATAAACGATCTCATACATATCGAAATTAGGTCCAAAATGCATTGAAGACAGCTTCGTACTTTCAAGATGAAGAATTAATTACTATTATGATTTATAACTAAAACCATACATAAAGGTTTGTTTTACCATGTAAATTAAAAGCTACCGTGCATCTATGTTATAAAATTGAAGATACAAACTGTACTTTGTATTATAAAACAGAAATCAAAACGTTTTTTTTTGTTAGGTAAGTATTAAATTTTTTTAACACTAAATTATGTTTAGGTACAAGGATATTATCTATACGGCTTGGTTGAATTCAATGTTTATTGAATTATTCTATTGCATTGATTATTAGAAAAATAGAGTTATAAGTAGGTACACAGTCATATTCAACAATGTTAACGCATAATATGTGGAATTAATAAAACATTACAAATAAAGATGAAATAATAATTTAGACGGTACACAATTTACATTATTCACATTGACCCTATTGACCCCACATTGTATAGGTTTTCGTTACAATATGAGGTCTGCTTATGCGGGACTACTATAGCTTGATTATAAAGTTATTTTATGAAGGAAAAATAACTTTATAATCTTAGCATGATATGAAAAAAAAAAAACATAAAAAGATGGTATAGCTTGATATTATGTTGCCGTAAAATTCGCCACTATGCTTTAAAATACCATAAATGTTTTGTGTTATTACCTGGAGACAAATATTTTTTTTTGTATTGTTTTTTTTTGCATTATCCAGGCTAAGATTATATAGTTATTTTAGTGAATGAAAAATTCGCGAGTATTTTACTTGTACTCGTGGTAGCTTAGTGGTCATACGTGTCGTGTATTTGACCAGAAGTTGATTTTTTCCTTCACTAAAATAACTGGACAAAAATAATTTTAATCAAAGCATCTATGATTGATATTTTTATTATTTTAATTTCTGCTTCTGTCTAAAGTATTATTTCAACTTTCAATTACAATGCACCATTTCATTCAACAACAATTGCATTTTGTTCGGAATTGTACTTGAAAGGATTGTATTTGTTCGCTATGAACACAGCTGCGGCTGAAACAACCAACCAATTGAAGCACTGGGGCGACAAAGGCGTTCAGTGTCGACGGCCCATTGTGTTAATAAATAAACTCATTTCAATTTAGGGACTCTAATGATATTTCTGAAAATAAATCTCGAGACCATTTTTACGAGTCAATGATTTTCTAGATATTGTAAAAGGCATCTACTGAAATTGTGTTAGGTGTTACAATACTATCTTGTCCTAAATGGAAACTAACTTCAAATTATTCGGAACTCATTTGTCTCCAAAGTCATTATGTTTGGCCTCCTTCGTTGCACCAAATGCTTCAATTTTTTATTCAGATATGCGAAGTGAAAGAGATTTTTTTGGACCTGCCTAAAATATTCAACTTTTACGATGTTTTCTTATAATCACTAGATTAATTTCTACTCCATCCCAGTTATCGGTCTTAATACTTTTTTTTTTTTTTTTCTTTTTATAAAAAGCTTACTAGCAATGCGGTTTGCACATTACTAGTATTCTTGTTAACCCCTCGTGCTAAGCTAGATTGCTTGTGTTACGAGTGGGTTCACGTCGGTAGTGCAATGGGTGGGGTTCGAACCGGCGACCACATGATCGCAAGTCCGACGCCCTAGCCATTAGGCTACAGCCGCTTCAAAACTTTGCCAGACATCTTTTGGTTCCACCGTATTTTATTTATCTAACTCTCATAACTCATAACCGAAAAAGAGTTCTATTGTAAGCCGATATTTCAGTATACCGCTCAATGATCTAATTTGTATGAGTGCATATTTGACGTTGTCTGCTACTCCACTCAAATACTAAATCACCGTACAGCGTTATAGTAAAACACGGGATATAGTATTTCATCATGAAATAATTTAGCATCACTATTTTTTTTTCTAATTCATATTTTAATGATACAAAATTGTACGAGATCTCAAACATAGCATACATCGATTCAAACAGAGATTGATTATTTCATTTATAAATAGATAGCATTAGTAAATAAATTTGATTAGGAAACCAAATAAACCATATTCATAATCAAAAATAAATTTATTTTTGACTCTATCGCTGATATTTATTAAACAATTAAACATTGAAATGAACAAACTCATTCTAAATTTAAAACAGAGAATTTTTTTCTTACCACAAAAATATGTTTGATGAAAAAGTTTACTTTATTTAGAGATTAAATGAAAGGTGAATAATTATTTATAAGTAAAGTATCAAATCCCTCACAGTCACACTGTCTTATATTAAACTAAATTCTATGATATTTTTACTAAGCCTAATACATTGATAGAACAGATTAAATATCTTCATTACCTGTTATTTTAGGACTTCGTGAAAAAAAACAAAATCCATAGTTGATTTTATACTTATTTGAACTTCACTCGATACTCCATTTGGATTCCATGTGAACTTTATTTATGCTTTTTTAACAAAATCTTAAAATAACCGTCGAGCTCATAATATAAGCATATATCAGTCCATTCGGCCCAAAACAATGAAACTATTAGCCGAGTATCACATTAAAATAATATACTAAATAAAATTGTACACCAAGTATTTTTTTAAATGGCAATAATTTTTAACAATATCCATACAAATTTCCGTGCTTTTTATTAAAATTTAAAGGGCAATTTTAAGAGAAACGAGAAAGGGCCCAAGCATTATTTCAATTGAATCAGAATGGTCGTCTAATGGGTGACATAAGAACTAAGATTTGTTAAACAAATATGTATATAGAAATGACTTCAATTTTGTAAAATAAATGTAAAGGTCTACAAAATATCTTAAAATTGACGATTTTTTAAAAACAATTAGCATTCCCATGCCCTATTTTTTTACTTAAAAAGGCCTTGGGAGAAAAGGAACAAAGCTTGTCTTCATAAGTAGCACGAAAGACGTCTCTGCAAGAGTTTAGATACGAAGACGATCAAGCATACTTGACAGACACGTCTATTGTCGTGCTTGCATATTTTATGTTTGACGAAAGTGTATATTTTTTATTCTTGTCAAACATACTTCTTGAACTTCCTTGGGCCACCATTCTATAATTTATTTAATGATAAAGACAAAATCTAACTTTGATTCTAAAAATATCAGGTAAATTTATTCCCTACCTTTTTTTACAAAATACTTTCTATTTTTAGCACTATTTCTGCCTTTAATTTGAAATTAATAAAAAGCACTGATTGTCCTAATTTCCTACATTGTTTTATTGAGTTGTATACCGAATATTTATTATCGCCAGCAATATAAAGCGATTTCGTAGCAAAAAGGTTTTAAACGGAAAAAAACCTTTATTTAATTTATCAATAAACTTTAGTTTTTCGAATTCAGAACCAAAACTCTTTTGATTTACCTTTTTCAAATTCCGAAACCATTGAATATTGCCAGCGCACAAAAATAAAAAAAAACTGGAGTGATATACTCACTCCTTGGTTTGCGACTATAGAGTATTAGAGACGGGTGAGGAGAGTGGGGATACCTTCTCACGGTTCTTGCATTGGGAGTTGCTGGCTGTGTTGAGAGAGCCGGACCAGTCGGCCAGTTGGGCGACCGGCCGGTAGAACTTGGTCGATGTCCGGTTAAACACCGGGAGGAGCTCGTTCGCTTCATTCGTTAAAGCCTAGAATAGAAAAATCTTTATTTTATACCGAAATAAGAAAATTTTACGACAGTTAAAGGTAGGTACAGTGGGAGTCTTATCATTAATAGTGATGTCTACCAGTCGACCTTTGGGTGGACACGAAAAATATGAAAAAAGTGGAGGGAGATTAATTTAGTATTAATGCCTTTTTGGTCTGGTGTTAAGCAATTTACAACTGTGCACCATCCAACGGGTGGCAGACACTGAATTGCCCATAAAAACGAAATATCAAAATAAATCATCATTTATTTTGGTATTATTAAACTTTTTATAACTATGTCTGTAGTTATCTATAGTATGTAGGTTTATCTTTTTGCGTGAGTGTATAACTATGTATGTATAAGTTTTTGTTTCTCCGTGAGTGTATTAATGTCTGTATGAGTTTATCTTTTTGCGTGAGTGTACAAATGTCTGTATAAGTTCATCTTTTTGCGTGAGTGTATAACTATGTATGTATAAGTTTATCTTTTTCCGTGAGTGTATTAATGTCTGTATGAGTTTATATTTTTGCGTGAGTGTACAAATGTCTATATAAGTTTATCTTTTTGCGTGAATGTATAACTATGTATGTATAAGTTTAGCTTTTTCCGTAAGTGTATTAATGTCTGTATGAGTTTATCTTTTTGCGTGAGTGTGTAACTATGTCTGTATAGGTTTATCTTTTGCCTGAGTGTATAAATGTCTGTATAGGTTTATCTTTTTGCGTGAGTGTATAATTTTTTGTATAAGTTTATCTTTTTGCGTGAGTGTATAAGTATGTCTGTATAGGTTTATATTTTACTTACTTTCAAATAAATGACTGCATCAGTGCCGTAACCCTCGCACGACATGAGCATCAGGTCGCCGTGGAAGTAGCGAGCGTATAGACGAGATATAGGAAGCCCGTACCCGTAACCTGTGGACGAATATAGGTTAAGTAATAAGCTTAGAGTTGCATATATGGCCCTTCCAGGCTTCAATAATATATGATCGTCAAAAAAGTGAATAATATTGGGACACCTATAAGCATCATTAAACTGACCACAATTTAATGATGCTTATAGTTGTCACAATATTATTAACTTTTTAGGCTTGAAGATATAGGCTTTTTGTATGTGACTGGTATTTTTCAATAATATGTATACAGCCAAAGATACATTATTATATGAACAACTGTAGGATTCACAATTACGTATGCACACATAAATAAAATAATTTCGAAACAACTTGAAAATAAAATGAAAAATGACAAAAGTAAAATTATATGATTTTTATTTTTGGTTTATTTCTATATGAAAAAAGCTAATTACTTTTATTAATTATTCTTATATTTCACATCTTATTTACGATTTTTTTTTAAATGTTAAACCATTTCTATCATTCAATCAGTCACTAGGTACTCCAACACTATTAGTTGTAATGTGGTATCAATGTACCTATAATTAAAAAAATAATAATTTTACCGTGTATACATACAAATGCACTTACTAAAAAGCGGTTATTTTCATATTACACACAGACACTCCAATTTTATTTATTTGTATAGAGTTATAGATAAAATTAACTCACCAGCTAGTGGGACAGTGTGGGAGTCGGACTTGGAAGGCTGGGGCGCTGTGCTGTACATATACTTGAACAGCAGATCGCTCACACTGCGAGGAATACCGCCGCCCCTGTCTGACAACTGTCAATAAAAAAAAAACATTTATTTGCCAAAATGTGGGTAGGATTAAATTTCAAATTTTTATTTCAACTAACCTTTTACAAGCATTTATATGAAACATTATGATTCTAATTGCATAGGGTTGATCACATGGGGATGAATCCGGAAAGAAACTCCATAAAATATATCTATTATGGTAACATTGTTGTGGATACTTTTCATATTTTTATTGAACATGGCAACATAACACAATATGGTCGCTGCATCTTGCGTTTACGCATGTTAGTTTCGTGTTCATTTTGTGATTAATTATTTGTTTTTTTTTTAGAGTTTTGTCTACATCATACTTCGAGTTAAGGCTGCTCGTTTAGCTAAGCCCGCCAAATTCAAATTACAATTGGTTTTTCGCAATTTGTACATCTATAACACATTCTAGATTCCTAGCTGTAGTAATTGCGGCATTAGCTAAAACAACTGAGAATTAAAACCTTTGCTTGTAAATCGATATTGTAGCTAAAAGTAGACCATACTTTTAGCTTCTGTAATGTTTATTAAGCAAAGTTTTTAATGCTCAGTTGTGAATATTGTATAGCTAATGGCGCAATTACAGCTAGCGATTATGTATAATAACGTATGATACAATTTAGCTGCCACATATCTCGACTCAGACATGGCCTCATGCACTCGCACCAGGGACGAAGCAGAGCTCTTTCAATTCTTTCCATAAGTGTATCTCGTCTCACCTTAACAGACACGTCCTCCTGCCCCCGGACCAGGTTGACGGTGATGGGTGGTGGGGAGTTCTCGTGGCTCTCCATGACGGCGCGCATGGAGTTCTTGAAGAGCTCGAAGAGCATGTGGTACAGGTGAGATGGCACGTACACGATCGGCATGGGCCTGTCCGATGGCACTGGAAAGATATATTTAAATAATATATATATAATTAGATATTAAGGAGGTTTATCTCTGCAGTTTGTAAGCCAAAACCTTTTTGGAGGAAAAATTCGATATATTTACTCAAATTGCGATATATATAGTGGACATACATGAAGAATATCATCAAAAAATTTAGTTCACGCACATATTTGGTGTAAAAGATGTGCAGAGATGTACGACGCGAGAATTGAAATATTTGTTAGTGCAATATTGAACTTTACAGCTGCAAGAAATAGAGTATTTATACATACAACTTTGTTCATATCACCGACTCGGTTCTGCGTGCTTATTGGCGTGATCCGAGACCTTCTGCAATGTTCACCAATCAGAGAGCCGAACGCGGTCGAAGCGTAAAATCGAATTGGTGAAATTAAACAAACACTTGGGCGTCTAGTCCCTGCCCGTAAGCCGTCAAACGTCGCGAGCCAGCGCGAGACATCTTTCAGTATGAATGGGTCTGCGAGAATTCAATTTACGCACAGCCCACCGCATCCTCACCGGTGGAATCTGAAAGTCACTCACCTCCATCTTGGAACAGCTGTAGATCGGGCGAGGCCAGGTAGTATCTGTCGCAGAGGAACCTGGCGTTCTCGTAGGCGTCCCGCACCACGGCCACCACGTCGCAGGCGGGGTCAATGGACCCGATGTGACGTCCACCGTTACCTATGCCGACGACGGACGCCTGCCTGGGACCTAGCTCGTCTCCGAAGAGGAGCGCTGGGGGGAGAACGAACATAATAATAATCATCATTATATCATAGTCATCATCACCATCATAGTAATCATCATATTCATCATCAACATAGTCATCATCGTCATCATAATCATAGTCATCATCACCATCATCGTCATCATCATATTCATCAACAACATAGTCATCATCATCATAGTCAGATACTACGATAACGAGTCGTCAAACACTTTTTTCTTAATTAAAAAAAAAACTGCACCACACAAGGATTTTCCCCTGTATCGTGGGTGCGTTTACAAACACAAATTCTCACATACATAAACGCCCAGACCCGGAACAACTACCTGTAGATCATACAAATATTTGATCCGTGTGGGGATGGAACCCACAACACGTGTCGCAGATTCGATTGCTCAGCCGCTACGCCAAACGTGTCGTCACACTCAGTAAAATATTTACTTACTGTGTTGGTTGATAAGCATCCTGATAGATATCCGGCTCATGTAGAACCTGTCCAAGAAGTACTGTATGGAGTTCTCGGTGCTGGGGTCCACCTCGTGGGACTCCTTCAGCTCCAGCACACCCTGCGCCATCGTCTGCACCACGTCCGAGTGCCTATTGCGAATATGGACCAGACGTTCACAGAACCTGTCAAAAAAATTATACAATTGTATTTATTTACTAGCCTCTGCCCGCGGCTTCGCTCACTTGAAGCTCAAAAACCAACAGTGGTGATCTCTTCTTTGTATGGGTCTCTATACATTAGAGAGGTCAAGCTGTATCTCAGGTTCCGTTTAATTATTTGAGATAAGAAGTATACTTACCAGTTTTTAATTTGGAGCACATACTTTCTAACAGTGATAACAAAATTAAAATCTATTCAGTAGTTTTTGCGCCAACCCGTAACAAACAGACAAGAATTTTAAAAATCACATTTTTGGGTTCGGAGACGTTTATATACCCTAACTCACATGTTTTTTTAATATCTTCAATATACAAACAGTTTTTTTACAATTTTATAATAGTAGAGATTACTAGCTGTTCCACGAGACTTCGTCCGCGTGGTATTAAAAAAAATAGTAGCCTAAGTTACTCCTTGTTACATCAGCTATCTGCGAGTGAAAGTCCCGTCAAAATCGGTCCAGCCATTTCAGAGACTAGTCGAAACAAAAATTCTATATTGTGTGTCCCGGATGTGCTAATTAGGGCCAAGTCAGCTAAATGCGACTGGACCTAAAAACATAGTGTGTTAAGATTAGTAGAAAATAAGATGTTTCCATAAAAACAATAGTTGTCTTTTTGACCTCTAGATGACGTTGACCAAAAGTGTATAATTCCTGAATCGCGCTATGGTTTCGTTACCGCAATACCTGCCAACCACAACCTGTTTCAATTCGCACGGCACAATGCGCGCGGCGTATTGTGCGCCTGCGCAGTCCATGTCGCACCTAATTTATACCTTCATGGTGATATAATACTTTATTTATTACATGATATTTTATTTATTATTTATTACATGTCATGATATTTTATTTATTACATGTCTTCGTTCCGAATGTGTGGTGTCTCATTTAAAAACCCACCCTACTCTTGATCAAGGGCTAATGCATACGAACGATATTGACATAGTGTCACGAATGCAAACTAGCTTTTCAACACATAAATGTCAATGTACACCGAGGCCTAACATAGGTCTCATGTAATAGGAGACGAGCCTATTGACAGTAACCAGATACAGACCCCTAGTTCTCAGCTGCTACTGAGAATTTCATTGAAAAACCCCAATAACATACTCCTCATCATGGGGATCGAAGCCAAGGCTAGCATACTGCCGTGGTAATCGAGAGGGCAGTAAGTCAAAGGAGACCACCTTTGACTTACTGCCCTCTCGATTACCACGGCAGCATAGTAGTGTCACAGTATTACAATATTTCCTAATACTGTGGTAGTGTCGCTTAGGCCCACTAGACACGAGGCAATTTAAAAAGTGAAATACTGTGGTAGTGTCGCTTAGGCTCACTAGACTAACGAGGCAACTTAAAAAGTGAAATACTGTGGTAGTGTCGCTTAGGCCCACTAGACTAGAGGCAACTCAAAAAGTGAAATACTGTGGTAGTGTCGCTTAGGCCCACTAGACTAACGAGGCAACTTAAAAAGTGAAATACTGTGGTAGTGTCGCTTAGACCCACTAGACTAACGAGGCAACTCAAAAAGTGAAATACTGTGGTAGTGTCGCTTAGGCCCACTAGACTAAAGAGGCAACTCAAAAAGTGAAATACTGTGGTAATGTCGCTTAGGCCCACTAGGCTAACGAGGCAACTCAAAAAGTGAAATACTGTGGTAGTGTCGCTTAGGCCCACTAGACTAAAGAGGCAACTCAAAAAGTGAAATACTGTGGTAGTGTCGCTTAGGCCCACTAGACTAAAGAGGCAACTCAAAAAGTGAAATACTGTGGTAGTGTCGCTTAGGCCCACTAGGCTAACGAGGCAACTCAAAAAGTGAAATACTGTGGTAGTGTCGCTTAGGCCCACTAGACTAACGAGGCAACTCAAAAAGTGAAATACTGTGGTAGTGTCGCTTAGGCCCACTAGACTAACGAGGCAACTCAAAAAGTGAAATACTGTGGTAGTGTCGCTTAGGCCCACTAGACTAACGAGGCAACTCAAAAAGTGAAATACTGTGGTAGTGTCGCTTAGGCCCACTAGACTAACGAGGCAACTCAAAAAGTGAAAAAAGCTATGACGCGTAATTATTACGCGCAAATATTTCTACGCTTAGCCATCATTTGCTAAATGTTATCATTATTCGTTTTATCTACGAATCATCATTTTTTCCATCAAGGTTGCGTTGCTATGTACCACGCGATACCGCGGTAACCACCTTGATTTTTATCGTTTGACAAGTTATGTCAAGATTTTTACAATTGTTAAAAGTGTTGAACAATCGTGAATTGACGACAAGTCCATTTTACTACGCAATACACTATGCATATAATGTATTGTAAGTCAATGTAAACATGATAAAAAAATTGTTTCTGCAAATAGATCTTTTAAATACACTTTTACAAGTCAATCTATACTTCTATACTTAATGTATAAAGCTGAAGAGTTTGCTGAAAATAATCCAGCGGTAAGTTATTCACTTCAGCCGTAAATGGGTAAACTGTAATTAATAGCTTTGAAACAAATTTATGGATATAGATAAATAGTTTTATAGATTCAGCGGTTATCAGCGTTTCAGTAACTCGGCATAAATATTTATAAGAAGAATAGATAGGTACTTATAAATTTATTGTAACTTTTTTCTTCTTTAGTAGAGTATTTTTTGTCTTTTGTGCTGCAGCAGCAAGTACTTTGTTTGATTTTGACTAAAAAAAGAATACTTACGAGCTCAAGATAGGCGGTTCTGGCTCCATTTGCTCGAACTGAATGATTTCTTCAAAAGATCTTTCGTACCACTGGTTAACCAGACCCACGGAAGGCATCCGCAGCAGATTCTCAGGGAGTAACGCTATCTCTTTCATTATGTTCGCCAGCCTGTAAGGGAAAAAGAGACAGTTATTGTTAGTCGAAGTGTCAGTTTTGTCACTAAGGAGGACACACACGTTGGCATAATTCTTGGTTGAAGCCAACGTGTGGAGGTGGCGTTAGTGACGATGTTGTCTTGTGGATATTTTTTTACATGAAGCGACTGCCAAAGGACCTCCTAGTTCCTAGAATAGCCTTCAATCAAATTTCTGGGCAATACGATATTCCAAGGATCAAATGGTTGACAGGCTTTTCGAAATTCTGACTAACAATTGCCATTATGTAGCCTCATTAGCTACTATTACTGTGGCAATGTCATTAATTCCATTATTTTAAGTAAGTACATACATTTATATAAAACATCGTGTTTTGCATGCAAACATTATAATAATTACAACATCCTCGAGATAACGAGGAAATTACAATTATCTACAGCCTTACGTAAGTAATGTAATTTAATCATGTACCCGTTTTAATAAAGTGTTGTTTTGTTACAATTATTTTTAAACCTTAATTGTATACCTACTTAATGAATTTAAAATTTAAAACATTTGTATTGAAATAAAACAACTTTACGGATTATATCGCGTTATATTAGTATCAAATACAATACAAATCCCGACGTTTCGGACCCTTTATAGCGTCCATGGTCACGGGCAGACTGTGTCTAAGTCTGCCCGTGACCATGGATGCTGTAATATATATAATCCGATAATAATCCGTAAAGTTGTTTTATTTCAATATGTCTGATATTCGCGTAAGCTTCATAAATCAATATTTCAAAACATTTGATTTAAGTACTTATATGGTTTTAAAATAAATCGCTAACTTTTTAAAATTATCGTAAGCTTTTGTAACCTCCTCCCTTGTTACAAAGTTACAATAAATTAAAAAGAAAATATAATGATTGTATTTGGAAAAGACGCTCTTATGCTTGGGACACTGATGCTTCACTACTGCAAATTATTCTTAACAAAATTGTGTTTTTGTTTTGCAGTTTGTAGCATGACTGGGTATATGCGCAATACAATTGAAAGTAATAATGCTATTATATTATTTTAAGTGTTCAAATAAAAAAGGTACAATGGACAATAAAAACTGTATTATGTTATGTTTAGATACTTCCGCCAGTCAAATCGTCCGGGTTTCATTTTTATTGTCTGCTTTGTGTGTTGTTGGATTAGATGTCCTGAGCGCGACAGCTACTGCTATTCTTATGTCGAGAAAAGATTTATTGGATTTTTTCTATGAAATTTCAGTAGCAGATAGTTTGGATTTGAGCCCGGTTAATGGCAAAAGGCTCGCCCCCTACTACATGGTAATAGGATCTTAACATACCGGCGGACTGTGGGTATGCATTAGCCTTTTATAACACTATCTAGCTTCTGCCTGCGGCTTCGCCCACTTGAAGCCTAAAAACCAACAGTGATGATCTCTTCATTGTATGGGTCCCTATACATTAGAGAGCTCAAACTTTATCTCAGGTTCCGTTTAATTATTTGTGATATGAAGTACCTATACCAGTTTTTAAGTTGGAGCACATACTTTCTAACAGTGATAACAAAATTAAAATCTATTCTGTAGATTTTACGCCAACCCGTAACAAACAGACAAGAATTTAAAAAATCACATTTTTGGGTTAGGAGACGTATAAATAAAACAACAAACCCTAACGCATTTGTTTCTTTAAATATCTTCAATGTACAGACACAGCTTTTTTACAATTTTATAATAGTAGAGAAGAGATAACATAATCAGCCCAGTATATTGCCCCACTGCAATGAGATGATTTAGGCTATAGTCCACCACGCTGCTACTTACACATGCGAAATTTCACAGCCTGCCTACTTTTTGTCCGCCATGAGTTTAGTTTTTTATTTTGAACAAAATGCGATTTCATTGAAATGCTATCTTGAGGTTGAGCAGGCTGTGTGAAAAAAGTCGCAGATGAAAAATGATTTAAATTTTTCAAATGTCATCTGCGATATTTTCCATGCTCTGGAGCATCAAATTCAAGTAAATACCCTTTCATCCACTGGCTCTCACATACACACGACGGAGAGCATACTAAAACTGTTTGTCGCTATGAGGGCTTTTTTATGGGATAGGGGGGCAAACGAGCAGACGGATCACCTAATGGTAAGCGATTACCGCCGCCCATGGACACCCGAAACACCAGAGGAGTCGAAAATAAGTTGCCCGCCTTTTAAAAGGGTTTGGGCCTCCAGTATCCTCACTCACTCGTAACGTAAGTGTTGTTTCACGGTTTTCTATGTGGCCGATTACTCTGGTCGAGCCGGCCCATTGTCCAGGGTGGCTAGCCCCGCGGATCACAAGATCCTAGCCACCAAACGTGGGTTTTGTTCTCTATTACAATACTCGTTATTTCCCAGCGTGCAGAAAGGTTATGGTACAAAGAATATCAGACGGTTTCTCTATCAAATCTGTCATCGATATTGACGATCGACGAGGATGTATGGATGGATCATGTCAAACTTCTATCTCTTGTAAGCAACTCTATTATAGTTCGCGCAAAATAACTTGACCCAAAACTACCGGAGTTTGCGCAGTGCATTTGCGAGCATTTTGGTTCAAGTTTTGGCGCCGACTGTAACAGAGTTTTTTGTAAATATCTTTTCAAATGTTTAGCATGCGATAATACAAAATATTTATCTATATCTATACTAATATATAAAGCTGAAGAGTTTGTTTGTTTGTTTGTTTACTTGAACGCGCTAATCTCAGGAACTACTGGTCCGATTTGAAAAATTCTTTCAGTGTTAGATAGCCCATTTATCGAGGAAGGCTATAGGCTATATATCATCACGCTACGCGGACGAAGTCGCGGGCAGAAGCTATACTTAATAAAAAAAACTATAGACAGATCTGATATAGAAACTCCTTTTAGCGTATATTTTTATTTTTATTTGTGCCTTGTGTTGTGAATGTTTTTGTAACGTTATCGCAGTTTATCCGTGAGTACATAACAATCGCCAACTGACGCAACCTTGATTTAGTGCGTAAACAATGCGTCACGTTACACGTTATTTACATTGATGAGCGCGAGCGGAAGCGATCATTTAAAACAGTCATATTATTTTCCCCTATTTTACAAAATTAGATACATCCGGTCTAGGGGTGAATTTATTAACCAAGCCATAAACTCATCGCTAATTCTAAAAAAAATCTATTTATTTTTATTGGTAAGTAAGTACTTAAATTTGTCGAACCTTTAGTCAGTGTCGAACAAATTATACAATAATCACTAAGAGGTCTCTTGTTTCTATTATGTACACCTGACTACCTTGTTAAGATTTCTTTTCTCTTCAGTCCATCCAAAGGTTGTCTGTAAGAGATCGCTTTTAGCGATAAGACCGCCCATTGTACTATTCTAGGATTAATACTTGGAAGCTTGTACTTAGCATTAGTTTTGGTGTGCAATAAAGTATATTCTTTCTATCTATCTATCTAAGACGGATGGTATTGCCTAATTTTTTTTTGCAAAGATCTGATGGCATTCGCTTCTTGTAAAATAATGTTGCATCGAGTTGGATTAAGGTTAAGCTGAAAGCTGACATAGTTGGGTAAAGGCTTGGAGGATAACGGGAGTTAGGACAGGTCTAAAGCTCCCTCTTTGCCATACTCTGGGAAGCCCATGAGCTCGTAGGTTTAGATGCTTCCTAAAAATGAGTTTAAAATCGCTACCGCTCATGACAAAAATCTCTACCGCTTACACAACATGTCCCCTACCTAAAAATCACTTATAAACAAACTGAAGGCTTCGCGACTGGAACCTTCGAGATTATTATATCAATAAAGTACATCACGCACCCCACATGGTGACAAATAAGGGCTAACGGTTGGTGTCAATAAAAAATCAATTCGGTAGATTTGCTCATTGAAGTAAGACAAGCCCAGAATCTAGATGAAAAAATGTACCTGAAACTGTCTTTGGTCTCGTTCTATCTTATGGCATGAAAAGGATGTAAGAATGATACAAACTATTCACTTTTTGTTTTACTTTTATTGGCATGTCACTAAATCAATTGTCAGTTGGTTATGTTTAAATATAACCAACTGACAATTGAAAAAAATAATACGACTAAATTTGGTTGTATTACCCCAAACTCTGCCCATTTCAGTGTTGCCAGGTGCATTGTAATTACAGTAAATTTACTGTATTGCTGAATTTAGGTATCGTAAGTTACATGAGCGAGCACGAGCCACCAAAATGAGTCAAATAAAACGAAAGTTAAAAATCTAAAATAATTACTATTTCACTTGGAAAATAGGCAATTTAGAATATTCGTCAAACCAACACATATAGTAGGTACACATTGTATAAGCGTAGCGTAACGGTTATTTACTTATTTAAAACTCTTAAACTATCAGTACAGGTTATGACAATCGCTACATTTATATTATGTAGTATATTTACACCTCATTGTTGACAATCTCATTAAAATTCCTTGTATTAAGGTTAACATAATTATTTTTATTTACTGTAATTTTGTACCATACTACTGTTATTTTTTATGCAAAACACTGTAACTTTTCAAATCTGACTTAACTGGCAACAATTGTCCGTTCATTCATTTCAAAATATTTGACTTGGTCGCATAATCATTGTTTACGTTTTAGTTGTCATCTCGTATGTGTTTTATGATATTGTGGTAATAATACTATTATGGATTTATAAAAAGTATTTGTATTATTCAAAATAGTCACTGTTGAGATCCTGTGGCATAATGTGTTGTGCGGTTGAGAGCTGAAAATCCCATTAATCAAGCAAACAAAATACGCAGGAACTATTGACCTTCCACCGGTAATTTTTCCTATATTGTTTGCTGAATATAAGTTAGGAACCGAATATTAATACGTAACAAATGATGCTGAATCACTTTCTAGCGAAAATCAGACGTAGAGATACGTTTTAGGGAATATTCGGAAAATGCATTGAGGTTATTGTAGTGACGTGAATATTATTGTCGATAATTTTACTTTAAAGATTTCCTAAAGGCAACATGAAAATAATTACCTTAATAGATAAATCGCATAGGTAGAAAAAACGGGAGTCCAATTACTCATAGTCAAATTTGCAAAAACAAACTTTATGGAGACAACTTAGGGAAGATAATATTCCTGCATTACCTATTTATTATAGATAGAACAGGTGAAATGGTATGATAATCATCATCATATCAGCTAAAAAGGTCCACTGCTAAAAAGGCATAGACTTCCACAAAGACCGATTATATACCGCCTTCAACCAACGACTCCCAACGACCTTTACTAGTATTATTGATATAATTTTGTGTGCTTGTAGGCAGAAAATTAATGGATACTGTTTTTATAAATAAATTATTTATCTAACCTAAGCTAACAAAAAGAAACTCCAAGAAGAATGGCGTGCAACGGAGGAGGCCTACACACATCATTGGGAGAATAAAGATTGTGAAAGAACATGCTTACAAAATAAATTAATTGGAATTTGAAACTGGTGGCTTTATTTGTAAATTATACATTTCTTTACCTATCTTTTTATACCTATTTGCCTCATTTGTCCTGTGGTCTGAAGTGCGACAGTTACACTAGACGTCCTGGGTTCGATACCCAGGTCGAAGTGTGTAGGATTTTCTACAAAATTCTCAGTAGTATCTCGGAGTCTGAATTTTGTGCCCGGTAAATGGTAACGGGCTCGCCTCGAAGTGAGACCTAAAACATTTACTGGCTAACTGTGGGTGCACATTAATCTCTGCCTAATCCTTCGGCAATACAGGTGTGATGGTATGTATAAATTTTCTCTTCTCCCAGTTTTCCAATCCTATTTTCATCCTTGTATTTTCGCATCTTCAATCGTAAAAATATACCTAGTTTTATTTACATACCTTTCCATGGAAAAGGTATACGGATAAATTCGAGGTTAGGTCTATATCCGTCCGTTTTTACCCTGCTTTTGTGTATCGATCCAAATTAAATTGTATAAGTACCTACATTATGAACTAACTTAAAAATAAGGATACTTATTTTATAATATCGATGTCTGTCATCGATAAATTTTATCGACGTTGAAATAAGTAGCTTAACATCACTGGTCCGAATTACAATGTTCGCCAACCTACGTAACTTCGAAATGATTTTATTTATATGTCCTTTTCTTTCATAGTAAGTGGGTCCATAAGTCGAAGTGAAATAAATATATTGTGTTCAGTTGCAATTTTATGGCTTTCTCTATGTCATATATATACTCTAAGGATTTGCTTTCTATTGATAGAATTTTGACATAACCTCCATAATACAAGTACCTGTCAAAACTATCGACAGTTTTAGGCGGGAAAATGTAAACTGCACGTTGTCGATTTTATATTATTTTCCAAAATTCGAATTACTTACTCCTAAGTTTAATGTGTAATTATGGTGGATAATTAACCATTAAGTGTTCGTGAACGTGTGCGAGTGTAGGCAAGATGTAAAATTGAAAATCGTGACTTTTTGGGTTCACTCCTGACCTCCATCGAAGCGTCAATAAAGTTTCCACCGTTTTAATGGGGCAGCTGGTCAACTGAATACTTGACACTGGCGAACACAAAAAGTGTGGTGCCATAATATAATCCCATGATGGGAACTACAAATTATTACTTGATAAGTCCATAATAAAATACCGACGGATTTGTTATACCCACTGCACAGTCGATACATAAATTACATCGCGAAACATCTTATAGATCTGTCATATGAAATCAGGAAACTAGGTCAGCGATCTATCTATATTCGTTGACATTTAACATGTTTTTTGTTCTAGACTTTATAACTGATAAATAAAATATTATAAGTAGGTACTTAGTTATTTTATTTCAACATTTTTAGTGGCGAGTAGAATCTGACGAACCTCGACGACGTTGTGATTTATTCGGTCAGTACGTTACTTATATTTTGTGTAACAACTTGGGATCCGGCCTGAAGACAAGTGGCAGTTCGAATAGACAAAGAATAGATAGATGACATTTGTGCGCGCTCGATTTGTCAAAAGCTTATGTCATTTGCATACATTGAGAAGTCTATTCTATTCGATTAGCGTTCATGCCACTTACAGTTGGCGCAAAATAACTTGAACCAAAATGGCAGATGCGCAGTAGTCGATTTTTAGTACATTTTGCACGCAAATGTACTGCGCAAACTTTCCCCCTCTCCGTTAGTTTTGGGTCAAGTTATTTTGCGCGAACTATAACTACAGGCACTGATCGAATTGGACCACCTCGAGAGTATATTCTTTTGCACAAAAAAAGAAAGAGGGTCTGCAGACGGGGTCTGTCACCATATAAAAAGGGAGCCTACATACAGGGCCAGCACTGGAAGGGTCACGAAAGTAATGCGTAGCAATTCCCTTGGCACCTCGTATGAAAGTGGACGCAGGAACAAATGGAGTTCCACAGCACTTCACCTTTCCCCGAAGGTATCGTATCCACATAGGCATTTTCTCTGATCAAAAAGGCCTACTTCCAGCAGTGGCCTATTATAGGCTGATGATGAAGAACGACACGCTCGCGAGTGTCTTGTGTATGTGAGAATTTGCAAGGTAAACGCGCCGTGATATAATATTTTTTAGAGGGGGAATGAGTTTAAAAAAATACTGCTCGAGCATATTTTTATCTTGTTGTCACATCTTCAAACAACAGCATCATAAAAGGCTTAAAGACCTAATAAGCTGTTACAGAAATACTACTGAATTTGACAAGAAAATAAGATAAGAAGTGTTTGCAAAAAAGTTGCGACGTGAACATGACCTGATAGGTGCGTGGCTTTGTTTATTATGAGTCAATGTCATTGATAGTTAGAAAATAAAAGTTTAAAAACCTCAGGTACGTACTATTCAAAGTCAAAGTCAAATACTAGTAAACCAAACCGATTTCATACTTTAATTTCACTGTAACTCCGGTCTATAAATAGTTTCATTCCACTTAAACATGCATGATGGACAAATCTTAAATATAAAGGAATTTGGTTTACCTGACAGGCAGCTCCTTCCGTAGAAATAGATATGATTTCCTTTCGCACGCATTTAGACCTGAAACAAAATAAAAAATAACATAAATTTTATATTATTACAATAACTCGTCGTGCAGCTCTACTTTCGTTCTATTTTCCTCTTAATCTCTACCCTCACTCTCTTATTAAGTCTCCCTCTCTTTAAATCCCCTCTTCGTCTATCTATTTTCTTTCTCCCCTTCTCTAAAACTCCACTCTCCCCTCCATCCTCTCATTTCTCTTCCTCTGTAATTATTTATCACCCTCTTTCTCGGCTGATACTTAAACCTATAGATGTGCTATGATGTAATATGGTGCTAGATCATTAAGATTACGCCAGCATTCCCCGAAGAGTTAGGCAGAGCTGTACCAATATACACTCATTGTTCGCCAGTATGTTTAGGTCCCATGTAATAGGGGGCCAGCATATAGCCATCAACTGGGCAGAAATCCAGTTTCCGGGCCGAAAAAGTGAGAATTTCATTGAAAAACCCAAGAACACTTCGCTCAACTAGGCATATTAACATTATTATACAATATTTATTTTACCGTTGTTGCAACTAAAACATGGTAAACAATATTATCATTTAGTGTTCTATCTCTAATGTCGGTAAAAACCCAATCTGAACTAAGGTGCTGCTACTTTAGAGCAGTGGTTCTCAACCTTTTTTGATCAAGGACCATTATATGTAATTTAATTGTAGTTAGGAGGGATCAAAATGTTTGAAGTCAAATATTAATTTGACTTCAAACATTTTGATCCCTCCTAACATCATACCAGTGTAGCGATCCCAAGACCTAAAATTTGGTCCGCTTAAAATGTAGTAAGTACAAAGTTTTGATTAAAGTTTAATTTCAGATTGGCATGATTGACATAATTGTCAATCATGCCATAATTCAATGTCAATTATGCCAATCTGAAATTAAACTTTAATCAAAACTTTTACTATAAGTACTTACTACATTTTAAGCGGACCAAATTTTAGGTCTTGGGATCGCTAGTGGTCTGCGGACTACTGGTTGGAAACTTGGGAACCACTGCTTCAAAGAAAACAGTGCACACCAATTCAATACAAGTTACATCATAATTAATGACTTGCATAATGCAACATCACAGCAGGTATGTTTTTTAAAGTCAATAACGCAAATGTGAGAGACTTGCGTTTCTCTTGCTTGCTTCTCAAGTTTCTATCCACAAAACCCTAAAATTATACACACCCACTCTGGAATGAAGTCAAAATTCAAGGTTCGCTGGTTTCAAAGACTTTTCCAGACAAAATGTAGCACCTTCTACAAAATGCAATCGATCTGTATCAAAATCGGTTCAGCGGTTCACGCGGACCAAGGAGAAGGAACAGACAGGACTACTTTCGCAATTATAATATTAGAAAATGACTGACTATTTAGTCTTGTGGTCGTAAAAGCACGACTACCAAGCCTGAGGTCTCGGTTTCCATTCCCAGGTCGAACAGTGTTATAGGGTTTTTCTATGAAATTCTCGGAAAACTCGGACTTTGAATTTGTGCCTTTGGGGGGTCAAAGTTAGAGCATAGGTATTCGTGACTAAGTTCTTTGGGGGGGAACATGACCCCCTCGGTGGACTTTGTGGTGTCCCAGACTCCTCTGCTTAACTCGTCGGAGTGATAACAAATTATGTTAATATTTTCCACCAAATCGACTTTCAAGTAACCTATAATGCTTCGTGTCTTAAAAAAACACATAACAATACAAAGACCAAAGACAATCATTATTATCTTTGTTGTTACCTTTAAAAAAACATGACATTGTTTCAAACTGTCGAGACGGTTCATTAGCTTTTGACATCTTACAAGTGTCAATAATTTTGACGTTTAACGTCACTGCGTACCAAATAGGACCTACGCTCACCTGATTCCGTATCATGACGTGTTATTGCCATTATTTTCCGATTGAAAGAGAGGGATGCCGCTCTACAGATTAAATAACGCTATCCCATTCTCACAACCTAAAAATGATGGCCATAACACGTCGTAATACAGCCCCAGGACGGAATGGCAGAGGATTTTGCCCCCGGTCAGCGCACGCTGATATAAACTTCTAAAATGAATCAACAATCAAAGCATTAATTCAATTATTTATTTAATGACTTAAGAACGAAGTGCAAAGGGTCAAAATAGCGCGTCTGACTGACAAATAACTGATAGCCACGACCAATGGAATCATCGTTTCTAAAAAGGATTATTTGAACTAACCACCACATCCAGTATATTTTTATAGGTAATAAAAAAATCACTTAATAAAAAAAAAAATGTGATAGGGGGGCAAACGAGCAGACGGATCACCTGATGGTAAGCGATAACCGCCGCCCATGGACACCCGGTACACCAGAGGAGTCATGAGTGCGTTGCCCGCCTTTTAAAAGGGTTTGGGCATCCGGGTAACCTCACTCACACTCACTCGGCGAAACACAACGTGAGTGTTGTTTCACGCCGGTTTTTTGTGAGGCCGTGGTATCCGTACTCCGGTTGAGCCGGCCCATTCATACCGAAGTATGGCTCTCCCACGGAGATCAAGTGACTAAATTTGATGGTCATTTGATTGACTAAATTTGATCCCCTTCTACCCATTTCATCCTACAGTGCTTGACAATTTTCTGATTCGTCGAATTGGAAAACTGGATTCAATAATCTCCTAAAATTGAATAGAGCTGCGAAATACAGATAGCAGTTGCTCCACCTACTTCAATTTCATCGCATCTTGTTGAGACTGAAAGGCAATTTAAATTCTCATTATTGGTGAGAGGCTAGCATAATAAGGGAATAGGGCTGCCATATGTAGGAGACATAACGAAGCCAAAAGAGTTTGACTGAATATAAGAACTGTAGCCTGAAAGATAATTTACTTGAAAATCAATCAGGCAGACGGATCGCCTGATGCCTGATGGTAAGCGATTACCACCGCCCATGGACATCCGCAACAACAGAGGAGTCGCAAGTGCATTCCTCCGTGCGTTTGGGCCTCCGGTATCCTCAATTACTCAGCGAAACACAACGTAAGCGTTGTCTCATGCCGGTTTCCTATGAGGTCGTGGTATCACTACGGTCGAGCCTGCCCATTCGCGCCGAAGCATGGCTCTGCCACGGTAGATATGTCTGCATTGCCGGAAATCGAATAAAACTGAGAGGTTTGAAAGGAGGAAGGGAAGGCATTTGTCCAGCAGTCAAAAACATCATTTGGAAGACACTTTTAATTACTAGATCCATGGTCTAATAATTCCACTCCCATTAATACGATTCATTAACGAACTGTGGCAATTGGGAGCTTTTAATTTTTGAGGTTCGCTTATTATCTCTCGATATAGCAGCGATAATAAACAGCCACGTTCCCCTCATTGACTTAAATATATTGACAGGCTAATTGTTTTTCTCATTATCGATAAAGTAATTACAGACAAGACAAGAGTACGTAAGTTAATGCACTAAAGTGTGACAAGCGCCTGTTCTGTAGAAGAACTAGTTTTTCTAATGTTGTTTTTTATCTGTGGTAGTAAATTATCTAGGTTGTATTATAACACTTAGTAGTGATCACGAATGTAGTTTTCATTTCGAAGGAAGGCAATTGTAGTAAATTATATTTAGATGATTTAAATGAAATTTCTTTTGAATATTCTAGTCTTATCTGGGCTGGTCCAAATCGTCACGAGATTAGGCCGAATTTTTGAATGCCATACTATTTATGAGATGCGAAGGCAACAAAGTTTGTACATTCCATTTTTGTATGGAAGTTTCTCGATGGCGTGTGGCATCTACCAAACGCCACTAACGGCCGGACCCAATAACAGAGATAAGAGTTTAACATAAGGTCCATATTATGTACAAGTAAATTTCATAATCCTACCAGACCAGCCATAATTCAACCTGTAACCCTTCTGATACTGACAGGGACTTGTGCTCTACACTAGAGCAATAGTAATTCAGTCGAAGACGAGTCCTTTCTTTGAACAGGCAAAGGCAGCTGACCTATACAGCCAAGTTTGGACTTTGCGTCATAATACATAAAACCGAGAGAGTTACCGAAGAACCGGTTAGTAATTTTGCAAATCACTTGTGTTTACAATGAAACGGCCACACGCACGTATAAATTAAATCTGCTATCTCAAGGTGATCAAGTCAATAAAGAAACAATTATGCAATAAACATGACATTATTATGACGTTTGGGACTGATGACCTGTTTTTTTTTCTTTCGACAGCAAAAGGAAAAGAGTTTAGAATTCTTAAAATTAGGATACGACTCTGCTGCTGCAGTTCTCTTGGGCTCTGGTCCTCGATAATCGCAATTTTCGAGAAATAAACTTGCTGCGTCGGAGCACTTTATGAATAAGTAATTGGCGTTGCTCACGATGACAACGCGCTGGTAATTGTTTTTGCCGCTTGTTAGTGAGTACATTCCTTGTTATTGTAAAATACAAAAAATCCTTTGTTTTAAAGTTTATATCTATTCATGCTTAATTTTAGTAGATATAGGTCAACACTTTTTCTTTAGAACAAAATAGCAACTGTTAAATCAAATTTAATTAGACTTATTTCAATTGTAAATTAAGTTATTTGGATTGTATTTATTACATTTAAGTAATGCACGCTCAACATTGGCAATTTATAATTAAGTTAACTCATTTCTAATACCAATTTCAGTATTTCATCTCTTTCTCGCACATTGAATATTTGGAGTACAACGCACTTTGGACGCGTTCGGTTTATAAACAAACCAACAAACCGTGACTTTCGGAGTCTCGACAAAGATGGCGGATCAAAGTCCACAGCTGATTATTGGCGCGAACTCATAGTGTTGGCACGATACAAAATTAGTTTATTGCGGTATTTTGGTAGGTATTAATAGACGTGCCTCTCATGTTTACTTCTGTTTACCTGCGTCCATCTTATTTTAACCAATTAATAACCTCATAGTAGAATCAGCTGGGAGCTATTTTAGGTCAAGAATCATTTCGAGTTTGGTTCTCAATGTATCTTCTCAATGTTCTTAAGTATCGTTCAGACCAGATATAGTAGTAGTTTTTAGTTTTAGTCGGATTATTTTGTTTCTTTTAAATAACGTCAAACAGACAACTAGTTGAGGCTCACGACCCTACGTCCCAAATAACGTCCAAAAGAATTAATAGGTTACATCAAATAAATTAATGTTGTGATTAACATCAGAGTTTATTCAATTCTCCTAAATCCCTTAATTCTTGGTTATCTTTTAATTGTTAGCGTACGTAGGTAATTAATGTCAGTTTGATTTAGACTCAAAGGTTATTGTTATTGTTATTTTTGAATAAATACGGAGTGCCCTACAAAACTAAGCAATTACAGTTGAGCTAGCTAGCTAGCTAGCTGGTATATTTTTAGGCTCGCATTTTTTTGACAGTTTATATTTAAAATGTCATCTGTCATTTTTGACACATTGTTTTTTTTAAAGCGGGAGTCCTACGCTAGCGCTTGAGCACTATTATTGAGGTTTTTCTATTAAAGTCTGGAGTTTGGATTTTTGCCCGGATGGCATAGGCTCACGAACGTAGGTACGTAAACGTACCGGCGAACTATGGGTATACATTAGTACTCCTCTGCCTTACCCTTCGGCGAATAAAGGCGTATGACAGGTATGTGAGATTTAAAATAACACCGATAAAAAAGAAAACTAATTAGATTAAACATATCAGTCCTGGAAAATACCTCAACAAGCTGATTACAATTTTAAAGTTTATTTATTTATTCATGTTTTCTAAATTGAACTAAATTCTAATTGAACTGTCAAACGGTTCTTGTTCATAAGTTGGCCTCACTGTAAACATCGTTTTTGTTCATCGTTGATTACCAGGAATTTTCGTTCCTTTTTTGATTGTTTTTATGACAAGAAATTAAGAACAAAATCTTACTGTCAGATTGTCATAGAGAAACTGTATGACTTTTGTTGATTGAGCGCTGATCTGGCATGCACAGCTCTCAGAACTTTAATTAAAAGTCTGATTTCTTTGACTCTCCAAATTATGGGCCTATATTATACTTTGTAACTTAAATTTGGTCATCACTAGTTTTAACTGTGAAGAATCTTACCAAATATATCTACAAATGGTCTTGCGCTTATTCAGTTACATACAGGCTGTATACAATTTTCCAAGGTGTGTGTAGTCTACCAACCCTTACCAGTCAGCTAGAGTAGAGTTTAATGGGATCTCATTACTTTTTAAGCCAAAATTTTCTGCCAAAGACTAAAGAATACGGTCTACTTTAATTCCTCCTTCATGCCGCGAAAAACTGGCAGTTAGTCCCGTCTGCGTCCGTCCGTATATTGTCAAACGACTACCTACGTCAGCCATGACGGCCATTCGAAATCCCGAAATTCTGAAAGTGGCCTCAACCTTCAAACATTGACCCACGAGGTTAAGTGGCATACTCCGTGTGAAATATGTGTATCATATATAACAAACTATTGTTAACGGTTTAAATTGTGTATTACGTGTGTTCTTAGCTTTATTATTTATATTTCGAATTTAATATAAGTTGAGTCATTTAGATTTGTATGTCAGTGGTGTAACAGTTATCATCACAGTACATGACATACTTTGTGCAAACAGTGATTAATTATATTAAACATACCACGCCTGTATTCCCCGAAGGGTTAGGCAGAGGCGTACTAATGCAATGTCACTTCTTTCTACCCCGAACACATATAGTGTGGATCGGATTTCCCCTCAGATTCAGAAGTTAGGTTTTGGTCCACCACGCTGGCCTGGAGCTGGTTGGCAGACTTCACACGCCGTCAGAAGAATCTCAGGTTTCCTCACGATGTTTTTATTCGTCGTGAGAAGCGTGTGATAATTAATAATCACATTATTTCGAAAAGGCAGACGTGTGCCTTAGATTCGTAATCGAGACTAATGACGTTTTGTTTTTCAATGTTGGGTATCGCCAACTGTTGAATTGTTAATATAGTTCGCGCTAAATAACCCAAAACTAACGGAGAGGGGGAAAGTTTGCGCAGTACATTTGCTAGCAAAATGTACTAAAAAACTACTACTGCGCATCCGCCATTTTGGTTCAAGTTATTTTGCGCCAACTTTACGCTATAGTTATATGTGCGTTTTAAAATAAAAATGGTAACACACACAAACTTCTAATGTCAAATGACGTCTACGGTCAATCATTAGGACTCTCTAGAATTATTTATAATGGTGCGCGAAGGTAGTGCCCATAGTGCCTGTCAGTAGTGTCAGTACTAAAAAAGTCTAGGCAGACAGAGAACCTCGTTTAATTGTTCTGTTTACAGTCAATACGAACAAAAAAGTTAAGTAGTCTGCCGCTCGGAAAGATTTGCTGTAATGTCATGATGATGACTCAGAGCACTGTTTTTATAGACAATCTAGGAAAATCAACGGACATAATGTTCCATATTTAAATATTTCTTTTTTTATTTAATTAAAATGACAAACAAGGATACAATTCATTTCATTGTTCACCATCAGCCCTATACTGTCCCACTGCTGGGTACGGGGCTACTCTCAGAATGAGAGAGATTAGGCTATTATAGTCTACCACGCTGGGATAATGCGGGTTGGCAGACTTCAAGAATAGGCCTAAAGGTAAACAGTCAAGATTACAAATTGCCAATGCGTGAGTGATGAGACCAGCGGTATCACTCGCGCGTTATAATCTTGACACATCATTTGCCCAGTAATGTCACTGGCTACATTACCCATTAAACCGGAAAACAATAATGATAGCCCGCTTAGCAGCAATGCGGTGGTTGACACAAAGAAACAAGCACCTAAATGTATTATGATTGTGTAAGAAAATTTCAATCGGTAATCGATCTCTGGAAATCTTTGAGAAGGCCTTTGTTGAACAGTGAAGGTCCTTTGGCGGATATGATGAATGAAAAACCATTAATAAATAATGAATGCTCCAGTTTTTTACACTCCAAAATATACTAAATCATAATTTGCTCTGCCAAATGACTCAGAGTACAGAATTCATATTATCTGTACGGATATTGGCACGCGCGCGCGGGAATCTCACCGGGAATGACCTAAACGGACTTTGGACATCCCAAACCCAGACACGAGTGCATTATGAAATGACATTTATTTGGCCTCCGTTATACTTAAGACGAATTAGCGATATATTAATTAATAAGACTTTCTTTATTGAAAAATTGTTAAAAACAAGGATGACAATACAGAAAAAAATGAATATTCTGTTTGTCTGTGGTATTTATTATCGGTCCCTTATTTATTGTCTTTACTTCTACAATATTTTTTTTAAAATCTAGGCTGTATCGTTGTGGTTCTAAACTGTGTTTCATGATAATTTCTTCAGTTATTTAAAGATCATGTATACATACAGCTTTTATATCCTCCACTTTCTCTTTCCCGTATTACAAGTTTTCACGCGCACGCGAATCGTACTCAAATAGACTTTGAAACTTTCAAATTTGGAATGCACCATGTTTTTGTTATTTATTTTAGTCTTTTTAAGACTCACGGCGGTTACGGACTTTGGTACGTACATAATTTCGACGTTGTTATTATTCGATGTTTTTTTGTCTACAATTATGTGCTTTCAAGGAATAATCTCAACAGGTAGATTTTTTCTTAAATCTAACATAGAATAAATATTTACTCGGAATAATCGTTGCAGTAAAGTAACCTTCACAAATAACTGCAAAGAGTTTGTATACCGGCAACCATACATAACAAACAACACGTTCGTATTTGTAAACTTGTTGTAAACGAACGTCAGCAGATAAAAAGCGTATAAATACTTTTATTATAAAACATACTGCTTTTAGGTATAATTATCGTGAAATCTGGAAATACCACAAAACTTTAACTATGTAGGTACCTTTTTTATTCGTTGCTAGATAAATGATAGGTTGTTAAAAATTGTTTTTCTTTAATTTTCCTTTTACTTTTTTTTTTTGTTGACAAGAACGTATAAATATGTAAGTAGATCATTATTAAAATTTGTAATGTGGCTAATGACGTTTGATAAAGTATTCCTAATATTCAAAATTAATAACGGCGCGTAATTTTCCCGCTCAATTTAAAAACCAAATTGAAAAGGTGGTCGCTAAGAACCATTTAAATTGCCTCATTAGCCTAGTCCCAAGTGCGACTGCTACGCTATAAGTCCTGGCAGGAAATCTCAGATCGAGCACAGTTTTTATGTTTTTCTATGCAATTCTCAGTAGCAACTTCAAGTTTGGGCGCCTTCTATTACTGGGGTTTACGTAAGTACCTAGGCTCCTACATAACTCTTCGGTAAATACAGGCGTGATGGTATGTTACGTTATGCTTCAGGGATATCTGTTAGGGATAACACCATTGTTTGTAATAAAACAAATTCTATTAACGTGCAACGTACAACGAATTAAAGATAGAGGATAATTTTTTTTTATTTTTTTTTTATTTTTTAAAAGATTACTAGCAATGTGGGTCACACATTACTAGTATTCTTGTTAACCCCTCGAGCTAAGCTAATAATTATAATAACCTAAAATGCAGTCTACATATAAAATTAAATGGGTGTAAACTCCAGCATGATGAATCAATAAAAAATAACCTCACAGAAAATGATGCCACCAAAATATGTTTTAAATTAAATTAGTGCGTAATCATTAAAATCACTTTTTTCTTCTG
Source organism: Acronicta leporina (assembly GCA_947256265.1). Taxonomy (NCBI): domain Eukaryota; kingdom Metazoa; phylum Arthropoda; class Insecta; order Lepidoptera; family Noctuidae; genus Acronicta; species Acronicta leporina. The sequence goes on from OX366538.1 coordinate 1,879,745, forward strand.
TTCCATCCAATACCTGTCAAAAATGACACCTGTCAAATGTGTCACTTGAGGAACGTCATTTACTATGAACTTTTTTGACATCTTTGGTAAGTGGTGTTACATAACAAGCTAAAAATAACATGTCACGATTAGCATGTGACTAGCAATTTCTTGTAAAGTTACTGAATCCGTTATTTGCGAAACGAATATCTAAATTGCTTTTCCTTACTCAGGAAACCTCTTTAGGTCAAGATATCTAAGTACTCTATTATCATAACACGATAACCTTGTTATCCTCACGACTAGTACTTATAATAGAACGATAACCCTTCTTCATCATTCCATACACCAATGACAAAATTATACGTTATAATGACATTTTATAATTAATTATTAATAACATAAATAATTATTAATAAGCATTGAAAAAATAAGGTGATACCTATGAGTACCTAGATATAAACAAAAACATAAAAATAATATAATATTCATTACATACCATCACGCCTGTATTCCCGGAAGGGTTAGGCAGAGGCGTACTATAGTACACCCACAGTTCGCCGGTATGTTTAGGTCCCATGTAATAGGGGGCGAGCCTATTGCCATTAACCGGGCACAAATTCCTAACTCCGAGCTGCTACTGGGAATTTCATAGAAAAACCCAATAACACTTTGCTCGACCTGGGAATCGAACTCAAGACCTCTAGCTTAGCAGTCGCGCTCAGGACCACTTGGCTAATGAATTAGGCAGTTAATATAATATAAAACATTTATTACTTTGAATGAAATAGAGAAAGACAAACGACATCAAGAAAAAACACGATCGATAAATAGAAATTCAAGAATCAAAAGAAAAGAACAGACAGTGCCCACAGACTTTCACATCATGAAATTTTAGACTAACTACCTACATAGAAATGAAAATAAAAACAAAAGTATTGCCAGAAAAATCCGACAAAATAGACCACAAGTTCTCCACACTTTATTCGTATAAATTATCTCAAATCTTTCCACGGTTAATCGTAATGTCTGACGTTTGTTGAGATCGCGCCAGAATTCTGGCGGGTTCCACATCATGATGGGAATGACGCAAATACTGTCATCATTACGTGAAGATTAGAAAAGACTTACATCTCCGGGCGAAGGAACATCAGCTCAAAGCTACTATCAGTCTTTTCAAAAGTCACACACGTATGACTTGTCTGAATTTTAAAGGAGTCCATGACAATTAAGGTTTCAGGATTTCTTCACAGAGATCGTTAGATAGAAAATGCCGTTACCATATAGTTATAAAAAGAAAAAAAACTAAAAAACTGATTTTTATGTAATAGCTAACTTTTATCTCCGTCGAAAGTAATGGCTATTCTTTATAAGAAACAATTATTCGAAATACCCTACAACGTCAGTAGCTTAGTACGGGCGCACACTGCCAGAAACTTATCAGATATAATATTGCGCGCCACAGTAGTTTTAGTAATCACAGCCTAGATGACATAAAAAAAAATAGTTTCCCTAACTTTTTCTGATTCTTTTTTAACATAGGCTACGGACATATGCCAAAAGTATAAATAAGTAAAATATAACAAAGTAATGTAACCGTATCCTGCAAACTGTAGTTTAAAATTACATGATATATTGCTAAATGTGGTAATACAAGATCCAAGCGTCAAACAATGCGGTCATCAATCATCGGAGAGCTAATCTAATTAGCGAACTGGTGACCAAGCGTAAGCTAGAATTAAAAAAAAATCTAGAAGCGTGTAATTCTTTATGACGAAGATGTATGTACAACTAACTTCTGCACGGGACTTCCGAATAGGATAAAGGATAAATAGCCAAATTTCATTAGGATACGTTTGAGCAATTCAATGCAAACGTTCACATTTATAGTACGAATAGTATTGATGAAGGAATAGGCAACTGTCACAGGTTTTGTGGCCGATACAACTTTTCATTTTTTTTTTATTGTCGTGCGACGGGTTGTTGCGCTCCCTAGATTATAGTCGAGCTACACAATGACTGATGCATGCGTGTCAGCTGGGACTGGTCTAGTAAAAGCGGCTATGACTCTTTCTTTTAAACACCATCTCAGTCATCGTCCTGCATTGAAACACTCACATATTGCTACTACAATGTCTGGACTTTAAAAGAAGCCATGATCCTCTGAGTTTGTTTCGGTGTTTCTTCTTAGAGGTCTACTAAAAGCGGCTATGACTCTTTCTTTTAAACATCATCTCAGACATCGTGCTGCATTGATAACAATCCCATATTTCTCATGAGTGAGCTTATGAATAATAATAATTATAACTTGATTGATTAACCCAATAGGTAACTGAAGGTTAAAGTAATATTTTTTTTACGATAGCATCATTAAATAATCTCATTAAGCAAACAATACGATTACTGTAAAAGAGTTTACAATAACAACATAATATTGTCGTTATTGATGTCGATATTATAATGGTTATGGTAACAATGCTGTTGATTTAACACTCGACCATGCGTACTTGTAAGGGGGATAATAAAAATGTCCAATCTCATATTGCTTTGCTTGTAGAATTACGGGAAATAAATGACGCTGTTTATATACAGATAGATTATTTGAACATAGGAGGGAAATAATAGATTAAGGAAAAGGAACACCAACGGATACTAAGTCGTTAAAAAAGAATGAATGATCAAAGACAGGACAGGTAAACAGAATCCCACCTCAAAACTACACGAACACAATGGGCTAGCCACAATGTGTAGTCTGGCAAGGTGGGCAGGGGAAGAAACATGCCACAGTCTCATTTTTATTAATATAGAAGTAGATGTTTTTCCAAAATTATGGAAAAACATGGCTTCACTGGGATATCGGGCTGTACCAACGAAAAAAATTCTATTATCTACCTAGTATTTAATTCAATGTGACATTTAAGGTTTATTTATGACGTCTCCTTAGAAAGTCCTTCACGACAAAGGTTTTATTTACAATTTTATTATATACCCCGACGTGAATAGGAGGTATGGGTAGGATCTAATTATTTAAACAAAGCTTATTCACAATATTGTTGTAAACGTCACAATCGCTAAATAGAGAAATAATAAATAGTCTGTTAAGAGTTATTACTATGTGGATGTTAATTGTAAGATCTACGTGACGCGAATTCCACGTAACAACAACAAAAATATGTTGTTATTGAAATTATAAATTTACAATTTATGCATTTTTAAAAGCGGTGATAGCCTAATGGCTAGGGCATCGGACTTGCGATCATGTGGTTGCCGGTTCGAAACTCACCCATTGCCCTACCGACGTGAACCCACTCGTAACACAAGCATTTAGCTTAGCACGAGGGGTTAACAAGAATACTAGTAATGTGTGGTGACCCACATTGCTAGTAAGATATAAAAAAAAATTGTTACGTAGTTATAGATAGTATTTGAAGGCCGTTTTTTTACTGTGTCAAGTTATTTTATTTAAAAAAATTTGAGTACCTATGTAGAATCTGACGTACTTCGACGACATTGTGATATTGGGATTGTGATCAGATCTTCACCAATTTTGAAAAGGATCGCCTCGGGAGTTAAATTCTTTCACACAAAAAAGAAGTTTCCAAAGCGGTTTATAAATGGCTGGGTAATCACGTAACAAACATAAAAAAAGACTATCTGAGAACCTCTTCCTTTTTGAAGTCAGTTGAAAATCTAAATGCTGTAATTATGTATAACACTAGTAACAATCGGTATTACGTTATTATTTTTCATATACAGTATTGTAAACGGAGTTTAAGTAGTGTTTTGTTAGGTTTATCTACACTGCAATCATGAATTAGCAATGGAAATTAACAAACGTAACCATTCTACACAGCTTGAGTATTACGCATTGAGATACATGTATCGATTTTCCAAATTTTAATCGATATTATATTTTTTTTTATTTAGCAAGAGGCCACGGAATAGCTCCTCGTTCAGCTGAGACCACATTTTTTTTTTGATGTCGCAATTGCTTTTACCATGGTACATTCATGGTACTGGTAATAGCGACATTAACTTTGAAACTTTCACAATTGAAAACTCAATGACCAGCCTTTATTCTGTGGCTTCTTTTATGGACGCTAGAAGCTAATGGATGAGTATCGAACAACTCTGTATATTGTAATGTTATACCATCACGCCTGTATTCCCCGAAGGGTACGGCAGAGGTGTACTAAGGTACACCCACAGTTCGCCGGTATGTTTAGGTCCCATGTAATAGGGGGCGAGCCTATTGCCATCAACCGGGCACAAATTCCTAACTCCGAGCTGCTACTGGGAATTTCATAGAAAAACCCAATAACACTTTGCTCGACCTGGGAATCGAACCCAGGACCTCTAGCGTAGCAGTCGCGCTCAGGACCACTTGGCTAATGAGGCAGTTGTAATGTTATTAACTTGTTATTTAGGTCTATTTGAATAAATAAATGAATAAACTATGGCAATCTATCTATACTTATAATAAATCTGTAGAGAGGTCAATTCTGTACATGAAATATATTTTCAAAATAACTATCAGGGGGTGATAAGTGATCGATACTGATGCCAAAAATGCAATCAGTAAAATTTTTGTCTGTCTGTCTGTCTGTATGTTCGTTATAGAAAACTACTCGACGGATTTTAACGAAACTTGGTACAATTATTCTTCATACTCCTGGGCAGGTTATGGTATACTTTTCATCACGCTACGATCAATAGGAGCAGAGCAGTGACGTCCATTTTTTAAGCTTCCGTCGCGTGTGCAGCCTTAATGGTTAAAGCTACACAGTATAATTTATCATTCCACTGCTGAGCACGGGCCCTAACTTCATACTAATATAATATATAAAGCTGAAGAGTTTGTTTGTTTGCTTGAACGCGCTAATCTCAGGAACTACTGGTCCGATTTGAAAAATTATTTCAGTGTTAGTTAGCCCATTTATTGAGGAAGGCTATATATTATCACGCTAAGGCCAAGAGTAACTATTCCACACGGACGAAGTAGAAGTTTGTAAATGTAAGTAGGTACATTATTTATGTTCATTCAATTTCGTTCATTCTTTGACCACCTCACTATATTACTAACTAAACTGGTAACCCTTCAACTGTCAAGTTACTGAATACGATTAAAAGTCGAAGTATAGTTATCTCGAGACCACAGTTTCTCAAACTGTGGATCGTCACATTCGTCACCCCAAAGGCGGCGCGTTCAGTGCTACAGGGGGTCACAATGTGTTCAATAAATAAGACGTATAATGTAATATAATTTTTATTAATTGTTTACCATTTTAAAAGAAAATCGATCTTGTAGAACTCATGCTACCCAGTATCTATAAAAAAATTAATACTGGTTAAATTAATTAGTGTAGTGAGGGGCTAGTGCAGTGTTGCAACGTTTTTTTATTTCGCTTTTTGTTTATTTCTTGGAGCGAGACTAAAAATCTTGAAAAACAATTATCTAAGCCAAACTTGAAGAAGAACCGATGAATTGTCTAATAATTCCAGTCATTCACTCAAGTATTCTCCAGTTTATCGCGGTAACCTCAAACTGAAATACAGATAATGCTATTCGATATAAAGACAAACACTTGTAGTAAAAGATATCCAACAAAAGATAAATGATAGCCCTGTAGATTATACATATCATATTGATATAAGAATTGTTATTGTTTTAATCAAATGGCCGCCAAATCAGAAAGTAATCAATTAATGAGGAATTATTATCATTATAATCGGCTATTCCGAGATAGTATATTATTCTAGCTGTTGCCGCGTCCCGAAATTATTTCGAGTTTTCCGATGTTTTAATTGTTACTCTGCTATACGGGACAGGACGAAACTAACAAATCAAAGATCATAAAAATCGCCCCAGCCGTACTCGAGTTACAAATGATGTAACTAACCCGACTTTGTTTTAATTACGATTATTAGGCGCTGTTTCCCTTCAAACCTTATATTTACAATTTTTTGACATACTGTAACATATCCCTTAACTCTTTCTAAGGCTGTAATCCGTATTCTCGCCAAATTTAATCGAAACATTTTCAGCGGTTTAAAAGTTAACAGTTACTTTCATATTTATGGTATTATGTCATTTATCTATAGATATGAATAATGTGGCAGTGAATAGCTAGCTTGCCTTACGATTTTAAAAGATTGTGAGGGGAATGTGAAATCAGAACCTCACGGTCAGGACCTAACTTAGCGACCACTAGAACCTTAGTCAGATAAATGGATTAATAGTTATATCTTCTTTTACTGTTTTATCTTTCAATATCTATCAAGTGTACGAATTACTTTATAATACTTTATACTTGAAAGATAACAATTGATACACAATACCCCCCTAATCACATGCCATTGTGCATGCTTACCAACACGTGATAACTTACAATACAATCATATTTTTTAATTTATTTTTAATAACGTTAGGATATTCTCCTATCCCGTCCTGGGACTCAAGTCTACTATTTCAGTTGTTTCAGAACGGTCGTCCCATTAGACGACATCAGTTCTAATGTCATTTAAATCCATTGTTCTACATGACATATTAAGTGACAGATTTTGAAGACAAAACTGTCATTAATCAACAATTCTGAAGTCATTTAATGATGATTTTCACACGATAAAACAGTAGACTCGGGGCCCTTCTAGGGGACTAGTAGGGCCTCAAGTCTGTTTTATCGGATTCATGGGAAGTTTCAATTCAAGTCATTCAAGGGATTGAATGACTTGAATTGATTCCCATGAATCCAGTGATCATGACTACAGGCCTACCGAGGGAAAGAGCGGTTTTAAGTCAGTATACCCTGACAAGCTACGTCCCTAGGTGGCAGACGATGTATGAAGATCCTTCGCATCCACAAAAAAAGAATATTCTCGTATTGTGAATACAATACAAATTGCATTACAATACGATGTTTAGTATCTATCACGAGTATGCGCGTATGACGGCGCGTGTATAACGCCTCGTGTCAGTAAGGTTAATCAGTGTTAATGTTACAAGTGAAAATGACTGTTTACTTCACAAATGTAGTCATACGAATTAATTAGGTGCTAGGTACGAGTATATAGTATCAATGATATTTATTTCTGTAAATATATCTTTTAAGGACACTTTGACAAGTCAATGTTTTATATTTTTTTACCCGATGGCACCGGTATAGCTTAATAGACTGCTCTAAAGTCTAAGATTATTCTTGTAAAACGAAAAAAGGGTACGTAATGGCTTCATGTTTTATTTTTGATGCTCTTAAAATGGCTGAAATGAATGTGTCTTATAAAATAATAGTCTAAGGAAATTTAATTGTTTCTTTTTTTTAAACGAAGACTACAATCAAAACTAAAATAGCGCATTATTGTAAGAATTGTTTGTTTAGGCAATCGTTTGCATTACTCAACATTTTTAGTATCACGTCGCGATCCACTAAATAGCCAAAAAGTATAAAAAATGTTGCAACCTTCTTGCTACATTACATTAATTTGACCTTTATCAAAGTATAAGGATATTCGTTGAACTCAGTGTGACCCCCTACAATACTCGCGACCCCCTGGTTGAGAAACAATGTTTTAATTTATAAAATGTTATCAATTTGTTTTTCTGTAGCACTTATCTTACAGCAACACGATAAGCACACCACTAAATCTTGGCACGCGACGAAATATTGAACTCATTTGCAACATATGTACTGAATTTGACTAATAGCTGACATTTGTTAGCAAATGGTGCCGCCCGTGACGGACCAAGATAAACTGGACATCAATTCGACAATTATTACAAGACAATATAATCAATGTAAGTACGTCAATTGAATATCTTATTATATTAAGATACAATTATTGTTTATAAGTCTTCATATCTGTTTCTGTTTACAATAGTTATATAAATATAGAATGTATGTTAACAAAAATAATCTTCGGCGCCGCCGCCGGTTATAAATTATAATACTTATATTTTATTGTGTCGCCAGCGCGAGCAGTTTTAAAGCAAATTATACTTTTTATGCCATCAATTAATAATAAGTATATCTACTTATTAGGCTAGCTAGACAAATTCCCAAGGATAAGGCGTTCCCAAAGATCACATTCAAAATCAAAATTAACGAAGCAAAAATCTATTTAGAATTTAATTATACCTTGGACCCCCTCAGGTAGCTAGTCACCCGAATCTTTTTAGCAACACTGGCCAAAAAAAAAACTAAGCGAAAGGTAATTAAGAACAATAATAACGGATAATATCCAACAACAGTCCAAATCTTGTGTCTAGAAACAATTTGCCAGATAGATTTCTTATAATTATAGACATCCAAAATGCTTACGGGAGAGCACCGTGTTGTCATGTATCCAAGACATTGGACATAGCGACAGTTCAATTTAAAATCACAAATCTTTTATGCCGATCTTAAAAAAGCATGCATAAATTCTGGATTCATCAAAATAGGTATATTCATTCATTCATTTGCAAACAAAACTTAGGTAATGCAAAAAAAATGTTTTCACAGCAGAAAATGTAAATATTATGAGCAACATTCGAGGTCACTTGTGTTGACGCAACAAAAAATCACGGTCAACAACTTACGACGTATAAAAACTAGATGCTAGAGCGAGAAAGCTGTACTATATTATATACCTATAATTCCATATAAAAGCGAAAGATCACTCATGAAATCTCAGAAACTATAAAGCTCGAAACGTGAAATTTGACAGAAAGGTTCCAAGTATTTTGGGTAATTCCCACGGGATTACCAATAATAGATGAACGCTGGCAAAGCAGCTAGTTTTAACATCATGCCACTAACTATCTCGTACTTTCTACGACAACCGGTTAAGATTGAAGAAACCAAATTAGAACATTATAATTTTAAACTTTGTCTACGTGCGAGGTTGAATAGGCCACTGGGTGACGGCACAGAATAACTACCTAATAGTGGTACTACTACTAGTTATTTCATGTGTATTCTGCCTGTTCTCACCTACGGTGCTCAAACTTGGTCTTTGACGAAACTTTAGAAGTCAGCTCTCGGGGTTTGCCAACGAGCGCAGCATTTTAGGAGTCCGGCTATCAGACAGAGGAACAGTGTACTGTGTTCCAGAACTCAGATTGCCGACTTTGATCAGAAAGCCGAAAGTAAAATTGGGCTGGTCACATCTGCCGCATGTCAGACGAACTGTGGGCTCAACGCACCACTGGAGTGGAACCCACACAACGCTAGACGACGTCGCGGCAGGCCCAGAAGGAGATGGCGGAAGGTAGACCTGTATTGGAAGGATTGGCCGCAAAAGCTCTAAACCGATAGGAGTGGAGGGTAAGGAGGCCTTTTCTCAGCAGTGGCACGATAACGGCTGAATAAAAAACAAGTTGATCCCGCAATTTGGACGCCTCTGAATGACAGCCTGGATCCCTGAGTAAATTTACAGCTTATAGCCTCAAAACCACAGACTAAAATATTTAGTCTAATTATAATAATAAGTTTTATCTGTTGAAGTAGGTATCTAATTAATTACTATATATTTGTAACGGAACGCGCATTGCTAATGAGTAGATACAAAATCAGGGTACTAATTATATTTTGTACGGTAGGTAACTGTTTATCAAGCATAATAGGTAAGTATTAGCAATAACGTTTGATAATAAAATTCTAAGAAATTTTAATAAATTCGATATAAATAAAATTACAGATTAATGTGTAATTTTTTAGTGAGTTTCATAAAGCGAGTCCCAGTGCGACAAACTTATCGGAATTTGGCATTTCAAATGTAAAGAAAAATCTGATATTATGTTTATATGACAAGAATCCATTACTTACAGTCGTATGAGTCATGCATTACTTTGGGATTGACCCACTTTTGTCCCTCAAGGATTTTTGCTCCTTTATGCGGATCAAGCACCAAATGAGTTTAAAACAAGTTACATTTAAAAGCAAATTGCACGCATTTATACTTCTCTTTTAACATTTTCTTTTTTTTATTATTGTTTAGAACCTTAAGATTGGGTATTTTTTTTGTTCTTGATAGGATTGTGCTTCGTCACTAGTTCGCCTGATATTAAGTGACACTGCGATCTACGAGAAATTTCTATGCACCATTTCGGTAACTACCTGGATTTTTATCTTTTTTAGTTTGTTATAAAAAGTTAATAAAACCTCAAATACAAAACGAATGGCATGCTTAACAATAAGAACGCCGCAAATAAGATAAAAATATACTAGGAAGTTTTTACGAGCATTTCGGAAGGAAACAATTTGCGGTCAAGGCATGGTCAAGGAGTTTGGTTGAAATAAATAACCTCCTCGCAGTCCTCGCTGCATTTTACGATTTACGCGAACATTATGGTCTCGTCTTAAAACAGCCAGCATCTCCTTTTTACTTATAAATTATTCCAAGGTGTTTTTTAGTTATAGCAATTCAAGGAAAAGGAAGAATGCTACATTACTTTTTGTTTTTTAAACCGTGGTAGAGCCATGCTTCGGCACGAATAGACCAGCTCTACCGGAGTGATACAATGGCCTCACAGAACCGGCGTGAAACAACATTTACGTTGTTTCGCCGAGTGAGTGAGGATACAGGAGACCCAAACCATTTTAAAAGTTAGGCAACGCACTTGTAACTTCTCATGTGTTGCGGGTGTCCATGGGTGGCGGTAATTGATCCGTCTGCTCGTGTGCTCCACTATCCAATAAAATCAGCCTTTATTTTGCTTTAAGATTTGTATCATCACCTGTATTTGTGTGTTGATAAAATCATCGAGAATGCAAGAAGTACGTCTGCCTCCTTGAAAGCCATTACAAAAGTTATTTTTAGATTTCCTTGTGTGTTGAATCAACTCAAATCTCATCAGTAATTTTATAACGTTTTCCGAGCGAGAACGTGCATAAGGAACAAAGAGTACTTATATCTTATAAATCTCAACGACCAAACATATAATTGACATCGCAAAGTTTAACTCGTAATCTCGTCCTCGTAGCTTGTTCCCAACTATAATAGGGTGGGTTTCCAGTCTAATCAAATGCAGCTGAATACCTACTACTTTATAATATGATCAGACTTCTGCAACTCAATTTCTGGGCAATACCGATATCCTGCGGATAGACTGGTTGTCAGGCTTTTTAAGCTTCCGACCACTAATTATTGTCATGAACTCCATCTCATTTTTTTAATTTCTAATATTTATTTATTTATTTATTTAAATATAAGCTTACAGACTACACATCCAAAACACTTATATTTCAATGTAGAGAAGACCCTAAAACTACTTACATATTATAATAACTAAGAAATAGATATATACATTTACATATTTGATATGGCTTATCAGAGAAGATATCCAGATCTATGTGCTGAGTCAACAGTAAATTCAGGAGCATGATTGCTCTGGCAGTAGGTGCTGCGGCACCTCGCCGTGTGCGCACTCCCGGGCGTTCAACAAATAACTTTCTCCTTCGACGTGGTCCCTCAACGCCCTCTCCTCCCACTAAGAAACGCCGCGGTATTCCGGCAAAACCCACTCGCTCTAATGTGGTTGGATTATCCACCTTGTTCGTCAGTAGACGGTGGTAATGAACCAATAATAGTAATTTCCGCCTAAGTTCTAAGGTGTTTAAACCCACCATTCCAGTGACGAACAATGACGGATATAAGTAGGGATAGTAACCATACATCTTCTTATAGATGAACCGGGCGAACTTTCTTTGTACACGTTCTATCAAAAGGGTGTATTTGGCCTCATGAGGATCCCATACTACTGCATTGTATTCGAGCCGGCTGCGCACATACGCTTTATATAGCATTAAGGCAGCACGAATACCTTTAAATGTGGATGAAACCCTCATCACAAAGCCCAGCATTCTATTAGCGCTCTCACATGTAGATGTTACGTGATGGCGGAAATTTAATCGCGAGTCCAGTTGCAATCCCAGGTCTCGTATTTGATTAACACGATCTAATGAAGTACCTGCCAGCTGATAGTTAAAATTTAGTGGTAAACGCGCACGTGAGAATGTAATGACCTTGCATTTTTCATTATTAAACTTTAAACGATTGACCTGACTCCACTTTACCACAGCGTTTATATCCTCTTGTAGGATCTGGCAATCAAGTGGACTTTTTATTGAATGAAAGAGCTTTATATACCATGTTATTTAATATACCATGTTACAGGTACTTTTGAAATGTCAAAAACTACATGCATGGTTTCCAAATAGTAGGTGTGTTAAGAATAGTCACCCATCCGTCACACTGATCGCGAACCTTCGACGTGTAAAAAAGGAACCATGTTAACAAATACCTGTGCTGGGACTGATCTATTTTGATAAAATTTATTTTAATAAAATATAAAAAGGTTGGTTAGAGTTAAAATTTGTTAGTGTGTTTTTAAACGATAATCTATAAAACTACAGATCCGATTTTGAAAATGATTTCATTGACAAAAAGCTGCATTATCCCCGAGTTTTTATGAAAGAGAAAAATCATCGAATTGATGCAATTTTACAATGTACTCGTAATTGATCAAAATAAAACGTTGATCTACTCCGGTTTTGAACTGCAAGATTTTAAATCATGTCTAAGTAAGACAGTAATGACAACAATTAATCATTTTTAGCAATTTCATATGCACAGCAGAGTAAATGCTGTTTCACAAAATATTTCCCAGATATGACACGGTATAAAATAAACAGGAAATGGCACATAAAATCAACAATCTTCAAGGATGGTCATATTTATAGGTTATGTTTAAGTATTATTAGCATTATGACGTACGGACTGCATGTAAACAGAAATATTATGTACTTCCAATCTATCTTAACTGTGGGAGAGCCATGCTTCGGCACGAATGGGCCGGCTCGACTGGAGTGATACCACCGATCTCACAGGAAACCAGCGTGAAACAACGCTTACGTTGTGTTTCGCCGAGTGAGTGAGGATACAGGAGGCCCAGACCTTTTAAAAGTCAGGCAACGCACTTGTGACTCCACTGGTGTTGCGGGTGTTGTTATGCGCTACAAAGGCACATCGTCTTTCCTTTGTAGTAAGAATCGGAATCAGAAAGTGGTCAAGAAGTCAAGATATGTACAAAGTAAGCCTACATCCATTTTAGGATCTGCTCTAGTGTATAGTTCGCGCAAAATAACTTGACCCAAAACTAACGGAGAGAGGGAAAGTTTGCGCAGTACATTTGCGAGCAAAATGTACTAAAAACGACTACTGCGCATCCGCCATTTTGGTTCAAGTTATTTTGCGCCAACTGTACCTTGCTGCGTTTTTGTTTTTTTTCGGCAAAAGCCCTTTTATCCATTAGATTTATCAGCTGTTGATTATTTTAGGTTTACATTGTATAGAAAGACAAAGTAGGAAGGAACCTCTCTTAACATTTGTGGTGGGTGGTCTACTGGAACACATCTAAATATATCCTGCGTATTAAATTAACCACAACACTGACCGTTTAGTATTTCAAACACGCAGTGTAAATAAATGAGAGACGAGGCCGCCTGCTAATCAGTAGGAAGGAACCTAGTCATCCGTTTGCGAGTGACGTTTCAAGAACCTTCTTTAGGTACTTGCGTAATAGTCCTGTATCAACACAGAGCTGTTGAAAGATTTAAAAAAAACTAGAGAATTGTGAGTTCCTGTATCTTAAGTAACATCGCTTTTATTAAAAAAAACCTAAATCTACAAGCATATCGCAGTCCAATTTCGTACATCGATCTATTTCTCTTTCTTCAGAGCGAAGCTGTCGTTCGTCTTCCTCATTTTCTCCACCCTAGCCTATTTGAAGGAGATATCCTTCAAATCGTTTGTTCTCTAACAGCATCGGTGCTTCGAGAAACATGGCCAGCCTCTCAAAATTAAATGCTTAGAATAAAAAAGATTGTTTTATAAAATTACAATGGATTTATTTTACTCGGTTTTTCAAGGGACATTATATGAGAAATTAAACATAACATACATAGATACCATCACGCCTGTATTCCCCGAAGGGTTAGGCAGAGCCGTACTAATGTAAACCCAGTTCGACGGTATGTTTAGGTCCCATGTAATAGGCGGCGAGCCTATTGCCATTAACCGGGCACAAATTCGAAACTCCGAGCTGCTACTGGGAATTTCATAGAAAAACCCAATAACACATTTCTCGACCTGGGACTCGAACCCAGTATCTCTAGCGTAGCAGTCGCACTCGGGGCCACTAGGCTAATGAGGCAGTTAAATTATAGTTTTTTTTAAGATTAATTTTGTAGGTTCAAATGATTATAAACATGACATTATAAGTATCCTTATATAGGTTACCCCATTTCTAGTTCAGTCCGAGAGGTAATTATAACAATAAACAGATTATTCAACGGGAGCGAAATAATCAGTCGAGTGTAAAGAGGTCGAGGTTCGTCATAATAGTAGCACTTCGTAAACAGACCGTCAAAGAAGTCATTTATTAAGAGCTACGTGACTTGAATGGGACTTATACGACCATTATTAGGATCCATTACCACTCAAACGATTGGCCCCGCTAAGTAATAAAAACTCTTTCACAACTTTTCCATAATATTTATTCCTACCAACAATATTGATTCATAGACAAAATCTTCATTCGAAAAGGTTCTATGTAAAAACAGTTTTTTTAATCAGTATTTCCAAAGCCTTGATCTGTCTTAGACCCCCAAGATAGTGGATGAATGTAGGTAGAATATATTTATGGTTGTTACATCACAAACTGCATGCTATTCATAACTATAATAGCTGAACTAGGAAGCTTCAATAAATTGGCGACCATTTTAGTCTAGTTTAGAACTGTCAGATAGATATGATTTTATTAGTCTACAACAGCGTTTAGAGTTCTGCATGGTAAAGGAAACCCATATTTAGCATTTAAAGGTCGTTCCGTATCAACATCATTAACTATTTTTAAAACTGTCGCCACGAAATTTGGCACAGTGTTCACACCATAACACCAAAAGTGTAATCAATATTGTAGTTCGGGAGTAAGTTCATACAGGTTTTTAGTAAAACATGGAAAGGATTTTTGAGTTTAGCTAAATGCAGAGTGCTGGGACGTCTTTGTCCAACAGAGACAATAGACTGATTGATTAAAAGGAACCCTCGGCGAACCAATGTCACTCGCATCAAATCATAGAAATAATTTAAAAAACCTTGATATTGGATCTTGCAATTTGTATCTGAATAATATCATAAACAATGATCCCGACTTGATGAAAGAGACATAAATGAAATTAAAAAATAATCAACAGTTTTTAACTAGATATATCTATGGTAGGATCATCTACCACGTGGGAAGACTGAAACATGTTGACGAACTACATAAAAGTTGCGACGGTTGCGAGTTGATTATCACCAAGGAATAATCGTATTATCACGTCATGATGCCTTCTGACCTTTGAAATGTCTCATTTCACACTGTCATATCCGCCAAAAACGTCACTCAAACGCTATGATGTCGAAGAAATGATTACTCGAATGCCATTCTAGAATACGGATGTTTGTATTCTTTGTATACATGGATGGACCGCGGCTCCAGAAGGAAGTGTTATACATATCTTGAAAGATGCCTTCTTTGAAGTGAATTGTTGTTAGCCTTTTGATTCGTCACAATAATCAAAGTCATTGTTTTGTCTGCTGTCTTCTAATGGCGGTTCCCAATAATAAATCAATCAGTCAGTGTTGCCCCTGAGTCGAAAGTTACGTTTCGTTTCCCGAAAAGTAACATTTATGGTGCAAAAGTTACATTTTGGGATCTATGATGTCGAATGAGCTTTTTTTTAGCTCCTGATTTTTTCAATCCTTAAAAATGTGAGTACAATTTGGATGCGTTCGTGTACTGTTTGCAATAAAATAAAAATCTAATATTACTTATCTCGTTGTTCTCAAAAGTTACGAAAAATTACTTACATGTTACGCGAGGGGGTCAAATGTTACGAAAAATGTAAGAAATGTAACCATCTGGCAACACTGCAATTAGTACCTAGATTTCGTTACTAGAGATCCAATTTTGACATAAGATAAGTAATGTCAAACAAAATCCTGTCTCTAGTTTTAATATGCAAAACTATCGATTTGGGACCGGCCGTGTAAAGCAAGAGCAGATAAACGAATAGTCTGTTCACCATGTATTATAAAAAGCGCGGGAAAATTTGCAGTCAGATTTTTATTTTTACGAATCGTCATGGTAACAGAAAACAATAATAGTTTCATTACTTTTTCTAAAATAAACCACTTGTTTCGAGGAATTATTGAACACATTTCTATGTTGACAAACATTAATCGAGTAGTTTTGGCAAAATTTCAAATTCTGTCGCTATGCCAAGTAATTGTCACTACAATTTTCGCATAGAAGACCGCTTTATTAGTACACAGCTTGTCATATTCAAACAAAGATATTTGCAAACAATAATACAAAGAAATAGTTTACATTATTTTCTTTGAACAATGGTAGACGGAATGGTGCAGCCGGTTCTATTACGTTTCATGTGCTTTCTTTTAAAAGAATGAATCTTTGTTACATTCAGGTGTTTGCAAGTTGCCGTACATTATTGTTACTAATAAAAGTGGTTTATTGGCCCTTTAAAATTCATCTACCTTAACTTTTCCCAAAGGCCGCTGACACCGCTGATCTGTGTCTGAGGAGTTCACTCCCCTTTTTAAAACGCCTACCTACTTTTTTTGTTTGTAATGGTATGTTACGCGATAACTTTATCGAAATATCGCCGTTTGTGAATCGAATACCACTTTTCATCCAGAGATCCTTCGGGCTGAAGGTGAAAAATCACAAAATGTAAGCGGCGGTCTTTTTCCAGTTACATTATATTTTGTATCACATAAGTGGCAAAGGTTGACATTAATGCCAAACCTGTCAAATCGAAACTAAGGGGATGTACCTAATAAAGAAGCGCAATTTTAATACTTTTATTAATTAATTTATCCATCGAAGGAACACGTGGCAGTTGTTTATTTACGTACAGCAGTGAGCAAAGTGACTCATTGTCTGTCCGACCAAATTTTTTATCGATAAGGCTTCGCGAAACTTCCTAGAACTTCGATGTTGTGTTTCTTGTCACGTACACACTGTGATGTTTACTAACAAACGTTTTCGCAATGACTTAGAGGGTGCTAAGCACGAAGGACTGTGTTCCAAGTGTTATTGCGTTTTTCGAATAGGAAAAGCTTACCATAACCACAGATAAAAGAATACTAGTACAGATGCCTCATCCCATACAAAGAAATGGGACCTTCCTATCGGGCGAGATTCTTCGGGCAGAATTGTTTTTCTTTTGTAGGCGATAGATGTCGCACGTAAAAAGCGCGTTCCATGCGCGTTCCATGCGCGTTGCATGCGACATCTATCGCCTCGGGTTGTATATCAAGTGTTTACTATATATTTAACCAATAGATGGCGCTGGTGCGCCGGGATGTAGGTAGGTACCTAAAGTTGCTACTTATTGTTATTACGGTCGCTCACCCCGAACAGGTACCTACCTCCTTCTCGGTAGCGCGTAGGTACTTATGTAATACATTTAATTTTATAAAACTACCTATCTTCTTACGCGTAGTTTATTTTCGTTATTATTTAACGTAAATTCATGTAAAAATGTAGGTGTCATTTTCAAGGTTTCTCAGGATACCTACTGATTTCATAAATGACATAATATATTTTTAATGACGGACATTATTTTTTTAAATATAAAATGACGTGGGTGTCAATTTCACAGTTTCTGATTGTGAAAAAAAAACAAAATGTTTAAAATCCAAGATTGTGAACATCTAATTATTATTTTTTATTTAATATTATAAAGCTAAAAAGTTTGTTTGTTTGGTTGACCGCGGAAATCTCAGGAACTACCTACTGGTTCGAATTTAAAATAGGTATCTTTTGTGTTAGATAGTGCATTTATCGAGGAAGGTTATAGGCTATAAAATATCTTATAAAATATCACGCTATGACTTATAGGAGCGGAGCATCAATGAAAAATGTAGCAAAAACGGGTAAAAGTTATTTCTTTTGAGGGCTTCCATTGCGTGCGCTGCGTAAACGAAGTCAATGGCTGCATAATATACCTAGTTAGGTACCTACCTATCTATCTGTTAAGGTTGACTCACTACCTATAACCTTTTTTGTTGTAGGTAAGTACCTAATCAAATTTGTTCTAAAATAATGCATTATTTGCGAAGGTGTTTAACACAACAAAAGTGTAGTACTTATATACTTACACTTTTGTTGTGTTATGGATTAATATCATTAATCCATAACCAAATAGGTACTTAAATACGTTATTCATCACAAGTAGGTACCTATTTAATTTTGAACAGAATTGCCATTGACATCATTTGGTTTTAATGAATATCGGAGATATCATAGTTTTAAAATAACTCCACGACAAAATAATGATCAAGTAGGTAGGTCGGTACCTAGCCTACCACTAGCGCTGGTCGGCCGTTTAAAACGAGACTTTGTCGCGGTTTACTAGAATACATTAGATCTAAGTAAGTAGGTAGTTTAGTGATGGAAAAAATCGACTGCCTGAAAATCGAGCCTGCGTCTTCTGGTTAGATAAGTACACCAGACGACCACTGAGCCACTATTGAAAAGCAAGCTGCCTACTTTGCTTGTCAACCGACATCTGTGTAGGTACCTACCTACCTATTTAGCCAGAAGACTCTACGCAGGTTCAATTCCGCCCTTCAAAGTTTCTTGTATAGCATAGAAAAAAAAATGCAAAATATTACAAAAAAATAGTTTAAGTACATACTTACTTACTTAATTTATTCTTTTGGGCTGGGAGGTGACAACTGACAAGTGTCCGTGATAAAGACCGAGTGACAAACCGAAATCCACGCGAGCAAAGCCGCGGGCGGAAGCTAGTTCTTATATATCTTTATCGCAAAATGATAATAAAGTTATTGTATAAATATACCTAGGTACCTACCTACCTACCTACTTACTTACAAATGCCTACTACCTACATGTCGCACTCGCAACGCAACTCAAGTGGCAAGGCAACGAGAACTTCCCGCAAAAAATAAAATATAATATTTGGAAGGGATTGGGAAAGGATCTACTCATGTGCTAAAAACTAGGTACCTACCTACCTAGTTGCTTTAAAAAATAAATTTAATGTTACGAAAACAAACATGATTTTCCGACCTTCTACTAAATGCAAGAGAATTTATACCAAAATAGGCTTGTTTTAAAGATTAATTTTAAAATAACGAAAGCAAAAAATAATTTTGTGACCTGCTACAAATAATTTTAAGGGAATTTATACTTAAAGTCACTAAGATTAGAGCTTATACTGTGTAACTCGTTCGCCTCGCTATTTATACCTAAGTACATCACAGTCATCAGTTCATCACAGACACATACATGCAGCTAGGCGGCTTGTGAATTTTTTTCATGGGGTTCACAAAAATAGTCTAGTATTTGTTGAACGTGACAGGTGAACATTATGAGGTCCAGGGTTCGATTCCTAACTAAATAATTAAAGTTTTAAATTAAGGTTTAATTTAGAGAGATCTATAAATGTTTAGTTAGGAATCGAACCCGGGACCATACATTTTTATCTAACATAATTATAATACATATACCGAAGGGTTAGGCAGAGGCGTGCTAATGTAGGAACACTCACAGTTTTCAAATACTCGCATGCATAGAAAATTGATCCATATTGCGATACACCCAACGTGCATAATCGTATTGGCAAAAAAAAAACTTTGAACTACGAGTATTTTCAACCCGGGCCGCGCCTTACGCTGCGAGGCGAGGCGGGCTGTGGCTAGGGTTGCCAACTCTTTGTCGGTCAAAAATAGTAGGTAGTTCTAAAATTATTACCCATAAAAATATAATAGATAACGAAAACATGTAGTAGTTTTGCCTACTAATACTTATACTTTTTTCAGAAATATTGTAGGATAATATTTATATTATATAGTAGGGTTAGAACTCTAGCTGTGCCAAATAATTTCAAGTAGGTAAGTACCTACCTATTTTGATACTTGGTTTTTGACACTGGTAAGTGTATCTCATCGCTACGCGCATACATATGACATCATGACAATGAGTAGATAAACGTATCTACTCATGTGACGTTAACACGGTATAGGGCTTCCCACAGTATTTTAATTTCATCTACCTACCTACTTGCATAGCGTGTGAGCTACCTACAGCAATGAAAACCTCTTACTATTCACTACAAAAGCTTAGGTACCTACTTAAAAAGTAAATGATAACGTAAATCTTATTAGATATGTACCTAGGTACCTCTACCTACCATTTAAAATATCTAAGTACCTATCATAAGTAATTATTTTAATATGATAGGTAAGTACTTCGTAAGTACATAAGAAGGTAGGTACTTAAGTAAAACTAGTAAGTACCTACTACGTGTCTCACTTTTTTACCCTATTCACTATCTAGGTAGGTAGGTATTTTGTTCGGTAGAAGAAGTGAAATACCGATCTATTAAAAAAAACAAATACTTAAACGTACGTAGGTACTAGTACGTATAGGTAGGTACCTACTTAATATTCTTCGTTCTCTGGTAGGTATATAGGTACTATGGTATATATAGGTATGCTTACGGCTTTCAAACACAAAACCATCACGACACCGTTCGTTCGTTACGTAGGTAGGTAGGTACCTACTACGGCGCATTCGCAGCTGTCGGACTACCGAGTGTATATCTACCGAACTCGAGCGAGACGCGATGGTATGATACCTACGACTCGCGTTCCGTTCCATTCCGACCGTCTGCATGATGCATTTATTGATGATAGAATACTGATATTTACCTATTTTGTGATATATATATATCTATACCTAGTAGATACCTACTTGAACTATGTAGGTATCTACTAGCCTACCTTTTTTATTATGTAAGTATATTCGGTACAAGGCACCTACACGAAGGTAACCCTACCTATTAGGTGTAAGTCGCTTTCTAGGTACCTACCTACCTAGGTATGTTCGTGTTGTCATCATAGTAGACTATCGTATGTATTAGTGCTTCGCCCCCGATGGTACAAAAAGATAATACATCATTAGAAAAACTTCGTCTGAAATATAATATTCTTATAATAATACTTTATTTAAAAAAAAAGAGAAATAATTATAATTCAGAAACTGCGAACAGCGCCATCTTTTCTTTTTGTAAAATGAGGGAAAACTTCAAACAGCGCCATCTATTTACCAAAGAAAGCGAGAATCACGAGGATTTAATTGAATATCATATAATTGAAGAAATTAGACTTAAATTATATTGTCCTATGTATAAACATTTGATTTAAGTAAGTACATATTTTTTTAAGGGGTTGCCTCGTAAGAATTTCGAAGCCAAACACACGAGGTTTGGGAATCGATACATGCAATGCCATCTATTAACAATTCATTTGAACTATGTTTCATTTGTTCGGGATGAGACCCCATGCCATAACATACATGATACCAACCTAAAATAAAACTGCGAAAATTATACTGCGGAGTATAGATTTACTCCGATACAACCTGGGGCCCAAGTCTGCTATTTCAGTTGTATCAAAATGGTCGTTCAATGGCACTAAATGACTTAATAATTATGAACTGACAGGTTTCGTAGACAAAACTGTCAAAAATCAACAATTCTGAATCCATTGAGTGACGATTTTGACACGACAAAATAGCAGACTTGGGGCCCTGGAGGTATGCAAGCATGAGGGTAAGCAAGATGAAGTTGGATAATTCGAGTAAGTACATAGTGTTATTAACTTTTTAATTCTTGACAATTAGTAGGTACCTATGATAACCTCATCATCTACAATTCTACGCCTATTTTTGCTAGCCACCCCTTAGTAGCCGTTTTAAGTTTTAAATGATTATATAGTTAAATAAGTATGATTCACTTATAAGTACATTCAACTAGCAATATGAAGTCAATAAATTATTGCCTAATAGTTTTTTGCCATAACACATTTTCCACGTTTTGTGACAGTTTTGTGACGGAATGACAGTTTTAAAGGCAAAGGTAAAAACAAACAAACCCTCTGCTTCTCACCCCAAACGCCTAAACAGTCTCCATTCCGTCGTGGCTAAAAACAGAACACATAATTATATCCTGTACCTACCTAATGCTTTTTTCTTTGTATCGATGCACGTGTGATATTCTCCGGCTTGTAAATCTTGACATCAATATCTTGAGTTAGTTTAATCCGACTGACGGCACTTGTTTTAAAACTTACAAAAATGATTCAATATTGACAATGAATGGGATTGTGTACTATAATGTAACAACTGTTTCTGGTGTGTTCTTTGTTGTCAACATTAATTATTCATGGAGTGGATTATTCCTACTCGGCCTAAATAAATCGATGCCAACGTTCACATTGTGCTATTAGTTGATTTGAAAAGAAGTAGGCAATAGTTTATAATCACGTACAAATTTACTTCAGGACAAACTAGTCTGATATTAATTAGGTACAGTAAATGCGTTTCTTTTATTTTTGTTTTATAAGACTACGGTTTAAGAATTCCTTCTTATTAACCATTGTTTATAAAGACATTATCTGTGCAGGAAGCAACTCGCGTATAAAATGCAATGGCAACATTGACCTAGAGATGACATGGCTGCGCGCCAAAACAAAATGGTGGTATGCCGCCAAAATAAGTTGTTGTAAGCAGATATAAAGTTTTTTTTTATGAATGTGTGTAACGTTTTTGTTACGTTCTGGCATTGTTTGTTTATATTATCTTTATTGAACGCTTTTAAGAGTGAGAACTTAGTGATGAAAATGCAGTGTATTCCGTAGGTGTGTCTCAATGAGTTGGCCACTGGAAGGACAACTCAACTGGAAGATTTCCTCTAATTTATGGTACGTCATTCAAGTTTTATGTATTCAACTGTCATACGGTCGCCAGTCGCCACACGTGTTATATCCAATCCATTAAACCCATATTTGCGTGACCTCAATAAGCTTCATTGAAGGTCGAACATCGCTGTATTTCTGCGTTGAACTTTAACCAGAGCCTTGATATGGCCTCGGCCTGTAAAAGGTTTTTACATTAAGTGACAAACTACGAGTAAATAATAAATTTTGAAAGTGGTGGTTTAAAAGTTTATTAACTTTATTGACGAGGGCTTGAAGAATGAATGATTTGCAAAGTCGAGTACTCGGCGTTAGGACTTGAAGTCTTCAAGTCTCTTCGATGGCTCTTCATTAAATTGAGCTTCACGAATAACTATAACAACTACATAGTTTAACATTCCTTAGTTTCGTAGCCAGAAACTAAGGTAAATATAGAGATGAATTCAATTTGCTAAATTCAATAAGTAGGTAGGTACCAGGGTTTCCCAGTTAGATATATAGTCAAGTTTCCAAGTAAGGAGGTCAAAATACTGTAGCCGGAAAGCTAGTACTTACCTATTATAATACGCATGGTATCGGTTGGGTTTAAACCAACAGACATAATATACACACATCACTTTATACTTGCACAAAGATAGGGACGTTCTAGGAAAACAAATTTACCAACTTATCTAATATTGTTTTTCTGGTTGAATCAATAACAAATATGTTATTGACATGATGTCTGGTTCGTTACTCATCCTTGCGTTCCGTCCGTTTAGCTTGCTGAAGTTCACATATTATTATGTTTCACCCTAGTTCTGCCTGATGGAAAGCAAAAACGGGATCTAATATGGAGCATGCAGTTCAAGTAAATACTCTTTAGACATGATGACAAATATCAACCTCATCTTCAGGAACAGGAAATTTTGATTTGACAATAGGCTCACTTTTATATCCTACTAACATCATAAATGCGAAAGGTTGATATTTTGAATTGAATATTTTTTACTCTTTCACGCCAGAACGGCTGAACGGATCTGGAGATAGATTATAGTCTGGAATAGCGCATTGGCTACTTTTTATCTAGGTCGCATCCAATTCTAAAGTCCATCCAGTTAAAGTCCAAGGCAGAAGCTAGTTATGTAAACACGCTTGGCGCTCTGTGAGTATACAACAGTGCACCTCTGCCAAACCTGTTCAAATGATGTTCATATAGGATTCCCACAGTGGTGTAGCTTGCCCTAAAAGGGGCCCTGTGTCAATAGTTATTCCTTCTAGCCGACATGAACACCCGTAATTCATTTCAGGGGGGTCCTAGCTCTAGCTTCTCGTCTCGGGGCCCTGTATCATTGATACAACTGATATGGACTGATACGCCCCTGGATTACAAGGAAACTATTGCGTTTACCTTTATCTAAGCTTTTTTTTTCTCCTTCAGGCTGTCTACAAGTGCAGTTTATGGGTGAAATATACGAAAAGACAATCAACGCCCTTCGCGTGCAGTATAACAATGCCTTTAGGATGCTGATGCGGCTGCCGAGGCACTCACTGTTGTGCATCGGGCATGTTTGCCGATGCTCGTGTCGACGGCTTTCATGCTATTCGTAGAAAGAGAGCTGCATCACTACTCAGACATGTCCGCGGCAGTAGCAACAGCATCCTCAACGTTTTGGCTGGCAGGATGAACTGCGCAATAATGTGGCATTGTGTTAAATTACATGTTGAGAAGACAGTGTTTGTTGTCTGTAAAATGTACTTATTGTGTTCTTGTGTAAATGTCATTGATAACATAATTATTCCTAAGTATTATTAACAAGATTATGGATAACTTGGTCTGAATTAAATCAATAATAATTATCAAGGAGCATCCTCAAGAGTATCGTTTGCCACCTGGGAGGAGCAAGTTATGTCGGACTCCTACTGACTAAAACCCAGCAAATGTCTTTAGTTGTCCCTATTAGAGCCATGGGATTTGTGATATTGGCCATGACCGCGGTAGATTATTTCGTATACATTACTTAAATAAGTTTTCAAAGAGCCTACGTGACCCCGCTCAATTAACGACTTCGACATTGAACTTGAGATTGGGACTGACAAACGCACGAACGCTCACGTACGCAAGTTTCAACTTCTAGTTATCAATTTACGAAATGCTTGTGCAATAAAAATGTCTAATATTACACGTTTGGATCGAAAAGAACAAACATACGGACATTATAATAAGACTCTTTGCATGTCTCTTGAATCTTGTGAAAATAACCCTCAATTTGCGACTTTAATAGGTACACTGACCTATAGGACTTGGCTTGCAAATTTCACACGCTACCAAGAAATTCATCACAGTATCCCTATACCGTGAATTCATTGTCGGACTACCGTCACAGAATACACAAGTACTTAGGTACTGACTTACCGTGATCGGCGGCAGGCCAGCACGCCTAACACTCCAACGTACCTAAGCCTTTACTCGTAAGAGTTTCTTACCGAATTCGTCTTCATAGGATTAACTTTTTAGAACGTTTTTTGAATTTGATTAATTTTTATATTTATTTCTGCAAATAGATTTTTTAAGTATCGACATCGAGTCATTATTTTTAGATTTATAAACACTAAATAGCGCCGGCATTCTTAATTGACAACCTCTGGAGTGGAAAGAAAAAAAAAATCTCTGAGTTTGGTCATGATCTCCTTTAAAGTTAGTACATACATCATATTATGTGGTAATTATTATGCGTAAGTATTGTTAACAATGTACGGCAATGTCTGGTATGTCCTTTTAAAGAGCCACAGCAAAGTTCAAACCTGCTGTGGCTCTTCCTTCCAAAACCTGGATTCAGAGTTAGACTATAAAAAAATTACAAGCTTCGTTCGTAGAATCCTCATCATCATCATCATAAGGCTATACTGGTCCACTGCTGGACATAGAGACCTCTCTAAAGTGCGCCATTTCGCCAGTCCTCGGCTTGTCGCAGCTTCCTAATTAAACTTGTAAGTATTTTGTTCATATTTCGTTTTCGACATCTTACAATCGTTTCCGAGAGTTTACTGTAACTTAAACTGTTCGGATAGTTACATAACATGACCTTTAGATCGCTCGGTCAATTACGTAATGGCTAGGGCTTGACTGAAAACTAAAATGGGTTAGGTAAAGTGGAGCAACGCGTATTTATTAAAGAAAGAAGTAATTTTTATATTGTGACACTAACATACCGACAATTCTTATTTTAGACCTGCGTCTTCGTTACTGTGAAATTTTAAGCCACTCTATCGGCTTTTGGGGACATTCTAGTAACAAATCAACCCGTGAAAATTTGTTCTCTATGTTTGTCACTCAATCACGAAAAAACAGCAGAACGGATTTGGATAAAATTTGTCACGCAGACAGTTTTATACCTTGACTAACACAGGACACTTTTTATCCCGACCTACTTCTGAAACCCACGCAGACACAGACTACTATCTGATGTTCCAGCAGCATCGGTCGACGATGGAGCACGCTTCCCAAGCGCTACGTATTCATCAATACTCCATTCCAAGTTATTGTGTAAGTAAGAGCAGACACGACGTAACTTTTAATGAAAGTGAGAGCACACATGATGCACATGCAGTATTGAAGCAGTTTTCTGCATTGTATCTTGGATTCTACTTTCGTATCAACATTTAAATGAGCGCGATTTTGCGTTTCCTAAACGGCGATTTCATTCTGCAACACGTTCTGGCGACTGGTTTGATCGCCTAAGAAGTATGTATATTATATACACTATATTGCAAATCAAACTAATGTATAATGGGTGGTCTTATCGCACAAGGCGATCTCTTCCAGACAACCTTTGAATGGACTGGAAGAAAAGAATCAGGCAAACAGTGAGTAGTCTAGGTGTACTAATTACTATCACTACGCGTTTCGATAGCTTCGATATTCTTCAAGGCTTAGTTGTTTGTAAAATATTTGTTGATTATTTGAGGCCTTTACCCTGCAGCCTCATTAGCCTAATGGTCCTGAGCGCTACTGTTACGTTAGAGGTCCTGGGTTCGATTCCCAGATCGTGCAGTGTTATTGGATCTATGAAATTCTCAGTACCGGTTCGGAGTCTGCAATTTGTGCCCGGTTACTGGCAATATCCCACCCGGTACAGTAGTACACCCCCAGGGAATACAAAATGTTAATTTCTGTAGAGTCTATTTAAAAACAAATTATAGGGCTATCAATAACAAAAGGATATTACGTAAATGGCGTACTGAGAATGCTTGTACTTGTTAAAAGAATTCTTCAAATCTATGAGTTTCGAATTCGAAACGATCCACGAAATTCGAATTTCAAAGAAATTTCAATATTTAACCCGTAAACACTGGATGTGTCAATCGCGAGGAGCAGCAAGTATTTATATTTTGCCTACAATAAACTGGGACAACAGAGCAAGATAGTGTCATGTTACAATGCAAACTGCAATATATAATGCTGTGTAGAAGAGGTTGTAATTACATACCAAGTACAATATGATACCGCTCTTTGAATGAACATAAGTAGATAAAAACCGGGTTTGTTTATATAATATATTTTTGTGGACTGTGATCAGGACAGATTACCTATGGGTACTCTTCAAGTTTAAAAACTAGCTGCCCGGTAATACTAACTTTTTTTTAAACTTTTTACTTGACTATCTAGGAGAGCGAGCTTATTTGAGACATGCTTCGCCATTTCACCAATTTTTAATCACAAATTTTTTCTTAACATAACAAGTAAGTATGGAATGTATTTAGCCAAAAAGATTGTTGTTGTACATGAAGTGAGATTATTTTTTAAATCTTGATAGGCTTACACTTGAGCGCCAGTATTTGTGATTTTCAGAGTAGCAGTAACCTGTAAACCAGTGTCATAAGCTTTTTTTTTGGGGACATCAAAAACTTACTTATAATGAATTAACTCTTGATTCTTTCAACTCATTACTCAGAAATATATTTTTCAATTTCTTCTACATACTTCTCAAGTTCTGCA
The DNA here is from genome assembly GCA_947256265.1 of Acronicta leporina. Lineage (NCBI taxonomy): Eukaryota > Metazoa > Arthropoda > Insecta > Lepidoptera > Noctuidae > Acronicta > Acronicta leporina. Next base: position 1,907,532 of record OX366538.1, read on the forward strand.
TGAAATTTCAGACTGAGCCTTCTCCATAGTGCTACTAGGTACTCCATAGTGCTATTTGAAACTTGAAAATTTTACTTATACTTTCCAGTAATTTACTCTCCAGACTTACTAAATGGTACTATTGGAACTTCCTATTGATTTAAAATTGAGTTCATAATTTAAAAATAAGAATGGTCCATAGAAAGAAAAAGTTAAGAAATTAACTATTTAGCAAAATTTTTGTTTTTTTAACAATGCTATATAAAAAATGTTACTCTACATCTTTTGTAAATAATTAAGTTGTCAGACTCAACTGTCAAGAAATTTTAATATGATAATATTATATTCTCTGTACATGGAGTGGGAATTAAAAATTACTGGTAGGTAGGTACCTACCTAGATTTATTGTAATTTGTTCTTATCAGTAGGTATCACTAAAATTGTATGTGAAATGTGTATGATTGAATTAGTTCCAAATGAATGGACTTACGAAACGCATAGGTTTGTGCCAAGGTTGTTACACATAACATTAAAAAAAGTAGTTCTTTTTCCTGCAAGTACAATAGCATTACTGGTAAGTTGGGTAAACTTTCAAGAAAAAAAACGAAGTTCTACAATTGCCGATACATCCGATCGAACGTTGACTCAATAAAAACAAAACAGAATAAGGCCACGCGAAATCGGTACGACAGACCATCAACCAACACATCGAACACTAAAAAATACAAGAACATTATAGTAAATTATTGCTATTACTCACCAAAATCTATAAATTGTTTTATAGACAGCGGCGAAGGGTTGAACTGTGAGTAAAAATCTAACATTTTTGTAACATTGGAAAATATTGCTCCTGCTAACCTCATCTTGAAAATCTTTTGTAAACGTTTACAAATCAAAACAATTTAAAATCCACGCTAGAACAAATTCACAATCACAATCACTGATGATTAGAACACATGTTTAGTAAAGTAAAATAATACGATTTTCACCGACATGCAGTTTCCGCAAGAGCGCAAATTTTCGACTGAAGTAGTGTTGCCCGTATTTCAACTTTATATACATAAATCAGTCAGATTCGCACGGTGACGTGCTCTTTATCTGTGTTGTAACTATAAATAATAATTATGATAAAAGTGTAAATCTGCAATTTAGAATTTACTTATTTCCTGCAAATTAGTATTGAACTCCAGCAGCCAAAAATGTTTATTATAAAAATGGTTATTTATATATTATATTATAGTTTTGATTTGGAACTTTATAAAAAAAATATACTATATGCTTTCTTTTGGAGTATATTATTAATTGAGCTTTTTATGTTACCAACCAAAATGTTAATAGGTACTTTACTTTAGTAATTTTTACACTGATCTCCATATTACTCAGATTCCTCTATCTGTACATAGATAGTATTAGGGAAATAAGGTGGACATTGATCTTTTATCATTCGAAGTGTTATCACATTCGTAGGTAGTTTAACTCAAAGAGTATAATAATATAGTTGTTTAACTGTATATTAACACTCTTGCCAAATTCATAGGCCAGTAAGAACGGCTAAACGGATCTGGATAAAATTTGGCTAAGAGATTGATTAAAGTGTGGAATATCACAAATGCTACCTTCTTTTTATCCAAGGTCAGACCGATTGTGAAGTCCACAAAGTTGCAGGCAGAAGTTAGTGTCTAAGAAAATTATATTTGAGTTGACAGTATTCCTTGCTTTCTGGGAACATTTAACATTCTCGCTGCCAAGCTTTCTGCCTAAGAATTTTATAAATAAAACATTCTTCTTTCTCCCCTTTCCCATTTTCATAGAAAAAAGATTCCAAAAAATACTTACATACATTAAGTTCTACATATTATTTACTTGCTTTTCTGAAAGAAAAGTGTAGAATTCTGAAAAAGATTTAATAAAAAACTAAACAAAACGCAATGGTATTTTTGACAAATGACAGTTTTGTTTTGTTTTTCTCTCCAATTGTCAAATAACAGACAATGACATTGACCGTGACGTACAAAAAAAACTACAAAAAAAATTAGAAAATCCAAAAAAAAAGTGGAACACAGAATACCTCCGAAAATAAAAACTCGGAACTATTAAAAAGGAAACTCATTCGCTAATAGAAGGAAAGCATTATTATCTAAATTATTTCTTAAGATGTTAGGTTAAAACAAGCTGCACTCATGAATAAGTTCTCAGGTTTATGCCTTCCCAAGCCCCTCTTTGTGCACACAATAAGAACTGTGAGTTATCCAGGCTACTTTTCTAGGCAGTAGATAACTAGATAGTTTTACCGTAGTATTTGATCATTTTAATTTTTCTGCCTGTAACCTGTAGGTAGTTAAATTTAGGTGGGTAGCCGCGAGTCACATTTTGTCTCATTGATTGCAATCAACTATGCCATTTTTATTCTAACACGAAATAGCATTGGAATCTGTAAAGCCTACAAATTTTGAATTTAGAAGGTAAGTATAGAAGATAGTGTAGCACTTGGTAAAAAAGTGTTCACATACAGGAATTAAGGTATGAATGTGCTTCGGCACGAATGAAATCTATCTGGAATAAAATCACCCCTAATTCCATACAACACTATCTACCACCATACAAACAAATTAGGACATAAAAACAACACATAATAAACAAATGCATATTGTTGTAAAGACATCAAAAACACTTTTATTGTTCCACACAACATTAGAATACGTTTAACACTTGTTAAACTTGAAAATGTTTTTTTTATGATTATCATTAACATATCATTACACCTGTATTCCCCAAAGGGTTAGGCAGAGGCATACTAATGTCCACCCACGGTTCGCTAGTATGTTTAGGTCCCATGTAATAGAGGATGAGTCTATTTTTGTTAACCGGGCACAATTCCCCAACTCCGAGCTGCTAATGGGAATTTCTTGGAAAAGATCAACAACACTGCTCCACCTAGGAATCAAACCCAGGACTTCTAGTAGAGCAGTCACACTTACTTGTGATTATTGGTACAGAAGAAAAAAATTGTCCTTTATCATACAGAATACTTAATCTGTGCTGCAAATCGCAAGCAAGCTGTTTTGCTTGCATCCCACAGGATGTCGACAACAACCCCATCTACCGTATTTTTTGTGGGTTAGGGGGGGCAAACAAGCAGATGGATCACCGGATCACTGATGTTAAGCGATTACTGCTGCCAATGGACACCCGCAACACCAGAGACGCTGCAAGAGCGTAGCCTGCCTTTTAAAAGGATTTAGGCCTTTGATATCCGGTAAGTGTTATTTCGAACGTGTAAACTAGGTAGCCTAAAGGCAGGGGAAGAAAACATAACTGACCCGACCAAGATACTTAAAGTAATGATGAGCTGCCACTTCCCTGGATGTACAACTTATCAAGAAGAAACAATGATAACTGCAAACCAAGGCGAGGTAACCCAAGCCGAGGTAGAGGAAATCATAACAGAAGAATGTATGAATTGGAGTATAGCAACCTTTAAACCATACAAGGCACCAGGCCCAGATGGGCCCATACTCATCATACTCCCCAAGATACTACAGCAAGCATATAAATATATTAAGAAAGACTTACTAGCCCTATTCAGAGGTAGTGTGGCCACAGGCTACATACCCGAGAACTGGAGAAAAGTCAAAGCGGTCTTCATTCCAAAGCCTGGAAAACCGACATACCAAGAAGCAAAGTCTTTCAGGTGCATAAGTCTCTCATCTTTTGTACTAAAGACCTTGGAGAAAATAATAGACAGATATATTAGAAACAAAGTGGAAAGAAGCAACTCACCGCTACATGGCAACCAACATGCATACATGGAGGGCAAGTCCACGGAGACAGCCCTTCATAACATAGCGGTAAGGATCGAGAGAGCTCTCGAAAACAAAGAATTCGCTCTGGGCTGCTTCTTCGATGTGGAGGGAGCTTTTGACAAGGCCAACTCTGCATCAATTGAGGCCGCCCTTCAAAGAGAAGGCATAGCAAGCTACATGTGTAGATGGATAGGAAATGTACTAAGACACAGAGCAATCCAGGCAGAACTAGGTAACAGAACAGTCACAGTAAGAGCGGTAAGAGGTTTTCCACAAGGTGGCTGCATCTCGCCGCTTCTCTGGTGTCTGTTACTGGATGACCTGCTTGAGAAGCTAAGTAAGATGCATATATACATACAAGCATAGTCGGACGATGGAGTGCTACTAATTACTGGAAAAGTGATCAGCACCATCGGCGAAGTGATGAAGAAAGGAATCAGGACTACTCTTGGATGGTGTAGGGAAAGAGGTTTGAATCTCAACCCCACTAAAACGAAATTAGTCCTATTCACCAACAAAAAGAAATACACGGAGCTACCACCAATTTGCATTGATGGGGAACGAATTGAGGTGGTCAAGGAAATCAAATATCTAGGCGTGGTCTTAGACAAAACTATGTCATACAAGACACACATAAAGGAAACGTGCGAGAAAGCGAAAATTGCATTAATACAGTGCAAGAGAGCCGTAGGTAGAACCTGGGGAATGAAACCGGCTGTAGTAGCCTGGATCTACAACGCCATAATCATACCCAGAGTCATACATGGAGCAATTGTCTGGTGGCACAAAATGCAAACCAAGACCAACAACATAGAACTATCAAAGGTACAAAGATTGGCCGGACTTATGATAACAGGGGCAATGAGGACAACACCCTCAGCGGCCCTGGACGTCCTGCTAGGATTGCTACCACTTAGTCAACAGGTCAAGAGAAGGGCCCTGGAGCAGTGGTCCAAACTGAGAAGCCTAAACCTTTGGAAAGGCAACTTTATGGACAAAGGTCACGCAACAATAGCAAATCGATACGAAGACAATCTATCAATGATCATGGCCAATAATGACCTGATCAAGAAAGAGAAAATCTTCGACAAGAAATATAGAATACATATAGGAACAAGAGAAGTATGGTCAACCGAAAAAGAACCATCCACGGTTGTCTGCTATACGGATGGATCTAGAAAGGAAGGCACAAAATTGTCCGGCTCCGGGGTTTACATCCCCGAACTGAACATAAGTGGCTCTTTCCCATTAGGCAGATGTGCGAGTGTATTCCAGGCAGAGCTTTATGCCATTATGGAATGCACTCGAATAGTCAAGGAAGCCCACAGACTGGAGGGCTCCAAGATAGTCATATACAGTGATAGTCAAGCGACACTCAAAGCACTGGACAAAGTGGAGGTCACCTCTGCACTAGTGAAAGAGTGCAAAGAAGCACTCAATGAACTAGCAGAAACGGCAGAGGTGATAGTCGCATGGGTCCCTGGTCATCAGGGACACAAAGGGAACGAAAAAGCAGATGAATTGGCTAGGAAGGGAGCTGATGAACCCTTCGTGGGACCAGAACCTAGGTTACCGATCCCATACAATATCGTCAAAGGAATCATCCATAGAATAATGGTAAAAGAGTCGAATCAAAAATGGCACACAATGGAAGGTTGTCGACAGTCGAAAATCTTCCTAAAGTCATATGACGAAAGGAAATCCCAAAAATTACTGAGGATGAGCAGAGAAAACATAAAGATAGCAGTAGGGATCGCAACGGGACACTGTGGACTTAACAGACACCTGGCGATCATGAAAATAAAGGAGGACCCCATATGCCCAGCATGCGGGGAAGCAGAAGAAACGAGCTTTCATCTACTAGCAAAATGCACAATGTATGCGCTACTTAGATGGGAAATACTAGGAACCGATGAGATAAACGAAGAACAGCTAGCAGAACTCTCCATCAGACAACTGGTGGGCTTCTGCAAGGCTACGGGAAGATTTGCGACGCCGAGCGCCAGTAACCCATGACGGGATCCACCAAAAATGGGGAACTGGGCGAAATAATCCCAATATGCGGACTGATCGCCCGCCTGGTGCCTGCCGGCGTCCCCAAATTATAAATAGAATTATAAATAGAAGTGTTATTTCAGGCTGGTTTCTTATGAGGCCGTGATATCACTTCGGTCGAGCCGGTTCATTCGTACCAAAGCATGGTACTCCCATGGAAAGGGTCCAACTATCTAGGAGACATGTATAAAAACTTTTCTAGGAGCATGGCGCCCCACAGCAAATGCGAGGCTTAATGGATAATCAATCCGGCCCTGCAGGAAATTGGCACATATACTCTGTTATAGTGTGCATATGGAAACATAAAATAGATATACCTACTTTACCTACTTGACTGGTTCATAATTTTATTGTTCACTCAACTTTCAGGTCATGCACAAAGTGTTTGTCTATGGCACCCTCAAGCGACAGGAACCAAACAACTATTGGTTGCAGGATGAAAATAATGGCAAGAGTAAATATTTAGTGGATGGCTACACAAAAACAAAGTACCCACTCATTATAGCAACGAAATATAATATACCATTCCTGTTGTATAGTCCTGGAAAAGGTGATTCTGTTCGCGGTGAGAATTTTTTAATTACTATCCATTAGAGCAGTGTCTATATCCATCAGTTGTTTGCATCGGAATACCAAACAAATCTTTGAGTGAAAGTCCAACCTCAGGTCCCAAAAACTTATGAATTTCTTGTCATAAGTCCACAAGTACAAAAATATTGATTTTTTTTAATCTTTTTTTTTTAAATCTTCAGTGCACTCCTGGTGACTGTGCCGGCCTCATTGGTTCAATCATATCATGGAGCAATTAAATGCATGTAGGCCACATTACCAGCCCACATGCATTCAATTACACCACCCTAGCACTTACTCACTTCTATAAAAACACTCATCCACATTTCTCACAGTCACATTCTTTCATCCCTTCCTTTCCAACATAGCTTTACATACTTCAAGATCCTCTTGCATTCCTCCGACAAAGGTTGGATTGATATCACATTAATTCCACCATTGTGAAGGTCAATATCTGCCAATATCCTATTTCTCAGGCCACGGTACGAGCCATATGCGCAAATCTTTGGTTATACAATAGGCTAGTTGCCGTATTATTTATTATAGTCTCATAAAAAAGTTGACTATAAATAGAGCTGAACAACATAAACAAAATTAAAATCGGTTAAAAAGTATGATAGTTATAATTATGCACTTTAAGTTTATGTTAGACAGAGAGAGTACTATAGCACATTGTGGGATATACCTATATGGAGTGAGTCTATACTGGGACCTTACTGGGACCAATTTTGGGGGAATTACTTATCTTGAAACTATTTTTCAATTATTTATCTATAAGTACTAATATTATAAAGAGGAAAGGTTTGTATGTATGTTTGTAACGAATAAACTCAAAACCTACTGGGCCGATTTCAATAATTCTTTCACCATTTGCATTTTGAAATAAGTTATTTCTCTACCCGTGCGAAGCCGGGGCGGAAGTCTTCTAGTTTTTTATATTTAATAACAATTTTCAATAGGACAGTTATTTTTAACAATTCAAACAACAGTCAATTACCCTTTTTTAATCTTTTTACAGGTGAAATATATGAAGTAGATGACAAAATGCTTGGCAAACTAGACATTTTGGAGGATCATCCCAATTACTATGTCAGAGAAGTCGATGACATCTTGGTAACGGATCCGTAAGTGTATTAATATTTGATGCAGATTTAACGAACTTTATAAAATGAGGCATTAATCGATCTCCGACATTACCCTAGTATCCCTGAAAGGTTTGGTTTGTCTTTGTATTGAATTTGAATGGCGCAATTCTTCGGTATGTTATTGAGTTCCGGTTTGAAGGGTAATTAGTAAAATGTATCCAGGGAAATTTGTGATTTGTGCCTGGTTGATAACAATGACCTAAACATAACATACCATCACGCCTGTTTTCCCCGATGGGTTAGGCAGTGGTGTACTAATGTACACCTACAGTTCGCCGGTATGTTTAGGTCCCATGTATTAGGGATCGAGCCTATTGCCATTAACCGGGCACAAATTCCAAACTCCGAGCTGTTACTGGTTTAATTTCATAGAAAAACCCAAACACTGCTCAACCTGGGAATCGAACCCAGGACCTCAAGCGTAGCAGTCGCGCTCAGGACCACTAGGCTAATGACCTAAACATACTGGGAAACTGTAGTCTGACTAACCTTTCGTTGAATATAAACGTAATGGTATGTAAGTTTGATTTATTTATTTCTAGTGAAACAAAGAATACTGTAACAATGAAATGCTGGGTGTATTTTCTGAAGAACTTCAAACCGGACCTGTTGAAAAAATCTTACATGGACACATACAGCTCCCGAGGATCCCACGGATTGCCCTACATGGACAGGTCTAAGAGAGATCCACTATATAGCCCTACAACTGAAATTAAGACTGACAATGAATCCTAGAAGCCATACAGGCAAAGGTCAGTAGTTCAATTTGTTGGTATTTAGCTGACTATATACAAGTAGAGATTCATAATTATGTTCACTATTTCTTCCCACTTGCTTTCATCTGCAGCTGCCGTTTGCGTCGATGTCAGCACTATAGAAGTTTCTAGAAAAAAATATCCAATTGTGTTCTATGGTGTATTATCAAAAACAAGATACATAGATTCTATCAATGAAGAATAAGATAAATTTATTTGCGGTAACATGAATGGATTACTATACAGATATGCATGCAATGGTGCAAATTATATAATCTATACAGGGTGGAAACTTTCAGCGGGGCAGTAAGGGGAAGTACCTTATCCGTTGCAGCTGCACGAAAATGGTCTTTGGACTGAACGGTCACTAAAAAAGCTTTTGCGTAAAATTTTCATACAAAATGTAAGGGAAAAGTTTTTGCATTTTGTGACTTTGAGTACTCCAACGATGGTTGGTCCCATAGAAGTTTTTCATAAGTATTAGAAACAGGATTGATTGGCATCAAATAATATGTTTGTAAAATGGCTATTTTCTTCCTAACTGTATTTTTATTTGAAAATCTGTTATGGATTATGGATAGTCTCCTAAGACCATTTTCGTGTAGCTGCAACGTATAAGGTACTTCCCCTTACTGCCCCGCTGAAAGTTTCCACCCTGTATATTAAAGTATTTATTTCCATATAAGACTATTTACATAATGTATGATCACTCTATCATTATAAAAAAACACATATAAATTGTTGATTAACGCAAATATCGATTAATATACTTACATAAATAAAATTGAGAATAGGTAATCTGTATGACATTAATTTTGAATATCTATTTTTTTTAAATTGATCTACTGTTCTTTTGTCTGTATGTTGGTGGTAAATTTTCTGAGGAGGAGAGCTTTTTTTGAGAGTTATGTTATCTTACTTAGTTTTATTCCTATTTTATTCATTAGTTTTAGTATATACGAAACCCAAGACACATGTAAAGTATTCTTATTTAATGTACTTACCTATTTGTGAAAAAAAAAAAACAAAACTGTAACATGAAAATCGCAAAGATATGAGTTTATTATATTACCTGGTTGTCCGTACAAAACATGCTTACCACGCCTTATTACCCCCGCCCCGCAGGGTTATTCAAGACCAGAGGACTACAGGCTCATACCCCTAGGCCTCATATATTGGCTATTATAGGGCTCACATGGAAGAGCTGTTTGAAGAACTGGGAGAGGATTAGAATTAAGTATCTAGAGGTAGCACAAAAGATCCCATTGGGTCGAAGTGCAGAGGCCTTGCTGCCTCGGCCTCACATAAGATGAAAGGTGTATTATACGATGTAATATTTAATTCACCCGCTGAAACATGACCCCTATTTTAAAGACAACAAACACTACAACCACGGCCTCGTGGGGTACGTAAAGATAGGGAGGGGCGGAAAGTGAACCGTCCACCTGTAATTACCTACTACTAGGGTTGCCAGGTCGCCAATCCTAATAGCCGGACAGAGCAGCCAGCTTGGCCGGACATTTAGGTAGAAAGGCCCTACATTATTGAGGATTTTGTGTCGGCGCGATGGGGCGGGCGGCCTGCGGGAGCGACCGCCATCGCTTGGCCACGCTCGGCGCTCGCTCGTTTGCGAAATGTAAAAAGGCTAACAAAAGCCGTATAAGTCGGACACCGTTTATTTTGGCCTGACACGGAATCAAAAAGCCTACCTATGTCCGGCTTTATCCGGACGCCTGGCAACCCTACTATCAGTGACTTGTGCTAATGTTTAGTTATTTTTGTTTTCAGCAACAATGAGTCTGTGATAGACGATCTGGACGAGGTCTTCCCGAAAAACTGATCATTGAAATAAAATAACTAAATGTGAATAACTAAAAAAAACAACATTCTTAAAGTTATTCATAACATGTGATTGTTTGAATGTTTATTTACACTTGTTACATAATTATTATATCTTGAACAAAGTTTATTAAGCTGTTTCATTTCCTGTCTTCAGTGTTATAATTTTTTACCAGTTTCCATTTTAACATGTGGGGAGAGCCATGCTTCGTCACGAATGAGACTGCTCGACCGGAGTGTGATACCACGACCTCACGGAAAACCGGCGTGAAACAACGCTTGCGTTGTGTTTCGCCGAGTGAGTGAGAATACCGGAGGCCGAAACCCTTTAAAAGTCGGGCAACGCATTTGTGGCTCCTCTCTGTTGTTGCGGGTGTCCATGGGCGGCGGTTATCGCTCCCATTATCATAAAGAAAATATCACAAAACAGTACCTACCTGTATAGGCTTTTGGCCAGCAGTGACAGTAACGTCTAAATAAAAAAAAAAACTTATGGCCATAATTTTAAAGGAATTTGTTTATTAACCCCCGACGCAAAAACGACGGGGTGTTCTAAGTTTGACGTGTCAATGTGTGTGTGTGTGTGTCTGTGGCATCGTAGCTCCCGAATGGATGAACCGATTTTGATTTTGTTTTTTTTGTTTGAAAGGTGAATAAGTGGGGAGTGTTCTTAGCTATGTTTAATGAAAATCGGCCCAAGATGGCCGCCGCCACAAGATGGCGGTTTACATATTTTTTCACAACTCCCACAATATTGGTATCAAATGAAAGGGCCTGCTAGTAGAATACTATACACTATGAAAAATTTCAAATCCAACATGGCGGCCTCCACGAAATGGTGAATTTATTAAATTTTTTCACTACTCCCTCAATAAAGGTATCAAATGAAAGGTCTTGACTAGTAGAATAGTATACACTATGATATAAGATATCTAATAGCTATGAAATAATTGTACAAAAGTTGAATAACTAAACGAAGAAAATACCTAATTAAAACGCAAGAAAATAAAAGAAATTAAACAAAATAACTAAGGAGTCCCTACAAAAAGTGTGAAATAACATATTAAATTAAAAATTTAAAAAAACCCCCGACACAAAAATAAACCTGAATCCCTATAAAAAGAAAAAAATAATCTTGAAATTATAACCCTTCGTAAGTACGTATGAAGTTTTTTGATTAAATTTTGTCGCGTCGGGGGACCGCTCTCTAGCTCTCGCGTGTCTGCCCGCTCGGGTCGCCGAACTTGAATATGTTACGCTCCGCCCACTTTACGCCCTCCCGCGCGTCGCGGCGATGTACGCGCCATCCACATCAATTCTGAATTCGCGCGATTCACGTTCGGGAAGCAAAAGGAAAGGAAAGGATTCACATAATTAGAGAGCAGTCCCCCGACGCGACAAAATTTAATCAAAAAACTTCATACGTACTTACGAAGGGTTATAATTTCAATTTCTTTTTATAGGGATTCAGGTTTATTTTTGTGTCGGGGGTTTTTTTAAATTTTAAATTTAATTTTTTGTGTGCTATGCTATGGTAACACAATTTAGCCGTATGGATGAGGTTGTGGGAATTTTATTACCTTCTATATGCAACAACCCAGGCAGGTCCTAGTTCTGGCCGTGCACTAGCGCAATCGTTGGACACCTTCCTTCACATTCGACAACGTGGGTGCGGCAAAATTATTTTCCGTAGCTTACTGCCTTTTCAAATATTTAGATGCCGTAAGCACGTTTACTATGCTATCCTGGGTTCGATTGTCAGGTCGACCAGAAGAATTTTATAATATCATTCATGGGTTTTTTTTATGAAATTCTTCGCAACAGCTCTGAATTAGGATTTGTGATCGGCTAATGGCAATAGGCTCGCCTCTTATTAAATGGGAGTTGGGACATAAAACATGTCGGCGAATACACGCGTGTCGCTATTATATAAATAGCTTCACTTCGGTATTTGTGGTGTTCAAACAAGAAGCAGTTGAAGCAGTCTTAGTTTCAAATCTTGCGACAAAGGACAGTTTTCGGATACTTTTTATTAGATGTCTTGTACAGTTGGCGCAAAATAACTTGAACCAAAATGGCGGATGCGCAGTAGTAGATTTTTAGTACATTTTGCACGCAAATGCACTGCGCAAACTTTCCCCCTCCGTTAGTTTTGGGTCAAGTTATTTTGTGCGAATTATAAACTCTTTTTTTTTGTCTCCGTGATATAAGGCTAAAAAGCCTTGATTTTGAATCCGAATAGCGCGAATACCATAGTCAGCTGTCATTCTGTCAACATAAATTTATAGAAAAAAAACGGTTTAACTGTACAACTATATTAATATACTCTTTGGTTTAACTTGACCCGCGGGATACAGCGAATTAACATAAAATCATAGAGTGTGACAATTAATTGCCATGGTTAGTGGTGCCACCATGAACGGTCAAATTATAGTGGATATACTTTAATTCAGTGATGATTATGATGAGTCGAGCATGGCAAGTGGTACATTAATAGGTTATATTTATATTTTCTAATTTAATTTTGCTTCAAGTTTAAATTTCGTTTGTAAAGTAGTAATAAGTAAAGCAGATGTGCCCATGATTGTACATATCAATCTGAAATGGATTTCGCACGTAAGCAGTTGGAGAAATACGGATGGACCGATGGTAAGTAGATATCAATAACATAGTTTCTCTGTTTATCCTAAACGTGTATCTGGCTGAATTTCTCTGTTTATCCTAAACGTGTATCTGGCTGAATTTCATCCCAAGGGAAAGATATTTGTGCTCTAACAACAATACTAGGCGACAGGTGATTTGTTTTTGTAATGATCATTATTTTCGCTCAACAAAAGTTTGGATGTATTTCGTGAAGGTCTATTCTATCTCCTAGTGCTGGAAAAGAAAAACAGCTATGTAGGTACATATTTATAAAATTTACAACCTTTTTCAGTAATTAATGAACACTATAATCCTTCTTACCTACATGCAATTTTGCTATTCCAATTTCAGACTTTTATTAAGCTGTAGTTTTAAACTTTTTTTCTTCAGGTAAGGGCCTAGGTAAACATGAGAATGGCATATCAGAGGCACTAAAACCTAAACTGAAGCGCAGCGTGGCAGGAGTAGGTCATGATCCTGCCGCAGAGTTCAATGAGCATTGGTGGACTACACTCTATGACAAGGCTGCTGCTAATGTTGAGGTGAGCTGACTTTTGTTAACAGGTAAAATAAATGCAAATGTATTATACTAGAACTTAACCCAGGTTTAAATTTTCAATCTCCTTGGTGTTAAACCTGTCTCCTGGCTCATTTGCTCATACCACCTTACAATCAAGAACTGTTTATTCTTGTTCTTTGTTAATATAGCCTGCATGCATTTAATTGCTCCATGATATGATTGACCCAATGAGGCTGGCATAGTCACCAGGAGAGAACTGTAACTGCAAAAAAAAGATTAAAATAGAAGCATATTGGCAGCATTAAACTAGATATAAAATTATAATCTAACTAGCTTCCGCCCGCGACTTCGTCCGCGTGGAATAGTTACTTAGTCTTAGCGTGATGATATATAGCCTATGTCCTTTCTCAGGGTCTAAAGATTGTCTGTGCCAAATTTCATCAAAATCGGTTGAGAGGTTTAAGCGGGAAAGGGTAACAGACAGACAGACAGACAGAGTTACTTTCGCATTTATAATATTAGTAGGGATTAAAAATATTGACAACACATTTGGCGTAGTGGCATAGATATTTGTCTACAGGTAGTTGTTCTGAGACTGGGTGCTTGTTTATGTGAGAATTTGTGTTTGTAAACACACCCAATACAGGAGAAAATCCTAGGGTGGGGCAACATTCTTATAAAAAAAAAGTAAATATGTTATAGTTTATTCATATTGTAAAATTCCAGGTCAAAGAAAAAAATGGCAAAACAAAGAAAATCAAAAGGAAAGATGGAGAAGAATTTGTAATAACTAACAGCACTTGGAAACTAAATAAAAAAAAAGATACTGACAATGATGAACAATACTCCGAACATTTCGTCAGAACTGCGGTACTGACTAATGGAGCTAACAAGGTTGAGAGAGTGATAGAATCAGAGTCGGAGGGAGAGGAAGTCAAGAGAGATGTGGTTAAGATGACTGATGAGGAGCTGTTTGCTGTATGTGAAGGCAGGACGGCTCATAAGTATGTATTCCTAGCAATGCCACTTAGAAGACTACAATTTGTTCCGGAGGCCTTTAAGTTCTAGTAAACAACTTTTTGTTAAACTAGCTTTTGTCCATAATTTTGTCCATATAGATATTTCAATTATAGCCTTGGTGTTATTCTGATGTATGATCTATAATATTGTAAAGTTTTATTAAAATCCCTCATATATTATCTACTAAGTCAGAAGTGCAAGATTTTTTTAAATCCATTGTGTAGTTTTTGAGTTTATCAATTACAAACAATCAAATATTTACTCTTTATAATATTAGTGTTGCTATTTGCTACTATTTTTTTAATAATAAATAGTCAATAGTACCGAAACCAGTATCGGAATTCCGGTAATGGTTCCGGTACTAGCGACTTTTTATTATCTTGGTATCTCTTACTCTATTGAGAAAAAGAAAAAGTTATGTTTCAAATTTTAAAAAAATATGTATGTATCAGTCTTATAATCACTTTATATCATCCAAAATTAAACATACTTATTATTATTTGGCAATATTCCTCCCTTATTTACTCTAATTAAACGTTTTAAACAGTAAAATCAACTAGAATAGATTTATTTTTCAATTTTTGTGTGTCTGTTTGTCTGTGAAATGGCTCCGATTTTGGCGGGACATTCTCTGGCAGATAGCTGATGTAACAAGGAGCAACTTAGGCTACTTTTTTTAATAGCACGCGGCCAATGTCCCGGTTAACAGCTAGCTTTATAATAAATTATTACTTAAAAATCAAATAAGACTCAATTTGGCGTGTATTATAAGTACAATAGTGATTCACTCATTTATTTTTCAGGGGGGCGCGCCACGGTTTGCTTGCTACAGGAAAATTAGCCAGGATAGCTCAACAAGAAGCACTATTACTTTCACAACCAAAGTACAATGGCTATTCACATGCTAAAAAACTAAAAGAGAAAGTCGAAGAAATAAATCTAAATAGCGACACTGAGGTCACAGAACGTAAAAAGAAAAAGAAGAAAAGGAAACGCTGTAATAGCAATGAAAATGGAAAACATGTCGAATGTGATGAGACTGTATCAAGTGAAATGCCTTTGCCTGTTCAAGAAGCAGCAGATGATTACAATATTGCCAGTAATTTGAAAGTAGAAATAAATAGTAGAAAATCTAAAAAGAAAAAGAAGAAAGATTTTCGTGACATCGAAGTGATCCCTGAGGAAGATGAAGTTTCGAAACCTAAGAAAAAAAAGAAAGAAAAGGTGCTGTATGAGTCGTCTGCACCTATAGAAATTACAAGTATCGAAGAAACATTAATTGAAATTAATAGCACAAAGAAAAAGAAAGCATAAAATAAATCAGTTTTTAAACGTTTCGCAAATTTGTGATTAAATTATGTATTTTTTGTTTAGTTAACCTGTTTTTTTTTTCATTTTGATATCAAATCCTGCATTGCTCTGCCATGAAAAAGTTAGTATAACACGATATTAAACTTGAAATTGTTGCTATTTTAACTTGGATAAGAAGAGTTGAATGATCAGGTTACATCCAACAGTGAATTTTAGGTAAAGGATCAATCTTAAATGTACGAAGTACTAGATGACTCGAAAAATCAGCAAAATATGGATTCTGTTGCTTTAAATGAGTGGTAGTTATTAACTAGCCGGTATGCGATGTTGTACAGTTGCTTTCCGTCGCTAGCGTTGGTCACTAAGTTGAGCAATTATTTGGTAGATTTTTCGATAAATAATAGATAACACCTCAATTTCGAACTGTCAAACAGCCAATGATGCCAGCTAATTGTCAGTGTGGGTTTAGGCGGGAAAATGAAAAGTGCACATTGTCGATTTTATATTATTTTTCAAAACTTGAATTTCTCCGATGTTTAATGTGTAATTATGGTGGATAATTAACCATTAAGTGTTCGTGAATGTGTGAGAGTGTAGGTAAATGGTATAGAATTGAAAATCGTGACTTTTTGGGTTCACTCCTAAACTCCATGAAAGCCTCAATAAAGTTTCTACCGTTTTATTGGGGCAACTAAACAACTTATACTTGACACTGGCGAACACAGAAAGTGTGGTGCCATAATTATAATCCCACGATGGGATATATTACTTAATTACTTAATTACTCTAATACTTGACACTGGCAAATACACAAAAAGTGTGGCTCCATAATAAAAAAAAAAAATTGACAGTCAAAGTTGTCAATATTTTTTTGATGTTACGAGGTCAAAAATTGCGTGAAAAATGTCTTTAGGAAAGATATTAGCGCTTGACAAAATCGCTAATTTCTTCAATATTATCCGCCAGAATGGTGGAATTAGGAGTTCCCTATATAAACTGTACAGGTAAGGAATAATTTACTTTATTATGTAATTTATTTATAGGTTATGTTTTGCATAGATTTTTACGCAGTAAACAGTAGTAAATTCGTTTTTACGACAGATTCAATTGCCAGGGTCTAGCAGCAGCCAGTTTCTGGTTATTTGCTGAAATTGGTAATGGAACTGTGTTAAAAACCGAAGTTTGGAGGTACTGATGAATATCAACCAGAGGCTCGTCAGCGTCATCCTAGGAGCATAATATTGGAGTCTCACCAACCTTTATCCTAATCCTAAGTCCCTAAGGTCAAATATCTTGATCTTTATAGAAATGGAGATATAATCAGTTGAACCCTGCCATCCAGTTCTGTGCCAATGTGGTGAATTGTAGCCTTTACCCTTTTACCTTTACATTGTGCTCTTTAGTCGCCTTAGAGGTTTCATTCTGACACCCAAAAGCGATATTTTGCCCAAGAGGAGGCCTAGGTGCAGTACAAAGGCTCCATTTTGCCATTAGTCACTCAGGGCAAGTGCCAAGGGCCTTGTGATCCATGAGATATTAAAATCATAACCATTGGGCCCCCATTATCGTCAAGTACCAAGTACCCAAGGCCTCTAATAGGCTAAAGATGGCTCTGGTGGTATCGCAAATGCCATTTATATTCTGATATATGGACAAAAGTTAAACAAGAACAAGAAATTAATTGATCATCCTATTAATATTATTGTCTCTGTATACATCTACCCTAGATTATTATTAAACTTTTACCCACATTATTAAACTTTGCGGGCAAAACTGCTGAGATGAACAAAGATGTAGTGAGTGGAATTTTGAAGTTTCCTTCCTGTAATAACTTTTATGCATAATAAAATACACATAGGTATAGATATGTAACAGGTTTGTATAAATCTAGATCAGGCAGGTTGCTACATATCATAGTTTCGGAATTTTTTATCTGCACCTGTTATAAATATTATGTACATCAAGACACTATAATATATTTTTTTATAAAGTTAATAACTCCGAATTATGATTTGGTAATCCAACAATAGTTAATGACCACCAAAAAATTTAAAATTATTCCAAATAAATTCACGAACCAAGTATAGTTGGTAGAATTCGGTTCTGGCCATTTTATTTCTTCCCCATGTGCCGCTCAGTATGGCATTTCATCTATAAGACAAATACCTGCTTGGTGGTAGAACCTCTTGAAGTCTGACGTCTCTGGATGGCTGGCGACCAGCCTTACATCGGAGTTTGTCGTAAATAACCGCAGTGTAGGTTTTGACTTTTGCGCTAAAAGCCAGTCTCCGTAAATTGCTGCGGCTCTGGCAGTCTGCAGTCTGGATCTTTTAAAGTTTGGCAAAGCATCAGCAACTCCTCTGGTGTTGCAGGTGTCTATGGGCGACGATGACTACTTAGGTGGGTCTGCAGCCCGTTTACAGACTTAATCATTTAAAAAAATCTTAATTTTTCGCAATTTTCAGGCAAGACGATTTGAAAGACGGTATCTTGGTAGGCGAGGACAAATATGGTAACAAGTACTACGAGAACCCTCGTTACTTCTACGGTAGGAACCGCTGGGTGGAGTACAATGACAAAGTATACTTGAACTATGATGCTAGTCAGGTGAGAATTAATGTTTGTTTATTCTTAAAACATATAAAGTAAACACAAATATTTGCCTCTGGTGGAAAACGAACCTATGACACGCGGTGCAACGGTAGTGACGAGATGTTGCAGTAAACATGATCTAATCAATTATTGTTGTATTCACTGAACAGTTTGAACACAGCCTTATTTAATACTACCATAGTTTAATAATATTATTGAATCATATAATATACACAGTAACATATAAAATCTGTGATTGTTTGCTAGCTAGGAAATGCGAGGATCCTATTTTTTATTATCACTGAGGTGGCAAACAAGCTTACGGCCCGCCTGTATTTAAATCTCTACTATTATAACTTTGTAAAAAAGCTGTGGTTTTATTATTTAACATACCATCACGCCTGTATTCCCCGAAGGGTTAGGCAGAGGCGTGCTTATGTATACCCACAGTTCGCCGGTATGTTTATGTCCCATGTAATAGGGGGCGAGCCTATTGCCATTAATCGGGCACAAATTCCTAACTCCGAGCTGCTACTGGGAATTTAATGGAAAAACCCAATAACACTGCTCGACCTGGGAATCGAACCTAGGACCTCTAGCTTAGCAGTCGCGTCCAGGACCACTGGGCTAATGAGGCAGACAATGTCAAAAAAATAATAATTTAATAGTACATACTTGTATGTACTTAAGGAAATTAATAAACACAAAAAGCGATATGCTGATCGTTTAGCCATCCACCCAAATCCTCTGGCTGTCAAATTGCTGGACAGCAGCAAATCAGTTAAGTGACTTAAGAGAGGTCAAGTAATCTGAAGAGGTAACAGTGGCAATGGCCCCTGCACCTGAAACGCCAATTCTATTCACGGAACCAAACTGATAAAAGTCCAGAAAGGACTGATGGCAGTTATCTATAGGAGAGAAAAAAAAAACTTGTATGTAAAAGTGATAAGAAGTGCCCAAACATATGCATAACAGAGATATAGAAGAATGTGTAACTCAAATATTATATAGGGAACTCGACAGCCTTGTGATCAATACTACTAGAAATTAGTTCATAATGCAATGCTTGATACTTTTTGTTGCAGGTCCCCGCTGAATGGTTCGGCTGGCTACATTACAAAACAGATTATCTACCCCATGAGGTAAGGGCCTTAGCAGACACGTATGTGTTTACGTTTGTGTTACTGTTTGGCGATTATTGTCCTGTTCCTTTAAGTTGAAAGTATTGATGCAACAGATAAATAGAGTTCAAGTTCAAATGTTTTTATTTCAAATAAGCTTTTACAAGCATTTATGAAACATTATGCTTCTAGTTGCACGGTTCCAAAAGGTTGATCCTATGGAGAAGAATCCGGCAAGAAACTCCATGGACACTCTTTTAAAATAAATAAGGTTACAATCTTCACGCAGGTACAATATTGCGATAGCAGCTTATGTGAACATTGAAGGTTTATGTCTAAGTGGAAGAGGTCGATGTAAAAATAAAAAATATACTATGTGGAAAACACACACATCGTCAAAGTATATAAAACTAGTGTCCACTTAGACATGCTACAATGTACTCACATTTACAAGTCCTGTTTATAAATAGTTGGGGACAACAATAAATAACTAAATGATGACATAACGAAATTTTTGTAAAAAAAAGTATTCACGAATAACCTCAGGTTGCCAGGGAGGGAGGCCACATGTGCATTCGTATTAAAACACCACAAAGAAAAAATAAACCTGGCAAATCTTTAGTAAGTAGTAAGCCTATGAGCCATAGACTAGAGGGGGATTTGTGGGGTAAAACCTCTCCTAAATTGCCCACTGTTTTGTTGGAACTGTACACGGTCAAAATATTTTTTTATTTTTGTCTGTTTGTTCCGGCGAATCTCTGAAATGGCTGGACCGATTTTGACGGGATTTTCACTGGCAGATAGCTGATGTAACAAGGAGTAACGTAGGCTACTTTGTTTTAAATCCCACGCGGGGGAACTCGCGGGTAACAGCTAGTAAGTAATAAGTAATTTAAATTTTAAATGGCTATTTTCAGGACCCCGGCAGGCCAAAATACAAGTGGATGGCAGAATTCACTGAGAACCTCTCTGGTACAACTGGTCAATATGTTCCCTACAGCACTACCAGGCCCAAGGTGGAGCCCTGGGTCCCTAAGAAGAGCGCCTAGTCCATATACCCTGGGCATGCAGACCTGAAGACGGACCGAAATAACAATATCTGTAATTTATGATTTAGTTATAAGTAGAAAATGAAATAAATCATATTTGAGTTCATCTATTTCTGTGTTTTATTGACAAATTTTTCAATGACTACCTTTTGTGGGATTATCAGAAGCACTGCCTCATTAGCCAAGTGGTCCTGAGCCGCGACTGCTACGCTATAGGTCCTGGGTTCGATTCCCAGGTCGAGCAGTGTTATTGGATTTTTCTATGAAATTCCCAGTAGCAGCTCGGAGTTAGGAATTTTTGCCCGGTTAATGGAAATAGTCTCGCCCCCTATTACATGGGACCTAAACATACCGGCGAACTGTGGGTGTACATTAGTACGCCTCTGCCTAACCCTTCGGGGAATAGAGGCGTGAGGGTATGTTATCAGAAGCATTTGCACAAAATCGCTGGCTCATCTCGAGAAGTTAGCTTTATTACAATTCAAATTTTCGGATAACAACCCACTAAACCATAATATCCTACTGGGTATAGAGATCCTTCGCTTCCAATGTGACTAATTATTTAAAAATTCAGAGATTGATAGAACTGAATTCAAGTCCAGATTCCTCCTCAGATTTGCTCAAAAGAAGAAGTCATGCAAAAATAAATAAATTCACCTTGTCTTAATAGAGTCCATTATCACGTATTTAAACGGTGAAGGAAAACATTGAGGAAACCTGTATGCCTGAGAGATTTTCTCGACGACGTGTGCAATCTGCCAGACATTGGACCAACGTATCCTATTGACTAAACTGTAAATAAAGACCACAGCTTGTAAATGTATTGATCAGCGTAGTTTGACAGCATGGGTGTTCTAACTCCCGCCAATTTTTTTTATTTGTTTTTCCAATTTGTAAGTGTATAACACTGGCCTGTTAGTCTAGTGGTCCCAAGTGCGACTGCTACGCTACAGGTCCCGGGTTCGATTCCCAGGTCGAGCAGTGTTATTGGGTTTTCTATGAAATTCCCAGTAGCAGCTCGGAGTTAGGAATTTGTGCCCGGTTGATGGCAATAGGCTCGCTCCCCATTACATGGGACCTAAACAGACCGGCGAACTGTGGGTGTACACTTCTGCCTAACCTTTCGGGGAATTACAGGCGTGGTGGTATGTTATGTTATTAATCTAGATAGCGAAAAAACATTTGAAATTTGAATTTGGCGGGCTCAGGATACGTTCCGGTAATATAGGTAATAAAATAGCCTCCAATTCAAGATAAACCACTAACAATTTGCACAGTCTACCTAAGCAGCTGATGATAGTTTTTTCTACCATGTCTAATCGGCGTGGCAGAGGTGTAGATAGCATTCGGAACGGTTTAATTCGTATCATGCCGGCTGTTATTATTTCTACTTAAAACCTGTTTGCAGTGCCACGGGTCTTGGCAAGCGAAGCTCAAAGTTTTACCGAGTTTTGCAATAACCTAGTTATTAGCGTAATTGTGTAATATAATAGCGCCCCCTATCTCTTATCACAATCGGAGAAAAGATGTTAGATTAGATGAGACTGATGTAGATAGATACCTACTACCTTTTTTTTTTTTTTTGTGGCCCCGTGGAAAAATGCTTAATGCACGAACACCGCCGCGGGGGATGCGACGGTGAACAGTGTCGGACTCCTCGCCCTGAAAAGGGCGCCCTACCGACTAAAAAACCACGGGAGGTCTCGTAACACCACTGTAGCGCCGGAGTCACGGGAACAAAGATTCTTCCGCGACTCCGGCAGTGGCGGGTCGCCTGAGACGGCGACCACCTAACCTTAGGGGGAGGCGTGCTGCACGCTCTCCCCACAACTCACTCCCACTCCCGGAGTGGGACGCGGTTGCCAGCCGCGCCACTTACCCGGGCCATAGTGCCGGCGACACGGTCCCCCTGCGTGTCACCGGCGGCCCCTTCCTACTGGGCCGTTCTCTGATCGGGCGGCCGACGACCCACGTCGGCCGCCCGCAGGCCACAGCCCATGGAGGCCGGAGGTCAGTGAGCGCCCTCCGGCGCCCGGTGCGTCTCCTTCGGGACGGGAGAGGGGTTGAGATTTCTCTCTCCCTCTCCGCCGCCTCCCTGGCGAGCATGACGTGCTCGCAAAACGAGGCGGCGGCGTCCCACGCGTTCTCGCTCCGGACCATGGAGCGAACCAAGGTCGGAAGCGAGAGGTCACCACCGGTGGCCGCAACGAGGCCACGGCGTTGCTCTGCCCAAGCGGGGCAGGCGGTCAGCGTGTGCTGCGCCGTGTCCTCGGCGCAGCCCTCACAGTGGTGACAACCGGGCGTTGGCTCGCGACCGATGCGACACAGGTACCTGCCGAAGCATCCGTGTCCGGAAAGCACCTGCGTCAGCCGGTAAGAGAGGGCGCCGTGACGCCTCTCGAGCCAATCCTCCATGACGGGTCTTACCGCTGCTATAAGGGCGTGCCCCGCGCTGGGCTGCGCAAGTCGTTCCCTCCATTCCGCCACTAGGACCCGGCGGAGCGCGTTGCGCCGCTCCGTAGTTTCGCGGGGCAACGGCAGGTCGCCCCGCTGCAGGTCCTCCACGCGCCGCCGATACAGCGACGCGAGGACCAGATACCTACTACCTACTTTAACTTTTGTGCGGCGTCAGGAATTTAGAAATAAAATGGAATGGCTCTGGTATACCTTCCTTTACGTGATATTAAAGTATGGATGGTAGGTATAAGTAGCTCCACGCGTGAGAAAAAAAAGTTTTTAGTTTTTTTTGTATGGGAGAAAACACTTAAAGTACATTTTCTTGAATCTGAACGGAGCTGTAGGGCTGGTACTCACACGAGCTATTGTACCATACACGGCGATCAAGATGACATCAAAATCATGCACCGCTCGGTGCCGCTTTGCACGTAGCAGATATTTGAAATTTTGAATTTTCGATATGTGATTTTCCATATCTTTAATGTGGTTTTTTAAATGAATTCGACGATCGATTTACATAAACTATCGTTAGTTTATAGCCTGGTAGGTAATGACTTTTATCATGATAATAAACATTAAAAACGATATTGATTACATACTTTTTTTTAATCTCTCAACATTATATTTCGATAAGTAGATATTATATATTGATTACTTTTCTATTTTGCTTTATATTCTGCTCAACTTTATTTCTACTTATATCTTAATCGTTCATACTTTTAACAATATGCAAGGCGCTGGTACTTGTGATACAAAGGTCATAATTAGTACCTACCTACAGGTATCAACGTTACCTCCTTTTATGTAACTGAACCTTTTTATTAAACTAATTTATATTCTGCTCAACTTTATTTTGCTTTATATTCTGCTCAACTTTATTTCTACTTATATCTTAATCGTTCATACTTTTAACAATATGCAAGGCGCTGGTACTTGTGATACAATGGTAATAATTAGTACCTACAGGTATCAAGGTTACCTCCTTTTATGTAACTGAACCTTTTTCTGAAATAAAGTTATTTATTTTCCCTAAAAAGTCCCCCATAGAACCCTCTGTACTCCACAGTACTCCTCTCGGCGGGAGACCACGTCCTATATAATTTGACACAGATTAATGGCGTTGTTAAATTTGGTACAAACTGCAGGATGCGTAAATGTTACGATTATAAATAGACGCAATACAATGGGATTTCTGTGGTATACATTGTGGAATGGTTAGATTTTATGAGAAAAAATGCCAATGCAAAGCCAAGTGGTCCTGAGCGCGACTGCTACGCTAGAGGTCCTGGGTTCGATTCCCAGGTCGAGCAAAGTGTTATCAGTGCCCGGTTAATGGCAATACGCTCCCTATTACAAGGGACCTCAACATACCGGCGAACTGTGGGTGTTCATTAGTACCCCTCTGCCTAACCCTTCGGGGAATACAGGCATGATGGTATGTAATGCTGGACTGATAATACAGTTGCGGTAACTATTGTAGGTTTTATTTCGAAAACAGATCTAGTATGCTGAAGTTGAAAAATATTGAAAAGGCGACGGTAAAGAAAGGAAATGATAACACAAAAAAATGCTATTTTTTAGTTTAGGACTTTAGGTGCACGGTAGCGCTACCGTCAAGTTTCGGACAATATTGTTACCCATGCTTTCTTTTTTAAAGCTTCTATTTTACGACTGAATCGTTAATTATCCTCCGAAGCGTGGTGATTAAACCATTCGAATTCAAAATGTTCGAAATACGATCACAAAAAACTTTTAGAAACTTTGTAACGAACCAACTGCCCACAACATATCTACATGCACAAAGTTTAAGACGAAGCTTTTTGACTACTAGCCGTGCAATTGTAAACCTTAAACCAGTATGATACATCTGAGTTTTGATTGCCATTGTTCGTCACTATGGTCACACTAATGTAATTTAACCGCTGCAAGAGAAAATAGACCTTATATTGTTTGTGTCTGGTGGAAAAATTGCTTGCACAAATCAATTAAGCTCCAAGTACGGACAAAACTTTTTTTGCCATCACAGGTAAAAATATCTTTTAACTCGTCTCAAATCCAGTGAAAATGCGACGCGGCGCGGTCCGAACGCGTTGTATTAAAACTTCTTTGTAGCTTTGTAACTTAAAATGATAGTTTTTAAATGAAAATGCACAAATATTTGTAATCTTTGTGATTTTAATTCAGTGAGTGCGCGACAGTTGGGCGTTTGACATGTGTTCCAATTTATGATTCTGTTTCGAAATTCGAAATAGTTGTGTGGTGTGCAAAAGGTGCTGTAACGTTTACAAAACAGGATTTAGTGATTTTAAAACCTTTATGGTAAGTTTTAGGTTAGTTTTGAATGTAAATTATTGCGTTTTATTATTGGGCGTGTGATTAAGTACGACCGGTGAAGAACAAAGAAAACCTAAACTAGTTTTGAAAGTAAGCGGCATAAAATTTCGTTAGTTGTTAGTGAACCGGTAACGAGGATGTTTTGTGTAGGATCATTGCCTCACTCTTTTTTATAAAAGTTTAAGTGAATGCTAAAATGTAGCTAAGTACTTCACCTTTTTTTAAATTGCGTTGGTGTAGTACCTACTCTGTGTTATTATTCAGATAAGTAATTGAAGTTTTTACATGAACAAGCTCAATGCAGAAATCTTCACACGACGATTGAAGTATTATGTAAATATAAATACTAAATAATTACTAGGTATTTGATTACTTAATTAAGTATGTCCTAAAGTGACCTGTGTGAAGTGAGCCTCAGAATAACTTAGTAATTACTGGGATTAATAATAAAAAAAATGTTGGTTGGTTTGTGATTTCTTCAAGAAAACCTTCCTACTTAGTGAATCAATTATTAATAGCCTGAGGCTTGGAGAAGGATATGTTCCTACCTACACATATAATATATCAAGTATATCAAGTATATACCTATATATTTTTTAGGTATTTGTCGCTAATGAAGAAATGAGGTATGATAAGATGGAAAGGAGTTTACTCTTGCTTAATTACAGATTTCCTTTTTAGGAGCTGTTAATTACCAACCTACCTTCATATTGCTACCTTCATATTGCGAGTAGTTGAAAAGTAGTTTGTTTACATTCTGTTTCTTGCTTTTCCTTAATTTAAAATTATATAATAATGGAATTTGGCTCATCATCACCATTGAGTGGACCCCACATAACTTTACAAACCGACGCGACGTCGCGGTAGGCCCAGAAGGAGATGGCGGTGGGACGAGCGAGATCTTTATGGAATGGAATGGAGTGATAGGAGGTAGGGAGTCTTAATAATAATCTCGAAAACATTGCATAACTTGCAATGAAGTTTGTTTCACATTTCAAAACCATGCGAAAGTCTACACTGGATGCAGTCGCTAACAGAGGCTATTGTGTGATTCCAAATAATTGCATAATATACCGTGAAATGTTTATAACTATAGGCGTGTAAAATTATATCAATAACAAAAGTCTGGCGAAGTTTCTAAATTCCGCGCACAATTGAAATTGCTTGTCAATGCGAAATGTTACCATTTTATTATCCATACCCTCATGGATGAAATGAATAGGGATTGAGCCTTTTGTTACTAAACAGGCACAATACTACTACAATTTCATAGAAGCTCGAATTGGGAATCAGATGGAAGATGTCACACTCAGCGGCAGCGCTTGCAACCGCTAAAGCTATTTGGCATTCTTCAGGTAGACCAATAAGGCAGATAAAGGAAAGTTCTCCTAGGTGTGTAGCCAATCCACAGTCTTTGGCTCTTGCCAGGTAAAAGATCACTACGCCAGCCATCTCGGGTGGAGGCTATTCACCACCTGGTGGAAAGAAACGAATTCTTATTACTTTTCTAGATAGGAGAAAAAGTTAAATGCATCAATCGTTTTAAACTTTAAAACAGAGAAACACAGGAAAGCCTGTTTACGTTACTCGGAGATCTAAACCTTTTTACAATCCTGGAGGAGTAAAAAACTTTAGAATGCATCATCTGCTGTCCCTTGCAAGCTGTTAGATGCCGTTCACATCGCTGCACGCATTGCAAGCGATCGATCGTTCATACATGTAATTTTTACATCGGCTTTTTCCAAGTATAAGGACGACATCCAGTCTAACCAGTGGCTGAATACCATTGAAACAAATTGCGATATCAATAGAAATAGGATGGAGGTGGCGCAGAAAAGAATACTTGTTCAGGCTTGGGGAGGTTTTTGCTTAGGAGTGGGATAGTAATCAATAAAAAAACTAAATTGAATATCGATGATTGATTTCAGAGTGTGAGAGCCATGGTTCGGCACGAATAGGCCGGTTCGACCAGAGTGATTCCGCGGCCTAACAGAAAACCGGCGTGAAACAATGCTTACGTTGTGTTTCGCTGAGTGAGTGAGGATACCGGAGGCCGAAACCCTTTTAAAAGGCGGCGAACGCACTTGTGACACCTCAATAAGGTGAACCGTCTCCTCGCTTGCCTTCCTATCCCATAAAAAAACCGATGAGTGCGTTGATTGACAAATAAAGTTTCCAAAATACTCTGCTTTTTATCACCTAAAGTCCGCAGGTAGAGAGGTATTTCTATAAGGCAAGACATTAGTGTTTTGCCTAACCGAAATATCAAATTTTAATTCATGTAGTTTTCAGTCAAGCACTAAGATTTTACTTCAATGTCGATCGAACAAAATAACTAGCTATAGACCTAAAAAACGCCGAAACACACTCAGAAAAAGGCTGGACGTAGCAAGTAGGTATTATGCGAGTTGAAATGCAAGGCAATGTCTGAAATGACTTTCTGAAAGAGTCATAGCGGCTTTGAGTACACAGAGTACATCAGTCTCAGCTGATGGCATGCATGCATCAGTCATACGCAAAAGAACACTGGTCTATCTACTCTGCATTTCGATTCAAGAGAATAAGCTGGAATTTTCGAAGAAGTCTATTTATCTATAGAAACATTTTAGTTCGCCATATGTTTCTCTTCGTGTATTTCTGGCCATCAAGCCTATAAAACAATAGAACATAATCAAGAGCAATCAAGTTTAATGTCTTTTCAACTATAATTTAAAGCTTTAGTAGCGTAAAAATAGAAAATAAAAGGCATAGGTAGTGGCTGTTGTATTTAAGGGTTTAGTTTTTGAAACTTGGCTGGGCTCTGTGTCGTGCACCCAAATTATGTTTTCTATTACAAATCATGTCGGTCTGATTTTTGCCTGTTCTACTTTTAAACTGGGGAAGGTGCAGGAATATTTCGAACTAACACGATATTACATCTTACTCACGCAATGTATGCAAGTTTATAACCACCGTCTTAATTGATTTCGGCCTTGCACTCATAGTGACTACCTAGTGCCAGTTTTGTGTAAGTACTAAAATATTGGAAAATGTATAGGACATACCTACCTATTCTTTTTCTTTTGCAAACATTAAATTCACATGCCTTCACGTCCACAGATTTCGTGATGCGAAATTCGAAATTTTAAGTTTCAGGATGCCACTTGAAGGTCGGCTATAAAACATCCCCGCAACGGTTTTTCATCAACGTGGGATAGGCTACAACGCTGACCCAATGCGGATTGGTAGACTTCATACAGCGTCATTCCTGCAAACGATTAAGCGAGATAAATAATTACTTAATTTTGATCATTAGTTGATTGACATATAAGAAGCTCAGAAGATCTGCGTCTCTTGGATCCGTACTTGTGACTGCAGTGGTTGTAACAAAACCTCTTCTCAGTAATCTAGTCATATATGACAAGCGGGATATATGACCGATGGATTTAACTTGCTCTTAGACCACGAAGACATCATTCAACAACTAATAATGGTTCAACATTTTGAATAAAGAACAGGTAATTTTTTTTTCATCTAGGGATGCGGCACCGCAGGTTAAAATTCCCAAATAGTTTTTTTTTTGGGCGCTTACCTACGTTCAACGTTCTTGGGCGAATTTTTTATAAGAATCCCATGGTTATTTATTACTTAAAACGAAAATTCATCAGAAGATCGTAGCAGTAAAATTATCAAAAGGCATTGAAAAGCTGTTGGCTTCTGGTCACAATTGTTAGTAGGTACAAGAAGTAGGTAGTATTATGTATTTTCACAATCAGGATGTCTCCTCTTTTGAAATAGAGAAGTAACTTGTATTGTTTTGCAATTGTGTGTGAGGACTTTGATTTCCAATTCTAAAAAAAAACCTTCACGCCTGTATTCCCCGAAGGGTTAGGCAGAGGCGTACTAATGTACACCCACAGTTCGCCGGTATGTTTATGTCCCATGTAATAGGGGGCGAGCCTATTGCCATTAACCGGGCACAAATTCCTAACTACGAGCTACTACTGGGAATTTCATAGAAAAACCCAATAACACTGCTCGACCTGGGAATAGCAGGTAGCAGTCGCGCTCAGGACCACTTGGCTAATGAGGCAGATTTCTTATTACCTACATACATTATACACATATTTCTCGATCAGATTAAATAGTAGGTAGGTGTTTTTGGTAAAAAACAACAACAAACAAACGGTGTCATTATCGCACTCGTATTCAAGACTTGCGATTTTCTGCTAATAAATGGGTCACGTCCATCAAGTTAATTAATGTCTCTTTGTTTTGTTTTCGGATACAAATTTAATTACTTCTTTCTTAAAAATTCTGAAGTATTGCACTTCAGTGAAAATGCTTTATTACCGACTTAATTACCCAATTAATGTGTCTAGTACGGTTTCACCATGATCATTGTTAAATTCACACGATAATCATAAGTAAAATAAAATCAAAAACATTAATGCCATAAAAAGTAACTGCCAAAAATTATTCAGCCTAACGAGGCTGTCTGTCTCGTTTCCATCGCCAAACAAAAAGAATTACCACAACAACAATGGCCGCCGCTGTCATTGCGCGCGCCATTGCGATTGATATAATAATAAACGTTATTGCTGCGTTCTCACAGTCATCAAATGCTAAGTGTCGGGTTACTCCGCTCGGAACTAATAGTACGGCCATTGGCTTCTGTTAGCTTGACTTACAATAATGGAATGTGTGGTGAATTTTCCATACGCAGTTTAGTTAGAGAAACATTCCCTAACCATTGAGCTATTATACAAGTGGGACACGGCTTAAAAGTGTATCGATGCTTATGATTCGTAGGTAGAGGAAATCCAGTCAACTCAGTCAGTGAATGAAGACACTAGGTAGTTTTTTTGTGTGAAACATACTCATGGAACGTCCGACATTGGGTGGTGTTAGGATATAAATGTCGGAATCCTACCGACTAAAAACGCCACTTGCCGACTAGACTAGCGGTCTTGGGTCGATTCCTGGAGTTGTAAAAGGGGTATTGGGTTTTTGAATGAAATTCTCAGTTCGGTGCTTGGATCTGTGCCCGATCAATGACAACAAGCTTGCACTTTATTACATGGGACCAATACGACCCTCAAACTTTCAAGAAAAGAGCGTACTCCCTTTTAAAAGTAGTTATTTTTTACGTGAACATAATGGAAGTTTTGACATTGGGTGGTGTTAGGATATGTCGGAATCCTAACGACTAAAAACGGCACTTGCCTTTCTATGCCCTACAATCATGGTCATGGGGTGCGTGACATTGGCCACGACCCTGACAGGGTTTTGTACCCTGTCAGGGACCACCGGACACCGGATTCCCATCAAATACCCACTTGCCTTTACGACTTAAGTTTGAAATCAATTAAATATTTAATTCAAAATCAATTTTCATCGTGGGAGAGCCATGCTTCAGCACGAATGGACTACGTCGACCGGAGTGATACCACGGCCTCACAGAAAACCGGCGTGAAATAATACTTACGTTGTGTTTCGCCGAGTGAGTGAGGATACCTACCAGAGGCCCAAACCCAAAAGCGGGCTACGCACTTGCAACTCCTCTGGTGTTGCAGGTGTCCATGGGCGGCGACAATCGTTTGCCATCACGTGATCCGCCTGCTCGTTTGCCCCGCTATCCCTTAAAAAAACATTTGACTTAGGTCACTTTGCAAAATTATCTGTCATCATTAAATTCAGTTATTGACCCGACATCATAAGAATTAAGTATGACGCATGAACAAAGTCGCGTTGTATAGAACAGAGGGGGTTTTATGGAATTACAGCTAAATTGGCGCAAGACAAACATTATCACTTATCGTACAAGCTCAAAGACTTATATCAAAGATTTTTTTTATTAAAATAATTGTGTAACATTTTCAAAATGCCTGAGGCTGAATGTCTGAATTCCTGCGCCACAATCAAAGACTATATTTTATTTCATCTCATAAAAGCATCTACAAAAATTATTAAAAGGTAGAAAATGTCTTTGAACATCTATGACATTGACAACATACATAACCCTGAACCGCCAAAAACCAGTTTTTCCTTATGTTGGAAGCCGACCCCAACATACTTGAAAAAAAGACTGGATGACGAAAACTTTGTCACACAACTCCGTCAACGTGTATAATCTCATCAGTATCTCATGATCTTCCTGTCTTTCTTCCATTCATCCCTGTCAGTCGTCACCTTATCATTCCCTCCCTTCCCCATCATAATCCATCCTTCTTTTCTTTGTTCTCCCTCTACCTCTCTGCATATTCATATTCTCCATAGGTACTCTTTATACCCGACTCGATAAAATCTTTATCATCTTGCAACGCGTTTGTAAACAATAGAATTTCAAAACAGGTACGATTTAAACATTTTCAAAGAAAACGGTCTATTGTGAACACTAAATTAAAATTTTAAAAAGGCATTGTTATTGTTTTGCATTGTAACTCACATACATATTTTCTACCAAGTTCTGTGTCTCGACACTTACTTAAAATATGACACCATTTTGCCAATTGTC
The DNA here is from genome assembly GCA_947256265.1 of Acronicta leporina. Classification (NCBI taxonomy): domain Eukaryota; kingdom Metazoa; phylum Arthropoda; class Insecta; order Lepidoptera; family Noctuidae; genus Acronicta; species Acronicta leporina. The sequence goes on from OX366538.1 coordinate 1,939,221, forward strand.
CACGGAGTGTTAATTGACCCACACTTGTTCAGAGCAGGGGCCACTGCCCCCACGGGGAGGGGAGACGAGTGTCTTTATTATACGCATCATGTTGAGAAATCCTTATGGAACGAGAGTTGCATAATTGTGCGATCGTTCTGTCTTATTTTTTTGTCAGAAATCGCACACAACAATTCACTGAAGTTTCATTATATACCTATGGCATCATATAAAGAACGAAATGAACATATAAATATGTAGTATCCGCCTCGCCGCCAGGCCGACCGGAAGCCAAATCGGAAGTACCAATTTACTTCCGATTTTTAGCAATAAAAAAATTCTTGTACAAAAACTATGAATGCTACATCAAAATAATAACTACCGTTATCAAGCTGAATAAATAACGGATCTAATTATATACCAATTAGGAGGTATAATTTTCATTAAAATATTTTAAAAAATATGTAATCGTGAAAAAAAGTGATGAAATCTGATATACCCCGAAAATAAATATTTTTTAAAAAAAAATCTTTTTTTTTATATCCATATAAATTATATTAAAATAAACTAGATTTAATATCATTTCTAAAAATACTAGAAGCATTAAACTTATTTTATACCATCAATAAGAAAAAAAATCGCGAAATTCGCGAAAATATCTACTACCTGCCATTTTTATTGCGGCCGTGTGCGCTCACACTCACTCAGTTGATTATCGACATCACAATGACTCATTGAAACCAGTTTGAAAGATAAACATAATTTCATTACGAACTATTGTTCCATTTAAACACAATTGCGGGCCAAAGTAAACAAAAACTTTTTGTAAAAAAAAATAACAATGGGCCCCCATTACTTACATTGTCATCGCGAACAATAACTTTTTGTCCGGCCAAATACTGCATTCCTTTACATTCTAAAACCACTTAAATTCAACAACACATTGTAGCCTAGTTCTTCACGAACATTTTGATGTATAATAAGCGTCAAATGAAACAATCACAACACAGCACAAGAATAATTTACGACGTCGGCACCCATGTCACTTGACAACCACTCAATGTCGCGGACTAATGAAACTTCAAAAAATTTTTTAGGATGACATTTCATTCGTATAGTGTTGGAACAAAGTTTAAACGTTCATTCATTTCATAGACAACAACGCTGTGTAAAAATTTTTATCGATAAAACGCTTTAGTCGATTTTTGAGGTACTTTTTCGACTGAGTGCCGCGTCACTCAGGGAGTGGGTCAACGTATACCCAGTGGCGTTTGGGCGGGTATACTTATATACATAGTGACTTTTTACCTTTATTTTTTTTTTGTTATTGACCTTATTGTATACTAGCGACCCGCCCGCGGTTTCACCCGCGCTGCCCCGTCCCTAAGAGTCGTAGCGTAATATTAAATAGCTTAAAACCTTCCTCTTGAATCACTCTATCTATTAAAAAAAACTGCATCAAAATCCGTTGCGTATTTTTAAAGATCTAAGCATACATAGGGACAGACAGCGGGAAGCGATTTTGTTTTATACTATGTAGTGATTGCTGCCATGTTTCTAAGCGCGATGGGTCGAGCAAAAGTGTTATTGGCCTTTTCTATGAAATGCTCAGCTCAGAGTTTGTATCTGTGCCCGCTTATACCCGGCATATTGCATGGGACCTAAGATACCTTCTACTGGCGCACTGTGCGTATTATGCTTACACCTCTGCCTAACCTGTAGGGGAATACAGGCGTCATGGATCATATAGATATAAACAAAATATTTGCCTCAAATTGCTCATATAAAAATACTTTCACCGACCTCCGACATGCGAACTAAACTTCCATTGTGATAGCACTGCAATTACCCCGCTTAATAACAGGGGATATAATACTTTCACTAAGGAAATAGAGAATTGTTAGCAAACAACTTTGAGCAAATTAGAATTTAAAAACAGTGAGAACAATTTTTTTTTCTTTATTCCGGACTTAATTCTTTTATTATGGAAATATTGTCATGACAATTTGCGGAGCATCAAATTAAGTTTAAACTGGGCAGGCTAGGTAAGCTTGCACCTTTGTTATTCATCATCAAACGTCGACGTTTGACAACATGTTTGGCGTAGGGGTTGAGCGACCGGCTTCTGCGATACGTGTTGTAGGTTCGATCCCCACACGGAGCAAATATTTGTATGATCTAAGTCTTTGACTATCTATTGTCAAAGATCTAAATACAGGTAGTTGTTCCGGGCCTGGGTGTTTGTGTGTGTGAGAATTTGTGTTTGTAAACGCACCCACGATATAAGAGAGAAAATCCTAGTGGGACAACAAAAAAAAAACAATCTTATTATTTTGTATGCCTCAATTGGGTTCAGGTCTCCTCTCAGAATGAGAAGGATTAAGCTATAGTCCACCACACTGGCCTAATGCTGGTCTTCACACAGCGTGGAGAGAATCTCTCAGGCATGCAGATGTCCTCACGATATTTTCCTTCACCGTTTAAGACATGTCTTACAGTGACATGACTTCGAAAAGGCATTGGTCTTTGGATCCGAACTCGAAAACTTAGGTTCAACAGAGAGGAATAATCCCCGCGCGGTCTCGGGTATTTTCTTTACGGATCGCGTATCGCGCCTTGCGTATCTTCGAGGAAGCGTGAGCATTTTTTGTCAGGTTCAAACATTTATGCACCTTATTGTAATAATTTTAAAGTTTAAGTGCGTTAATAAAATCCTCTCCAATGCGCTCCGTCTGTCTGCGCTGAGCCTTAGAGGCAGTCATATAGTCACTGTTTGTTATTGCGTAACCAACATTTTTCTTTCCGTTTCCGTAAACAAGTAATAATAAGAATATCGTCCATTGACTACCTGAGTCTGCTCAGTCGTGACTATGAAGTCCGTCAAACCATTTAGAAAGTCTGACGCTCATCCACGAAGCAGGTAAAATCTTACAGCATCTTTTTTGGAAAAAAAATCTGAGAGACTTGTCGATTCTTCGCGTGCTCGGAGGGTTGGTTTATTCTTGGGTCAAAATATATTATAACTTTATCCCTACTATTATAAAATTGTAAAAAAACTGCGTCTGTACATTGAAGATATTTAAAAAAAACAAGTGGGTAGAGTATATAAAAGTCTCCGAACCCAAAATTGTGATTTTAAAAATTCTTGTTGTTTGTTACGGGTTGGCGCAAAAACTACTGAATAGATTTAAATTTTGTTATCAATTTTACAAAGTATTATGCTCCAATTGGAAAACTGCTGAACTTCTTATCTCAATTAATTGAACGGATCCTGAGATACAGCTTGACCTATCTGATGTATATAGACCCATACAAAGAAGAGATCATCAATGTTTGTCCAATTTTACTCCTAATGTAGCTTCATGTGAGCGAAGCCATGGGCAATAACTAGTATATACTATTACTCATAGGTAGTGTTAGGTGTTACTAATTTAGTGATAACCGCATTGTGGTTGAACTTCATTCAAGGTGGTTTTCAAATAAGACCGAAGTAAATTGGACCCTTATATCTGTATTAACTGAACAACGGTACCACAAACTAGGATTTTATCCGGTATCGCGGATTCGTGGGTGCATTTTCAAACAAAATTTCTAAGAAACATTATAGACCTAAGAAATATTTTCACGTGGTTATTTATGGGATTACGGGGTGGGGGGCAAACGAGCAGACTACGACGATCGCCTGATCGTAAGTGATTACCGCCGCCCATGGACACCCGCAACATCAGAGGAGTCAAGTGTGTTGCGGGCCGGTATTTCACTCACTCGGCGAAACACAACGTAAACGTTGTTTCACGCCGAAAAAATTACGGATTTCTTTGATATTCCAATGATTTCCTAAGAGAACTTTAAACTTTTAATATATCATTGGACAGGACTGTTCTTATTTCTTCTTCTCTTTCATAAAATCACTATGTACTTACTACTAAGGTCTCGGATTGTTATCAACAATAAACAATACGTTTTTAAAATCCAAAAGTCACAATACCTACTGAAACAAACAGTTTATCGTATATCTTACAAACTAAAATCTAGACTGAATAAGAGCTCCGCAATCAACTAGGAATAATCGTCGCTTTCCTTCCCACGCTTAAAAAACAAAAAAAAAACTCACGAATTGTTGACAAACCACTTCGCTGCGGTCAATGACCGCGCGTAATCGTTCAATTGTTCAATATCATTCATTCACTGACATATGATCGGTTGAGGATCGGTGGCGTAAATAAGATATGTATTATTACATTGTGTTTATTTCATTTTGCTAATTACTTTTGTAGCAATTATGTTGTTTGTTTGTTACTACGCTAGAGGTTTTTTACCAAATTGAATAAAGTGTTATTGGATTTTTCTATAAAATTCTTAGTAGCTGGGTGAAAAATATAATAACGTCTTTAACTTCATCTTGAAGTTAAGATTGCAGATAAGTATTTAAAACTACAAACTTATGATAATGAATACTTATACTATCTAGCAACACCACCCGCCGTCAAGAAATAAGAAAAACAATCTGCATCTATAACGTTAAGATGATGATATAAGAAAATTGATTTGTTAAAATAGACCCGGCAGCTCGGAGTTTTGATCGGTACCTGGTTAATGGCACTAGACTCGCTCATACAACTGTGTGTGTACATTAGTACGCCTCTGCCTAACCCTTCGGGGAATACAGGCGCGATGCTACGACAAACAAGCACACAAACCGCCTGATAGTAAGCGGCGACCTCAGCCTATAGACGCCAGCAACACTAGTATCATTCGCGCGTTGTCATCTTGACACCTCAGTTGTTAAGTCACATTTCCCAATGAATTTCTCTGGCTGCATTACTCTTATTAAATAACTAGCTTCTTCGTAGCGTGATGATATATAGCCTATAGCCTTCCTCAATAAATGGCCTATCTAACACTGAAAGAATTTTTCAAATCGGACCGGTAGTTCGATTAGCGCTTTCAAGCAAAACAAACAAACAAACTCTTCAGCTTTATATATTAGTATAGATTTATAATTTCTATTTATTATATATTTATGTCAACCCCATTTGTAAGTTCAGTCCAGATCAGTCAGTCAGCATCCTAAGGATGTCTTGAAGAAATTGGAGTTAGCGATAATGCCGCCCATTTTATGGTTTTTCTCTCACTATATACTGTCCCCTGTTAATCTGGTGTACAATATATACACTAAGGTGAATAAATAAATAAATATATACCTTTCAAACCGGAACAATAATGTTAGCATATATTTAATTCTTAGTGGCAGAATATTTGGCAAACCCTAGGCGAATTCAGCAGCAGAGTTCTACCATCACTCAGTCAAGAATTCCGAGTGTCGTAATTCTTGTAATGGTCATAAACGCATGTTATTTTTAATTTTGCCCCACACTAGGATTTATCCTGTGTCTTGAGTGTATTTTACAAACACAAAATCTCACATACAAAAACAGACATAGGTACAAATAGGTATTTGCTCCATGTGGGGATCGAAAATTGTTCGCTCGACGTGGCGCAAGCTCAGCTGCTAGTACGCGTTTGTTTGTTCTTAGAATCGACACATTATGTACCTAATTCATTAGCTAGCCAGCTTGTGTGTTTATTTTGATACTCTTTAATTAACGGGAAATATAAGTGGTACAACAAGCTTCTATTTTAGGGAAATCGATCCTAAGAAAGTAGGATGTCAAGACTTGTCATGGACCCTTATACTTGACCACCCGATGTGTTAAAAATGGATACGCACCCTCAGACTAACCGCGTCAGGCGAAGCGTTGATCAGCGTGGCGTAGTTCAGTGCAATCTTGGCAATAGAAAACACCAAGTTCAAAAGGGAAGCTATTAGGAATCTTAATGTTGGACAGATATCCGAAGCAAGGCTCTTTGCCATTCTCTTAGATGTCTTTACCTTTAACTTTCTCTCTAGACGGCTGGTTGAAAGAGAGACGTTAATTTTCTGTTTAATAATGTGTTTAATAAGAAAATTTTACGGAGAAGGAAAATGTCATAAGGAAACCAGCATGCCTGAGAGATTTTTCGACGGCACGCTGCGTTGGAAATTTGGTAACCGCCGTAATAGGCGAGTGTGGCCGAGCGTGGTCTCTCATTCTGAGAGGAGACCTGTGCCCAGCAGTGAGACAGAAACTGGTATCCATCCATAGCCTGACCGCGGTAAGCACAATGTAACCTTGTGGTTGTACAGACTATAATAGTAAGACTGTGATAATAGCTTGGCAATTGAACAAAAGTTTAGTAGATCGTTAGATATTACTTGACCTCATTTAGCATGCGGTGCAGTGGTAAATGCCATCTGTGTCCCAACATTCTAATAAACTCGTCATGCGCGAGTTGGACTACAGATTAAATAATACAACTGATACAAAGTACCTAATAAATAAACATAGTTGGATGTCCAGTCATTTTCAAAAGCAAGTTTTTTCAATCTTTATTAAAATCGCTAGTATCGCTAATCATTACCTAATAAATAGCCAAGAGTTCTGATTTAGGCGGTTTTTTTTATATTTAATCCAAAACCATTATTTTGGTCAAGATTGAAAAACATTTGCAAATTTGCCTTTGGCCTAATAATAATAAGCAATATTTATATGGATCATATTAGTTTTGTTTTACGTATAGTAGACTTACATAAAACGTAATAAAAAAAATAAAACCGAGGCTTTCTTTTTTTAATAATAATTTTTATGATGGCTAAAGCGAGGGATATTCATTACTTCGTCCGTTTTTTGTTTTAATAACGGTAAACTACCAGAGCCAAAACAAGCGAATAAAAATACGACTTCGATTACAATATTCTTTATTTTTCCATTTACCATTCAATAAAATACAGCTGCAAACTCGAACTTCTTTTGTTGGAGAGTCGGTTAAAACAACTGCATTCGCCGGATGTGAGCGTAGAGACCGGATGTAAATGGATTAACTGTTGTTTTTGCTGCCATAGAGCTATTTGTTTTTTGCGCGCCATTCCACTCGGTAGCAAAGGCATTTATAGGCTGAAGTATGTCCCGGACATTGTTTGACCGCACCATTTTTCTGTGTGCGTATTTTATTTTTAATATTTGTTTTATTGAAATAATTATACCATCCATCATATCAATATCAATATCTTTATTAAAGTATAATAGGGATTGCAAGACATATCAAATTAAACTAGTAATAATTAAAGTAGTAATCTCTATACAGGCAGTTGTTACACTGCTCTCCTAGCTAGGCTATACAATAACCTGTGTTAAGGAGTAGCAGTTCCCATATCATCACGCCTGTATTCCCCGAAGGGTTAGGCAGAGGCCTACTAAAGTACCTACACCCACAGTTTGCCGGTATGTTTAGGTTTCGTGTAATACCCATTAACCGGGCACAAATCGAGCTGCTACTAGGAATTTCATAGCAAAACCCAATAACACTGCTCGACCTGGGGATGAAACCCAGGACCTCCAGCGTGGCAATTGCGCTGAATGACCACTAGGCTAATGATGCAGTCAATTTGCTGATGTATTTAATTTGCTGAATAAATAACACACTACCCAATTCGCCAATACAATGGTTTTTTGTGCCATAGTTTAAACAATACTAGCGACCCGCCCGCGGTTTCACCCGCGCTGCCCCGGTCCTAAGAGTCATAGCGTGATGTTAAATAGCTTAAAACCTTCCTCTTGAATCATTCTATCTATTAAAAAAAACCGCATCAAAATCCGTTGCGTAGTTTAAAAGATCTAAGCATGCATAGGGACAGACAGCGGGAAACGACTTTGTTTTATAATAATTTAAATTAAACAATATGATCATAGAATAGAAAAGATACGTTATGTTATGACAACAAAACGTCTGTCTTATCGTGGGTCAATTTTCTATGGAAAATCGAGAAGTCGATACTTAGTACCTGTGGCCATTTTTACCTCCATCCTACCACATTCATACCCACTACTCTTTTAGTAGGTAACATGCGTTTCATCCCTCCTCATCCATACCAAGACTTTTCTGTCACTGGAACCACTTTCTTTTCTCTCTGCCTCCAGTCCTGAAGTAATTTCGGACCCACTGTGGTTGCAACCCATCTAAACCCAATTCTTTTTAATTTCCAGAATGAACACATAAGCGATGTCGCTGGGTGACGTCACGTCCGCGCGCAGCTCGCCGGCGCCGGAAGCGTGCCCCGAATGCGACACCAGCGCCTCTGTCACTTCCGATTTGCACAAGGTAAGGTCTTCTCTAAATGACATCGGGTTCTCAAATAACGTGAATCTTCGTTTAATATAGTCGACCTCGGTCAAACTTGGACATCCTTCAACGTCCTCACATCTTTTTATCGCAATATTGTAACAGTGAAGTTTGTAATTTATTTATTTTAAAAGAGTGTCCATGGAGTTTCTTGCCGGATTCTTCTCCATAGGATCGACCTTTTGGAACCGTGCAACTAGAATCATAACGTTTCAAAAACGCTTGTAAAAGCTTATTTGAAATAAAAACATTTGAACTTGAACTTGAACTTGAACTTTTTCAGACCAGTAATTTGTTTTCTACTGATGGCTTAGGCTAAGGCTAATACAATCCTGTTAGCCATAGTTTGCCAAGCGAAGACAAGGTAGACAGCCTATTTTCAAATTAAAATTAAAATTATTTACTTCTTATTAAATAATAAGTGGATTAACGTTTACGAACCTAAAAATGTGTTTTTAAAAATTCTTGTCTGTTTGTTACGAGTTGGCGCAAAAACTAATGAATAGATTATTATTTTGTTATCACTTAGTGAAGGAAAAAATCGACTCGCACAGGCAGGATTCGAACCTGCGTCTTCTTGTTAGATACACCAGACGTTAATCAAGTTTTCAATCGTTTTTAATAAATTATTTTTAGTTTTTAATAATTTTTAAGTAATTTCATATAATGTAAATTGTAAATTTGTGAATTGCAACCTTGTAGTATGTCATATAATGTATTTTAACAAATTGTAACTAGTTTGTAGACGCTTTGGATTTATCTGTCTATAAATATGAATAAATAAATAAATAAATATATGTTATTGACGTCACCTTTAAGACGTAAATTTATTCAGAATGTGAAGGCGAATTTCGACAAGGCAGGTAGGACTCGCGGTGGCTTAGAGGTCATAGCGTCTGGTGTATATAACCAGAAGACGCAGATTCGAATCCTGCCTGTGCGAGTCGAATTTTTCCTTTACTAAATAACTTTAGCATGAAAAATGCAAAAATCACAAAAAGATTTGTTAGTAATTATGCTCCAACTTAAAAACTGGTGAACTTCTTATCTCAATTAATTCAACGGATCCTGAGATACAGCTTAACCTTTCTGATGTATAGAGGCCCATACAAGGAAGAGATCATCACTGTTGGTTTTATAGTTAAATTATTTTTGGCATCCATTTCTAATTCCCATATAGCTTCAGGTGAGCGAAGCCGCGGGCAAAAGCTAATGTGGTATAAAAGAACCAGTTCTCACCTCAAACTTGTCAATTTCCAGTACCAAGTAGCATGCACATGCAAGCCGGCATCAGCTCAGTACGCATGCGCGGACGACCCGGGCCCCCCTCCCCCCGCGAAGACAGACACCCCGCCCGCTCTCCCGCCACGACCACCGACCAGCGTCCTTGCTGCCACCAATAGAAGAAATAATGGTGAGTTTTTGCTTGACATTCCTTATATAAGGGCCACTTGCACCAACTTCTTGAATAAGTACGTTTAAATTGCATTTAAACACAAATTTCGTACTGGAAAAATCTTAAACTTGGAGGTTTTTTTTTCTTTTCAACGTTAACCAAAAAAAAAACAATGACGTAAACAGAAGACGCACTCATCTAACTCATTTAACTCACGCACATACACACACGCACACAACATAAAATACAACACGCGCTCACACACACACATATACACACACACACTTAAAGTAGTTATAAGTCTTAGCATTAAGGAAACAATTGGTCCAGGTGAAAAACAGCGCCAAGTACCTTGACGTACTTGACAATAGTTGAACCTGGATGCCTATTCGGTCGGGCCGGAAAACGACATGGACCCACTACTTATATATACCCTCTGTAATTGATATAATGTTTGTTCTCCTTTGCCTTGGCCAAATAAATATATTTCTTTCTTTCTTTCTTTCAATTTACTATGAAAATTGACTATTGACTATTGAAAAATTTAGTTTAAATGCAATAGAAGCGGCGGTAGCCTAATGGCTAGGGCGTCGGACTTGCGATCATGTGTGGTTGCCGGTATGAAACCCACCCATTGCACTACCGACGTGAACCCACTCGTAACACAAGCATTTTAGCTTAGCACGAGGGGATAACAAGAATACTAGTAATGTGCGTCCCAAATTACTAGGACACTTTAAAAAAAAAATTAAACATGTTTAAAAATTTGGTGTAGGTGGGCCTAAGTCTAGCGGTCCTAAGTGCGACTGCTCATTGGTTCGAATTCCAGGACGAGTAAAGAGGTTTGACTATTAAATTCTCTCTAGCAAATCCCTCTACTATACTACTATAGCCTAATCCCTCTCATTGTGAGAAGAGACCCGTGCCCAGCAGTGGGACATAATGGGTTGATTATGTAAATTGTAACTTGGAATAGTAATCGACTCGCCCTCTATTACATGGGACCTAAACATACCGGTGAAAAGTGGGTTTTCATTATTTTACGGGATAAGGGGGCAAACGAGCAGACTGACACCTGATGGTAAGCGAATACCGCCGCCCATGGACACCCGCAACACCAGAGGAGTCGCAAGTGCGTTGTCCGCCTTTTAAAAGGGTTTGGGCCTCCGGTATCCTCACTCACTCGGCGGAACACAACGCAAGCATTGTTTCACGCCGGTTTTCTGTAAGCCGTGGTATCACTCCGGTCAAACCGGCCCTTTCGTGGCTAAGAATGGTTCTCCCATGAGAAAATCGTCACAAGGTCTCTTCTCAAAATGAGAGGGATTAGGCTATAGTCCTCCTCGCTGGCATAATGTGGGCTGGCAAACTTCACATAAGTTTGATAAAATCTCAGGGTCTCGGGTTTCTTCACGATGTTTTCCTTCACCGTTTAAGGATGTCTTCATTACGTTCATTGATGTTCGGAAATCTACGGTTAGACAATTTTCAGTATAAAAACGGGTAGGAATGATACTTTGAAGTTTCTTATTTTCGTAAAAACTCGTTTAGATCATGACAGGTAATTGTACCAAATCTGTCAATAAAATATCATAAGCGAAGAAATCCTTTCAAGAATATTCTCTTTTGCTTTAATCATTTGAAAGGCATTGCGAAATTCATTGTCAAAAAATTCATTGTTGAACTCCATACTTGATGGTTTCCGGACATTAATCTTGGTTTTTGTTACCGATTTCTAAATAATAAAAACGCTTAACATTGTTATAAACCATAGGATTCCGGACAAATACATGTGGGTGGAATAAGTTCCCACCAAACAAAATGACACTTAAATTCAAAAGACTTGAAATACAAAAAAATCAATACTTAAATATAAAACCTTTTTGCACAAACTACCTGTTCTACGTTTAAAAAGAAGTTTGAACTGTCTCTTTATCTGGAGTTACATAGAATACGTAGGTGTACAACTAAATCCATAAGTCACATTCCCATACATTAAGAGCTTTCTACCTGAGAGACGCAGATATCCCATTGCTTCTGCGCGAAACGGCCATTGTCAAATCACATAACCTCACAACGTAAACTCAATAATGCAACGCGATTTTGTTTATTGTGAAAATAAACTTCGATAAAACCTGTACTCTCCAAATTCGTGTTAAATATCTGTTATTTCGTTAAAAAATAATGTGTTTGTGTTATTATGTGATAAAAACAAAAGAACGGAGGGAAATTATTAGACGTCGAATTTTCGGAATTTAAATAAAAGGAATTGATAACTTTTTTATAAGAAGGCAACAGTGTGGATATAAACAGCCAGTACTTGTCAATATTTGTTGTTGATTTTAATTAAAGAGGTCATTGTTCTTTACGCACGGTTGGCGTGGGGTGTATTATCGATTTTCGCGGATATGGCGCGAGATTTGAAAGTACCTACCTTTACAGTGCAATTTAAGGGTGTGTTTTAAATAATTATTAAAATTGACATGGCGGGAAATTGGACTTGATTTAAGTGATTATTTTAGTGATGCAAGCTTGTGGTGTTATGCAAGTAGTACAATACCAAGTGTCCGCGCCAAGATCTACGATAGCAGCTGATGTGCCCCAACACTATGTCCCGCCACCACCATATTTTGGTAAATTTTCATTCGTAATTCAAAGATCGGGCTCCCTCAAGAGGATTTAATTTTCCTATTGTGTGTGACAAATGAAAAAAATCATAAAACTATAATTTGCTATATTTTGACCGACTTCAAAAACAGGGGAGTATCAAGTTCGTCTGTATATATATTTATAGGTTATAGATAGCATAGATTCATAGCATAGCTTGGTATGAATGAATGAAAATGCTATGCACCATAGCATAGCATAGTTCCATAGTTTTTTACTTCTTTTTTACTACTATAAAACATGTTTTTAACAAGCCTATTTATAGGACAAAAAACCCTAAAAAGGTTCGCTTCTGAGTTCTGATCACGATCTGGTGCCGCCACTTTTGAATGGATTAAAAAAAAAAATAGACAAGTTCGTGTCTTTGGATAATATACTGTGAGATTGTTGAAGATTTCTGTCACGGCAAGTTACCTATATCTATTTATAATTACTTACCGAGTTATAAATATAGGTAAAAATAAAATAGAAACTTTTCTAAGTAGCTTCCTTCTTAATAATATGTTTTGTCTTGTTGTTGTTATTATAATTCGCCAAAAGGCAGGCAAAGGTTTGAACCATACAGCCTTGTCTTATTTTATTTTCTCTTTCCCAAACCCATAAAACGGTAGAAACTTTATTGAGGCTTCGATGGAGTTTAGGAGTGAACCCAAAAAGTCACGATTTTCAATTTTATATCATTTGCCTACACTCTCACACGTTCACGAACATTTAATGATTAATTATCCACCATAATTACACATTAAACTTCGGAGAAATTCAAGTTTTGAAAAATAATATAAAATCGACAATGTGCACTTTTCATTTTCCCGCCTAAACTCCCATTTATTGTTCCCGTTTATTGTTTTGTCTTGTTTTGACACGTGATATTCTGTGACAGGCAAAAGAAGACAAAACATATCAAGAGGTAGACTTATGACGTTTAAATTTTTTTATGAACATGGGGGTTATACCGTTTACATAACATACCATCGCGGTTGTATTTATGTACTTATGGGTTAGGCAGAAATATAGTAATCTATACTTATGTTTTTGACCTCTCTGATGTAGGTATACAGACCCATACAATGAGGAGAGATGTTATTTTTTTATTAAATTATTTTTGGGATCCATTTCTAATCCTAATCACGTGAGTAGGGCATGCAAAAACCGGGTTGATTAAGAAAACCGACTTTTTCGGGTTTTTTGTTTACAAAACCGTTGAAACCGGTTAATTCGGTTTTTTCGTTTTTTTTTACTATTTTTATTAAAGAAATGAGAAATATGTGTGTAAATAAATGAAAATGCTGAAGTCTAATCAAACTATGTATTTTTTCCATTTATCTTACTTATTTTAATAATAATGAGCATTTTTTAACTAAATAAGCTAGAACTTAGTAGTTGTACCTTATTCAGTCTCAATCTACAAATCGTTAAAATGCTACAATAACAAAAAATCTTTTCTTTATACATACATTTAATAACATAAAATAAAGCTTATTATTTGGGAAAATAATAAGCTTTATTTTAGCATTTTTATATTCCACGTTGTTTGTTTTTGCTGTATCGGCATCATCTACATCGCTGGCCCTCTTCATGATTTTTCTTTCTGTAAATTAAATATTAAGAGCCATTGTAGCAAATTTTCCTAAACATAATCTTGTGTATTAATTTTATATTTTTTACATTCTCATTATCCAAAAACCATTCCAATTTATTTCGTTATTAACATACGCAATCAAAACATTTAAAACATTAAAGTTTATACCTATGTAACAATGTGCTTATGTGATCAGCTCAAACTACTTCAAATACAAATAGGCTCCTATTTATAGGTACACTAGTTGACCCAACTGACGGGTCAACCAACTAGTGTTCGAATATTTCGCTATTCGAATTCAATATTTATAGCTAAGACAGGTCTTAGCTATAAATATTGAATTCGAATTGGTATAATGTATTTCAAACAACTGACAGCTATGTAAAATTAATATTGTGGTTAAGTTAACTTAAATTTTCCAATGTTCTGGTCAACTTCTGTAATTATTTGTTTCATAAGAACCTTCTCCTGACAATAATTAACACAACAAAAAAAAGAATTAGTGAAATTGTTACATCCGTTAACGCGTGATGCGATGACCAAGGGAAATTGAGATTTATTTTTATATATATATAGTTGGATTAGTAATGTACCTATAAATAGGAGCCACACATACGCATGTGAGGGGTGGTATTAACAAGATCTTCTTACTTCCAGCCTCCGTGGGTTGCAACGGTAACGACGGTACCTGCCGTCGCCGCAAGTATGCCTGGTGGTGCGTGGGCTGCGGCGCCCTGGCGGCCGCGCTGGGCGGCCTACTGGCTGCCCAACACATCCTGCTCCGGGCTTACACTGCTTCTCCACAACATCTGGAGACTGTGCCCGCCGCTGTTCCGGCCGCTATGGTGAGTTATCTTCATGCTAACATTGAGAGAAACTCAGCTAACGTCAAGTATCTTTTCATTATTTAGTATCGACCATGGTAGAAGAGACTTGGCTAAGGTCAGGTATCTTTTTATTATGTAGTATCGACCTTGGTAGAAGAAGCTTGGCTAACATCAGGTATCTTCTCATTGGGTAGTATCGACTATGGTAGAAGAAACTTGGCTAACACCAGGTATATCTTTATTCGTTAGTATCGACTATGGTAGAAGAAACATGGCTAACATCAGGTATATTTTCATTAGGTATTATCGACCATGTTAGAAGAAACATGTTTAACGCCAGGTATATCATCATTAGGTAGTATCGACCATGGTAGAAGAAACTTGGCTAACATAAGGTATCTTTTCATTATTTAGTATCGACCATGGTAGAAAAAACATGACTAACGCCAGGTATATCTTCATTAAGTAGTATCGACCATGGAAGAAAAAACTTGGCTAGCATCAAGTCTCTTTTCATTAGGTAGTATCGACTATGGTAGAAGGAACTTGGCTATCGCTAGGTATATCTTCATTAGGAAGTGTCGACCATGGTAGTAAAAACTTGGCTAACACCAGGTATCTTTTAATTATGTAGTATCGACCATGGTAAAAGAAACACGGCTAACATCAGGTATCTTTTCATTAGGGGGCGACCAATAATATTGCTTGACCTATGATGAAAATTGTCCCCATTTTGTTACCTATTCCGATCGCTAGGTATTATAAAAACGATTCCTTCATTCCAGTTGGTGTTAACGGGCGTATGCATCATGAGCCTGGCCCGTCGACGAAACCGTTACAGCTATATGGTAAGAAAAGTATGTTCCATGACATTCATTATATCACGCTTTTAGTATGACGCATGTCGCCATAGTTTTCTAGATGTAGTGCATCATCGCCTGCCTGCTTTTTAATCAATAATTGTATTAGAGGGTATTAAACATTTTTTTTTTGTTATCTAAAGGTACATTATACGTAAATTCAGAAAGTGAAGCCAAATTTCGACATGGCTGGTGGGACTCGCGGTGGCTTAGTGGTCATAGCGTCTGGTGTTTCATCCAGAAGACGCAGGTTCGAATCCTGCCCGCAAGTCGAATTTTTCCTTCACTAAAATAATTTTATATAATACATCCTCTTTACCGTATCTGTACACCTGTGTTCCCAGTCAACCGTAACCATTTATGCTGTAGTACATACATACATATTTTCACGCCTGTCTACCATTGGGGTAGGCAGAGACTATATAGATTTCCACTTCGATGATTTCCGCTACGATCCTGGCACACCACTTTCGCTTCATCTACGTTCATTAACCTCCTTCTCATACAAATTATTCTCGATTTCGATACTAATACGTTTTCGCAAGTTGTTCGTGCTTGGGCTACAGTTAACCTTATATATAGCAATATAAGATCCTAAATGCATTTACATAGGTGGTTAACATAATATGTCTCCGACATACGTTGATACAGGGCCCTTTTAGGACCAGCTATGCCACTGGTTATAATATCGCTCGGGTCCTAAAACGGGGCAGTCCAGATGCTTCCGGAGCGCTTCATGTCATAATGTTTTATTGGTATAATATCGCTCGGGTCCTAATACGGGGCAGTCCAGATGCTACCGGAGCGCTTCATGTCATAATGTTTTATTGGTATAATATCGCCCGAGTCCAAAAAACGGGGCAGTCCAGATTCTACCGGAGCGCTTCATGTCATAATGTTTTATTGGTATAATATCGCTCGGGTCCTAATACGGGGCAGTCCAGATGCTACCGGAGTGCTTCATGTCATAATGTTTTATTGGTATAATATCGCCCGGGTCCTAAAACGGGGCAGTCTAGATGCTACTACAAACGGAGCGCTTCATGTCATAATGTTTTATTGACAGATCAAAGTAGTGGGCGCGTGCTGCCTCGTGTGTGCCCTGACTTGCGTGCTGGTAACCATCACCACCACCGTCATACATATGAACAAGTAAGTGAATATAAAGTTAGATATACATTTTTTTATGGGATAGGGGAGCGAACGGCCAGAAGGATCACCTGATGGTAAGCGATAACCGCCGCCCATGGACACCCGCAACACCAGAGGAGTCACAAGTGCGTTGCCCGCCTTTTAAAAGGGTTTGGGCCTCCGGTTACCGCACTCACTCGGCGAAACACAAATCAAGCGTTGTTACACGCCGTTTTTCTGTGAAGCCGTTTTTCTGTGGTATCATTCAGGTCGAGCCGGCCCATTCGTGCCGAAGCATTTTTTTAAAGCGAATGCATCGCCGCAGAGGCTTCTCAACTTCGGGAAATGTGGCTCCGCGCTGGTCTCATTGGCGAGGTCCTTCTTTCATCCCTTGTGAGGCCAGGTTAGAATACTGGTCTTCACTGCCACTCAGATAAGTATCTTGTAAGAGGCATCAAAATATCTGACCTGCTCGGTGGTAGGACCTCTTTGGCTCTGACTGGTTTGTGGGTCTATTACTATAAACCGGGCATAATTCAGAACTCTGAGCTGCTGCTGAGAATTTGGGTGGGTTAATAAGAATCATGTTATTTCAGACTACAAACCCTGAAGTTCTGCGAGTACACTAAGCTGGCTCGCGTCTGCACCTGTTACTCCATGCCGCCTGACACGCAACATAGCGGCACTGAAGATAAAGGTAACTATTATTACTTTTTACTTAACATAACATACAATCACGCCTGTATTCCCCGAAGGGTTAGGCAGAGGCGTACTAATGTACAGGGGGGTGAGCCTATTGCCATTAACCGGGCAAAAATTCCTAACTCCGAGCTGCTACTGGGAATTTCATAGAAAAACCCCAAAAAAAAACACTGCTCGACCTGGAAATCGAACCCAGGACCTCTAGCGTAGCAGTCGCGCTCAGGACCACTTGGCTAATGAGGCAGTTCTCCTACTTAAAATGTGAAAGTCAGAAAGTCTTGAAACATTTATCAGTATTCATGTGAGATGAGTAGGAGTGTACGCAAACTATCGAAAAATTCACATTCTTGTAAAATATGATAAAATGATATTTTTATGTTTGTAACTAAATAGATCTTTTATAGACACTTACAAGTCAATGTTTTGATTATTTTTAACAAGATGGCCCCAGCATTTCCTAACTGACGATCTCTGAGAAAAAACGCCAAAACAAACTGAAAAGAATCATTGTCTCTTTTAAAGTCGTTTTAATTTATTCCTTTTTCCTCCATTATATGCCATTGAACGAGCCATATGGTACTCATGGAAATTAGTTAATCCTTGTCCTAAATACTGAAAACCCCGACTAAGTCATTATTTATAATGTATTATGATTGGTCAGGGCTGCGGTGCGAGTTTGAAGGGGTGTCGGAGTGCGGCGTAGTACATGGCGCGCTGTACTGGTGCCTGCGCGGGGTGTTTGCCCTCTCCGTCAGTGCCGTGCTCGTCTGCATCTTCAGCTGTATGCTGGCCTACCAGCTGCTCAGGTAAGGAGACTGGTAGACACGATAACAAAAAAAGCAGTGGCGTTTTTCTGCAAGAGGGGTTGATGATTACAGGCGGCTCATACGAAAGATATGTAGGGGGCAGTGCATATGAAGGGGCAGTGCATATGAAGGGGGAGTGCATATGTAGGACGCGGCGCACTTTAGGGCAGCGCATATTGTATAAAGGGCAACGCATATTATGGGGCGGCAGCGAGCCCCACGGGCTCAAGGGAGTTAGAATCTACACTTTATTTGAATCGCAAAATGAATCACACGCAAATACGCAACATGTAACGCAACTTCAAGCTGCTACTGAGAATGTTATGGAAAAACCCAATACACTTTCCTCCATCTTGGATTCGAACCTAGAGCTTCAAGCATAGCAATCTCACTCGAGACCACCAGACTAATTATAAGGCAGTCAATTTATGCTGGATATATTGATACGATTGTGCTCTCAATCTCAATCAAAATAATTAGATCAGTATAACTGTATTATATGTCTCAGATAACTATTATATTAGGTAATAAACTATAGAGTAATGATATAAAGAACACAAATATAGTATTAAAAATAAATATTTAATTTGAATTACATAATTAAAATAATTATAAAAAAATAAACGTAAATACTTACCAATTGCTTTAATATATGGATGGATGGATAACAATAATATTTACAAAAATTCATAATGGCCTGGATTGGGCTTGGTTGGACTGAACTGGAGGGGATTTTAAGAACCAGCATTCTTTTGTTTTACATTGAAAACGACCGACATATGAAACACTTGATCGGTACTCTTGAAAGCTACTGGCATAATTAGGAGGAAATACTGCTTCACACTGGGATAATTTGACTCGCTTGTATGTAAAACTGCTTGACATTGAGTGGTAGTGATTCGGTTAGTTTCACATTGTAAGTGAGCGGGTCGCTTAGAATTGTAGACTATTTTACACTAAAAGCGGCCAGCAAGGTTTAAATATAACTGCGTCATAATTGAAAAAGCTGGCTTGGATGAAAAGCAAACAGCGTTTCATCTACGGTAAAAGTGATGGACGAGGTTGGACGAAACACTGTACCACACTGATAGTGACATAGGTTACTGTGATTCTGTGAAACACGGAACGCGACCAGCATAGTTCTATCCGCAAATTGCGTATGTTTTTTTTACTACGTTGTATCTCACCAAATATTAGTCAACGGAGCAACATGACCTTCTTTAAATGAACCTGGTTTTTTAAGCTTCAGTGTTTTGATTGCGACCCTATTTCACTCATCGTGTGTAACTTTCTGTTTATCGATGTCAGAGCAATCTGTTGAATGTGAACTCTGTTTTCCAACATTTTGATTGCATGTCTCAAATCTGTCACCACCCATTTCACTTTCACATAGTCCATTATGTCTGGTACTTTATATTTCATCCTGATCTTTCGTATTTCGTTTAATCTTTGGGATAGAATATCCGCTTGGATCTGTGTCTGGTCACTCTCCTTGTCGAGTTCAACCGTCTGCTTCTCTTTATTTTGAATCGTCGTCAGAACTTTGGTTAAGTAGCTGTTTTGTTCCATCATTGCTTTCTTGTGGATCGTAAGGTTCAAGTTTGCGTCGCCCGTCATTTTCTTCAGCTCTCCCAGCTGCTGCAATTTCTGGTCTATAAGTTTCAAACACTCTCCGTTTTCTATTTTGAGCTTGTCGAAATCTACAGGCCTGAGGCTTTCGCTCAACTCTGCTTTTACTTTTATCTGGCCTTTCAGTTTGCTGTATTGAGTGTTTAAAGTACTCGTCCTCAGCCTTAATTTACCTATCTGGCTGTCGGTTATCTTCACCCATTCTGTCATAAATCTTATCCATATTTCGGCCGGGATTCTCTGAGCTATTTTATCCCAACCTTCTATTAATACCTCTTTTTTAAACATCTTATTAGCTTTGTGAATATCACCAACCCTTATACCGATTTCCTCCAATTGAGCTTTTAATAAGGCGTGTTGCTTAGCTGCTTTGTTCCTCACTTTACCCAAATTGGCGACCAGTATCGTCATTTCCACCGAGACTAGTTCTGCTCTCTCTAGAATGTTGATCTTTGGTCCTGTGCCGAAGATTATAGTACCTCCAATTTTAGCTGAGGAGTCCACCTTCCGAGTGGAAGCTCTTGAAGGACTGGTCAGCATTCTCGACGGGCTTAAAAAGGTGTCTACTAAGCCAAACCTTGAGGTCGACTTGATGAAACTGCCATTATTCAGAGATGTTGCAGAGTTCATTCTAGTTGCATATTCCAAAGCTTGGTAGACGCCGTTAAGTAACGTTGGTTCCAGTCTCATTATAGTCTTTTCTAATATTTCATTTTCAAGTGTTAGTATCTTTACTTCCTGTTTAAGGTAATTCACAAGTTTTATCAGTTCCTCGTCTGTGAAAACGTCGAGCTCTGGCCCGAGCCCGCTCATCAATGACCTCGAGTTTTGACTAAATATACTGCTTCGTTGTGTCGTCTGCATATTTTAGCACACCTGGCACTTCTTCCAAAATAAATAAAACAAAATTAAATTTCTCAAAAATCTCTCCGACTACACTGTCAGTTTTCTTGGCGGAGTATGATGTTACTGGCTGTCATGTGGGGATATTTATCCATATGTGGTAACTATGGTAACGGTTGCTATGCCCATCGGTTATTATTGACGTGTCACTTATTGTTCGTTTTTATGTGGCCAGTAAAATTGGTGTTCGACCTTCCAAAACAGTTCTATATCGCTGTGGAACACGAAAACTGGATAGTTTTACTAGGTTTTGTGACTAAAATAATGAGAACATGCGAACTTTGTACATTGCTTGGGGCTTGGGTTTTTATAGTCTATAAAATTTAGCTATAAACCCAATTTTACAGTTTTGTCTATCTAGTCTAGTCTATCATATCTATAAATAAATACTATGGCGACAGAACATTAAAAAAACGCTTGCCTTATCTATTAAATACCCTGCCGGTGGTCATAAGATATGAAGGTGACAAACGTGTATTTAAATGTAAATTGAGAAAATATTTCCTTAACAATAATATATTGTCACGATCCCGCAGTCAACCTGATAACACAGTTTTGTGGGACAATGCTTAATTTGTACTTTTGTAGAAATAAATAAATAAATAATAAGAATATTGAATATAGCACGGCTTGCCTATTTGAGGGAGTTATTTTAGGGTCCTCCGCCAAAGATACAACACAAAATTATTTATTAAATCATCACTCCGTAGTCCAGGGCCGTCTTTCCGTGAAACATAATATATATAAAATACATTATGTTTCGATTGTGTTAAGACCGATAAAGATGGAAAAGGGAGTGAATGATGAGATGAGGACTGAGAGGGATGAATGGAAGAAAAGGACATGCTGCGGCGACCAAATAAATTGGGACAAGGACAAGATGATGATGATTTTGTTGACTGACAAAATGCTGTATAAATAGAGCCATGTCTGACATTGTGAATGTGACCACGAAGCTCATAGCCTTGACCAGACCACAAGACAAGGGAAGGCTAGTAATTTATATGGGAGAGCCATTGCTTTGACATGGGGCCGGCTCGACCGCAGTAATACCACGGCCTCGCAGAAGACTCCTCTGGTGTTGCGGATGTCCCATGGGTGGCGGTAATCGCTTACCATCATACGATCCATCTGCTCGTATCCCATAAAAATATCAATGTTTCAACAGGGCTTAGTCTGCCAACAATGGATAAAATTATGAACAAAACGCCAATATATCACTTAAATTATCATTTAATAAATAACTAAATTAACTCTCCATTCTTTACGTCATAAAATAACACAATAGTCTAATTTAGAACTACTTCTACTTCGTAGTTACTCTTACATAATTATTTCTTTCACATAAATTGACATTTAGTAACAGTAGCTATTTTTTCTTCTTCATCATCCGCATCTTATACTATTCCTCTGCTGGATTAATCAAAACTAACTTAAATCTTACTAATCCTTAGCAATTTGCTAATGTGAATCATACAGCGATGAAATGTTGGAGTTGTCTGCCTTAGTGCTCTCCATACCTATTACTTGGCATTTCAAGTTCAAGAAAATAAGGTTTTACAAGCGTTGTTATTTCAGTTGCACGGTTCCAAAAGATTGATCCTATGGAGAAGAATCCGGCAAGAAACTCCATGGACCCTCTTTTAAAATATATGATGTCTCAATCTTCAATGGTACAATATTGCGACATCAGGCATTCCCATAGTCGTATCATTATAACATCATGCACTAAACCATTGTAGGCTGGATCGGTATTTCTTGTTACTCCTCATTCTGAAAGGAAGTCTGAAAGACTATACTTAGTCGACTTATCTTTAATCATTGGAAGTGTCAAACTACCGCTAGATGACAACATCCTTTGACTCATCAAAATCTTCAATTTCTTGTTATAAGTCGTCAAAGCTGTCTGTTTGATATGCAACCTAGTTTCCAACCTCTTAATGGCGTACGCTAACTGACTTGCTTCTTCCTTTACATTTACGTAGTCAACCACCTTAGGTACTTGGTATGCCATCCTCACTTTTTTGATTTCGTTGATTCTATCAGATAATATGTCTACTTGAACTTGTATAGCAGCAGTTTCTTGGTTTAGTTGCTCTGTCTGTAATTCTCTGCGAGTCTTCATCTTTCTTACTTTGGCTAAATAACTGTTTAGGAATAGCATAGTCTTTTTGTGTATCGTCAAATTTAAGTTTGCATCACCGGTCATCGTTTTAAGTTCATCCAGCTGTATCAATTTGCTGTCTAACAGCTTCAAGCATTCAGCGTTCTCAATTTTTATTTTATCAAAGTCTACAGGTGTTAGTTTCTCGCTCAACTCGGCTTTCATTTCCACCTCTTGTTTTAGTTTTCTGTACTGGATATTTAGAGTACTGGTCCTTAATCGCAAGCGACCTATTTGGCGGTCATTCTTCTTGGCCCATTCTGTCATGAATCGTACCCAAATTTCTGCCGGAATCCGTTGTGTTATTTTGTCCCAGCCGGTGACCAAGACCTCCTGCTCGAACAGTATGCTGGCTTCTTCAATGTCCTTAGTTCGAAGACCAGCTTCTTCTAACTGAGCTTTGAGTAAAGCCAGTTTTCTTGTTCCTCTGATCCTACATTTGTCTAATTCAATCGCTAGATTTTCTGTAGCTATAGACACTAGTTCTAATCTCTCGTTAAGGTTGATCTTTGGCCCAGAACCGGAGACTACGGAGCCGCAGATTCTTCCAGAAGAATCAACTTTTCGAGTGGATATTCTAGAATAACTCTTGAACATTTTAGAGGGACATAGCAATGACTCGATAAGGCCGAACTTGGAGGCCTGTATTCGGGCAGAGCTGCTCATACCGAGGGAGGAGGTGGAATGTCTCTTTGTAGCATATTCAAAAGCTGCATAAACTCCATTCATGAGCGCTGGATCCAGTCTTATTATAGTCTTCTCCAAGACTTCATTTTCTAAATTTAACAGTTTGACTTCCAATCTCAACTCATCAATAAGTTTTACTAATTCTTCGTCAGTCAATACATCTAGAGGAAACCCGCTCAGAGATCGCGAGTCTTGACTTCCTGTACTCTCATACATTGTTCTTAGATTCTTATAGTTTAATATACAATAAAACTTACTTTATTATTCTTTTCAGCACTACTTCTGACTTTACCAGTCAACTGTCAGCTACAATTCCTTTTTTTAATATTCTGCAATTCAAATAAAGAAGTAAGGAACACGTTTATTGTTATAGTGGCCTGATATTGACCTATTTTAACTACTTTGTGTACGTTTGCGAAATCTCCCGTGACACAGGGCTCGTTCCTTACTGCGGGAGCTGTAATGTGTGCTGTGTGTAAGATTCTTAGGGCCACTTGCACCAACTTCTTAAATGTGTTTAAATTATATTTAAACACAATTTTTCATACAAATGTTGTGTTTAAATACAGTTTAAACACATTTAAGAAGTTGGTGCAAGTGGCCCTTAGAGTAATGTTAAATAGCTTAAAACCTTCCACTTGAAGCACTATTCATTAGTGATAATTACATTAAAATCCGTTGTATAGTTTAAAAGTACTAAGCGGATTTACAGACAAGAGTAACTGTTCTATCTCTACTATTATAAAATTTAATGTGTCTGTACATTGAAGATATTAAAAAAAAACAAGTGGGTTAGGGTATATAGACGTCTCCGAACCCAAATATGTGATTTTTACAATTCTTGCCTGTTTGTCTGTTTGTTACGGGTTTTTATTTTGTTATCACTGTTAGAAAGTATGTGCTCCAACTGGTGAACTTCTTATCACAAATAATTAATCGGATTTGAGATACAGCTTGACCTCTCTGATGTATATACGCCCATACAAAGAAGAGATCATCACTATTTGTTTTTACTAAATTACCTTTGGAATCCATTTCTAATCCTATTATAGCTTCAGATGTGCGAAGCCCTAGCACTATATAAGATTACTAGCTTCTGCCCGCGACTTCGTCCGCGTAGCGTAATGATATATAGCCTATAGCCTTCCTCAATAAATGGGCTATCTAACACTGAAATAATTTTTCAAATCGGACCAGTAGTTCCCGAGATTAGCGCGTTCAAGCAAACAAACAAACAAACAAACAAACTCTTCAGCTTTATATATTATAGTATAGAAGTATAGATAACCGCAGTAGTCTTTGCTTCAATCTGATCTAGATTCTAGGCTATTGTGATGGACAGCCTAACTCCTCTCGCTATGAATGACAGGAGACCTGTGCCCAGCAGTATCACGGTATATGGGTAGATTGATGATGTCTGCTGTGGAATGAGTTACTTGCCGAGGTGTTCCCCAAAGACTACAACATGGGGTTCTTCAAAAAAATTCTGCGAAGGGTTGGGCAGAAGGCAGAGGTGTACTAATGTACACCCACAGTTCGCCGGTATATTTAGGTCCCATGTAATAGGGGGCGAGCCTATTGCCATTAAACGGGCACAAATTCCTAACTCCGAGCTGCTACTGGGAATTTTATAGGAAAACCCAATAACACTACTCGACCTGGGAATCGAACCCAGGACCTCTAGCGTAGCAGTCGTTCTAAAGACCACTTGGCTAATGAGGCAGTTAAAAGTAGTGAAAATGCGCACCTCTGGTGTTGCAGATGTCCATAGGCTACGGAAACGGACCGTAAGATTGTTTGCCACCTCAGTGGTATAAACAGAATGACGGAGAGCCTCTCTCGTGTGGGGGTGGGGTTTATACCCGTCTCGCCATCAGAAGTGATACTTAGTGACATTGGCCTGTGGGCTACTGTGGGTCATGCTGGTTCAAACATTAAAACACACATTTGGAAGTTTTTGTAGGTATTTCATTTAATCAGACTTCTTAGTACTTTTATACTTCAATATTACAATACAAACAACCCCCAAAACGCCCATCCGTCGTGGCTTCGCTAGTGTCATTGGGAGAAGAAGCCACAAGAAACTCCCAATCAACGTTAATGGTCTGTTACGATTATTAAAATGACTTTCAAACAATAACGTTAGCAATAACTATGCAGGTAGACTTATAAAGGAACTCGTGAGAGTATTACGATTACTAACAACTACATTAGCAACAACTAAGCAAGTAAATTTATAAAGGAAATAATTCTTTTATGGTAATGTTTTGTTTCAGTCATGAACGCAAGAAGATGTACTGGGAACAGCTGGAGCTTCGCTGCCGGTCGCTGTACAGACCCTCAACTGGCCAGCCTGCGCCCACGGCTGGGCGACAAGTGCAGGTAAAGGATATTTAAAAAAAAATACATTGTTCTATACTTGGATTTTCTTCTGTATCGTAGGTGCGTATACAAAACAAAATATATCACCCAGACCCGGAACAACTACCTGTAGGTCATACAAATATTTGCTCCGTGCGGGGATCGATCCCACGACACGTAGCGTAGAAGCCGATCGCTCAGCCACTATGGCATACGTGCCGTCAAAATGATATTTATTTCAGCAAAAAGACCAAAAAAAATCGATATAGAACCCTGTACCTATAGAAGACTTAAATAATAGAATAACTTTTCAAACCGCCTTTAAAAAAAAAAAGTTTTGTGCGAAACAGTTTCGGAAGTCGGTGCCATTGATGGTCGGAATTCGTCACCGACTTCAGAAACTGTTATTTTATTTCAATATTTTGAATGGCGAGAATTAACGGAAATAACGAGACTACGAAATCTGTCTTCAATTTAAGACTTAAGTATATGGTTTTCTCATGGATGCCATTGTCAGAACTGGACCAACCAGAAATAGGACCACAAGGGAAGCACTAGCTTTCAAATAAAAATAGAATCATCAAAATCGGTTCTACCAGTCGAAAGTTCTGAGGTAACAAACATAAAAAAAATATAGTCGATTAAGAACCTCCTCCTTTTTGAAGTCGGTTAAAACCGTTTGTTTTGCAGAGCAACTGCAGTTGTTGTGCGCAGTGCCACCCTACCCAGCCAGCGTGGGACATCAGCTTGCAGCACAGATTCTGGGCACCAGGTAACATAAAGTTGTCTAATATTTTATGACATAACTAGCGACCCGCCCGCGTCTTCACCCACCCTGCCCCGTTCCTAAGAGTCGTAGGGTTATGTTAAATATCTTAAAACCTTCCTCCTGAATCACTCTATCTATTAAAAAATACCGCATCAAAATCCGTTGCGTAATTTTAAAGATCTAAGCATACATAGGGATAGACGGACAGCGGGTAGCGACTTTGTTTTATACTATGTAGTGATATATATCTTATCTTATCTTGTGTAGAGCCGAGGCAGCAAGGCCTCAGTGCACTTCGACCCAATGGGATCTTTTGTGCTTCCCCTAGATAATCTATTCCTCATCCCCTCCCAGTTCTACAAACAGCTCTTCCATGAGCTTTATAATGAGGCCTGGGGGTATGAGTCTGTAGTCCTCTGGTCTTGGATAACCCTGACCCAAAAGGCACATTCGCTTTCCAGCCATTGCATCGCATGTACACAGAACAGTGTTTTGTCGCAGTGCATGTTCGTTAGTTCGTCAAGGCCTTCCTGTATTTTAAGTTTTGTGTGTCTATTTCTAGGCTTAGAACTATCCCACAGGCCATTTATGGCCAGTCTGTGTAGTGCAAGACGGGCCTCAGTCTCTATGACAATATGTAGCGGTGCAAGGTTGAGTACCTTTTCCATCGCCGCTGTTGGTGTGGTTTTGAACGCCCCTGTCACAGCTAGGCATGCCGTTCGCTGTAGTTTAGCGAGGGCTTCCCTGCATATCCCTAGTTGCGTCCTAGGCCACCAAACAATGCTGCCATATGTGATTATTGGTCTAACCATCATGGTGTACAGTCACTGCACAACCTTTGGTCTAAGTCCAGTGATATATATAGGTACCATCACCACATAATCAACGTATTTACTGTCCCACTACTGGGCACGGGTAGCCTCTCAGATTGGAGGGATTTGGCTATAAGTCTATCACGCTAGCTTAGTGCGGGTTGACAGACTTCACACGCACGTCGAGAATCTCTCAGGCATGCAGGTTTCCTCACGATGTTTTCCTTCACCGTTAAAGCGCGTGATAATTAACGATTAATACACTGGGAAACGAACCCAAGACCTCAAGCGTAGCAATCGCGCTCAGGACTACTGACCCTTGTGCCTTGTGCGCCATTGCTAGGTCTTGGGTTCGATTCCCAGGTCGAGCACTGTTATTGGGTTTTTCTATGAAATTCCCAGTAGCAGCTCGGAGTTAGGAAATAGTGCCCGGTTAATGGCAATAGGCTCGCCCCCTATTACATAGGACTTAAACATACCGGCGAAGTGTGGTTGTACATTAGTAAGCCTCTGCCTAACCCGTCGGGGAATACAGGCGTAACGGTATGTTATGTATGTTATTAATACAATACAAATCCCGATATAATCCGTAAAGTTGTTTTATTTCAATATGTCTAATGTTCGCGTAAACTTCTGAAATCAGATCATCATCTATATATATAAAAGAAAGTCGTGTTAGTTACTCCATTTATAACTCAAAAACGGCTGAACCGATTTGGCTGAAAATTGGTGGAGAGGTAGCTTAGAACCAGGAGACGGACATAGGATACTTTTTATCCCGTTCCTGTGGGACGTGGTGACAGACCGAATTCCACGGGGGCGAAGCCGCGGGCAGAAGCTAGTTTATAATATTTATAATATTACATAATCTTTACAGGTCGCATAGGAAACCTTTACTCGCCTAACCCTGGAACTGGTAGGAAGACATCAGCATGGAGCTGGTTCCCTTGGCCCAGGAGCAGCAGCCAGAAGTAAGTACTGCTTACAAAGTCCATCCATATATCACCAAATCTTCATACTGAAAATCAAAAATGAAAATGAAAAATACTTTATTTACACAAAATAATATAAAAATACTGTTTGGATTTCCTGCCTCCTACGCTAGTAAAAACTGTGTTTCAGGAGCCAGTGATATCTTGTTTTAAAAACACATTATTTGTCTGAAAAAAAAAAACAGTAAAATTAACATAAAATATTAAGACTAATTATAAAAGACTACAATAAAGATAATCAAGCTGCGCGCGCGTTTGCGTGTGTGTGTGTGTGTGTGAGAGAGAGAGAGAGTGTGAGAGAGAGTGTGAGAGAGAGAGAGTGGGTGTGTGTGCGTAGGTGTATGAGTGTGTGTGTGACTGCGACTAAATGTCTTTTTTTTTGGATTGGCAGTATACTATAGTAGATCGCAGTGTTCCATATGGGTCTGGTGGACGCTGAATGTGCCATACAAATATAATGCGGTGTAGGGCCGAGGCAGCAAGGCCTCAGTGCACTTCGACCCAATGGGATCTTTTGTGCTTCCCCTAGATAACTTATTCCTCATCTCCTCCCAGTTCTACAAACAGCTCTTCCATGAGCTTTATAATGAGGCCTGGGGGTATGAGTCTGTAGTCCTCTGGCTTGACTGATGTAATACGGTAGTGAACGGCGGCAGCTTAATGGCTAGGGCATTAGACTACCGCCGCTCACTACGGGCTACTAAGGCGTTGCACAAAATAGAACCTAAATACAAATCTCCTTTCATCAGCTCCCGTTGTCGTATGGGAGTCCCACAATCCGGGGACAGTGCGTACGGGTTCTGCGATACCGATGCTCCCCCCACTCAACCAGCGCAGCCCTACGATGACAGATACCCGCACGGCTTCAACCAGCCCCATTTCCAGAGAGCGCAGACCTCGGGCACGTTTGCCCAGGGTTCCGGGTTTGGGCAAGGACAGGGCAACTTTGCCCAAGGTTCGGGGACATTTGTTCAGGTATGTATATTTTTTTATGTTTCTTTCATTCTCGCAAGGGTTTCGAATGGAGACCACGCACTGGAAACAGCAAATGGATAACTGACGACCAGGTTAAGGACGTTGGCCGCAGGGGCATATAAAATAAAAATAATAACCTCATTAGCCTAGTGGTCCTTAGCGTGACTGATACGCTAGAGGTCCTGGGTTCGATTCCCAGGTCGAGCAAAGTGTAATTGGGTTTTTCTATGAAATTCCCAGTAGCAGCTCGGAGTTTGGAATTTGTGCCCGGTTTAGTTAGAAATTAGTACGCCTCTGCCTAACCCTTCGGGGAATACAGGCGTGATGGTATGTTATGTAATAAAAATTTAAACAAGAAAAGGCGATAGTCGGTGGCTAGAAACAAAATATCCGATGAAATCGAGGTCCCGACTTTCGAAACTGTTATGCACATAATTAATATTAGTTATTATGATGTTAAATGCAAACATTTAAATGAATAATAAATACATTTATTGTTATACTAACTTCTGCCCGCGACTTCGTCCGCGTAGCGTGATGATATATAGCCTATAGCCTTCCTCAATAAATGGGCTTACTAACACTGAAAGAATTTTTCAAATCGGACCAGTAGTTCCTGAGATTAGCGCGTTCAAGCAAACAAACAAACCCTTCAATTTAAAGATTACTAGCTTCTGCCCGCGATTTCGTCCGCGTAGCGTGATGATATATAGCCTATAGCCTTCCTCGATAAATGGGCTATCTAACACTGAAATAATTTTTCAAATCGGACCAGTAGTTCCTGAGATTAGTGCGTTCAAGCAAACAAACAAACTCTTTAGCTTTATATATTAGTATAGAGTATAGATTATGTAACAGTCAAATCTCATAACCAGTCAAAACCACATTTGACTGCGAAAATCAGTCAAGTGTTTTTAACTAAGGACGTTGGTCAAAAGTACTTTTAACTGCAAAAACAGTCAAAAGTGGTTTTGACTGGTTATGATTTTTGACTGTAACTATACATATAATTCATTTAGGTACTTAATTACTTTTATGTCCACACTAGTGCGGAATGAAGGTTTGAGACTTGAACAAAATTCTGAAGTTTGCCTAAAATTCGTGGGCTGTTTGTGCAATGGTTATAACATTTAATTAAATGATTTAACGAACACAAACATTTACATTCATCACAATAATATTTCCCACAGGACAAAAATATTGATGTGATGAATATAAGTATTTGTGTTCGCCTGGGTGTTTCTTAATAAAATAATATGTAATATAAGTACCTATGTATTTACAAAAATAGTATATATAAGTATTATATCCATTGTCTAGTACAAGCTCTGCCTAGTTTGGCATTAGATGGTGCTGTGTAAAATGTCGCAGAATATTTATTATTATTTAGGAAAATACATGTTTGATAAATTTCTTTGCGTTCCAGGCTCAAGGCAACTTCCCCCAGCCGAACTTCTCCCAAGAAGGGTTCGGGGAGGCCAGCGGGAGCTTCGACGCCGCGACCGGGGTGTGGGGGCCCCCGCCCCCCTATAGCCCCCAGGGCCGGAGTGGTAGCAGGTATACACACTTATTACTCATAATCATAAGTGTCCTTTATGAGTTAAATGTTTGTTTAACTTACTGGGTTTCATGTTGGAAGTTTTTTAAATATTGACACCTACATCCATCATTTAAATATCGCCCCCTATTACATGGGACCTAAACATACCGGCGAACTGTGGGTGTACATTAGTACGCCTCTGCCTTACCCTTCGGGGAATACAGGCATGATGGTATGTTATGACACCTACATTATGTACACATAAAGCCAATAAAGATTTGAATTTAAATTTGAAATTAACTGGTGTTATCAAAAATAGTAGGCTTAGAGAAAAATTAAAGATATTATTCTGAAAAAATAGTATTTAAAGTAACGATTAATTTTTATTTCAAGTAGAATTTTCCTTCACTAAAATATCTTGATAATCTTGGCTTGGAAAGATATTAATTTTTGTTTTTGTGGTTTGACTCTATTTATTGAGAACATTTTAGGAGTTTATAAAAATATACAGTCAACCCCAGCCTAGAGGCGGGAAAATGTAAAGTGCACGTTGTCGATTTTATACCGGAATAATTTTTATTCAGTGCGCAAACTTTGACAATTGATACTTAAACGACTTTTATTAAACACCAATTTGTTATTTTGATATGTCTTAGTACAAAATATCGAAGTTATCGTTAACGAAAGATGTTTACTTTGAAACTGATTTTATGGTTACTCGCTAGCGCACGCAAAGCGCGCGCGCCTTAGTACCTACATCAGCTGTACACCGGCGCGTGAGTCGGCTGGCACACGTGCATATTGTTATTATTGCGAATAGATATTATGTGTCCATATTTTGCTGATTTCAAGCCGGATAAAAATTTAAAAAAAAATTTTTGAACTAATAATGGGAATGTGTTCTATTACTGATACTGAACTACCAAAATTTTTTTGCGCACTGCTTAAAAAATATTCCTGTATTATTTTTCAAAACTTGAATTCCTCCGAAGTTTGATGTGTAATTATGGTGGATAATTAACCATTAAGTGTTCGTGAACATGTGAGAGTGTTAATGATGAACATGTGAAATGATGTAAAATTGAAAATCGTGACTTTTTGTTCACTCCTAAGCTCCATCGAAGCCTCAATAAAGTTTCTACCGTTTTATTGGGGCAACTGAACAACTTATACTTGACACTGGCGAACACAAAAAGTGTGGTGCCATAATACAATCCCACGATGGGAAATACTACTTGATTACTCTAATACTTGACACTGGCAAATACACAAAAAGTGTGGCGCCATAATAATAATAAAATAAAAAACCCCAGCCTATTATTTTATTCAGTTAATTATTGAACTGAAGGTTTTTTCTTAATTCCAGACACCACTTACATCACCAAGACCCAGCGGCTGCTACTCTCTTACACCATCACCATATGGACCACCGCACTTCTATGCCCATACACGACCATACAAACCCCATACAACCCCACACGTGCGCACGAAACTCATACCTAATGCACCCAAATACACCACAAACCGAAATGAGAATCAATCCCGAATTAAATCGCCTCAACCCAGAACTAGCCGAATTCGCACGCATGAATCCGGAATTAGCGCGCATGAATCCGGAATTAGCGCGCTTGAACCCGGAATTGGCGCGTATGAACCCAGAATTGGCGCGTATGAATCCAGAATTAGCGCGTTTGAATCCGGAATTAGCGCACATGGGTCAAATGTATCCTCAAGATGTGGCGGAAATGGCTAGATTGCAGGCTGAGTTGGCGCATATGCCTGCCGAAGCTAGGTTTAATACGCTAAGGGGTCATTTAGTACCCTACCGGTGTCAGAGGTTGGGGATGAGTGCCAGTAATTTACATAGAGATTGCAGGATGGATGATGCGGTGGCTATTGAGTGCTTGCATCAGAAGACTGGCAGTAAAGGTTAGCATTTTAATAATAATTAATTATGTTAATACTTTTTATTCTAATTTTTGACTTTATAGTTTACTTCTGGCTGCTTCGTTAGTCTAGTGGTTTTAATTGCGAATTGCTAGAGGTCTTGGGTTCGATTCCCAGGTCGAGCAAAGTGTTATTGGGTTTTTCTATGAAATTCTCAGTAGCAGCTCGGAGTTTGGAATTTGTGCCCGGTTAATGGCAATAGGCTCGCCCCCTATTACATGGGACCTAAACATACCGGCGAACTGTGGGTGTACCTTAGTACACCTCTGCCTAACCCTTCGGGGAATACAGGCGTGATTTTATGTTATGTTCTAGCTGATGACAAATTTTGAGAGGTGTTTAATTTATGAAATCCGTATTATATACATTCGATTTCAGTTTCACGAACAAAAAATAATAACCCATTATTCTATCCCACTGCTGGGCAAGGGTCTCCTCTCACAATGAGAGGGATTAGGCTATAGTCCACCACGCTAGCCTAATGCGGGTTGGCAGACTTCACACGCCGTCGAGAAAATCTCTCAGATGTGCAGGTTTCCTCACGATGTTTTCCTTCACTATTTAAGCGCGTGATAATCAACTATTAATAGGCACGTGACTTCGAGTAGTCAGAGGTGCGTGCCTTGGATTCGAACTCGGCACCTTTGACTTGGCAGTTTAATGTTTACATCTAAATATTTTTGAAGATATATATAAAGTTTGTTATAACACAGACTATTATTAGAAGAGATTTATTAACGTCTCCCACGTTAATAAATATCTTCTAATAATAGTCTGTGTCCATCCAAGCTTCGGCACGAATGGGCCGGCTCGACCGGAGTGATACCACAGCCTCACAGAAAACTGGCGTGAAACAATGCTTGCGTTGCGTTTCGCCGAGTGAGTGAGGTTACCGGAGGCCCAAACCCTTGTAAAAGGCGGGCAACGCTCTTGCGACTCCTCTGGTGTTGCGGGTGTCCATGGGCGGCGGTTATCGCTTACCATCAGGTGATCTGTCTGCTCGTTTGCTTCCCTTACTCATAAAAAAAGAATTCACGGAATATGCCGATAATATTCTGTTATTAGTTTCAGACCAAAGCAGCGACTCCTGTCAGAAGCAAGGCAAAGAGAACTTGGGCTTCCAGAACGACAAGCACTCACCTATGAGGTCAGTATTTCTTTAGAGGTACATACTTCAAAATAGTTTCGCCCCCTATTACATGGAAGTCCCATGTAATAGGGGGCGAAACTATTCTACTTATACAAATAAATAAAATTGAAATGTCTGTTTGTAATATTAAAATAACCGCTTTTTACTAAGTACATTTTGATGTATACACGGTACATATACCAAAACAACATAAATTATACAATTTTCTGTCTGTTTGTTTGTTCCGGCTAATCTCTGAAATGGCTGCGCCGATTTTGACGGGACTTTCACTGGCAGATAGCTGATGTAACAAGGAGTAACTTAGGCTACTTTTTTTTTAAATACCACGCGGGCGAAGTCCCTGGTTAGAGGTATAAATATATCGGAGAATTGTAAGTGCCTAACCCTTCGAGGAATGCCGACGTGGTATATATAAAGACACCATATTGTTCCAGGTCTTCGATGCAGGACTGTCGCGTTGCCAACCAGAATGCGGAGTCTGAGGTGTACTTCGCAGACGTTTCGAGCTGCTGTAACGTGTCTGTTAAGGTACGTAATACTGAAAAAATATTTCATTTGAAACAATGGGAGGATAGGGGGGCAAACGAGCAGACGGATCACCTGATGGTAAGCGATAACCGCCGCCCATGGACACCCGCAACACCAGAGGAGTCGCAAGTGCTTTGCCCGCCTTTTAAAAAGGTTTGGGCCATTGCGTTGCAATACTTCTTTTTATCTTTTTTTCCACGGTCTCCCCCTAGGATTTAATTCGTCTCAAGTCGTCTGTATTTTTTTTTAACATTTGTAACAGATTAAAAAAAGAAATGTGTGAATGAATATACTCCCGAGGTGGTCCCATTCAAGTTTGATGTGAAGATTTGATCACAAGTTTAGAAAAAATAATAAAAATACATACGTACTGACCAAATAAATAACAACGTTGTCGAGTTCGAAGTTGAAATATAATGAAACGATAAAACTTTTCTTATCTCTTCCAGGCCGAATGCTGTATGAACGCCAACGTGTCAGCACTAGTTGGCACTATAGAGAACCATCCTGAGTCCACTTCAGAGTCTGACACAGGTTCCTTCACCCTAACGCGACAGCAGCGTCCCCACCCACAAGTCGGGTCCAAGCGGAGACCCCGACAAAGCGACAAACATATGAAAAACCAGGAAAAAATGCGACAAGCATTAAATAGCTCGATCAGATTAACTGAACATCAAATAGAACAGCTAAACAACTCAATGAGAATGAATGAACGAATGGAAAGAGAACGGATGGGTGACCGAATGAACGAAACCCGCCTGAGTGAGAGAATGAACGACTCACGTGACAGATTGAATGATAGAGACAGGATTGAGCGAATGAACGATGTGAGGATCAGTGATCGAATGAACGAAACGAGATTGAGCGAGAGAATGAATGACTCTCGTGATAGATTGAACGAAGGGAGGGTGTGTGAGAGAATAGAGAGGTTGAATGATTCCCGTATCAGTGACAGAATGAATGAAACTAGAATGAGTGAGAGAATGAATGCGTCTAGAGATAGATTGAACGATTCAAGGAGTTGCGAGGGAATAGACCCGAGAATAGAACGAATGAATGACTCAAGGATCAGTGACAGAATGAACGAGACTAGATTGAGCGAACGCTTGAACGATTCTCGTGTTTGCGAGCAAATGGCTGAAGCAAGAATAGAAAGAGTGAATGATTCTAAAATCAGTGACCGAAGTGACACTCGGCACAGCGATCGAATTAATGATTCTCGCCTCGATCGAATGAATGACTCGCGTCTTGAACGAATGAGCGACTTAAATTCAAGCATTCGCATCGATGGCAGCCCAAAAATGCGCTCTCACATAAGCCCATTACGGATCGCTAAATCTAGCCCGAAAAACCTGCCTAAAGATCATCCTAGGCAGTCAAGTTCGGACTCGAACAAAGCTGATTTTAGGCAAATTTCGCCTTTATCACCTAACACGGAAGAGTCTTTATTGTCTGATGATGATAGGCCTCAGGATCAGGTGTATTCAAATGACCCTGAGACCTCCAAATGCTTGGGGCCTGACTCTCAGTATGAGCCAGTTAGGGATGGAAAGGAAGAGATTCTGAAGACAAATCACCATCATTGTTACAGTGACACAAACACTATGGACTCTGGGTGGCAGAGTGGCTCTGAAAAACAGGTTACAGATTAACTTAGGAAACTAAATGATAAATTATGATATTCCTAACAGACAGACAGGCAGACCTGTTACGTGTCTTTTGATTTTTATGAATTAATTTTGAATAGTGTCCCTCCGAGGTTTTGTAATTGAAATCTGACCATTGTATCCTAAACACCACTGATTGAAGCCTGTTTTTTTAGTTTTTAGCTGTGAAAAAGTAAATAGATCGTTCCTTGGATTTTGATTATCTCACCGACTTTATTATGACACCTTATTCTCTGTATTGTGCGCTAATACTTTCGTTATAAGATCTCATTTACCCAATAATGGCATTAAAAATTTAAAGTCATGTAGAAATACCTACACAGAATTGATTTATATAACGGAAAAATCTAGTAAATTTTCGTACTAAGCTCTTGCCTCTCAATCTGACCCGACAGTGGAATAATAATGGGCTATATAACAAATAATAATAATAATTCTATAATTTCTAAATTCTCGGTCATGTGTGTTCTGCGTGCTGTGCTAAAAATATATGAAGATATTGTAGTTTATAGACGTATTAATGGATTTTAACGAAATTGTTCAGCATTTAGACAGTGTTTTTCTCAATTTTCTATACTCGTGAATGTGGACTGTACTAAACATTATACGATTTAAATAAAATTAATTTCTTAAAGGTTTACTAAAAAAGAACTGCCTCATTAGCCTAGTGGTCCAGAGCGCGACTGCTACGCTAGGGGTCCTGGGTTCGATTCCCAGGTCGAGCGAAGTGTTATTGGGGTTTTCTATGAAATTCCCAGTAGCAGCTCGAAGTTTGGAATTTGTGCCCGGTTAATGGCAATAGGCTCGCCCCCTATTACATGGGACCTAAACATACCGGCGAACTGTGGGTGTACACTAGTACGCCTCTGCCTAACCCTTCGGGGAATATAGGCGTGATGGTATGTTATGTTTGTGGTACTAAAAAAGAATAGTGATTTTGTAAACGTTCGTCTCAAATAAATACTCTTTAGAATATATTGAGACAGTTATGAACCAACTCTACATGCACGCGAAAAAAACATACTTTTTCAGTACATTTCCTTGAAGGATAAGCAGAGATTTTCTATTTTTATCAATTCATTGATTTAATCATTTCATTAATTCATCATTCACCATACGCTCACCTTAATTTTTATTGATTTCATTCATTAAACCATGTCCATCATTCATTCATTCAATCAATGGAATGAAATAAAATATTGATGTCTTTGCCTAATCTATAAGAAAATGTATTTGAAAATAAAACCTGAGAGACGTTTCTGATATTATTTTAAAAGAAAATGTCCCATAATATGACTCATGGCTTGAAATACCTTATCATTTTTTTTCCTTCAGTAAATTATCGTTTAGGTAAAATGTAAAATATTAAAAGTAGTTGTGTCTATAACGCTCTCTAAAAAGTACCTATGTAATTTATATTAAAAAATCGAATTTGTAGATCGCGTAGAAAAAGATTATAAATAAAATGTTTAAAAAAATATTGTAATACTCATTCATTCGCGTCATAAAGATTAAACAATTATGAATCCACTGAAACTTGCCAACCCTGCCAATATTTTTACTGCTAAACTTTTAAAATTTCTTTTACGAATTACGCCGCGATATATTTACGTAAAAGTTGTTGATTTTAAATAGGTAGTATCCATAATCCCAGTTTGTTATTATTCTGTTTAGGATTGTAATAACATCTTTTTATGTCATCCGTCCATATAATTACCTATTTCTCGTATTCCTGTTTTATTAAAAAATTATGAACGTGTAATTATTTAATTATTCTGTACTAAATACCAACTGATTGATGGCTTCATTAATTATATGATTGATTTATACTTACGTTGGCGCAATAGACTAGATTGCATCTCCATTTTATTGTACAAACCCAAATTTTGTTTTAATCACCTCTTTGAATCGACTGTCCCGTTTAGTTTCCATTTATTATTGAAAAAAAAAACATTTATTCGTTAATATTTTACCATTTAAATCATTCGTTCACTATTTTCTTCTCATTTTCAATATGAAATCTACCTATTAATTTACCATTATTTATTGCCTAGTACAATAGCCTAAATTTAAATGCAAAATTGTTTGTGTATAATGTACACATATTCTGTACATTATATTTAAAGCATACATTTAGATTATTTTCCTTACCAGAAACACAAACACCTATATTTAAAAATACTTATTTAACGAACACCTGTTTATTAAATAAGTATTATTTTAATACTGTTTTAAAATTTTAACATAGTGTCAATGTTTAATAAGACAGGTAAAAAAAAACAAGGTAAATATTCTGCGTCGAACAATCAGGACTTGTTATCCGAAGATAATTTTATTTGGCTTATGACCAAATTAAATATAATTCATTTCGGATAAAAAGTCCAATTGAAAAACCGATTGTCACAATCAAATGTTGCCATAAAGGATTCCTTTTTCTATTCTTCCGTTATGAAGCAATAAGTTTTGTAAATAATAGTTATATGGAAAAGTATTGTGTCTTTGTCTATTATTATAAATTATAAAAATGCAGTGTATTGTTGTGTCAAATATCTTTATATCGTCTGTTGTTGTATTTTTTTTAAGAATACCTAAGGAATAAAAATATTTTAAAATACAGGCTACTATGGATTCCGGTGGTTTATACAAACTATTTTTAGGGCTTATAATGTATTGCAGATATTAAAAGGGTTTCACATTTTACCTACATTAGTA
Organism: Acronicta leporina; assembly: GCA_947256265.1. Taxonomy (NCBI): domain Eukaryota; kingdom Metazoa; phylum Arthropoda; class Insecta; order Lepidoptera; family Noctuidae; genus Acronicta; species Acronicta leporina. Next base: position 1,978,224 of record OX366538.1, read on the forward strand.
GATTTTTTATTATTTGCATTTAAGAAAATAATTTGTTGACCCATTTAAAAGTTATATACTTATTGCAACATCACTGCACTTTTAAATTTGTTGTAGTTTCTAGATTTGCTGTAATGCCAATATGGAATTGTTTTATTAATATTATGTATACAAGGTGAACAAAACAAATAGAATTTCTCAAAAAGAACGTTATCATTCAATTGCAGACCTCCATTTAAATATCGAATTATATTAATGTCTAATTAAAATTTGACGCTCGGATGCAACGTTTCTTTTTTTATTTAAATATCTACAGACTTAATAATTTGGTCACCTGTATACATTATTGTTTATAAATTGAACATTTTGTGTATATTCGTTGTACTCGTATTTTAGATGTGTTAGAGTTAACATAAGTTTTAGATGCCAAGTTACCCGTCTTCAAAAATGGAAGAGGGTATGTATTTTTCTTGCCAATTGGCCTCAAAATTGTATGAAAGTATACTTCATTTATCTACCATATTTTAATGTTGATTTAGATTCAAAACTTCAAACAACATTGTTTTTAAGTTTTGTGTTGTTATTTACATTGCATGTAAGTATATTTATTGGATAAAGAAAGTAGAGTACGTAGCTCTCACGGTCCAATTGTTAAGCGGATCTAATGATCTGAAAAACAATATGGATTTTATTAATTTCAATTTTTATTATAACAAAAAACACGAGGTTATGTTCAAAAATATATCACTAATAAATAACACACAAAAAATATCTATATTTTTTGTGAGTGATTTCATTCACTATATGATACAATTTTAACTGTCACGATTGACTGACAACTCAAGAACCTTTTTCTTAGAAGCGCGTGGAGGTTTTGTGCACTACATACATCCTCCCGCCCCTCTGTTACAAAAAAAATATATTTCAAGTGATTCTGATTAAAAATTATGCATTACTTGTAATGTTAATGTCGTATTATTATGAAAAAAAAGAAGAGATAAAGCCTTTTTTGGTTGTTTTGTTTTTAAAACTAAAAACAAGAATGTTTTTAATAAGGGGTTAATTATATCTTATATCGGAATCATTCTGAGAGGAGACCCGTGCCCTGAAGTAAGGACAGTAAAGGAGTTGATGATTGAATTTTTATTATCTATTTTTAAAATAACTCGATGAATCCCCATTCTTCGAGTTATTTTAAAAATAGATATATAGAGAAAGATAAGACAAAGCTATAACAGATGTCAGCACCTCCGACTGTTCCTACGACAGCCAATCAAAACGTGTTATTTTGACATTAGCAATTATGTCATTATCAATTATTGAAATGAAACTACTTTTTACGGATTTTATCGCGGTATATTGATATTATTTAGTTCCCGACGTTTCGGATCCTTTACAGCATACATGGTCACGGGCAGACTGAGGAGTTGGACGTCTTGATGTTAAAATTACTAACAGCTACCCTACATTATATACGCGATAAAATCCGTGAAAAGTAGTTTCATTTCAATGTCTAATATTCGCGTAAGTGTCAGAAATCAGTATATTATCAATGATGTCAAAGAGCGTTCAGCCAATAAGATTACATTGGTCAAGTTGGAGGTGGCGCCATTAGTTCCTCAGTTTCCTACTCTATTTAGAACATTTGTATGTAAGAATATAGTTGTGATTTCATTTACTATAGATGATATTGTTAGGTTATTTTCATGCTATGTACCTATATTGTTAGATTGGTTTATTGATAACGGTTCTATTAAAAGACTGAAATCTTATTTTTTTTTTTATTGCATTAAGTATATGTCTCAATGGTGTTAGCTGAAATCTTATAGATTAAGGTCAGTTCAGTCATCATTCATAGTTTTGTTACAGTTTTTACTAAATTACAATTTGCTGAAAAGGTAACGGAAAATATTATAATCTTACTCCGACTAGGCCACCGTGGTGGACTATAACATTTTGAGAGTCCACCTTTTCCAGATGGACTACACTTGTACCGTGGGAGAGCCATGCATCGGCAGGCCAGGTATCCATGGGTAGCGGTAATCGCTTACCATCAGGTGATCCGTCTGCTCGTTTGCCCCCCCCCACTCTATCCCATAAAAATGTGTCGATATTGATTAAACACGTTAATTATAAAGAAAACGCGTTAACAGATACTTCTTTTGCACATTATTTTTGGTAATATTTTAACACACACGTTGTGTTTGAAGCACTGAAGGCAGGTTTACATGTGTGATGCGTTTCTGTCATCTATTTATCTTTAAACAATGGCTGTAGTGTTATGGAAAAGAAGTGTCACTGAAATCAAAGTCAAACCAATAATGTAATGTTTTTTATTGTTTTAATTTCTAATCAATCCCTAAACTTATCGTTAGGCGCAGGACCCTCTTTACAAATGGACAATATTTGGTTAATTTGCACCGAAACCCTCTTTTTCAAATTTTAATATTAGTGAAACTAAATAATTAGATAAATTAATTAGGTAGATATATAAAAAAGTATTTAATAATTTAATTATATATCAAATTTAATCCATTTATATTTGTATGTAATTTTGGTTGTGAATACAATTCTCAATTGTACATACAACCTACTATTAAAACATTAAGAGTCCGGCTCGAATTTTCAGTACCTACAAGCGTAAAGATTAACGGTATCTCCGAATAATAACACAATTTCATAAAAACATTATTGGATTACGATTTTTAATGGTATTACGTTTTTGTGGGCAATTCAAGCTCAGCCGAACCCTTAAGAATCTTTGCTAATTGGTACTTCTAAACATAAAGCATTGCAGACATGTGACAAGTGTAGACAAAACTTTATTATTAATCAATTAATTACAGTGAAATTAACTATTTACTAACACCAACCCGAATAGCCGACTCCAAGTAGTAACGATACATAATCGTTTACTACTCGAAGATCCAATTTATAAAAACAATTCGTAAAAAGGGTCCCTATGAAGCTATTTTAAAAATCGAAATCACACGATGTGAAAGTAAGTAGGTATTGCAAGCACCAAAAAATAAAATTGTTTAGTACAAAGTTAAAAAATATGGCCAATACGTTTTAGTTTTTTTTAATCTTTAAAAGATTAATCATGTTTGAGATATTATTGTGTAATCAATATAAAATATACAGAAAGAATAATATTATGCTTTTACAACAACGTCACAACGCACAGTGGGCAAAGAGATCTTACGGTTGTGATTTCCAGCACTATGGTCTATGTTATATTCACAATTAATGAACCGAGTTTATCTATGGAACAGTTATCATAAGACTAGTGAACTTAATGCGTATGCATTACAACTTCAGTTAAGCGCACATTATTTGAATAGAGGCTACAATTTACTATAGCCGTTATTAATAAAAATGTCGATCACGCATAACGACAAAATCAAGTATTGTGTAGGCTTCTACTAAGGAAGATCATATTTTTTACGTAATAATTAAATCAAACGAGATCAACGCTGGTTAAACCGTGGACATACCTTTTTTTCATTAGATATATCACATAAACTTTATGTGCGTGCCTTCAAAACATCAAAAATAGGTATTCATTATCTCAAGTCAATTGTCGTTTTTCTATTGTAAAAGAAAAACACACATGGTGTGTTTTTTGTTTTATTATTTAAAAGCGACACATAGCCAAAATAGGAATTCAGTGAGTAAGCATAAAAAAGAAATACCTAGCTAAGTATGAGATTCTTATCAATTTTATTTGTAATAATAATGTGCGCTTACCTTTACACTGGTATTAAAACATTAAAATCTAAACTAAATTAATTACGTACATAATAATACGTTATTATAGTTAAATCACTTTATTTTAAATCTAAATTCGATGTTATGTTTCTATGGGATGGTTTAGTGATAACTTTATTAGTTTTCTTTTTATATAATTTCGTTTATTTGGCAATTTAAATTAATTTACTTGTTTTTTTTTGAATGGACGGTTTCAAAATAGTTCCACAAACTACCGCTTGAATAGCGCTAGTGGAGCAAGGAGGCTTTATATATTTTTTTGTAAATATTTTATATCATTATTTCAGTCCAATGTCTGTACTTACGTTTACTTTAAATGTCCGTATCAGTTATATACTTATTATTTACGTCTAAGTTTCACCGCAAGTGTCAGAAACAATACAGTTTATAATTTTGATAATTCCATTTGTGTAAGTAAGTATTTTTTCATTGCCATTTAATTTCTTAGATTAATTATTTGAACAAAGCTAGCAAACTAATGAGGATAATTAGACTACTAGTTAGAATACTGGCTCTGCTTTCTACATAGGTATCTTGTTCGAAGACAAGCATGTTGTTTCCTGTCTGCTCTGCGACTGAGGCGGGCGTTCCATCCATGTCTCCTAGACGCTGGTTCGCGACCTTCAGGTTTCTGAATAGAGCTAGTACGTCTTCTGCAAAAAAAGAGAATATTATTTAAATGAGAATTACGAATTTTGAAAGCAGGAATACCTATTGAATATTCGATCATCGATTCGAGATGAGAGGCGGGTCACCAGTATGATATAAACGCTGACAACAGAAGAATAAAGGAGGAAGCTTCTTACCGTAGGAGAGCCATGCTTCAGCACGATTGGGCCGGCTCGACCGGAGTGATACCACGGCCTTACAGAAAACCAGCGGGAAACAACGCTTACGTTGTGTTTCGCCGAGTGAGTGAGGATACCGGAAGCTCAAACCGTTTTAAAAGGCCGGCAACGCACTTCTCTGGTGTTGCGGGTGTCCATGGGCGGCGGTAATTACTTACCATCAGGCGATCCGTCTGCTCCTTTGCCCCCCTATGCCATAATAAATAAGGAAAGAAAGATAGGACACTAACCTGCCCCTTTCTGTCCCTCTGCGTAATCAACTTTGATGAAGGTGGTGAGGGACACCTCATAGACTTTGTTGGAATCGCTGCTTGAGTCAATGGAGCGCCGCTTCCTGCCGTAAGCTATTTGACCGTTACTGCATTGTACCTGCGAAGATAATCGCAAATATAAAGTGATATATATTTATATAGGTAGTTAATTACGTCTTCCTGAACCCCTGAAGCACATCTTCATACAAATTTATTAGATTTGAATAATTATAAAGTTGTAAAAAAGCTGTGTTTGTTACGAGTTGGAGTTAATTTAGTTATCACTGTAATTTAGTTGTCACTCTATCACTGTTCGAATGTATGTGCTCCAACTTAAAAACTGGTATACTTTTTATCTCAAATAATTAAACGGAACCTGAGATACAGCTTGACCTCTCTAATGTATAGAGACCCATACAACGAAGAGATCATCACGGTTGGTTTTTGAGATTCAAGTGAGCGAAGCCGCGGGCAGAAGCTATTCAATAATATAATCATTTTCTAATTTTTTCAAGCTCATGTGACGCCAAAATATGGTGAACTATAAACTTTGATAATATCTAATTAATATACCCATGTTTGCAAAGAACTAAATGATTTGAATAAAACACAAGTCAGCAATCAATCACAGCATCTCGCATTACCGAGATCTCGGTATTCAAGGATTGGCGGCCTGGGGCCTAGTAGTAGGAGACCTAGTAAAGAATAAAAACAAGAGTCTCTCTAACAACTCACCCCTTGGCATTTATCGAGGCAGACGGTGACTGTTCCCTTGAACTGAACGTACGAGGTGTCAGGGAACTTGAAGGCCTTGAACTTAGCAGTCAGGGTGTCTCCATCCGATGTCACGAAGTTATCAAACAGGTAGGTGTCCACCGAGCAGCTGGAAATTTAAGTATACTTATAATTTTTCACGTGGGAGAGCCATGCTTCGGCACGAATGGGCCGGCTCGACCGGAATGAAACCACGGCCTCACAAAAAACCGGCGTGAAACAACGCTTACGTTGTGTTTCGCCGAGTGAGTGAGGTTGCCGGAGGCGCAACCCCTTTTAAAAGGCGGGCAGCGCACTTGTGACTCCTCTGGTGTTGCGGGTGTCGATTGGCGGCGGTTGAGTTGAGCGGTCAAAAATGAGTATGTACTTTGCATAATAATCAATTGAGCGACCACTATAAATCGAATATCTAAATATTGGAACGTTCATATAATATTGAACAGAACATTCAATATACATATAGAGTGTTCAAAAAATGGAATGGTTTTTCGTGCAACTAGAATCATAACGTTTCATAAATGCTTATTTGAGATAAAAACATTTGAATTTGATCGATTTAAATCGTACTTATATTATAAATGCGAAAGTTTGTGAGGATGGATGGATGGATGTTACTCTTTCACGCCAGAACGGCTGAACAGATCTGGGTAAAATGTGGCACAGAGATAGATTTTAGTCTGGAATAATACATGGGCTACTTTTTATCTGAAGTCCACGCAGACGAAGTCGCTAGTAATATATAATATTTTGTTAAATTTACTTTTTAGTGAATGATGAAGTGACGGCTGACAGGAATTAATGGAAGAGAAGGAGATGCTGTGCCGACCACAAATAAATTGGGAGAAGGGCAAGAGGAAGAATAACTCCTCACCCGTTCAATATGATAGTCTCTTGCTGTTTCCCCGTGTCTGTGACATGCATGTAATTCACTAGTAGTCCGTAGATCGGTGCTGAATTCTCATTGAGGAAGATCTCCATCGTCAGAGGAGTGCCAGGAGTCACCGAGATCTCACCAGACACCCTGCGAAAGATTAAGAAGAAATATTTTATAAGGGTTAAAGCAGAACTGCCTCATTAGCCAAGTGGTCCTGAGCGCGGCTGCTATGCTACAGTCTATCCCAGTTAACTTGTCTTTTTTGGTAAACAAATATGGCGTCCTAGTAACCAGAGATAATTGATAGTGGTTAGATAATGTTGGGAAATCATGAATGAATGACTGAACTAAATACTCTTAGCCAAGACTGAATGATTCTCACCTTGACGAGTACTGATTTGTTTTTTAATTTTAAATATGAAGTGAATGTGAAGAAATAAAACGACAACTGCAAAACATTAATTTATTAGTAGTTCCTCTAAAATACACGACTTGTCAGAATCTGATGGCTCTGAAGAGTCATCAGATTCCGACACACATGTATTATGAACCTCTGGTTCGGTGCATCTGATGCAGTATCATTGAACCCGATAGAGTAAACCCACCCCCACCAGGTGCCCGACAAGGCAGTCCACAAGGACTTTCAATTAGCTTGCCCACATTGACGAGCAGCACTAGGATCGGAATGCCTACGGAGAATCTGCAGGGCGTCCCGGCTTTGCAAAGAGGATCTGCTTCCCCGTTTTCCATCGGAGTGGAATTGGCCCCTCGTGCGCTAAGGAACTACCTCAATCGAGGCCCGAGAGCCGCCAAGGCCGGGACCCACTCTTTGCCATGCAAGCCGTCGGGTCCTGGAGCAGTACTTCTGGCCTTGAGACTTCAACCACCACTCATTTCTACGCCGTTCACCTCGGGAACAACGTCGTCACTGTGTTCCGCATCGGAATGTCTGCCCCTTCTAGACAAAATTCCTAGCTACAACTATTATTGTTCTTAATTCTAATTCTTGTTAATTCCATCTGTAATATTTAATATTTTAATGTCAGCACAGGGTTCATGATTAAAAACGTAGTATGCTAAATAGCAAAAAAATGCTATGGATAATATTGTATACAATATTATTTTTGTGAAGATAAGGACTTTTTGGATTTTTTGCTCATTCACATAAATCAAAATCATTCATTATTTTGTCACATCCCCTAAAATTCGTAGATAATCTAGAGTTTTGAAATGTCAAATTGTCATGATTATTTTATTCTGTGAAAATGTAATTACATAAAATTTCGTTTTTATTAAAAATAATAGACTTTTATAGTGATTTCGAAGCAGTTTTTGGTGTAATTTAAAGTGTATGTGTATCATGTAAGTGTTAATAAAATCGTTTCCTACATCAAGTGCGTGATTAAAGAAAAACTTGTGATTTTCGCATCGGGAAGGGTTTGTTTACCAAAAAAGACAAGTCCAAAAAAACGGACTGTAGGTGGTTTGTGTCCGGTTAATGGCAATAGGCTCGCCCCCTATTACATGGGACCTAAACATACCGGCGAACTGTGGGTGTACATTAGTACGCCTCTGCCTAACCCTTCGGGGAATACAGGCGTGATGGTATGTTATGTTATGTTAAAGCAGAAAACATTTTCATATAAGAATTTTGATCACGATTTGATTTGTTTCGGAGTTTGGAGCTCGGAGTTTGGGATCTGTGCCCGGTTAATGGCAATAGACTAGCTCCCTATTTATCACATGGTGACCTCAATATACCTGCGAAGTGTACATTAGTACACCTCTGACTTACCCTTCGGGGAATACAGTCGTCATGAGAGTTTCATAATTAAAAATCAATGACTGTGTTCGATCTGGAATCGTTCATCATTTCAAAAGTACGTAATTATGATAGTTTATGTTATAAGTGGTTTTCTTTATTGAATTTTGAGTATTTTACATGACCTGTCGCAAATGTCTTGCTGATCTGGTATCGTCGTGCGACAGGTTGTTGAGCTCCCTAAATAATGGTTGAGCTACACGATGCCTCAGGTATGCGTAGGTCAACTCAAAGCTGCTATGGCTCTTTCTTCAAAAGGCCTGTCCAGATATTGCCCTACATCGTAACACTCGCATAATATCTAATAATATTATTATTAAAATACTATTACTATCTGGACTTTAAAAGAGACCATGATACTCTGAGTTTGTTTTGGTGTTTCAACTCGGAGGTCGTCAGATAGGAAATGCCGGCGCCATCTAGATAAATAATAAAAAAATGAAAAACATTGACTTGTAATTAGTGTCTTTAAAAGATCTATTTATAGAAATAAATATCATTGATCATTTGATTATGAAAAGATTAGTACCTACCTATAACCATTTTTTTTGTAAATATAATATATATATATATATATTTAGATATATATACCTACTTACCATTAATAATAATATTAGAGAAACTTAGTGAAATTCCTTACTGTTTTCCGTTTTGCTTGACAATAGCTCCAAGTACAGGTTCGGGCGCCTTGCCTTCCTCGTAACGCGTAATATTGAGTACACTGTAACAAATTAAAATTATATAGGTAATAAAATTTAAACAACATGCTGTACCTGACAACTCGTTGCTCTTTCTAAGAAATTATAGTGCGGGGTCCCGAAACTTTTTTATTTTGTTGACCACTTGGCATGTTTTTCAGTTTTGGCTAGATCCTTTTTTTTGCAAATTCATCAACTTCAAATATCCATTCATCATTCATCATCCATCATTCATTATTCACCATTGAGCATTGATCATTCATCATTTAACATATATCATTCACTATTCATAATTCATCACACATCATTCACCTTTCATGATTCATCATCCGTTACTCACCATTCATCATCCATCATTAGTTTTTTTTTTTCGTTCACCAATCATCATCCACCATACATAATTCATGCATCATTCGTCATATATCATTAATCATCCATCATTCACCATTCAACAATCATCGTTCATAATCCAACATTCATCATTCACCGTTCATCATCCACCATACATAGTTCCTCATTCACCATTCATCCATTCATCATTCACCATTATCAGTGTACCATTCTATTTCTGTAGTAAAATACTCACTCGGGCTCATTGAAGTCGAGTGGGAAGGGGTGTATATCTCTCCTGGCGAGGGAACGCAGCTGTCCGGGCAGCACGCACCGCGCCGTCAGGGTCTCCACGCCGCCCGAAAAGTTCTCTATCACAATAGTGTGGTAGAACGTGCGCTTGCCCTGGAAATGACGGTTTTTGTTGATGAGAAAATTATCTTTCTTCACTGTATACCATTCAGGAAAGGGAAATACCTATTCATGATTATAAACTACTATAACTATGAGATTAACCCTAAAATATCGAAACAAATATATTCTGTGTATAGGTAAAAATACATAACATACCATCACGCCTGTATTCCCCGAAGGGTTAGGCAGAGGTTTACTAAGGTACACCCACAGTTCGCCGGTATGTTTAGGTCCCATGTAATAGGGGCCTATTGCCATTAACCGGGCACAAATTCCAAACACCGAGCTGCTACTAGGAATTTCATAGAAAAACCCGATATCTCTTTGCTCGACCTGGGAATCGAACCCAGGACCTCTAGCGTAGCAGTCGCACTTGGGACCACTAGACTAACGAGGCAGTACAATATAAACTTATTTTATTTCAAAATTTTGAAGGACGAGTAGAATCTGACGTTCCTCGAAAATGTTATCATTAATTTATCCACATTTTATTATAAAGTTGTCACAAATGTAAATGTGAGTATTGTGTAGGTAGGCTAGTTTAAACACATACAATTTATAGTAACGTTTTTCTGATGGTCTTGAATACTTAGATGGCCTACGCAAATATCTTGCTGATTTGGCATCGTCGTGCGACGGGTCGTTGAGCTCCCTAAATAATGTTGGAGCTATACGATGACTGATGTATGCGTGCCGTCAGTTCGGACAGGTCGACATCAGGACATTGTGCAATAATATTTATAATTTGTTTGTACGCGAGGGATAAATGCTCGAGAAAATTTCAAATTACCTATTTATTTAATTATAATTAAGCTCTTCTAAAGATAGATCTCAGTAGACTCACAGTACTACTCTGCAGCACTCTTGTGACTCCACACCTACTGTGGTCCTGCAGGTCTAACAGGAACATGGCCTTGTTGCCATCCATCTCAGGCAAACACGGCTTGTATTCTGAAATACATAAAATCGAATTATAAAGAATCATCATCATCATTGTCATCATCATCATCATCATCGTCATCATAAATATAGTCATCATCATCATAAATAGTCATCATCATCATCGTCAACATCGTCATCATCATAGTCATCATCATCATCACCATAAACATAGTCATCATCATAATCATCAACATAGTCATCATCATCTACATAATCATCACAACATAGTCATCATCATCGTCATCATCATTATAGTCCTGATCACCAACATGTCATAAATTGATTATGACTGAGCTTTTTTACAATTTAATAATAGTAGAGATCCTAATGTGAGTAATATACATATATAGCAGTTGATAGCCTAGTGATATGAGTCTCGAGTTCAAATCTAAGGCACGGACCTCTGACGTTTCGAAGATATGTGCGTATTAAAAGCTCTCATCGTGAGAGGACGTGCCCAGCAGTGGCACATTAATGGGTTAAATAAGAATATTCATAATTCAAACCAGACAATTGCCACACTGAACGCTAGAACAATAGTTTACCAGGAAATTTCGCATAGTGATTAGCTAGTGTTTCTCGTATGCATAGAAACGACTGGTATATCCTGGCCTGTCATGGCGGCGGTAGTCGCTAAAGCAATGTCAAATTGAAGTAGTTACAATATATTAGTTCTAACTTTGACCGAGTGTCAAGTTATACTGGATAGTGTGCAGTGAAAGTGCTTTGTTCGCATAGTACTTAACTATGAGAAGACGCGATGTATATTTGTATTTATTATAATAGAGACTGTGTGAACGAAAAATTAAAACCAGTTTAAAAAATATGTTTTTTGAACAAATCATTTTTTTTAAAACGTTGCCTTCTCTAGGACTTTCTCCTGCATCGCATAGGTGCTTTTACAAACACAAATTCTTACATATACAGACGCCCAAACCCGGAACAACTACCAGTCATACAAAAAAAATATATATATAAATATTTGCTCCGTGTGGGGATCGAACTCACAACACGTGGCGCAGAAGCGGGTCGCTCTGCCAATATGCCAAACGCGCCGTCAATAACTGACTGACTAACAGACAAAGAGAGGGACAAATAATAACATACCACCTTTAATCCTCGAAGCGTTTTAGGAAGGGCTTGTACAATTTTAGGTCCAATATGATATGGAGCAATCCTGCTTCCGTTTAGCGGGCCAAATCCAAACTCCAAGACAATACTGAGATTCGATTTATATAAAAAACAATTGCCACATGTATGAATTCCCCTCGACCCTTGCTCGAGCCGGCTTAAAATTCGTCTCTAAACCCAGACCCAGCCGTCCCTAGCTGTCCCTCCCCCAGCAACGTCCTAACCAAAGGTCCAAGTCCCATTAGGGGACGCCCTTAGCTGCTATTGCTAATTTACAAGTTTGGCATTCGGTGCCACCCCACCAAGTTCGGTTACTCTGTAAAGATTCTATGAATCTACATCTTACGTTCATTCATAAAAAAAGATGTATGAATCTCTATTATTATAAAATTGTCAAAAAAATGTGTATGTAGGTACATTGAAGATGTTTAAAAAAAACAAAGGGGTTAGTATAAACGTCTCCGAATCCAAAATTGAGATGTTTTAAATTCATGTCTGTTTGTAGTAACAAACAGGAGGTTGGAGTAAAAACTACTGAATATATTTTAATTTTGTTATCACAGTTAGAAAGTTTGCTCCAACTTAAAATTACTCTTAACTTATTTATTATTATTTATAACACTTTCCTAGACATGGGAATCGAACCCAGGACAGCGCTCAGTAGCTGCTAGTGATGAGCCAAGTCATATAAATTACCTTCCAACTTTTGAATTCATAATCCCAGCTAAAATAAAGACGTATGTAACTAAAGTCTAGGCAGACTGACAATTCAATAGAGGTCTGAAGACAGGGGATATTTCAACTAGTCTGAATTTTGATGGCGTTTCGACCTGTGGGAACGTCTAGATTGAAATCTTACGATCCTACTTTGATAAATGGGAGAATTGGATGGGAATCTATTTTTTTTTATGAGATAGGGGGGCAAACGAGCAAACGGATCACCTGATGGTAAGCGATAACCGCCGACCATGGACACCCGCAACACCAGAGGAGTCGCAAGTGCGTTGCCCGCCTTTTAAAAGGGTTTGGGCCTCCGGTAACCTCCTTCACTCGGCGAAACACAACGCAAGCGTTGTTTCACGCCGTTTTCTGTGAAGCCGTGGTATCACTCCGGTCGAGCCGGCCTATTCGTGCCGAAGCATGGCTCTCCCACGTAAAAAATAATCATCATCATCATCATCATCATATCAGCCTATTGCCGTCCACTGCTGAACGTAGGCCTCCCCCAAAGAGCGCCAACCATCCCGGTCTTGGGCAGCTCGCAGAATCTCTGCAGGAGCTGGAGGTGATGCTGAACAGCCTTGGCGATTCTTCAAGGCGGGTGGGTCTCGGGATGAACTTGGATAAAACCAAAGTCATGTACAATGACCATGTCACCCCGAGTCCTGTATACGTAAATGGCGCTGCCCTCGAGGTTGTGCAAGAATACATATATCTTGGCCAAATTATACAACTGGGGCGGCACCACTTCGAGAAGGAGGCGACCAGAAGAATTCGCTTGGGTTGGGCGGCATTCGGGAAGCTGCGTGACATCTTTGAATCGTCGATCCCACAGTCCCTAAAGACCAGGGTCTATAATCAGTGCGTCCTACCCGTAATGACTTACGGAGCCGAAACGTGGACACTCACCAGGGGACTGGTCCACAAATTTAGGGTTACTCAGCGTGCAATGGAGAGAGCAATGCTTGGAGTTTCTTTGGTGGATAGAATTCGCAACGAAGTCATTCGCCAAAGCACGAAGAATTAGCACGCTGAAGTGGAAGTGGGCCGGTCATGTGTGCAGACGGACAGACTATCGATGGAGCAGACAAGTGTTAGAGTGGAGACCGCGTTTGGGCAAGCGTAGTGTGGGACGCCCTGCGACACGATGGACCGACGATTTAAAGAAGGTGGCTGGCAGCGGATGGATGCGAGCTGCCCAAAAAATAATACTCCCATGTAATTGTTTTATATGTCCAATTTACGCGCCTTGAAGTCAGGCTTTTCGAAATCTTTTTGTTTTTATGGGAGAAAACGAGCTGACGGATCGCCTAATGGTAAGCGATTACCACCGCCCATGGACACCTGCAACACCAGAGGTCGCACATTACTGGTATTCTTGTTAACCCCTCGTGCTAAGCTAGATTGCTTGTGTTACGAGTGGGTTCACGTCGGTAGTGCATTGGGTGGGGTTCGACCCGGCAACCACATGATCGCAAGTCCGACGCCCTAGCCATTAGGCTACCGCCGCTTATAAATCTGTTGCCATTCCTTTTAAAAAGCTTTAAAAGGAATTGGGTCTCCGGTATCCTCACCCACTCGGCGAAACACAACATAAATTTTATCACTCCGGTCGAGTCGTTCTATTCGTGCCGAAAAATACAAAATACTAAAAGATTGTCGACCTCTGTGGTTTAGTGGTTCGAGTACCGGACTGCTGACCATGAGGTCGTGGGTTCGGTTCCCACAGGACACAAAAATTGATGTGATGAATATAAGTGTTTGTGTTCGTCTGGGTGTTTCTTATGTATTATAAGTATATATTTACAAAAAAAGTATATAAGTATTATATCCATTGTCTAGTACCCATAGTACAAGCTCTGCTTAGTTTGGGACTAGATGGTGCTGTGTAAAATGTCGCAGAATATTTATTTATTTATTGTTACCTTTGAGCTGTCCCAAGTAAGTGAGTCGCCTATCTCCATCCATAGGAACGATAACTTTCATCACCTCTGGAGTGCATTCTACCGTTGATTCGGACCCTGAAATAAAAGAAACGAAACATTAGTAAGAATCATACCATCACGCCTGTATTCCCCGAAGGGTTAGGCAGAGGCGTACTAATGTACACCCACAGTTCGCCGGTATGTTTAGGTCCCATGTAATAGGGGGCGAGCCTATTGCCATTAACCGGGCACAAATTCCAAACTCCGAGCTGCTACTAAGAATTTCATAGAAAAACCCAATAACACTGCCCGACCTGGGAATCGAACCCAGGACCTCTAGCGTAGCAGTCGCGCTCTGGACCACTTGGCTAATAAGGCAGTTCTCTAGGAAGGAAGGAATCATCAATGCCATGTAAAAGGACACTATATAAACATACAATTTAACAGATACAAATAACATCCAGACGAGAATAAAAAACCGGTGAAGTGCGAGTCGGACTCGCGCATAAAGTGTTCCGTACCATAAATCGCTAATAAATATCCCTTAAATAAATATTTAAGGGGTATATACATAATTTGTGAAAATTTCAATTGTCTAGCTATCGCGGTGCTTGAGATACAGCCTGGTGACAGACAGACGGACGGATAGACAGCGAAGTCTTAGTAATAGGGTCCAGTTTTTACCCTTTGGGTACGGAACCCTAAAAACAAACAAACATTCTGTAAACCACATTAGTATTTGCTTGTGGTGGGAATCTATCCTGCGATAGGCGGCGCAACGGTAGTGTAGAGATAACCCTTCTCAGTTTTATAATTTACTAGCTACTGCCCGCGGTTTCACCCGCGCTGCACCGTTCCTAAGAGTCGTAGGGTTATGTTAAATAGCTGAAAACCTTCCTCTTGAATCACTCTATCCATTAAAAAAACCACATCAAAATCCGTTGCGTAGTTTTAAAGATCTAAGCATACCGTCCCAGACCGGACAGGTCAACTCAAGACTGCTATGGCTCTTTATTCAAAACCTGTTCAGATATGGCCCTACTTCGTAACACATTATCTTATAATACTACTACTACTGTCTGGACTTTAAAAGAGACCATGATTCTCTGAGTTTGTTTCGGATTTTCTTCTCAGAGGTCGTCAGATAGGAAAAGCCGGCGCCATCTAGTAAAAAAAAAGTAAAACATTGACTTGTAAAAGTGTCTTTAGTAGATCTATGTACCTATTTTCATATTAATTTAATTTTATTTATTATAAAACAAGTTCATTATGTTTAGATAGATAATATATACATTTTTAAGTAAAAAATTGTACGGATTAGTGTTACCTACCTATGGTATTTTTTGTTATATAATATCACATAGTTATTTAATTTTAATTTTTCTAAACTGGTTTACCATCCGTTCGTCATTATAGGTCTGGTTGAAAACCAGCGCCAGGCACTCCGTCTGGCTTATGCTGAACCAGCGCCGTTTCAGCGCAATTTATATTAGAGTTTAAGTAATTATAGATAGTATTTAAGGTAAAATTGTGCTGAATAAACCATTTTTCTTTCTTTCTTTCTATCTATTTACAGAAATAAATATCATTTATCATTAATCATCATACATAGGGACAGACAGACAGCGGGAAGCGACTTTGTTTTATACTATGTAGTGAAGTATATGTAGATACAACGAACTCAGTTCACTAATGTAGAATCAATATACAGAAACCCGAAAATGATAGCATTTCGAACTGGTCCCACACAAGTGACCAAACAGGTTATAAGATTCAAATGACCTCTGGTTACATCATACCAGACACATTTAAATATTACGAGTCTTCACACAAAACCAAGGTTTGGTCATTGTTCGTTCGTTCGTGCCGCGGTCAGTGTGTGGATGGGTCACCATTCTTAACACATCCAGGCCCCTATCAGCCTAGGTAAGCATATCGCGTCCGCTCTCGTCGGCGCGTCTCTGATAAATAATTCTTATAACCTAATAAACAAAGCCGTGGGTCCCAGTTGTCATACGAACATCTTGATCTCTGTGGTTTAGTGGTTCGAGTACCGAACTACTGAACACGAGGTCGTGGGTTCGATTCCCACAGGACACAAATATTTATGTGATGAATATAAGTGTTTGTGTTCGTCTGGGTGTTTCTTATGTATTGTAAGTAGGTATGTATTTACAAAAAAAAGTATATAAGTGTTATATCCATTGTCTAGTACCCATAGTACAAGCTCTGCTTTGTTTGGGACTAGATGGTGCTGTGTAAAATGTCAAAGAATGAATATTTATAATAATTATTAATAATTTATAATATAAATATGGTTCACCAACAGTTGTTACAGATAAATATAGATATGAACGTATAAATATTTGGGTCTTAAGTCTAACTGCACTACCAATTATAGGTAAACACCACATGCAACATTTTCTCTGTATCAACATCTGTATAATTGTAAACACTTTTGTATATGGACTTAAATTCTAGATTATTTTAGTGAAGGATATTTTTTTCCTTCACTAAAATAACTTAATGATAATGAATGAATCTTAGCCTTAAAAAACCAAAAGGATGACTAATTAAATTATTAAATTAAAAATAAGAAGATATGGTGGGAGGCCTTTGCCCAGCAGTGAGACAGTACGGGCTAGTAATAATAATAGATATTAATTATTACTTTCATTACAATATCTAGGTTTAGGTTTCTATTTAATTATAGGTTTCTTTTTTTTTGTTTATGCTATAGGGGGGCAAACGAGCATACGGATCACCTGATGGTAAGCGATAACCGCCGCCCATGGACACCCGCAACACCAGTGCACCCCAACCCCACCACCAATGGCTCTCCCACGTTAAAAACCCTACTACTACCTTCCAACCTAGGTGGTAAAAGGTATTGCTGGTACTGTAAATATTGCTATTTTTTAATAGACCTACCACTCACAAATTCCTGGTTAGTCTACATGTACAGGCATATGATGGTAATAATGACACTCATAAATCTCTGTCTACCCGCAAACCGTGAAACTAATAACATTGCGTTTAAAGTAAGGGCGTACGCTTCTGTATAGATACGTTAAGGCTCGTTCACACGCGAGCGCCGCCGCCCGGAACGAGCGACGAACCGACTCGCATCGCGATGGACGGCCGACCGTGTGGTGACACCATTATGTCAAGAAATTGTGGGATAGTTCTACACATTAATGACAGGAGGAATATCAACTGACATTTGAATCTTAATAACAGGATTTTCGACGTGGGAGAGCCATGCTTCGGCGCGAATGGGCCGGCTCAACCGGAGTGATACCAAGGCCTCACAGAAAACCAGCGTGAAACAACGCTTGCGTTGTGTTTCGCCGAGTGAATGAGGTTACCGGAGGCCCGAACCTATGAAACAAAAATTAGGCAAATTTGTCGAGCTGTTTTCGAGTATTGCGCTTAGCAACACATTTGGCGATTCATTCCATAATAGGTACTTATTCGTAAGAAATATCGTTATATTACAAAGTGACACGTGCCTACTATTACAATGATTGTAAGAAAATATTCTTTAATCGTGTGAGCTTCCAATATCGGTATCCTGGGAGGCGGGCCTATAGAGTTACAAGCTTCTGCCCGCGACTTCGTCTGCATAGCGTGATGATATATAGCCTATAGCCTTCCTCAATAAATGGGCTATCTAAGTCTGAAATAATGTTTCAAATCGGACCAGTAGTTCCTGAGATTAGAGCGTTCAAGCAAACAAACAAACTCTTCAGCTTTATATATTAGTATAATGTAATAGATAGTACACGTCCTATCTAACTCATGGTCACTCTATTTAAGCTTAAAGAATGTACAGTGTACACTGCTAACGAAACAACCGATTCATTGCAAATCAAATAGATTTCATTTAGTTTCCGTGCCCATCTTAGAAGCAAAAAGTATTTTTTGTCCTATTTTTCTTACGATGTGTGGTCACATGCTGTGAATGACTCACCGCGCGTATAATGTCTCATTGTTTAGTGGAATAATGCGGAGTTGTCGACCATGAAGTTTTTGAGTTCGACTCCTAGGTCAGGCAAATATAGGTATTTTACTATTTGTTTCTTTATTACTAAAATAAAATGTAGATTTAATGCTTGTAGTGTTAAGTTATCTACTACTAACACTGTCGTAAATATTTGATATAATTTTAGTGAAAAAAAAACTGGCATATAATTTTTCTTTTACCAAATTTTATATCAATAAACAATGTAATAAAAAAATAAAACTATTTTTAAGATACAAACTTCGGGCGCTCTAATCTCCGAGCTGCTACTGAGAATTCCATAGAAAAACCCAATAACACTGCTCAATCTGGGAATCGAAACCAGGATCTCCAGTGTAGCGGTCACGCTCAAGACCACTACGCTAAAAATACACGTTCATTACATTTTTAAAGAATTCATGCTTGTATGGCATACTAATTCTCACGCTCTATTGGCGTTTCCTAAAATAAATGGTAAAATCCTCAGGAAATTACGAACTCATGGTCACAGTACTTATCTAAAGAATGTACAGACGTAACAAACTTTAATGTTAATGTTTAATTGCATTGAATTGCATTGCTTCCGTGTTTAGCTTTGAATTGTTTTTACTTATAACTTTAAAACTCATTAGCGTCGGCAATGCTCGAGGTCCTGAGTTCGATTCCCAGGTCGTGCCAAGTATTATAAAGCTTAGCGTAGCATAAAATAGAGTGTACTCCCTTTTAAAAGGCCGGCCAGCGGTGCGGCTGTGATCGCTTACCATCAGGCGATACGTATGCTCGTTTGCCTGCTATCACATAAAAAAAAACCCTAGACTAATGAGGCAGGCAACATTTAAGATTAATAAAAATGCTATTTTTATTTTATCCACTGTTTTTTAGAGTAAATTTTCATAATTATATTTTTTTGTATATATGGTAGTTAGACTTTTTCCTCCATCTTTTTTATACTGTGTGTTGGTCAAGGAACATAAGCAAGATTAAATGTACCCTAACGCCGTTATTATGGTCATGTTTCCTCAGCTAATGCAAAAAGTGTGTAAAAAGTGAAATCATAAATACTTAAAACAAAAAGTATTTATGTGAGAGGATATTTTTATGGGATAGGGGGGCAAACGAGCTGACTGATCGCCTGATGGTAAGCGATTACCGCCGCCCATGGTTACCCACAACACCAGAGGAGTCACAAGGGCGTTGCCCGCCTTTTAAAAGGGTTTGGGCCTCCGGTATCCTCACTCACTCGGCGAACACAACGTAAGCGTTGTTTCACGCCGGTTTTCTGTGAGGCTGTGGTACCTATCACTCCGGTCGAGCCAGCAGCATGGCTCTTCCACGATATAAAGTTATTTTAGTGAAGGAGTGCGGGAGCAAAGAAAGAGGCGGAGAAGCAAGAGAGAAACACCACTCTCAGAACGTTATGTGATAAGTTTGAAAATTTTAATAGTTAAAATCAATCACATCAAGTAATTTTATTTACTTATTTATCTACACAAATAGGTTAATTTCGCGAAAAGTTTTTATATCATATAAGTTGGGTAATAAACGTTATAAGTTGAAAGTAAAAGTATTTATTGTGAAATGTTTTTTACTTTTTATATATTCGAGTTATTCTTAATTTGGTACCCATATTTTAAGAGTGCATTAAAAATAACTAGTCCGTCATCTTGGGTATGCCGCCATGTTGGATTTAGAATGACGTCACCCAGTTAACCATGCCTTGTCATCCAAACTGAACGTGTGTACAAAATTTCAACCTAATCGGTTGAAGATATCTGCTTCAAAATTGAGTTGTAAGATTCCACCCGAACAAACATACATTATATACATTGCAAGTTAAATAAAAGCTTGTAATAAAGAAAAATCTTTGACAAAGAGACGGACGATTCCATATAAAAGTGAATCTAGTTACCGGAAACGTGCCAGACTTGATACGGTTCAGGGAACATAAACATTATAGCGCATAGTCGGGCTTTAAGGGTACATAGTCGGTTTCAATGGATGCATAGTTAAGAAAAGAAAAGAAAGAAAAATAATTGATTTGCGTAGAATACAGGTACCAGATATAAAATTGGTGGTTTTGGAACAATACCATATTCTGCCTACATAAAGCATGCAAATTAATTTAACATTTATATTCATTATAATTATTGAGTTAATTATTATTAATATGTATTATTATTATTTATAAAACACTAGACACAATAAAATATAGAACCAAATTTATACAAATCAGAGACAGATGCTTTTACATTAGATTTTTAGTGACAAACATGCTGTAAAAACTCTTGTACAGTATAGAAACATTTATCTATCAACCATTTACGTAAATATTTTTTAAAATATTTGAATGGGAGTTCCCTTAAGGACTTTGGCAATTTATTAAACATGTGATAGACATTTGACTTATTTAACGTTGTCCTACAAAATGGAATTTCTATTTTTGACGGATCTCTCGGTCTGTACTTTGTGTAACTGTCACATTTGAAATTAAAAAAATCACTATGCTTTCTTACAAATATAGATACTTCAAAGATATATATGCAGGCTAAAGTCATCAAATTAAGTTTTTTAAACAGAGGCCTACAAGAATCAAGTGGATCGATCCCACAAACAGCTCTAATACACTTCTTCTGGAGAATGAAAGCCTTCCCTATATCTGTAGAGTTTCCCCATATTATTAATCCGTACCTTAGTTAGACGTTGTGATGAACAATGAACAGTGTTATTTTAGTGAAGGAAAAATTCGACTCGCAGGCAGGATTCGAACCTGCGTCTTCTGGCTAGGTACGCCAGTCGCTATGACCTCTAAGCCACCGCTAGTCCCACCTGCCATGTCGAAATTTGCCTTCACATTCTGAACTTACTTACGTCTTAAAGGTGACGTCAGTAACATCTATTGAAAGGCAAGTTACTTTGCCTCTCAACCGACATGACTTACCTTACGGTTAGTTCTATTTCTATGTCGTACGATGCTACCATACCTATTAACTATCTTTTTGTAATTTTTTTATGCTAAGATTATAAAGTTATTTTAGTGAAGGAAAATTCGACTCGCAGGCAGGATTCGAACCTGAACCTAGGTACGCCAGAAGCTTCTTCTGGCGTACCTAGCCAGAAGACGAAGAGAACGAGGTATTTAAGAACTTTATAATCTTAGCATGAAAAATTCAAAAATATCACAAAAAGATAATGAACAGTGTACTATGAGTAGGTACCTAAACTGTGCAAAGGACAGTACTCGCTTGAAATATGTGTGTCGGACATTATCCACAAGTGGTTTTGCAGTAAGTAGTAAATTTAAAAAAAACTCAGTCTATAGACTTTGATGAGATGTTTACACGGCTGAGCGACCGGCTTCTTGCCCCACACGGAGAAAATATTTGTATGATCTACAGGTAGTTGTTCCGGGTCTGGGCGTTTGTGTATGTGAGAATTTGTGTTTGTAAACGCACCCACGATACAGGAGTAAATCCTAGTGTGGGCAACTTAAAAAAAAATGGTGGTGTTCAATGTGTCTTGACTAATTTTGATATATTTGAAAAATAACCCTTATAAGTGAGTATTATCTAGACATCCCCAACGATCAATGCCCTAAGGATTATACCTTATGAAAGGGGTACTGTATTAGGTACAACAAGCTGTTATAATCTATAGGTAGGTAGGTACTAATATTAGCGGAAGCGGCGGTCGCCTAATGTCTAGGACGTCGGACTTGCGATCATGTGGTTGCCGGTTCGAAACCCACCCATTGCACTACCGACCGTGAACCCACTCGTAACACAAGCATTTAACTTAGCACGAGGGGTTAATAAGAATACTAGTAATGTGCGACCCACAAGTGCTAGTAAGGTCATTTTTTTTTAAAGATGTAAGATTTGTATATATGTAATGAATAAACTGAAAACTACTGGGCCGAGGCTAGACTAGGGTATAGAGTATTTTGAAAAAATTTTGGGTTTTCTCCACCCGTGCGAAGCCGGGGCGGGCTGCTAGTAAATCATTAGAAAGAAATACCATACCATCATACCATCACGCCTGTTTTTCCCGAAGGGTTAGGCAGAGGAGTATTCATATTCATATTTTTATTTGCAATCCATAATGTACTTATTTAAACCCACAGTTCGCCGGTATGTTTAGGTCGCATGTAATAGGGGGCGAGCCTATTGCCATTAACCGGGCACAAATTCCAAACTCCGAGCTGTTACTGGGAATTTTCTTAGAAAAACCCAATAAAACTTTGCTCGACCTGGGAATCGAACCCAGGACCTCAAGCGTAGCAGTCGCGCTCTGGACCCATAGGCTAATGAGGCAGTTTAGAAAGAAATAAAACTGAAATTTCATCATCTGTGAAAAATTTTATCCAAATCATGTAGGTAATATGTATTGCGGTTATTTGAAAAACAATCGAAACCCAGGTGTCGCATCCCTAACACGTAATAAAAAAAAACATTGAGGGTTTTCCGTTATCTATGTTATTAGCCGCCATAGAAATGAATGTCCCAATTTCAAAGGTTCGTGTTTATTTACATGTATGTCTATCTACAGTTACATACATCGACACACGCCTTTTAATCCAGTTTATTTTTTTATGAGATAGGGGGGCAAACGAGCAAACGTATCACCTGATGGTAAGCGATAACCGCCGCCCATGGACACCCGCAACACCAGAGGAGTCGCAACGTCTTTATGTCAACGCCGGCTATCGCTGAAAATCAGCGCCGTGGCTCTGCCTCGTGCATGAGACACTGCATCATGCTGAGCGATGGCCGTTTTTGCGTGGGTGTGACGCATGTTTTCCACAATTTTATTTTATATTATTTTTGTTTTTAACCCAATTTTTCGTGCGTCATGTCGACGTAAATAAAAAGTATTTTCTTTCTTTCTTTCAAGTGCGTTGCCCGCCTTTTAAAGGGTTTGGGCCTCAGTTGGTAAAAATTATGCATATGAATAGGTTGGCAACGCGCGAGTGACATGAAACTTCTGGTGTTGTAAGCGTCTATAGGCTGTGGTAACCGCTTACCATCAGGCGGGCCGTATGCTTGTTTGCTGGTATAAAAAAATACAACATGCAAGAGACTATATAATTAAATGTTCATAAAATTAAAACTACTGGGCCAAACTATGTTTAATTTTTATGGGACCATGCCAAATATTCCGCACCAAACTAACGAAAAAACACGTAAATCAGATCATAAATCTCATCGTAATCGGTGTACAAGCATAAAAAAAAATACCAATCGAATTGAGGACC
This sequence comes from Acronicta leporina, assembly GCA_947256265.1. NCBI lineage: Eukaryota > Metazoa > Arthropoda > Insecta > Lepidoptera > Noctuidae > Acronicta > Acronicta leporina. Next base: position 2,001,957 of record OX366538.1, read on the forward strand.
TCCTCCTTTTCGAAGTTGGTTAAAAATAAATAATAATAATAATATTCTGGGACATTTTTACACAGCACCATCTAGTCCCAAACTAAGCAGAGCTTGTACTATGGGTACTAGACAATGGATATAATACTTATATACTTTTTTTTTGTAAATACATACTTATAATACATAAGAAACACCCAGACGAACACAAACACTTATATTCATCACATACATTTTTGTGTCCCGTGGGAATCGAACCCGAATGAGGTCGTCTCATGGTCAGCAGTCCGGTACTCGAACCACTAAACCACAGAGGTCGTGATCACAAAATGTTATTGTGATTTTACCAGTGCAGCCTTCGAAACGGTTTACTTCAAACACGCACATATAATATTTTGCTCATATTGTACCGCTTAAACAATAACGCTATAACTAAGCTGATCAACTGATCTGCAAGGTTAAGCTGCGCTCGCCGCGGTCAGTGTGTGGATGGGTGACCATTCTTAACACATCGAAACCCCTCCGCGCCTCAGAGAGCATGTAAAGCTGTGCCTCTCGGCTGTCATACGAACATCTTTGACAATTGTTAGTGGTAGTCAGAAGCCCAAAAAAGCCTGACAACCAGTCTATCCTTCGAATATCGGTATTGCCCAGAAATTGTGTTGCGGAGGTCTGATGGCAGTCGCTTCGTGTAAATACTGATATTCAGCCGCATCTGGTTAGACTGGAGGCCGACCCCAATGTAGTTGGGGCTCGGAGGATGATAAATATACAATCGTTAGAGGTAAGCTTATATTGCAAACTAGCTGACCCGGCGAACTTCGTACCGCCTAACAGTCGATTCTGAAACTAACGTCACTCAATTGTTTTGCCTTCCCGGAACCCCTCCACTAACACTTAGGCCCACTTAAACCAAATTCTTAAATGTGTTTAAGTCATATTTAAACACAATTTTTTATAGAAATTTCGTGTTTAAATACAATTTAAACACATTTCAGAAGTTGGTGCAAGTGGGCCTTAAACTTTATGGTATGGTATCAAAGTTCAAATTGACTTTTAAGTATTATTACGAATCTTTTTTGTGGGAATATAGAAAAGTGTTTTTTATAGACTTTTCAGGCATTTTTTATTTTTTTTATCCCCGTGAGAACCATCCTCGTACTTCAAGGAATATTATAAAAAAAGAATTAGCGAAATCGGTTCAGCTGCTCTCGAGATTTGCGCTTAGCAACACATTTGGCGATTCATTTTTATACTATAGAAGATGTATAGTCGAACCGTAGCCGTGTGAACGCACAAGGGCCATTCGGCTTATTTGATCGTTCTTGTAGGCATCGATAAGTATCCGATAGTTTCTATGAGCTCAATGTGTGTTTTTAACCTACAAATAATTGTCCCCAGTCTAGAAGTTAGTTCACGTTAGGTTTCTGTCTATACATAACATACCATCACGCCTGTATTCCCCGAAGGGTTAGGCAGAGGCGTACTTATTGTACACCCACAGTTCGCCGGTATGTTTAGGTCCCATGTAATAGGGGGCGAGCCTATTGCCATTTACCGGGCACAAATTCCAAACTCCGAGCTTCTACTGGGAATTTCATAGAAAAAACCAATAACACTGCTCGACCTGGGAATCGAACCCAAGACCTCTAGCGTAGCAGTCGCACTCAGGACCACTAGGCTAATAAAATTGGAGTTATTGTATGTAATATTAAAAAAACCGCTATAAACTAAGTGCATTTGGAAGTATACACGCTACATTATGAAAACAACTTTAATTTAACTTTTTGACTGTCTGTTTGTTCCAGCTAATCTCTGAAATGGCTGGACCGATTTTGACGGGACTTTCACTGGCAGATAGCTGATGTAACAAGGAGTAACTTAGGCTATTTTTCCCGAAGTCGCGATTTTTTAGCGGTAGTTGTAAATATCCAAGATTCAGGAGGAAACAATACTGAGAGGCAACATTGCTTTTTAAACGACAATGACACATTTATTTAGTTAACAAAATCATTTCGTTGAGGTTTTATCAGATACTAACTGCCTCATTAGCCTAGTGGTCCTGAGCGCGACTACTACGCTAAAGGTCCTGGGTTCGATTCCCCGGTCGAGCAAAGTGTTATTGGGTTTTTCTATGTAATTCCCAGTAGCAGCTCGGAGTTAGGAATTTGTGCCCGGTTTAAGGCAATAGGCTCGCCCCTTATTACATGGAACCTAAACATACCGGCGAACTGTGGGTGTACATTAGTACGCCTCTGCCTTACCTTTCGGGGAATACAGGCGTGATGGTATGTTTATGAAATACCAAATTGACCAAATCCAGCATGTTATCAAACAATCTGCGGGTAGACCGTCAGGTTGTGCAGCCATTCTTGGTTACTGCTTGATCACTAGTGGGTATTGTTTCCGTGTTGTGTGGCCCTAGGTATAAGCGGTAGCGTTTTAACAGTTTATAATAATAATAGTCTATTATTATAAACTATTATTATTATAAACTGTCCGGGAACATACCAGTCACAATCGAGAAATAAGGGCTAACGCGCACTTGTGATTTTTAGTCTACCGATAGCTTAGTCGCTGTAGTAGTCGTGTATAATTTCATGTCGCATTCTAATCGTCAAATGCGCGCACTGCCATATAACTCCATAGTGAATTCCAGAACGATCAAACTATCGCCCGACTAAAAATCACAAGTGCGCGAGCGCTCTAATTGTTATGATTTTTTGTGGGTAAAGATTCTTCTTCTTAGCTCTACTATTTTAAATTTTAAAAAAGCTGTGTCTGTATATTGAAGACTAGCTTCTGCCCGCGACTTCGTCCGCGTAGCGTGATATATAGCCTTCCTCAATAAATGGCCTATCTAACACTGAAAGAATTTTTCAAATCGGACGAGTAGTTCCTGAGATTAGCGCGTTCAAGTAAACAAACAAACAAACTCTTCAGCTTTATATATTAGTAAGGTAAGTAAGTATAAGATATAAGATATAAAAAAAAGAAGTGGGTTAGGGTATATAGACGTCTCTGCATCCAAAAATGTGATTATTAAAATTCTTGTCCGTTTGTTACGGGTTGGTGCAAAAACTACTGAAGAGATTTTAATTTTGTTAAAAACTAGTGAACTTCTTATCTCAATTCATTATACGGATCCTGAGATACAGCTTGCCCTCTCTGGTGTATATACGCCCATACAAAGAAGAGATCATCACTGTTGGTTTTGATTAAATTATTTTTGGATCCTATTTCTAACCCTATTAATATACCTTCTCTAATTTAATTAATATACCTTCAGGTGAGCGAAGCTGCGGGCAAAAGCTAGTGAATTATAATTTTAGTTGTATATTAGTCTAGTTAGTAGTATTGTTCGTAAGCGCGACGCTAGAAATAGGTACTATGTTCGATTCCCAGGTCGAGAAGTGATATTGGGGTTTTCTAACAAATTCCATTTTATTTTGACCATACTGTACCATTTAAACGATTATCAGAGGACAGCTTATATTGCAAATGCATAGTTTGATGTCAAGCCGTGCGAACGCACATATTTGCACGTGTAAAACGACAACCTCTGTGGTTTAGTGGTTCGAGTACCGGACTGCTGACCATGAGGTCGTGGGTTCGATTCCCACAGGACACAAAAATTTATGTGATGAATATAAGTGTTTGTGTTCGTCTGGGTGTTTCTTATGTATTATAAGTATGTATTTACAAAAAAAATGTATATAAGTATTATATCCATTGTCTAGTACCCATAGTACAAGCTCTGCTTAGTTTGGGACTAGATGGTGCTGTGTAAAAATGTCCCAGAATATTTATTTAAAAGGGCCATTCAGCTTATTTGATCGTTCTTGTAAGCATCGGTATCTAAGAGATTATAATTATGAGAAAAAGACACGCTCCTAGCAACTCGGAGTTTGGAAATGTGCCATTTTTGGAGTGCGGTAAAATTCTCGTAGTCTCCTAGGTACTCCTTATACACGTGCCTATCCTTATCGTATAGTTAGACAGCCATGAGATTTGCGAGGCAACCATAATAAGGTTTTCATGGTACTTTCAAATTTTTTTAAAAGCTTACTAGCACTTGTGGGTCGCACATTACTAGTATTAAATGCTTGTGTTACGAGTGGGTTCACGTCGGTAGTGCAATGGGTGGGTTTCGAACCGGCAACCACAAGATCGCAAGTCCGACACCCTAGCCATTAGGCTACCGCCACTTTAGTCAAATTTAGACACTGCCTGTATTCACGTGGCCGTTTTTTTTATGTGATAGCAGGCAAACAAGCATGCGGATCGCCTGATGGTAAGCGATCACCGCCGCCCATCTACACCTGCAGCACCAGAGGAGTCACAAGTGCGCTGCCGTCCTTTTAAAAGGGAGTACGTTTTCACGTGGGAGAGCCATGCTTCGGCACAAATGGGCCGGCTCGACCGGAGTGATACCACGGCCTCATAGAAAACCGTTGTGTTTCGCCGAGTGAGTGAGGTTACCGGAGGCAAGACGGGTAGGGCACTTGTGACTCCTCTGGTGTTGCGGGTGTCCATGGGCAGCAATTATCGCTTACCATCAGGCGATCCGTCTGCTCGTTTGCCCCCCTATCCCATAAAAAATATAAAAAAATACTGCCTCAATACTGTGAGGCCTGCTTCCGCTGACGCTTACGTCTTGTTCCATGTCCACAGTTAACGTTTAACCTGCGCGGCCGCACAGATAAGGCGCGTCCCTGAATTTATGTGAGAGCGAGCCAGCGCAGTAAATCTGAGCTGCGGTTACGATCCAGCCTTATGCGGCCGAATAAATTAACTGTTCTCTTATTGAATTATACCTATTCCTTCAAAAACTACGAAGGAAGCTATAGAGGTCTTTGCTGGAGTCTGAGTTTCCAGTTGGCATAATACGAGCAGAGTTCACACGAAGACGAAAATGTCTCTCAGGCGTAGGGTAGGATCCTAGATTAACGATATCTGAGCTTTCTGATCTACTGACCTTTTCGCCAAAGATACTTCACTAGAAATAAATGTAAGCGAATGAAAGAAAGAAAGAATGAAATTTATTTGGCAACAGTTCGCTCAAGACACACAAAAACAGAGTAGACAGAAAAATAAATCACTATCACTACTCACTACTTATTATAAAACGAAGTCGTTTCCCGCTGTCTGTCCCTATGTATGCTTAGATCTTTTAAACTACGCAACGGATTTTGATGCGGTTTTTTTTAATAGATAGAGTGATTTAAGAGGAAGGTTTTAAGCTATTTAACATCGCGCTATGACTCTTAGGACCGGGGCAGCGCGGGTGAAACCGCGGGCGGGTCGCTAGTTATAAATAAAAATAAAATAATCTACAACAATAGTAAAAATGCACCTACTCACACATTATGGCATATTGCAATTCCTGATAACTTTACCAAAGGAATAATTTTCCTGGCGTTTATTCCCAGTGAAGAAAAAGTAGTGGTAGACGAAATGATACCGTAGGACCCTAGATTAACGGTTTCTCAAGAATAATAACACAATTATGTAAAATATTGTTTGGATTACGATTCAGATCCAGAGCATGTCGTACGAGGATACAGAGAAATTGTTAATTGTGATAAAGTAGGCATTTATTGTGTGTTATTTTTTACTTAAATTTTAGTTTATTATTGTTATACTTAAATTTGGTATATTTATGATTGTGTGATTATTTTAGTCATTAAATGTATTTATATTTCTCGCCTGAAACACAGGATTACCTAGTTCAGGCACATAATGTAAATAATATAGTACCTAAGTAAGATTTTATAACTAATTTAATCATGTAGTACTTATTTAGATTTGAATAAATGATTTGATTTGATTTTGGTATTTTATTTTGTTGGCAATTCAAGCACTACCGGATAACCGGACCCTTAAAATGTTAATGCTGGCAGAATGTTCATATCTGTAATTATTTGAAGGGCTTTTTAGCACGTAGTGTGTGTGCAACCAGAGGTGACTTTTCGTTATAAAGGCTTGTTTTTGTCCCACAATCTCTATAACTATTTTGTCTCACAGAAAACCGGCGTTAAATAACGCTTGCGTTGTGTTTCGCCGAGTGAGTGAGGTTACCGGAGGCCCAAACCCTTTTAAAAGGCGGGCAACGCACTTGCGACTCCTCTGGTGTTGCGGGTGTCCATGGGCGGCGGTTATCGCTTACCATCAGGTGATCCGTCTGCTCGTTTGCTTTCCTATACCATAAAAAAAACTATCAATTTTTTTTATTTCTCCTAAAATTAAGGATGAAGATTTCTGGGCGATGAGGTGACCATTCTGTCACCTCATCCACCAGGGCTATGTGGTCGATGGGTCACCTTATACCTTGCTGATCGAGTGACCAGCACAGTAATTCTTAGCCACGAGCCCCTGAAACCATGTCCAAACATTAAAAATAATTACAATGCACTCGTATTACTTAACCTCAAACAGCTTTACAAACATTCGCTGCGGTTACATCAAAGCCTGCTTACGTCACACACAGACGTTGCTAATAGTTATGCTTGTCACGTACAGATGTCGCTTTTGCACCGGCACCGGATGCGAGCTGCGTGCGCGCATCGCGGACCGCTCCATTATCGGCTACCGACCTATTTTTATGTTCTTTTGAAATTTATTGAGTTTTTATTATGTAGACAGTGTTTTTTTTGCATTCATTTTGAATCGGCTCTAATTATTGTTATAATAAAAGTTAATTATCACGCGCTTAAACGGTGAAGGAAAACATCGTGAGGAAACCTGCACGTCTGAGAGATTTTCTCGACGGAGCGGCGTGTGAAGTCTGCCAACCCACATTAGGCTAGCGTGGTGGACTATAGCCTAATCCTTCTCATTGTGAGAGGAGACCCGTGCCCAGCAGTGGAACATATAATGGGTTGATTATGATGATTATAAGATAACATAACATACCATCACGCCTGTATTCCCCGAAGGGTTAAGCAGAGGTGTACTAAGGTACACCCACAGTTCGTCAGTATGTTTAGGTCCCATGTAATAGGGGGCGAGCTTATTGCCATTAACCGGGTACAAATTCCAAACTCCGAGCTGCTACTGGGAATTTGTTTGACCTGGGAATCGAACTCAGGACCTCTAGCGTAGCAGTCGCGCTCAGGACCACTTGGCTAATGAGCCAGTTAGTATGATGATTATTATAATGTCTAATATTGCTTATGTGACGATAACGGATGATAACGGATGTTTGTAAATGCAAAACCGGCCTCATTTTACTAGTTTTTGTGAGGGCGACTGTTACGCAGGGTTCGATTCCCAGGCCTAGTAGTGTTATCGAGTTTTTTTGTTATATCCTCAGTAGCAGCTCGCAGTTAGGATTACTGTCGTGGTAATAGGTATCCCCGTGTTACCTGGGACCTAAATACCTAATAGATAATTAGTTATAGCGACATTGCTTTTATTTTAATATTCATAGTTAGCCCTCGATGTTGCAATGCTTGGAAAAGGCACTAAGTTTTAAGTACTTACTATAACATAATACTACCCTCATGTACACTTAGTTTGCAATAAATGATTTGATTTGATTTGATTAGATACCGCTGAACTGTGAGTTAACAGTACACCTCTGCCTAACCCTTCGGGGAAGGGGACATATATAAAATCGCATATCCACCCAATACAATCAACTCAAAAAACAATCAAAGAAGAAATCAAGTGAAATATTAAAAAAAAAACTCTTCGGGGAATAAAATAATAGTTGCGAAGTATGAGCGGTGTTACTCGGAATTATTTGGTAACCGTGGGAGAGCCATGCTTCGGCACGAATGGGCCGGATCGACCGGAGTTATACCACGGCCTCACAGAAAACCGGCGTGAAACAACGCTTACGTTGTGTTTCGCCGAGGGATTGAGGATAACGCATGCCCAAACTCTTTTACATGGCGGGCAACGCACTTTTGACTCCTCTGGTGATGCGGGTATCCATGGGCGGCGGTAATCGCTTACCATGAGGCGATCCGTCTGCACGTTTGCCCCCCTTATGCCATAAAAAAATTGAGAAAGAGTGACGAAAAACGTTACAATTGAAAGACGATGTAGTGACACGTATTGTAAGGAATATGCTGGGATGCTTTAGGCATGGAGACTGGAAGCCGACCCTAACTTGGTCGAAAAAAGGGCGAAAATGAGGACGACGACATTGTAGAGAGAGAGATCGTGCGGATCTAACTTAAGTGTGTTAAAAAAAAGTCTAACGTCCCGGACGAGTTATATCTAGGGCATGTAAGCAGTCGCCTTACTTGTCCATATATGGTAAAGTCTGATGCAAACAGGTCTTACACTCGCGTAAGATAATTGCAATATCATTTTTTTATAATTTCTTTTTACTGGCTACATTTGCATGTAAATGAGATATTTGTAACTTTATTTAAAGTACAACATGAAGTATCTAGACGTTGGGTTCTGTCTTCATATTTTTTGGTTACAAAGCCTGTTTTATTTTTTTTACTCCGGACAAAGATCATGGTATTGAAAATCTTTGCTTCGCTACTTATAGTTTCATCACTGATGACACTATCAGTAGCGAAGCAAAGACATTAAAATAATTAAATTATATTGATGACTCATCAGTATTATTTAAATATCTTTACACTACTACTAAAAGAGTCATCAGTATAATTTAATTATCGTTACACTGTAAAAGAGTCATCAGTATTATTTAAATATCTTTGTTCCGCTACGATTAGTGCGGTAATATTTAAATGTCTTTGCTTCGCTACTATTAGTACAATTTAAATATCTTTGTTTGCTACTATTAGTTCGATTAGTATTATTTAAATATCTTTGCTTCGCTACTATTAGTGCGATTGGTAATATTTAAATATCTTTGCTCCGCTACTATTAGTGTTATCAGTACAATTTAAATAACCTTCGGTACTAATAGATCAGTATTATTTTGCGGAACCCTAATCAATAGCTGTCTCACTAACCTACAAACAAGTCTCCAAGACAGGTGCGAGTGAATGACTTAGTATACAGGTTCTGTATTCTATTAACATTATTTTATATAGGTAGATAAAATAGTTATTTACATATACCACTGTAAGGTTAAACTTTATATGTTGTGGTTAATTTTCTAATGGTAACTATCATACTAACAGCCAAGTGGTCCTGAGGGCGACTGCTACGCTAGAGGTCTTGGGTTCGATTCCCAGGTCGAGCAAAGTGTTATTGGGTTTTTCTATGAAATTCCCAGTGGCAGCTCGGAGTTAGGAATTTGTGCCCGGTTAATGACAATAGGCTCGCCCCCTATTACACGGGACCTAAACATACCAGCGAACTGTGGGTGTACATTAGTACGCCTCTGCCTAACCCTTACGGGAAATACAGGCGTGATGGTATGTATGTAATGTTATTAACCAAATCAATTTTTAGCACCCATTTTACTATTGTAACATATCCCATTTTCTTTTAATGCACCCCATTAACTTTTAATGCTCAACATTAACTTTTAATGCACCCCATTTTCTTTTAATGCAACCCATATCTTCTAATGCATCGTATTTTCTATTAAAGCAATAAATTTTCTTAAAATACCCTATTTTCTCAACGCATTTACTTTTAATGCATACCGTTTGTTTTAGATTATGCTATGACAATAAAGAATCTTTGTATAGTGTACCTACAGATCCTGACATTTAACATAAACATAGGCAGGCGTTGTCTCGTAATGCCATATTTGTATATAGAGTCGGTAGTTTATGGGCGTAAAAAAAGCGTAACAGCACTCTAGTGATAGGGATGTGGACAAATATCGACATTTTAAGTATCGATATTTAGTTTTTGTATGCAAAAGTGACTGTCAATCTGGGATAATATCAAATTCTTCTTACCTTTTAAGAACTTGTGCATATTGATAATTAATTATTACTTGCTTAAATAGTAATAGGGGGAGGGACCTGCATGTCTGAGAAATTCTCTATAGCGTGTGAAATCTGCTAACTTAATTTACGCCAGCTTAATGCACTATAGACTAAGCTCTCTCATTTACAGAGAACCACGCGCAGATGTGTTTGGCGTCCCCAGCAGTGGGATATTAAATGATTGATTTAAATTGGCAAAAAATGGTCTGTCTAAGATTATGTTGTTTGAAATCAATTTAATATTTTTTTATAACTTCCATGTCCGGCAGAAGCGCCGTCTTTATTGCATTCATTTGGTCTAGTTCACACAGGTCTTTAATTATTTACTAATTTTATTAACCGTTTGCTGATATACTTAATTAATTCAATAAATTTTGAAAATTGTTCGAGTGTACTATCTCTTTTAAACAGTCTAGTATTATTTTAGTTAGATAATAATCTGCCTCATTAGCCAAGTGGTCTCGGTGCGCGAGTCCGACTCGCACTTGGCCGGTTTTTTGATTATATAAGCACATTACATACATTTTTTATATATTTTGTTGTTTATTATAATGTATATCTACTTATTTAGATCCATTTATGTATCTGTTAAATAATTATATAAGTCTAAATAACACAATATTAAGTCTTAACTAACATAAGGTTTTGATCAGCTTTATTTAATTTACATACTATATTTTAACCGTCACCTGACATTTTCGAAGGTATTAAAAAGTAATGTTACTGTTTGCCTATCTAGGGCATTCCCTCTCGACGTTTCCGCTCATATTTTTCTTAGAAATCCCTTCTTCATTCTTTAGTCACTGCTTCATTACCGGTGAAAGGATATTGAACCGCTTTTTACAATGACAAATCAAAGTAAAGATAGAATCGAGGGTCTTTGTTTTATTTTTAGTTGGAATTCATAAAAAATACTTACCTACTATATTTTTTATTCAAGTTTAATTTCATTTTATCAATGAAATGTATAATGTAACATATTTATTTTTCAAGTAATTTTTTTATGTATTTTTCATGAATACTTAATAATGCTAAATATTTATAAATATAAAGATATCTATAAAAATTAAACTTCAAGACCTATTTATTGCCTCCGATGTATGAGATTGGTCATCTTGTTTCCATTTTTTTGGTAATCGGGTTTTTTGATTATTGAATTTATTTTTCTTTATTTTACTCATCTATACATTCACTCGAAAAACATAAGTTAAGAGAGTAGTCCTTCTGCCACAGTCGGGTAAAAAGATGGGTCATCTGTGACCTAGGCCCGGCGCAAGTCAAACATATCTCAATTAATTGTTATTGTACATGACAATAGAATAATAAATTTTATAGTACTTAAAGTATTTATTTTTTGGTTAATAGGCTCGCCGCCTATTACATGGGACCTAAACATATCGGCGAACTGTGGGTGTACATTAGTACGGCTCTGCCTAACCCTTCGGGGAATACAGGCGTGATGGTATGTATGTATATGTATTTATTTTTTAATTCAGTGGCTTTCAATTAAATTCTTTTTGGAAGGAAAAACATTGGAATTATTTAATTTGTCTTTCAACTTTTATATTTTTTTAAATAAATATCGATATATTTTTTTTCAAATATCACATCACTACTAATCCTTTTAAGACCACTTTCACGAAGTGACACAAACTATTATGACGTGTATGCTTACCTATGTCTACCCTTAATTGCTTTTATTTTGTTTTCTATTGAACAAAGGCGTGTTTGGTAACTTTCCTCTTCTTAATGATTTTCGCATTATTTCGTATTATAAATACTTGTTACTCTTCTAAATTGTCTAATTAGTTTAGTGACTGTAATTGCAACTATTACATTTGCGGTCCGTTCCTTAAATGATAAATAATTAATCCCAATGTTGTTGATTTTTCTATGAAATTCTCAGTAGCAGCTTTGAGTTTAAATATGTATGTACGTGCCCAATTTACAGCAATAGGCCCGTCCCCTATTACTGGGGACCTAAACATACCGGTGAACTGTATACCTACATTAGTACATCTTTGCCTAACCCTTCGAGGAATACATTGTGTTATGAATTGGATTCAATTGTCATCAGATTTAGAAGGTTGTGGACTATTTAGCATGTATAATATTATTTTAGATTTTACATTTGTGTGCCAATAAATACGTGGTATTTCATTCTTGAATTTCAAAACAAAAATAACATTAAACTTTTGGTCTATCACATCAATTTTTAATTCAATAATTTATCAACAATGTTGCCACAATAAAAAATTACCGGTTCCTTTGGGACCGTTTCCCTTATCCGCTTATGGGCTTGCCAGATCATAAAAATGCATATTCCACAGGTGCGCTACTGTTTATGGGAGCTGATAATATTAATAGAATTAATTAGTCTTGGCATAGAACGGAATTCAATTCAGTAAAGAGGAACAGCTGATTGATATAGTACTAGTATACAGTATTGGTTAGACAGGATGCTTCGGCACGAAAGGGCCGGCTCGACCGGAGTGATACCACGGCCTCACAGAAAACCGGCGTGAAACAACGCTTGCGTGTTTCACGCCGAGTGAGTGAGGTTACCGGAGGCCTAAACCCTTTTAAAAGGCGGGGAACGCACTTGTGACTCCTCTGGTGTTGCGGGTGTCCATGAGCGGCGGTTACCGCTTACTATCAGGTGATCCGTCTGCTCGTTTGCTCCCCTATCCCATAAAAAAAATACATTATGTAGGTATTGGGCTGCCTGATTAGATGCTAAAAAAAATCTCAGTAGCAGCTTGGAGTTTGGAATTTGAGTCCGGTCATATCATAGCTTATTACATGGAACCTAAAAATACCGGCGAATTGTGTGTGTACGCAGTGTCAAAGGCACGCACTTTTCGAAGTTATGTGCGTATTCATAGTTAATTATCAGGCGCATAAACAGTGAAGGAAAACATCGTGAGGATGCCTGAGATATTTTCTCGACGGCGTGTGAAGTTTGCCAAACCGCATTAGGCTAGCGTGGTGGATAAAGCCTTATCTCTCTCATTGTGAGAGGAGACCCGTGCCCAGCAGTGGGACATATAATATGTATGTTAGTATATCTCTGCCTAACCCTTCGGGGAATACAGGCGTAATGGTATGACACAATAACATAGTAGACTAGACGTTCAAGTGGTTTTCCGTCGTAGATTATCAAGTCACCACTTAATTCAATCGCCTACGGTAGTAAGTACTTATATCTAAATGCTATAAAACAGCTGTAGTAATTACTGCGGCTACTACACGCTAGCAACTAGGATTGATGCTAAACAGGTGTTGCTAATAACTAGTCGGGTAAAGGACTACTGTGGCTTTGCGGGATAGTGATGTACATACGTTTAATTTATCGATAACTATGGCATATTTACTAGTTACACTCACCCGAATATATGTCCTACTAAACGTGAAAGTTTGTGAGAACGTATAGAAGCGCGAATGCTACGCTGGAATCCTGGGTTCAATTTCCAGGTAAAACAAAGTGTTAGTGGGTTATTCTATGAAATGTTTAGTAGCAGTTCGGAGTTTGTATTTACTATGTCCAGTTTATGTCAAGAGGCCTATTGCATGAGACATAAGCATACCGGCAAACTGTAGGTGTACACAACTGCCTAAACCTTCGAGGAAAAGCGTAGTGGTCTGTTAAGATAAAACTACTTTTTACAGACTTTATCGCGTTGTATTAATATTATGTACATAATTTAATTAATATTTAATAGTTTAAGTTTCAAGTTGTTAGAAACCAGCGCAATGATTCCATTTTTAATAAAATTAAATTTGAACCAAACTGATTTTGTTGCTGCATTAGAAATCTGGTACGTATTGATCATTAAACTTATTGCACGCACTGCAATAAATCTGCACATATTAAAAAAAATAACTAAATCGCCACACATCGCTATAAAAAACGACACGCATATCGATATTCAAATTATTCGCAAACACATCACTATAAACCCGGTAGGTATATCAACTAACCAGGACACATCCTTACGTACCCGATATATCGACTAATCGCGGCGCATCACTATAATTACAGTACTTCGCCTGGTTTATAGTAGATAGTATCTAAGTAGGTAACACAGAGACACATAAACCTGACCAGTGTGGGCCCCATTATCCATACTGACCCGTGGGCCAGGGAAAATTACTGTGAACTACTCTACCTTATAAGACGAAGGGAAATACCAAGTATTTTTTATAATAATGCTAATGCTTTTATAGCCTAGTGTAGTAGTAGCCTTGATAGCCTAGTGATATGACCATTGGACTGCCAAGTCAAAGGTCTCGAGTTCAAATCCAAGGCAACGCACCTCTGACTTTTCGAAGTTATGTGCGTATTAATAGTTAATTATCACGCGCTTAAAACGGTGAAGGAAAACATCGTGAGGAAACCTGCACGTCTGAGAGATTTTCTCGACGGGGTGTGAAGTCTGCCAACCCGCATTAGACTAGCGTGGTGGACTGTAGCCTAATCCCTCTCATTGAGAGAGGAGACCCGTGCCCAGCAGTGGGTTGATATATAATGTTTTATTGAAATGAAACTACTTTTTACGGATTTTATCGCGGTATATTAATATTATTTAGTTCCCGACGTTTCGGATCCTTTACAGCATCCATGGTCACGGGCAGACTGGACCATTGATGCTGTAAAGGATCCGAAACGTCGGGAACTAAATAATATCAATATACCGCGATAAAATCCGTAAAAAGTAGTTTAATTTCAATGTCTAATATTCGCGTAAGTGTCAGAAATCAGTATATAATGTTTGAGTTATGTTTACTACCCACCAGATCTAAAAAAATGTAACGGCAAAAAAACACTTTATATTGCAAAAATAGTAAAAGAAAAGAACCCCATAGAATATAGGTAAATAGTCTTTTTTTATGGGTAGGGGGCAAACGAGCAGACGGATCGCCTGATAGTAAGCGATCACCGCCGCCCATGGACACCCGCAACACCGGTATAAGCTCGAATCGCCCCTTGGCTCTTGCCCCTAATTGCCTAAGCGTATCAACTCGCCTGTTTGAATATTATATACCCAAAATCGCCCCCGATTGTTAGTAAGTTAAAAGTACCGTCAGCACACAAGTTTTTAAATATTAAAAAACCTGGCAAACAGCCTCGTCAGTCTAGTGGTTTCAAGTGCGACCATTACGCTAGAGGTCCTTGGTTCGATTCCCAGGTCGAGCAAAGTGTTATTGTGTTTTTCTATGAAATTCTCAGTAGCAGCTCCGAGTTTGGAATTCGACCCGGTTTTTTTTACAAATGGTTGTGGACTGCCCCCCATCATCTAGATGGCGGGCAGTCCACGACTGTGCTTTTCTATAGAAACTTTCTGCCTCACACACTTAAACTGTGGAATGAACAGTCGCCTGCAATATTTCCGGACCAATACGACCTTCAAACCTTCAATAGGCGTCCCTTTTATGCGGGCAAAGCACTTGTGACTCCTCTGGTGTTGCGGTGTAAGCTCGGATCGCCCCTTAATTCTTGCCCCTTTCGATTAAAATATTCAAATCGCCCCGTTTTTATTTATTTTGATGTAGTGATTCGCCCCTTGCTTGACCTGGGAATCGAACCCGAGGCAGTCACACTTAGGACCACTAGATTGATTGAGAGTTATTAACACTTACAATTGTCATAACTAAGGCACAGAGGACCCTCGATATGTTAAGAATGGTCACCCATCGATACCCTGACCGCGGCTAGCATAGCTTAACCTTGCAGATTCGTTAATCAACTTGATTATTAATTTGCCACGTTTTCATGTATGTAGTAATATCAGACGGAGCTGTGTTTCTAAGATTTAACAGTCTATGTATCTTAAGTTATGCTCCCAAATTAGGCCCCGCGGCCGTTCGTGGGTACGTTAATATCTTAGGAGATTAGGCGTAGTGTACACGAACGACTTTGAACTGCGCTTTTAAGCGGCTAAGGTGCGTGCAACTATCGATTATTTCACCTGAGATAAACATTAGTGCATTAAAAATTACTAGAGACTTATAACTTGAAATTTTGTTACTGTTTTTCTCATCCTTGATTTAGAAGTATTATTGTCATTAACACTTCGAAATCAGTTTACAAATGATCAACTTCGGAGGTAACAAACATACAAAAAAATATCGAATCGATAACCACTTCCTTTTTGAATCGGTTAAAAATTGAGGCCGAGAGTCCATATAGTCTACCAAATCCATTTAAAAAAATACAGTATCGCAACACCGAACAAAAAAAAAACAATATCGCAACACCGAACAACCAAATCATTTTTCATGCTAAGATTATAAAGTTATTTTAGTGAAGGAAAATGCGGTTTCGTCTTCTGACTAGATAGGTACACCAAACGCTATGACCACTAAGCTACCGCGAATCCCACCTGCCATGTCGAAATTTGCCTTCACATTTTGAATTTACGTCTTAAAGGTGACGTCAGTGACCACTATCGAAAAGCATAGCTTCGTATCTAACCAGAAAACGCAGGTTAGAATCCTTACCGCCGTCGTCAAGACGAATTTTACCTAAAAAAGAATATTTAGAAAGGCGTGTGTGTGCGTGCAGCCTAATCTGGCCCTATGACCTAGGGCCAGCTATCTGGTACAGCGTAAGGACCAGTGATTGTGCATGTCGGCCGTGTGATTGATGACCTAGTGCCTCGAGAAAGTACTGACTACAGTCTAGGAATATAGCCAGAACCTAGATTTGAACTTATATCGTTAAGAAAACTTTGATCTTGCATTTAGATCTCAGTTTCCCAGTTGTGAGGAGAATTGGAAAACTGGGAATATTTATTTATTTATTTAAAACTCTTAAACTATCATTACAGGTTTTGGAAACCTAATTTGATAGCTAAGCCTACTTATATATTAATAAATATTTTAAAAAACACTACTTAAACTAACAATAAAAGAAACAATTAACATAAAATAAACAATAAACATAAAATTACACTAATTGTTATTTTCGTAACATATTATATATAAACTTACTTTTGCAAGTTCACTAAAGTAACACGAAAAAATCTCCAACCTATTCTGAATATGCATGCATACATACATATTTTCACACCTGTCTCCCATTGGGGTAGGCAGGCATTCTGGCACACTACTTTCGCTTCACCTACGTTCATTAACCTCCTCATGCATGATCGTCGGTTTAGGGTGCTCTTAACCTGACCTTTTTTGAGAACGGCCGCAACTTGGTTGTGGTACGTTCGTCGAGGTCGGCCCCTTCAAACTCTTCCACCCGTACTCATCATGTATACTCGTTTCGTCAATCTCCGTTCATGGCTTACCTTACAAGAAACAGCTTAAACTGCATATTTGCAGTTTCCAATCAGGTCCCTTAAAATAAGGGGTCTATATCGACACAAACACAAGGGTAAACTACGAGCTGTTTATTTGAGAATTTCATAAAAAAATACCGAATAACGCTGTTCAATCTGGGAATCAAACATAGGACCTCTAGGGCGCGTTTCGGAATTGCTAAACATGTTTGCCTTCCAGCAACTCTCACACTGAACGCTTCTTAAAGTCATTTTTTGCACTATGTAAATAATTCTCAAACAAATATTTTTTTACTAGTGCAATTGCCTAGTGATATGACAAGTGAACAGCTAAGTCGTAGATCTTGAGTTCGAATCCAAAGCACGCACCTATGAATTTTCAGTCATGTGCGTATTAAGACAATTGTCACGCGCTTAAACGTACTAGGAAAAAATCGTTTTACAGATTTTCTCGACGGGCGGCGGCGTGTGAAGTTTGTCAACCTGCATTAGCCGGTGTGGAGGACTTATAGCCTAACCCCTCTCATTCTGAGAGGAGATCCTTGCCGAGCAGGGGGACAATAACTGCGGTTGATAATGGATCTCATAATTTATTTTGACTATCAATGTGACAAATCGTGAGGGATAGTTTAAAACCGCGTAACTAACACTATGCTGTTCCTAATTTTCAGTTCCTAATTTTCAATAATAGGGTATTTTACACCATGTAAGAAAAAATATGAAAATGCATGTTTATGATAGATTTTTAAAAAAGTAAACGAGAAACCTTAGTATTTATTTATAAAAATGCAATGTAAATTTTATAATTTTTTATAAGCGGCGGTAGCCTAATGGCTAGGGCGTCGGACTTGCGATCATGCGGTTGCCGGTTCGAATCCCACCCATTGCACTACCGACGTGAACCCACTCTTAACACAAGCATTTAGCTTAGCACGAGGGGTTAACAAGAATACTAGTAATGTGTGACCCACATTGCTAGTAATCTTTTTTTTTTTTTAAAAAACTATTTAAAAAAATCTTTTTTAATCTGTTTTAAAACGCCATCCGCCATATTGGATTCCGACGTGATGTCACTCCGATAGTAACTTGACGTTACTTGATCTTTTGCAGTTGTATTGTTTACTAACGAAGTGACGTCACGACCCGAAGTAGCAAGGCGGCTAGCGTTTCCGCGCGAAAATTCAAAATCATAAATTAAAAATAGTTATTAAGGCATTTTTCGGTTTTATAAAACTGAAATAAAAATTCTACTGGTTCATTACGATCTAAGGATCTAATTTAAAACAGTTTTCAAAAAAAGGTGTAATACCCTATTGAAAAGTTATTTTATTCAAAAATTGGTCTTATAGAAAAGTGTCAGTTACGCGGTTTTAAACTATCCCTGACGATATTACAATTTCCCGCTCATTAAGTCCACCACAATCTGTCAAATTTCCCAATTGAAAATCGAATGAAGAAAGACAGTATTGAATACCACGATGTGCAGGACGACCGTACCACAGATAATAGAAACCGTACATATTTAATTCCCATATTTTATTTGTGACTCGTCAATCTCTACAATCTCTATTTTTCTTTTCATAACACGCAAATCTTTTATGTTCCCATAAAAATATATTCACACAATTATTATGATACTTCAGTTCAGATAATATCTGAAACTAGATTAGATTTTAATACTGTAATTTAGAAAAGAAATCCCACGGAGTTATCTGCGAGGAATCAAAAAAGGTTATCATGTTATTATCCAAGTTACTCTGGGAATTAAACAAAGAAAGGTGTGGAAAAAGTCATTTTAAATTACCTACGGCCGCCATTTGTAAAGTGTCAAAGTGGTCTGGGTATTCGAATTTTGAAATAATTCATTCCGAATCAAATAGCGTTCGTATATTTTTTTAAAATAATAATATTAATGTGATGTAATAAAATTATTAAAAAGTAGTTACTTATTGGTGTAATAAGTCTGTATTTGGCTGTATTGACTGTTTAACCACCATGCATGAGTATTTTTGGGAGACTTTTAATCCGCAATAATCTAGCTTTATTTTATTTTTTATTTTTTTATTATGGCGCCTCACTTTCTGTGTATTTGCCAGTGTCAAGTAGGTATTATAGTAATCAAGTAGGTAATATTTCCCATCATGGGATTCTATTATGGCACCACACTTTTTGTGTTCGCCAGTGTGAAGTATAATGTATGTTGTTCAGTTGCCCCAATAAAACGGTAGAAACTTTATTGAGGCTTCGATGGAGTTTAGGAGTGAACCCAAAAAGTCACGATTTTTAATTTTATATCATTTGGCTATCACTATCACTCTCACACGTTCACGAACACTTAATGGTTAATTATCCACCATAATTGCACATTAAACTTCGGAGAAATTCAAGTTTTGAAAAATAATATAAAATCGACAATGTGCAGTTTTCATTTTCCCGCCTAAACTCGACTGCGAAATTTAATTCAACTCTAGCTTTATTTCAACTAGGTACAGGATAATATTATGGATGGAAGTGAAACAATAATAATAGCTTGAATAACCTGGGAATTTAACTCATCTTACAGGCTAAGCTAATAATAAATTATATAGAATCACTCATTTACCGTAAACTTTTACCATATCGAAGTAATATTTCAAAGAATCGTAGCAACTCATTAATTATACCGTTTGGCAATTAACATGATAGAATAACCGTGGTGTTTATGGTCGTACATCTTAATTAACTGTAGACAAGTTGAAATGTAACGTTCGAATCGAAAATGTATGGAAATTAATTAATTTAAAACTGCCTCTCCTATAACTAACCACCAAAACTCATTAAAATTGGTTCCATGATTTAGGCATCAAAACATATCAGACAGACAGCGTTATTTTTGCATTTTGCATTTGTTTACATTGATTTCCATAATAAAAAATAGAACACAATATACTTCAGAGAAAATTAAAATCAACTTGACAGCTCGCCATCTTGCCATAGACAATAAAACTATGCCGCCGATATAAAGATATAGTTTTCACACGATCTGCCTACGACCTCGATGTCTATGATGATATAGAACTTCTTTCTGACATTAATTGCATGAGAAAGTTATCAACAATGACTGACACAATCATAATGGAGCTATTAATAACTATTATAACTTAATAATTATATAAGTATTTTACCTTTGATTAAGTTTGTGACATTTTTATAATTTAATTCGATATACTAATATTTTCTTATAGGTACGCTTTTTTTATTTGTATTTTTTATGGTGATTATCGAAACATCCTAATTTTAATCTAAATAAAGAGGAAAGATTTGATTTTGTTTGTTTGTATTGAATAGGCTCTGAAACTACTGGACCGATTTGAAAAAATATTTTACCATTAGAAACCGACATTATCCCTAATGAATATGCTACTTTTTACCGGGGGAAATGTTTCATTCCTACGGGAAAACAGGCGAAGCAGGGCCGGGCAACATAAACATGTCAGTTAGTGTCATTTTTTTTACTATTTCATGCCAGAACAGATAAGCGGATCTGGATAAAATTGGGTACAGAGATAGATTAGAGTCTGTAATAACACTTATTATTATGCTACGTTTTATTAAGGTCGGACCCAAGTCTAAAGTCGACGCAGACGAAGTCACGGGCAGAAGCTAGTTGAAAAATAAAGAAAGTCGATTAAAACTTACTGATTAAATACCTACCTTCTATTAATTCCCATACTTGTTTAGTAATAAATTAAGTCCAAAGCTAGCTACTTTAACTAGCTAATAATTTTAAAATGTTTTTACCTTTTTACTTAAAACGGCAGGCAGGTGCGTAAAACATGTTTATAAAAAGCAAAGGATTACAAACAGCTTAAAGTGAATAACACTTGCAAATTTCAAGTCAGACATTTCAGTAAAAAAGTTAAAAAGGCACCATACTTGTAATAACTCAGGCCTCAACAAATTGCAATAATGCTTTCATGATGTGTAAAGACACCGTACATTAAAACTTTTTTATAGTAACAATGTAAAAAGACCCGGCTCCAGAGAAAATATTAATGTCGCTTAAAAAAAACAATGTGGCGGGAACGCGTTCTATTTTTAAACTGGTGTCAGTTTTACTTTTTTCCGCGCCACGTTGGTTGTTGTGAACAGTGTTGCAAGTTTAGCGAAGCAGTTTTAGGAAAACTCGAATAAAAAGTGTTCATATACTTTTCTGATTTAATTTTTAAGTAACTTTACAATTTTGCTTTTATTCTAATGGATTAGCTATTCTGAAGGTCTGTTTTGAGATTTTATAAACCTTCGGGAACCTTAAGAACTATTGTAATGAACCTCGTATAAACTGTATGATTAAGACACGTTATAGTTGTAAATGTAACAGGCAAAGGTAACCGCTTAGTCTGCCACTTCTGTCAATCAACTACTTGATTAAAACTTATGTTACATATGTCATTTGCTTGTCACAAAACTGTCACTACTGTCATGTAATACAGTTTTAAGTGGATTATATGAAAGTAACGTTCTGTTTCATGCAACAATTGTGAATAGTAATAGTGGGTGATTAGTGTATAGAGTTAGAACATGATAATAATATAATTTCATTATTCAAAGTGAAGTTACTGCCTCATTGATCTGTATTGATTTAGGTCGCAAGCATTCCTAACTAATGCTTGCGACCACGACTGTCAGGTCCTGGGTTCGATTTCTAGGTCCTATAATTGGAATAGCTAGTTTGACAATAGGAATAGAAAATGATAGACTCAATTATGACACAGTGAACTATTTACAACTTTAACTTAAAAGTTCAAGAAACTAAATGAATAATCTTTCAAAGTTTCCAATAAACTACTATAATGGTTGTCTGTAAGAAATTGCTTTTAGCAATAAGACCGCCAATTGTACCAAGCAATATATATGTTTATATCCATAGCTCTATGTAATCTTTTTGGTGTACAATAAAGAGTATTCTATCTATCTCTATCTATTTATACTAGGTACTTTCTATGAAGCTTAGACATAAGCATCTTGGGCAGTTAAATAACAAGAAAATTACCGAACTCAGTAATATTATAAGTATAATTTATTAAAAAGGAGGTCATTAATTGAAACAGTATACCTCTTTGGTATGAAACGTGTTAAATTGTTTGGCAACACAACACCGAACACCGCTCTCACAGAATATAAATCGATTGGAATATCGATACGCACTCGACGATAGGTTTATAACGATATTATTGGTTGTTATCGCATTCCTCGTCTACTTTATTGGCACAGAACACTTATATTTCAAGACTTTAATGCTACAACTATTATTTGAAAGGAAGAAATATTTGATTTACTAATCTTTATACCTGTACCTATAAAGATTAGTAAATCAAATATCGAAGCCATCTAGCTATAAAAAAAAACAAAACATTGACTTGTAAAAGTGTCTCTAATGATCTACATAAAGAAATAAATATCATTTCATTTCATTTCATTTCAATATTTCATGACTGAAAATTTTTTGCCTCCCAGACACAACCATTTTTAAATACAATAAATAATCTAGTTATAATTTGAAAGTTAAGTAAATAGGTTACTGAGGTCCTGAGGTACTCCAGTACCACTGCATAAGTACAGTAACGATATAATCTAGTTATTTACGGCTTACTGCGCATCTATAAGGCTTTGATGATGCCGCCTCGTCGCCATCACCTTTTTAAACCATAAGTTAAGTTTAACAAGTATAATGGCTAGGGCGTCGGACTTGCGATCATGTGGTTGCCGGTTCGAAACCCACCCATTGCACTACCGACGTGAACCCACTCGTAACACAAGCATTTAGCTTAGCACGAGGGGAATACTAGTACGTGCGACACATATTGCTAGTAAGCTTTAGAAAGCTTACTAGCAATCTATAATCTAGAATATAGATTCTATATTCTATAGCAGAATATAGAATCGTGCTATATTCTCAAAAGAAAGGATGGACAGTAAGAAGCTGATTTCACTATCAAAAAAGCGTCATAATAATTCGGGCGTTATAATGTACAACCACAGTTCGCGGTTTTTTTTTTTTAATCCTAACTACTAGTTACTACTGAGAATTTTTACTTTGCTCGACCTGGGAGTCGAACTAAGTCCTCTAACGTAGCAGTCACGCTTTGGAGCAATAGACTAATAAGGGAGTTACTTTTATGAGAAGTAGACATGTGTAGGTGATGCGCGTAATATTACTCGGGTGATATTACTTCACAGTGTGATGCCATATTACGCATTACGCGACGAAAACTAACATCACACCATCACCCGCGCATTTCCTATAATAGAAGAGTGCGAGTGTGAGGAGTGATGAAGTGATGTTTGATGTTAAGTAATGTTCGTTTCTGGAACGTAATTTCGCATTCTGTTCTGCCTACTCGAATCGACTTCGAGCGACGCGCGGTAGAGTGAGACAGATGGACGTTGTTCCACAAGTTAGATAGAGAGACGAGATAAGGCGAAGACAAGAAACGTTCGTGACGGATTTTAAGCCGTAAGTTTTTATGAGGTTTATTTTTATTTAGCCGGGTTTTTACCTATGATCACTTGCATTGTTTAAATTTTTTTGAGCCAGAACTATGTAGTTGGCGAAATGCATTTTGTTGGCTAGATATTCTTTTTTAATATCACTTCAAAGTAATAGTACAGTCGAAGTACAAACATTATCAGATCGTTCGAATACGTCGCGTAATGTTTCGAGTAATGCGTAATGTTATCGAGTAATATCACCTGACCGAAAAAGTAATGTTGCATCACATTACTTCATAAGGTGATGTTTTGCGCATGTCTAATGAGAAGTAACGATATTTTTTTTCACCTTGTTGATGATATACGTACAAAAAATGAAACGTTATTTTTTCACCTTCTATCAATATCAATTTAATTATTGGCGTAACGTCTGGGACGTATATTCTCATTGCACAAGAAAACAGAATAATAATTAATCTTATTACATATTCCAGTCGCGTTTCTTATTTATTTTACTCTTTCAATAGCGCGCTACCTTCAAAATAAAACGCGCGAACATCTCATGTTCACACACATGTATTTACTCGCGTAGCCGCCCGCATTTCTGCGAAGGTACATTGTTTGTGAAGCCATAATTAAAGTATCCGAGTTGCCAGTATGCGCAAAATATTCCCTAATGACGATGAACGAACGCGCCTTAGCGACAAGAAAAAAAAAGAAAAAAGTGTTTATTTTTAGTCTGTGATTTAAGATGGCGGCGGTCGCTGTTGGTCTTTGTTATTGTCTCTTTTTTTTCTTTTAATTTTTTTTATACGGGCGTGAAATCTTATATAGGTGCTGCAGAAAGACCTCTTCTATAAGGACCAGTTATATGCCCCTTGTATCCAACATCTCACCTTCACCAGATCGTTCGTCCATCTCATTGGAGGTCATCCCACACTGCGCTTTCCAGTGCGTGGTCTCTACTCGAGAACCTTTCTGCCCCAGCGGCCAAGTTCCACGAGCTATGTCTCCCGCCCACTGCCACTTAAGCTTGATAATCCTTTGAGCTATATCGGCCATGCTTCTGCACGAATGAGCCGGCTCGACCGGAGTGATACTACGGCCTCAAAGAAAACCGGCAAAAAACAACAACGCTTGCGTTGTGTTTCGCCAAGTGAGTGAGATTACCGGAGGCCCAAACCCTTTTAAAAGGCGGGCAACGCACTTGTGACTCCTCTGCTGTTGCGGGTGTCCATGAGTGGCGCTATCGCTATCGCTTACCATCGGGTGATCAGTCTGCTCGTTTGCTCCTCTATCCCATAAAAAAAACTCCGGATTATTTCTAACTAGCGACCCGCCCGCGGTTTCACCCGCGCTGCCCCGTCCCTAAGAGTCGTAGCGTGATGTTAAATAGCTTAAAACCTTCCTCTTGAATCAATCTATCTATTAAAAAAAACCGCATCAAAATCCGTTGCGTAGTTTTAAAGATCTAAGCATACATAGGGACAGGCAGCGGGAAGCGACTTTGTTTTATAATATGTAGTGATGATTTGATCGCGTAAAGAAATGCCAAGCATAGCTCGCTGAGTGATCTTGATCTTTCTTATGAAACCCATAGTGTGCGACCACGTCTCTGTGCCATTTTTCATCACTGGTAACACACACTGGTTAAAGACTTTTGTCATAAGGTACTGCGGTATTGTCGACGAAAAGACGTTGTGAAGTTTCCCGAACGCTGCCTAGCTGAGTCGGATCAATTCAACACATACCATCACGCCTGTATTCCCCGAAGGGTTAGGCAGAGGCGTATTAATGTGCACCTACTCTTGTAAGTTTAGGTCCCATGTAATAGGGGCGAGACTATTGCCATTAACCATGCAAAAACAGAAATTCCAATCTAGTACTGAGACTTTCATAAAAAATCCCAATAACACTTTGTTCAACCTGGGAATGGAACCTAGGACCACTAGCGTAGCAGTCGTGCTTGAAATCGCTTGACTAATGAGGCAGGCGGATCTAATGAGGCTGCGGAGGAATGATACCTCGCTCCCGTAGCCTCAGGAAAATGTGGTTTTTAGTCGGTAGGTCACCCACTCTGGAGAGGTGGGTGGAGTACGAAACGTCCCGTCACCTTCCCCGGGCGGCGGAAGTCCATGAGGACTTTGCACACCCACAAAAAAAAGGTGGATCTAATCAGTCTATTCAAATACCTTCTTTTTACATTAAGTAAGGTAAGAAGGCCCACACAATGTCTGTCATTCATAATTTAAATTTTTAATGGCAACTCGTTTACATCATACATTTTAATCGATTCGTGACCGATCGTAATGTGAGAGCCACTTAAGTCAGCTATGAATAAGTGCGAGCCACTTAAGTCAGCGATAGTCAGTCAATAGGTGCGAGCGACACTCATGCTATTGTTTTCTTGACGGGTTGGACAGAGCTCTAGTGAAAGCTGCATCATTAATTAATAAAATGTTCTATTCTATTGATGTAAATGTTAATACTGTCAATTTATCTAAGGGGAAGACACTAACACCTGCAACACAGTCTTTACTAGCGCAGGTGTTAGAGAATCCAATAATGTAACTGTACCAATTTATATCAATAAAGAATATTACTATTACTATTACTATTAGAATATGATTTTTCACCGACTTCATAAAGGAGAAGGTTCTTCATTCGTCGGTATATTTTGTATTATATTTGTTAAGCGATTATTCGGCCAGTTAGAAACCGATTTGGATAATTTCTTCTAAGTGCCTCATTAGCCTAGTGGTCCCGAGCGTGACTGCAACGCTTGAGGTCCTGGGTTCGATTCCCAGGTCGAGCAAAGTATTATTGAATTTTTCTATGAAATTCCCAGTAGCAGCTCGGATTTTGGAATTTGTGCACGGTTAATGGCAATACGTTCGCCCCCTATTACATGGGACCGGCGAAATGTGGGTGTACATTAGTACGACTCTGCCTAACCCTTCGGGGAATACAGGAGTGATGATAATATGTTTATTTCTAAAAATTTTTGGAACGCAGAGGAATCAATGTATGTATATTAAAATTATGAGGAGAATGGGAGCGCAGTGGAATAACCCCTAAAATGTAGTCCCACAGTTCGCGGGTATGTTTAGGTTTCCGGGTCTTGCAGTTTTTTTTTTTCAATTTTTTCGAAGTTTGAAGTTGTTGAGAGTTTGGATTTTGGATTGATTCCCGGTCCCAACAGGCTAACCCCCTGTTACATGGAACCTAAACATACCGGCGAACTTTGGGTATTAGTTAAGTACCTACACTTTTACCTAATCTTTCAGGGAATTCAGGCGTAATGGTATGTTATGTGTAAAGTAATTTATATTCATATTTTTATTTGCAATCCATAATGTAATACAGGTGTTAAGTAATGTAATGTAATGTAATTTAAAACAATGAATGTAATTGTAACTAATAATAATTGTAATGTAATTTAAAACAATGAATGCGATAATCCAAAACAATAGTAATAATTTTATTTGTGAGAAAATTAATTAAAAATAAATACCGCGAACGCAGTTCATCCAAGATAAGTTCAACCGTTTTCTAGTTTGAATTCAAATTCTTTATTTGCATAAAACATGGTATAAAAAGTTGTTACAAATAAGTTTTGATCAATCATGTTTTGCTAGTTATATTATAGCATGCAAAATTAGGTCATTACCATTGATTTCCCAGGAATTGTTTTAGTGAGTAAAAATTATTAGTATTTAGCCATGCGTACAATTTTTTCTTAAATAAATTAATGTTTAAGTCTTTAAGTTCACTGGGTATCCTATTATAAATTCGTACACACATCATTATGCAACTTTTATCATATTTTGTTGATCTAGGAATGTCATAGAAAACAAGCCTATTTGGGTTTCTCTGATTTCTTGGATTAATGTCACATGCTTTATTAAATAATTCTTTATATCTACTCACAAACATACACACTTCGTAAATATACAGCGATGGTAGTGGTAGTAAACCAAGTTTCTTGAATATTGGCTCACATGATTCATCAGGCGCCAGTCGGTAAATTGCTCTAATACATTTTTTTTGTGCAACAAATGCCCTGTTCAGATCCGTACTATTACCCCACATTATAAGGCCGTAACGGAGAATAGATTCTACATAAGCTCGGTAGGATATTACAGCAGTCTTAATGTTTGTAATGTTTCTAACCTGTTTCAAAGCATACACGAAACTATTAATTCTGTTAGAAACATTATCTACGTGTGCTTTCCAGTTAATATTCTGATCTATGATAATTCCTAGAAATTTAATTTGATTTACCTCATTGATTTTATTAATATTAAGATTTGTAGGGGTAGGATGCTGAACCTCGGTGCCGACGTGAAGAAATTACAACTTGCAGTTATTATTAACAATTTATTGGTACAGATATACTATATATAAAAATAGGACGTTTCTGCACCACCTTTTCCCAGCGAGGACGAAGGCGGGAGATGATCCTCTATCCAAAAAAACAAGTGATAAGGTGCTTATACAGCTTGTTAGGTTAAGTACTTTCCAAAAATAGGGATGTTCTGTGTGACTATTCCAATTAGGACGTAGCCCGCAGATGCACCACTAGATCAGAACTAATTAATACTAATGTTCCTTGAGAGGTCATTAAATCACGGAGACTCTTAACACCGCGATTCAGATTCGAGAGGCTGTACTATTATGGTTAATCTATTCTCCTATAGATGGCGATTGCTGTCTATGAAATCGTTACATTTAATTATAAAAATGATTTGTTACAGATTGAATTTGTATTTTATATTAAATGATTGATTAAATTGTACATATACTGATTTATTTAAATTGATTTGTAAATTGTTTATTTGCAACCAATTCAATAATATGTCAATTGTATTGTTAATGTCATTCTCGTGATTTAAAATTGCATTATTAGTTTTTTTATTAGTTGTTACAATAATAGAGATGTCATCAGCGAATAAAATGCATTTATGATTTGTGATTTTAGCTATGTCATTAATATATAAGAGGAACAAGATTGGGCCTAATATACTTCCTTGAGGCACGCCGTATTTGTTGTGCCTATACTCAGATGAATATGATATCATGTCCTTGTTTTTATTTAACTTTGTTACTATAACACATTGTTGTCGATTTTCTATATAAGATGAAAGCCACTTTAATACAGGTCCTCTTATACCAATTTTCTCTAGTTTTTGTATTAATAAGTCGTGAGAAACGTAGTCAAATGCTTTAGATAAGTCAAAAAATAGTCCCGTAGTCAAATAGTTATTGTTAATGTTCGTCAGTATTGTTTTCATGAGGTCAAAGGTGGCTAGCGTTGTGGATTTTCTTTTCTGAAAGCCATATTGTTCGGTTGCAACGATTCGGAATGTATTGCAGTAGTCCGTCAGTCTATGATACATGCTCTTTTCGAATATCTTAGACAGAATAGGTATTAAAGTGATTGGCCGGTAATTATTTATATCATCCTTCTCTCCTTTTTTAAACAAAGGTTTTACCACGGAAAGCTTTAGCGCCTCAGGGAAAGTTCCTGTAGAAAAGGACAGGTTAATTAAGTATGTGAGGATTTCGGTTATCTCCTCCACGCACTCTTTTATAATTTTCGTGAGGATTTCATCGTATCCCTCGGAATTGGTGTTATTTAAAGATAATATATCCTTTCTGACTTCATATTCAGACATTGGTTTAAGGAACATGGAATTAGCTCTAGAGTTTTGACTAGCAATCATGCCGATGTTTGGCGTCGAGGCACTGTTCATATTGCTAGTAAGATTAGTGTAGTGATTGTTAAAGGCTGAAGCTATTTCTTTAGGATTGGTCAATATTGTGTTGTTGAATTTAATGTGATCAATGTTAGATTTTATATTAGTGTTGGTAACTTCATCTTTAATGACCATCCATGTTGCCTTACATTTATTTTTATGTTCATTTATAAACTTCATAGTTGCCGTTTTTTTAGATTTGTAAATACATTTTTGTAAAATATCTGAAAATTTCATATACTCTATTTTATTTATTTTTATAGTATTTATACCGTAGGGTCCTTTTGGTTTTACAACTTTTTTTTAATCCTTTACTTATCCAGTTTTGTTTCCGTTTATTAAAGTTATTTACTTTGAATCTAATTGTGGGAAAGCAGAAGTTATAAAAAAGGCACAATAGGTCATGAAACGCACCGAATGCTTTGTTTGCGTCATTTTCCGTATATATTTCAGACCACGACAAACTCTGTAAGCATTGTTTAAACTTACGTATATTATCAGGGTTGTAATCCTTCTTATGGATGAAATATGTTGAGGGTATAAGTGCCTTATTTTTAATAGGAAAACTAATCATCTGTGCCGTATCATGATCTGAGAGGTGTAGAGGCAGCACTGATGCAGTTGCATCTGGGATATTACTGAGAATATGATCAATGCAAGATAACTTACGAGTCGGGACATTTATATGGATTTTAAGATTATAATTCCTAGATAAATCCTGTAACTCCTGTGTGACTTTACCTTTTTTCAAGGTGTTTATGTTGAAATCACCTGTTATAATGATACCTGTTTTAGTTTTATATTTTTTGTTTAATTCGTGTAAAAGAGCATCTAGTTTCAGTAAGAATATATTGGGATCAGATTGAGGGGTTCTGTAAACACAGATAATAATTAATTTATAAGAATGTAATTCTATTCCGCAAATTTCAAAAGATTTGCTTGTACCGTACTTTTCCAGAAGGGACAATTTATTGAATTCTAGCCCCTTTTTAGTAAGGATACAAGTCCCGCCTCTTTGTTTTTCTCTACAGAAGCTAGCTGCTATCTCATAATTATAAATTTTAATGTTATTGTCACAGCCGCTTTTTATAAAGGTTTCCGATAGACAGATTACGTCCGGGTCATTTTGTGACTCGAGAAGCTCCTGAATCGTTAATTCTAATATTTTTTGCTTTGATAAGACGCTAGCGATATTTTGGTGGAGTATTTTGAATGTGTACATCGGTGATAC
This sequence comes from Acronicta leporina, assembly GCA_947256265.1. Classification (NCBI taxonomy): domain Eukaryota; kingdom Metazoa; phylum Arthropoda; class Insecta; order Lepidoptera; family Noctuidae; genus Acronicta; species Acronicta leporina. The sequence goes on from OX366538.1 coordinate 2,032,564, forward strand.
TGATTTGTTATCCACGAAAACAAGTTACGTCGGGTTTTTTTATTACAGAAAAATAATAAGGTATTGTTCCTATTTTCCTAGAATAGTGCGAATTAGTGCAAGTTACGACAGGCGTTTTATTGGTAGTTCGACAAAAATAATAAGGAATCGTGCCTTTTAAAGTTTTGTTAAGTGGGTGTAATTTTTGACTTGGTTTACTACTCTTTATGCGTTTTTTTATTTCGCTCGGGTTTAAATATTTGTCATTGTAATCCTTACAGTCTATAACATAATTAATCGATTTACACATGTCAGATAATTTATAGCTCCAGTTCACATAATTACAATTTTTATAATTGTCACATACGTTTTTAATTGTATTATTTAATTTATTAATATTTAAGTAGTAGTTACTTGATACCTGTAATACAATTATGGTATTATTAACAAAACTTTCCAGTACAGTTTTTAAATGGAATATAATTGATTTTAAGTTGTGATCATTTTCACCTAAACATATTGCAAGTTTGTCATTTGAGTCGAGCTCCAATTGTAGGCAAGTTTTCGCTATTTCGTCACTCTGTGCATTTGGTTTCGTTTCAGACATAATTTCATACTTTTCATACTGCGTCGAGTACCTAGATTCGAGCATAGCAGCAGCTAGACCAACGCATTGTTGTGAACCGAAGATAAATATGTTTTTTTTTAAATAATAAAAAAACAAAGGCATTCCACTTTTAAATAAATTTATTCGGCCAGTCATTTTGTACGCAATTAGTGCGTGGACACACATTACGACAAGTCGCTGCGCTTTTAATTAAAACAATGTCATGTGTGCGCGGAATTAAATGGTCACTAGTGTTGGGGTAAATATCCCTTTGTAACTGATCGATATATTCGGTAAGTATTCAACTTACCGAATATAAATAAATAAATAAATATTCTGGGACATTTTTACACAGCACCATCTAGTCCCAAACTAAGCATAGCTTGTACTATGGGTACTAGACAATAGATATAATACTTATATACTTTTTTTTTTTGTAAATACATACTTATAATACATAAGAAACACCCAGACGAACACAAACACTTATATTCATCACATAAATATTTGTGTCCTGTGGGAATCGAACCCACGACCTCATGTTCAGCAGTCCGGTACTCGAACCACTAAACCACAGAGGTCGTCAATATATCGATCAGTTGCGAAAAATATTAGAGCACTACGGGTATCGTCCATGTTTAGTACCGAATACTTAGGATAATTTAATTTTAAATTCAGTTTATTATGTAAATACTTTTTAATACTTCTAATAATACGTACTTTATAATCTAAACTAAACACATTTTGGTTTTGGCAAAAATTTCTTATACAAATTCGTAACTTAACCCAATTTTTCAAATAAATAAATATCAAATAAAAGTTTGGCATTTGATATACCTCGTAACTACAATAAAAAAATGGGATATACCTACAAATTAAATAAATAAAATAAATTATTACAATACTTCTCTATACAATTTGTTTGTATAAATAAATAATGCCTCAATAGCCAAGTGAACCTGACCGCGACTGCTACGCTAGAGGTCCTGGGTTCGATTCCCAGGTCGAGCAAAGTGTTATTGGGTTTTTCTATGAAATTCCCAGTAGCAGCTCGGAGTTAGGAATTTGTGCCCGGTTAATGGCAATAGGCTCGCCCCCTATTACATGGGACCTAAACATACCGGTGAACTGTGGGTGTACATTAGTAAGCCTCTGCCTAACCCTTCGGGGAATACAGGTGTGATGGTATGTTATGTTAAATAAATAATAAAAAATAGCTAAGTAAGTACCTACCTACCTTTAAAAAAAACAAATACTTATTATTTTTATAAACTCGAGTATTCGGCAGAGAAACCAAGTATTATGTCCCACCTCTAGCAAAAAGCACTCGAATTAATTAAGGTTGTACTAGTGAAAATATCGTGACAGTGAAACTGATAATTCGCCTAATTGATATTATAAATCCGTACTCTAAGAGACTAATGATATTACTTAATGAACGGTCTTTGGAATAATTCTTTTATATAGTGGTAGTTTTACTTAACTAGTCCTTATAAACATATTATAAAAGAAGTCCCACGCCGCTTCTGTCTGTCTGTTCGCGTTGAACTCAAAAACGAATGAACGAATTTTTATGCGGTTTTCACTAGTGCACGGAGTGATTCATGAGGAAGGGTTTAAGCTATATCATCACGACACCGCTGCATGTAGTTATTATATAAGTACTTAGATAATAAATAAATTACATAACGTTTACATAATTGTCTACTGGTTCTAACCGTGACAGGCATGTACACAGAGGTCCTGGGTTCGATTCCCAGGTCGAGCAATGTGTTATGAAATGTTCCGTAGAAGTTCAGAGTTTTTATTTATGCTATGACACTTGAGCATGAAAAGGGGCCGGTATTAGGCTACACGATTATGGGGCTATTGACAAATATCTTGGTATTTTGGTAACTAATAGGAATAATTTACATATCATCACGCCTGTATTCCTCGATGGGTAAGGCAGAGACGTACTAATGTGCACACACAGTTCACAGGTACGTTTCAAGTCCCATGTAATAGGGGGCGAGCCTAATCCAAACTGAGCTGCTACTGAGAATTTCATAGATATTCTCAATAACACTGCTCGACCTGGGAATCGAACAAAGGACCTCTAGCTTAGCTGTCGCGCTTGGAACTACTAGGTTAGACAAGATATTTTTTTTTTCTAAATAACTACGTAACTGAGATCCGCTTGCACCAACTTCTTAAATATGTTTAAATTGTATTTAAACACAATTTTTCATAGAAATTTCGTGTTTAAATACAATTTAAACACATTTAAGAAGTTGGTGCAAGTGGGCCTTAATCCTGTTTCATGTGAAGAGATTTAAAAACTAGAAAATTAAATTCAAAAATCGAAAAAGGCTCCGTACACATTTGCAACTGAACTATCGCAACAGTTGACCCAAATAACGTTCGTCGGTTCCGCTCCAACGTATATGGATGTCTGTGTCGGTCGGTGTGCAATAAGCCTTATTTGGTGACATTAACCAAATCGGTTGTGACGTTTGAGGTCTTTCAAATTATTCGTAAGTGATGGTGGAACGAAAGAGGTCAGGCCAATACGGGTCTCCTCTTGAAATGAGAGGGATTAGGCTATAGTCCACCACGCTGGCCTAATGCGGGTTGGCAGACTTCACACGCCGTCGAGAAAATGACTTGCAAATATTCAAATTAAAAAAAAAAAAAAAAAATTCGACGACACGTTTGGCGTAGCGGCTGAGCAATCGGCTTCTGCGACACGTGTTGTGGGTTCCCCACACGGAGCAAATATTTGTATGATCTACGGGTAGTTGTTCTGAGACTGGGCGTTTGTGTATGTGAGAATTTGTGTTTGTAAACGCACCCACGATACAGGAGAAAATACTAGTATGGGGCAACGTAAACCTTAATATATTCAGATAAAAAAAAGAGATTCAGGGAGAGCCATGCTTCGGCACGAATTGGCGGACTTGACCGGAGTGATACCACAGAAAGCCGGCGTGAAACAACGCTTGCGTTGTATTTCGCCGAGTGAGTGAGGGTACCGGTGGCCCAAACCCTCTTGCGACTCCTCTGGTGTCCATGGGCGGCGGTTATCGCTTACCATCAGGTGATCCGTCAGCTCGTTTGCACCCATATCCCATAAAAATTACTTGCGCGGCCGTTTAGCACTTTGCGTGCATAGCTATTCCGATCATACCGTATAAACTTAGATCTTACCTAACAAAGAGAAACTCAATCAAAGCCATTCAATACCTAAGGTTTTCTGCTAATGACGTCATTTTGAGTAGGTAGCAAGGCTTCGAGTAGCTGCCAACATAGCAATGCGGTTTCCAAACATAAAAACAGTCCTTACTCCTTCGAGTTAAGGTTCAATTTACAGTTTTGGATATGTAATCAGCAGGTTACCTTTTTCGGTAAGGTCGTTCTTTGCAAGTGGGTGTAGAAATGCTAGTGAATAATACAAACGGGGTCTTTGTATACTTTGAAGTCGTTGTTCGATGGTGCGAATTAAACGCCGAAAGACATGATAAACTGTGATAACTACCTCATTAGCCAAGTGGTCCTGAGCGCGACTGCTACGCTAGAGGTCCTGGGTTCAATTCCCAGATCGGGCAGTGTTATTGGGTTTTTCTATGAAATTCCCAGTAGCCGCTCGGAATTAGGAATTTGTGCCCGGGTAATGGCAATAGGCTCGCCCCCTATTACGTGGGGCGAACTGTGGGTGTACATTAGTACGCCTCTGCCTAACCCTTCGGGGAATACAGGCGTGATGGTATGTTAAGACATGATGAAAGAACTGTTATATGATTCACAGTGATTTTAACTCATTGTTAATCTTTATGGGAATTCAATAACTTTTTTCAATAATTTCAATAACTTCCATGACACTATCACGTTATTTTACAATTTATGCTTTCCCATAAAAAGAATAAAAACCACTCACAAATACATCAAAAACCGAAACATAACAAAAAACTTAAAACGATGCTGTATAAAAAAAAGAACTCTTTATCTAAAATATCATCTTTACAAACATGATAAAAAACAAAACAAAAAAATATATGAAAATTATACAAAAATACTAAAACAATGCTTAAATAAAGCCCAACAAATAAACAGCCACAATTACATAAAAAATGCTAAAAATACCAGCAAAGCGGCATGGAAAATAATTAAAGACCAGAAAAACAACCCAACAAATAAAATCGAAATAGACGCCATCAAACTCGAAAATAAACATTACAATGATCCAACTGAAATTTGTAACCTATTTAATGAATTCTACACTTCATTATGCAACACTCAAAACCGTCAATATATAAATTGTCTTCCCGAAAATCCTAAAACAATATTCCTTACGCCAGTAGACACAATAGATATTTTTAAAATAATTATTTCATTAAAAAATACCCAATCAACTGGTTATGATGATATCAATACAAAAATATTAAAAAAATGCGCAGTAAGCATTGCACCCCCTTTAACACACATAATAAACCTATCTCTAACGGAAGGAAAATTTCCCGAACGACTCAAGGTATCTATTGTAAAACCACTTTTCAAAAAAGGTCTGAAAAACGACATGAATAATTACCGGCCTATAACTTTAATACCAATAATATCTAAAATATTTGAAAAGATTATGTACAATAAAATTGAGAGCTTTCTGATATCTTCCCAAATTCTTAAAAAAGAACAATTCGGCTTTAGGAAAGGAAGTTCCACATCCCTAGCATGTTTTACACTTATTAAACATATAACTGAAACTCTTAATAATAAGTCAATGGTGGCAGGACTGTTCCTTGATATGACGAAAGCATTTGACTTTGTCTGCCACAATACACTACTTTCGAAACTATCTAGCTATGGTATACGTGGAAATGCCCATGATTGGATAAAAAGTTACCTCGAAAATCGTCTGCAGTGTGTCGAAATAACAAAAACTCACAATAATGAACAAAAAACTCATAGATCTACGTATAAGCAAAATAAATACGGAACACCTCAAGGAAGCATATTAGCTCCTATCTTATTTTTAATATATATTAATGACCTCCCAGACGCAATAAAACATGACTCCATCCTATTTGCCGATGACACAACAATTATAATTAAAAATATAAATAAAAATAACTTAGAAACAGACATTAACACAGCTCTAGATAATACCATTAACTGGCTTAACCAAAACAACCTAAAAATAAATATGTCAAAAACAAATATAATTCAATTTCAGACCTATCAAAAACACACAACACCACTAAATATACAATATAATGGAAATGACATAAACTGTGTAAACGATTGCGTATTTTTAGGTATCACCGTAGACAAATATTGTAATTGGAAACCGCACGTAGAAAAATTAGTTAGTAAATTAGATTGCTTTGTATATGTATTAAAAAAGATCAGACAGACTGTTGATATAAACACTGCATTGATAGCATACCATGCATATGTGTCCTCTTTACTCAGATATGGTATTGTGGTATGGGGCAATTCTGTTGATATTAATCGAGTATTCAGGGCACAAAAAAAATGTGTTCGAGCAATGTGTGGCGCTGATTTTCTAGACAGTTGCAAACCATTATTTATTAAATATAAAATTCTGCCAGTACCATGCCTTTATATATTTGAGATTTGTATATTAGTGAAGCAACATCCTGAACTTTTTGAAACATTTGATATTAATTCAAGAAATAAACACAAACTTAAATTACCTGCAATAAGACTAGAAATATTTAGGAAAAATGCCTATTGTATGTCAATAAAAATATATAACCACCTTCCAAAAATAATTAAAGAATTGCCTTTTACAAAATTTAAAAACAAACTCTTCACCTTTTTATTACAGAAAAGATACTACAGCGTTAATGAATATTTAGAAGATAAGATATTATAAAACATAAATTTAAGTACCTAGTTTAGAGAAAGATTACTTCATATTTGTTGAATTTTTCACTCTATTATTAACAACAGTCTTTATTATAATTACTATTACTTATATATATTTGCACGCCTCATGAGGCAGAATATGTCGTACTTTAAAATTAAGACCAACACCTGTATTTTTACGCATACCATATTTTAGCAAATAAATACATTTGATTTGAAAAGTATTTACGATTATAACTTCACTGCTTATACCCATAAGCCCACTATAGCGACATCTATCGCGCTACATAGATAAACTTCGACGGACAAATCCTGAATCGCGCAAGTGAAGTTTGCGATGCAAGCTGAATATATACAACCGCCCGACATCAACCGTTGGGCCGTGGCCCGCCAGGCAAAACACCCGCCTGGTCGGAGGATCCTCCCTTTGGTTGGAGGGGCAACACACCTCGCTCCTCCACACCACAAAAACATATTACCTAAACAAAAAAAAGAAATGTCCAGTGAAATATTTTGGACGAAATGGTAAACCAGGAATCTAGATTAATGGTATCGGTATCTGAATATTAACACAATTTATTCAAAGTGTATAAGAACACCCATTATCCGTATAATGGACGTGGGAAAATTCAATTTAGAGGCAACATTAAGAAAAATACAATTATAATTAGTGTTTTATTAAAAAGCTAATTAAATTAAATTCATTTTTATTTTGCTGAACAGTGTAATTAAACTACCTACTTACTTACATAATAAAACAACATATTTTTTTTTGTAATTAAAGTTACAAATTTCTGAAAAAATTTTTTTTTTTTAAATTATGGCGCCACACTTTTGTGTATTTGCCAGTGTCAAGTATTAGAATAATCAAGTAGGTAATATTTCCCATCATGGGATTGTATTATGGCACCACACTTTTTGTGTTCGCCAGTGTCAAGTATAAGTTCAGTTGCCCCAATAAAACGGTAGAAACTTTATTGAGGCTTCGATGGAGGTTAGGAGTGAACCCAAAAAGTCACGATTTTCAATTTTATATCATTTGCCTACACTCTCACACGTTCACGAACACTTAATGGTTAATTATCCACCATAATTTCACATTAAACTTCGGAGAAATTCAAGTTTTCAAAAATAATATAAAATGGACAATGTGCACTTTTCATTTTCCCGCCTAAACTCAACTCATCTTTTATTTCTTTCAAATTCTATGTACAAAAGGTTTCTCTACACCTTAAGAAAGAAAGAAAAAGGATGGACGCGCGTGTCCTACCTCCTTTGAGTGCGACCTAACCTAGCCCTACAAAAATAAGCCCGAACTTTACAAAGAGGAGGTCGGTCAAAGAACTTTCATTGTTAAAATAGACAGCACGGCGGATATTACTATTACACTTACTCATACTTTAGTGGGGTTGTCACTAAGGTTCGACCGAGACTTGATTTTTAACGTAGGCCCACACCGAGACCGAGATTAAAATAATATCTCGGCCGAGACCGAGACTGACAACCGACAAAATGGACGATATTGTAATATAGTAATAAATATTTTGATATAAATTAAATATATTATGTATATTTCATTATAATATAATTATAATTTAATAATAAGTAATGGAGCTAGGGTACATCTGCGACAAACTGCTGTGTAGTTAGGTAGAAGTATTAAATTATTCTGCCTCATTGGCCAAGTGGTCTTGAGCGCGACTGCTACGCTAGAGGTCCTGCGTTCGATTCCCAGGTCGAGCAAAATGTTATTGGGTTTTCTATGAAATTCCCAGTAGCAGCTCGGATATAGGAATTTGTGCCCGGTTAATGGCAATAGGCTCGCCCCCCATTACATGGGACCTAAACATACCGGCGAACTGTGGGTGTACATTAGTACGCCTCTGCCTAACCCTTCGGGGAATACAGGCGTGATGGTATGTTATGTTTTATTAAATTACTCAAATGTTTTTTTTTATTTCTAAATAATACTTTTTCATTTCGTTCACTAAAATAACATTATAATCTTAGCATGGGAAATGCAAAAATATCACAAAAAGATGGTTTTTAAATATTTTTGGATCAAATATAACATGGTATAAAAATTATTGGAATCAATTCAGTTACTTAATATGAATAAACTATGTATAATATATTCACGTTTCGCATAAATACTGAGAATAATGTTGTATAATTATGGATGTATTCTAAATTAAATCTATCTATTCAATTATTTTTTCATATGTACGAGATTTCATCTGGAATTGGTAAAATAAATAAAAAAAAACTAGTTACAATTCTCGTGACAGCCCTCAAAACTAGTACATTTTATCCCCAGTGCTCCGTCTAACCAGAATCGTGGTCAAAAAAGCCTTTGTCCAAAGTAACTGGAGCGTGCCGGGAGTAACGTATCGCAGTCTAAATTACAGCTTTTATATCGAATTAAGCGGATCAAAATTATGGGGACACACCTTGGGGCGTGTACAAAAAATGTGGACAAAAACGTGAATGATGTTAGATATTTCGGAGAAATCGATGTTTATTGGATAACGAGCTGTTATAGATGGGTTGTACTAGGCACTACATAACATACAATTACGCCTGTATTCTCCAAAGGGTTAGGCGGAGGTGTACCAATGACGCCGGTATGTTTAGGTCTCATATAATAAGGGTGAGCACAGATCAAAACTCCGAGCTGCTACTTAGAATTTCATAGTTAAACTCAATAACACTGCTCGACTTGGGTATCGAACCCAGTACTTCAAGTGTAGCAGTCGTACTTTTGACCGCTAGACTGATGAGGCAGTTTATTTTGAGGCAGATAATTCTTTCTCTTTTTTTAAGACAGCTCTCAGGAAATAAACTCAGGATCGCCTCCTTTAACTGGAACACAATAGCGTTAGTTATTTATTGCAGGGACAAGGTTTATTTATAGGGGTCTGAGGTGCTCATCTTTGCACAATTATGGAATAACAGACGCTAATCAGTTTAAAATGATAAAATTCTCTGATACAATTTACTCACTTTCTTCATATATTTTTTTATTCTTCTAATCCTGATGTTATGCGACAAAGCTACACACAGAAACCGATTCAAACGTAATTTAAAGACTCCCAAATTATATCTATCGGGGAGGTCTCAATTGGGAAGCCACATTTCGGCGGTATTCAAGTGGACTTAAAGAGTTTCGTTCGGGTTTCATCTAGACATTTTGTTCTACATAATAATTCAAATAACCATGATATACACTGGCTGTGCCTATAAAAAGGAACCCTACTGACTCCCAAGATACAGGTATTTCCTAGTTTGGGAGTCAGCAGATCCATAGTACTGTACATTAAAATTTGCCTTGTATAGTTTTAGTTAAGTTTACCAAATAATATTGTATATTGTACGGCTATACTAATTTTTTTTTTTATTTAAATTACTATGACTGATTGTTAGATTGTATATAGTCAGCTTTTCATGTTATAATCGAAGGTTATTGCTCTAAACACTAGTATAGAATAGAATAATCTTTATTGTACACCATAAAATTGACATAAAAAAGACATATCTACCAGACAATATTTGGATGGACAGGAAAGATATGCAAAAGAGGGTAAGGGTAGTCCATGGTGTACTAGAAAAAATAATTATTTAGTACATAAACAATGTACACGAATACGACATCACCAGTGCCGTAATTAGGCTTTCGCGCGCCCGGTGTGATATCACTACTCACTACTTATTATAAAACAAAGTCGTTTCCCGCTGTCTGTCCCTATGTATGCTTAGATCTTTTAAACTACGCAACGGATTTTGATGCGGTTTTTTTTAATAGATAGAGTGATTCATGAGGAAGGTTTTAAGCTATATAACATAACGCTACGACTCTTAGGAACGGGGCAGTGCGGGTGAAACCGCGGGAGGGTCTCTAGTTTGTCTATATATACATCTTTAAAAAAAAATGGAATGCGATTACCGCCGCCCGTGGACACCCACAACACTTAGAGGAGTTGCAAGTGCGTTGCCGTAGCCAAACACAACGTCGGTATTGTTTCATGACGGCTTTCTGTGAGTATATCTGCCGTGGTATCACTTCGGTCGTGCTGGCCCATTCGTGCCGAAGCTTGGCTCTCCCACGGTAAAAGTGCGAATATAACAAGACTAGCTGCTGCCCGCGACTTTGTCCGCATAGCGTGATGATATATAGCCTTCCTCAATAAATGGGCTATCTAACACTGAAAGAATTTTTCAAATCGGATCAGTAGTTCCTGAGATTAGCGCGTCCAAGCAAACAAACAAACAAACTTTATATATTAGTATAGATGTATCAACGTAGATGAAGCAAAAAAAGTGTGTAAGGATTTGCATATTCTGTGGTTTTTGCCAAGGTAATATAATGACATTGAAACTGCTCATTACATCTCAAGTTTCTTACTCAAAACAGGTACTTATGAGACGGGTTGGAACATATTTTTTTAATTGAGTAATATTTCTTTTTCCGTTTTCCGTTTTAGTAATTTGCACTCACGAGTCACGATACCAAGATGTTTCAACGCTAGCTGTATAATTAAATCACTTTAATTGATTTCGCAAGAAATGGTAATGTTTTCAAGAAACATTTTAGCTGGAGAGCTTATGACTGTTTTAGAGGTGTTTTAGACAACTTGAAATATAGCCTATTTTGCAAGAGTAATCATACTGAATTGATTGAAAATTACTTTTGAAGCGACTATGCTAGAGGTTTTGGGATCGATGCTTAGGTTGAGCAGTGTTATTGGGTTTCTCTATGAAATTCTCAGCAGCAGGTTGGAGTTTGGAATTGTGCCATTACTTGGGACCTAAAGTTGAACTCTGGGTGTTTCAATACAAGTCATTCTAAACTTCGAGGAATACAGGCGTGAGACCGTTACGAAACAGTTTTTCTATATGCAGTTCTGTTGAAGCTAATATAGAAATTTGTACTTCTCTGTTCTTTCCACCAGGTAGTAAAGAAAGAAAGGAACTTAGAACTCTGGGGTTTATGGTTTAAGAGTCATTTTTATTTAATATCTATACTAATATATAAAGCTGAAGAGTTTGTTTGTTTGTTTGCTTGAACGTGCTAATCTTAAGAACTACTGGTCCGATTTGAAAAATTATTTCAGTGTTAGATAGCCCATTTATAAAGGAAGGCTATAGGCTATATATCATCACGCTACGCGGACGACGTCGCGGGCAGAAGCTAGTATAAGATAAAATCACTTACGAAAACACACCAACGAATATTAAACTAATTTTACGTGTCCTGGGCCTGTATTTTAATTTTAGTGGTCCTGAGCGCGACTGCTGTGCATGGCTACTGTGCCAGGTCGAGCGAAGTGTTATTGGGTTTATTATGAAATTCCCGTAGCAGCTCGGAGTTAGGAATTTGTGCCCAGTTAATGGCAATAGGCTCGCCCCCTATTACATGGGACCTAAACATACCGGCGAACTGTGGGTGTACATTAGTACGCCTCTGCCTAACCCTTCGGGGAATACGGTCGTGATGGTATGCTAGTCCTAATCAAAATTCGTATCATTCAAAACACAGTGTGCAGAACTGAATAACACATGAACAAAAAACATTGATTACATGGACGTTTTTACCTCAGTTTTGTGGGAGAATAATCAAAATTCAAATCTCGTTCAAAATCGCGCTGTAGTTTTTTTTCATTTTCTTTATGTGATAGAAGGCAAACGAGCAGACGGATCGCCTGATGGTAAGCGATCACCGTCGCCCATGGACACCCGCAACACCAGAGGAGTCACAAGTGCGCTGCCGGACTTTTAAAAGGGAGTACCTACGCTGTTTTCTTGAAAGTTTGAAGGTATTGGTCCGGAAATACTGCAGGTGACAGTTCATTCCACAGTTTTGTTGTGTGAGGCAGAAAGTTTCTAGAGAAACGCACAGTTGTGGACTGCCAGCCATCAAGATGATGGGGATGGAACTGATGTCGCGTAGAACGATGGCGAAAAGAGGCTGCAGGGATCAATCCGAACAATTCCTCGGAGCACTCCCCATAGTATAGGCGATAGAGGATGCAAAGCGAGGCCACATCTCTACGCAGCGCCAAGGGGTCAAGCCGATTTGAAATAAATTGCCAGTCGACGGTTCAAATCGCTCTTCGTTGGATGCGGTCCAAAGGGAGAATTTGGTACTGGGGTGCCAGTTGTGGAATATTAGAAACGTTACGTTAACGTTGTAGGCTAAAATATAAATTATATAATATTTTAATAGTAAACTAGTTTTTACACGCAGTTTCACAACAGTGCCACCTACTTGGTCCAGATATAGCTAACAACCATCCAGGTGACGCCATAATGGGCAAAAAAATCGTCAAAATCCGTCAAGCCGTTTACAAGGAGAACAATGATTAATAGATACCAGAATTGTAAAAGAAGATTGCTTGATGGCCTAAGCTATGGAATTATAAACGTACTGTTTTTAAAACAAGGACGCTACCCATCCATACATGAGAAAGTCTATTTTTCTTTGTTTTTTTTTTAGGTTATATAGATAAGAAATATTATAAAGAGGAAAGATTTGTATGTATCAATGAATGTTACATGAGAAAGTAAATTTGACTATTTATTATGTTTGAATGTAGAAACTGCTGAACCAATTTGATAAATTTTGATGTAGAGATGAGACAAGACTTTGGAAGAGACATAGCCTATCCTTCAAGTTGGTAATTATATCAATGTATTATATATTATATTATGTTGGTAATTAATTAATTAATTATGGTTGAGCTACACGATGACTGATGCATGCTTGCCGTCAGTTAGGACTGGTCTACTCAAAGCTGCTATGGTTCTTTCCTCAAAAGGCCATTTCAGACATTGCCCTGCATTGTCCCACTCACATTATTTTCATTATTTTATGTCTGGACTTTAAAAGAGACCATGATTCTCTGAGTTTGTTTCGGTGTTTCTTCTCAGAGGTCGTCAGTTAGGAAATGCCGAAGCCATCTAGCTATAAAAAAAAACAAACCATTGACTTGTAAAAGTGTCTCTAATGATCTACTTACAGAAATAAATATCATTTCATTTCATTTCATTTCAATGCAAGATTTTATTATCTTATACTCCTGGGGTCCTTACGGGCTAAAAGGATATAGGCCCCTCTATTAGACTCCACTGTCATTTCCTTCACAAATCCCTTTAGTTAGACATCAGTCATCAGTTTCATCCATTCTCTTGACATGCCCAAACCATTGCATGTCACTACATCAAAGTTCAAAGTTCAAATGTTTTTATTTCAAATAAGCTTTTACAAGCGTTTATGAAACGTTGTGATTCTAGTTGCACGGTTCCAAAAGGTCGATCCTATGGAGAAGAATCCGGCAAGAAACTCCATGAACACTCTTTTAAAATAAATGAATTACAAACTTCACTGGTACAATATTGCGATAACAAGATGTGAGGACGTTGAAGGATGTCCAAGTTTGACCGAGGTCGACTATATTAAACGAAGATTCACGTTATTTGAGAATCCAATGTCATTTCTAAATAAAAAACTATGTGGTAACGCACACCATCAAAGCGACAAATAAAACTAGGTGTCTACTTAGACAAGCCACAACGTACACACATTTACAGTTTCTGTTGTGGTAAACAATACTTTCCATATGAAGACATCTCGATATGTAAATAATATGGAATCTGTTAAAGCTATGTCCATCTACTTATAAGGTTCCTACTATAGCTACTAACTGACCAACATGAAAATTAATAAGCTTATATTAGTCTCTAATAATCAACAGTTTCATTTTGCCAGGGAGGCCGCAAATGCATCCGTATCTAACAACCACACATTCTTATCGTTAACATAGTCCTTGGTTTTGTAATAGGCTTTCTTAAGAAGAACAGATTTGACGTGTCTTTTAAATTTCTTGCCAGTGAGATCGGTGACACATTTTGGGAGTTTATTATAGAAACGCACACAATTTCCTAGAAATGATTTATTTGTTTTAGTTAGTCTAAATTTAGGTACCACTATTTTATGTTTATTCCTAGTATTAAGGTTGTGAAAGTCACTATTGACACTGAACTTCTGCAGGTTTTTGCATCATCATCTTATCATCTTATAAGCCGCGTCGTTCCCTTATCGTTCTATTTCATAATCTATCATTCCAAGTTACATCAGGGCCCCAAGTCTGCTATTTTGTCGTGTCAAAATCGTCACTCAATGGCTTCAGAATTGTTGATTTTTAACAGTTTTCTCTTCGAAATCTGTCAGTTCTAACGTCATTTAGTGCCATTGAACGACCATTTTGATACAACTGAAATAGCAGACTTGGGCCCCTGAGCATATGCTTCGCAAGGAACGTGTTTCTACAGTATTTGATCTACTTTCATGTTTTTTAGCTATACCCAACATTCTCTTCCCAATATTTTGGGTTAATACTACCGTTAAACACTAGTATAACCTATACATAAAGACAGTTGTTCAATTTCTTATTAAATTAGGACAGTTAAGAACCAATTATGCACCGCTACAAATGTCCAGATGACGTCATTTCCACACCCACTCGTCCGCACAGTGGTAGCCGATCATGTAGCCATTGTGCAAAATTCGTCAAGTCACCGACCGTTTTGCACGGTGTGCCAAACCAGTTAGCGATGTAGACAAAAAACTGTATGTGCTATGTTTGATTTCTGGTGCAACGACCTTAGAAATAGAAAAAAGTAACGTACACACTCAAAAATTTTATTGATATAACTGAACATGCTTCCGCTATTTAATAAACTGTTATTAATAATAGGAAATAGATTTTGTTTTATTATATTGCAATAGGTAACAAATAATAAAAAAAACGTAGCCGAAGCCCGCAAAACTGTAATCCTAATAAGGCCGAATCTACCATCACGCCTGTCAGTATTCCCCGAAGGGTTAGGCAGAGGCGTACTAATGTACACCCACAGTTCGCCGGTATGTTTAGGTCCCATGTA
Source organism: Acronicta leporina (assembly GCA_947256265.1). Lineage (NCBI taxonomy): Eukaryota > Metazoa > Arthropoda > Insecta > Lepidoptera > Noctuidae > Acronicta > Acronicta leporina. The sequence goes on from OX366538.1 coordinate 2,047,958, forward strand.
ATAGGGGGCGAGCCTATTGCCATTAACGGGGGGCACAAATTCCAAACTCCGAGCTGCCACTGGAAATTTCATAGAAAAACCCAATTACACTTTGCTCGACCTGGGAATAAATAAACCTCTAGCATAGCAGTCGCGGTCAGGACCACTTGGCTATTGAGACAGTTGGCCAAAACTACTTAGGCTTCTTAGGCCAAAACTAATAAGTTTTTAACTATGATGCTGGTGGTGAATTGGTAGACGTTAGCTTAAATCCAGTAGGACTTTGTTCAGTAATATTTACACTACAACTTTGTAATAACATGCTTATAGAATGTGTTAAGAGAACCCTGTCCGACCCGTGCAGGTATTGCTAGGTATCGAGAGTCTATTTATATATTTTCTTTTTAAATTTAAAAGTGTAAAAAATATATAAAACGAGAAAATGTTAATAGTAATACTTATGGTGGTACCCCCAGGCCTCATGATAAAGCTCATGGAAGGGCTATTTGAAGAACTGGGAGAGGATGAGGATTAGATTATTTAGGGGAAGCACAAAGCCCATTGGGTCGAAGTGCACTGAGGCCTTGCTGCCTCAGCCCCACATAATTTAAGGTGGTGGTAGCGACACCAACTCTGAAATCCAATCTTACTAAGGTTACTTAAAAAATTGCTAGATTTTGGTGTAATTGCGGCAAGTTCGGCAAGACCATCGTGTATTTTAAATTTAATTAATATGTTTGCTTCTATGAATATTTGATGTTTGTTATTTTATTTGGTGACTAGCTTCCGCCCGCGACTTCGTCCGCGTGGAATAGTTACTTATAGTCTTAGCGTGATGATATATAGCCTATAGCCTTCCTCGATAAATGGGCTATCTAACATTTAAAGAATTTTTCAAATCGGACCAGTAGTTCCTGAGATGCGTTCAAGTAAACAAACAAACAAACAAACTCTTCAGCTTTATATATTAATATAGAAGTATAGATGTCATTGGGATACCTATAAATGCCCGTCTTGGATAGGACAAGGTTTCTTTAACATGGTGTCATATGTTAAAACAATAACTATATGACTGCCTCAGTAGCCTAGTGGTCCTGAACGTGACTGCTACGCTTGAGGTACTGGTTACGACTCCCAGATTGATTATCCGGTTTTTCTATAAAATTCTCAGAAGCAGCTCGGAGTTCGGATTTGTGTCCGGTTAATGGCAATAGGTTCGCGCCTATATAACAAATTCGGAGCTAGCATACCGGTAAATTGTAGGTGCACCTACATTAGTACGCCTCTGCCTGACTTTTTATGGAATACAAGCGTGAAGGTGTGTTGGAATTAACAATGCTATGGAACAATGTTATGGAATTATTCGGATTACGGGTAGCAGTTCGATTCAAGCATTGAAAAGAAAAAATAGATATCTGATTTTTTACACAAGAAAATTGTAGGCTCAATAAAGGAAACAATATATTTGTTATACAAGAGCTAAGTTCACAAAACACTGTTTAATTTATCGGTTGTATACTAACTAAAAATTTAATAAAAGTTCTTCAGTGTCTATAAACGTAATTATACCCTAATCAACGCAAAATTGTGACACTTTGCAACGCACAAACAAATTATCAACACAGAAACCACTTCGTAACTTGTAATTAACGAAATTAGAAAAACAAAAAAGTTTTGCTTAACGAAGTTCTGATTTGGAATCAAATTCACGGGGCACCGCTATAGGCTGTCGGAAAAAGACAAAAAAGTTTAATTGGCTACATACAAAAAATGCTTTTGATTTTTTCCAAAGCCCCATTTAACATTTAACCCACGGATATGATTTTAATAAAAGATAACATGTTTTTTCTAAGCCCACGCGCGATCGACCCACTGTGCGGTGATAATCTTCATAATACCTATTATATTAGATTGATTGCCGCTTTTTGTCGAGACTTTGTCTTGAGTTTAGTGACTTTTAAATAGGGCTGTAAGATTTTTGTCAGAAAATAATGTCACCAAACCCTCAAAATTCAAATTTCTTTCGATATTTCGGTCTTTTAAGGTCTGACCGAGATATCGGTCTCGGCTACGGCCATTCTCGGCTAAAAATTCGGTTTCGGTCACGGCCGACTCTCGGCTAATGCCGAGAATTAGAAGTTCCAAAATGGTGAAATTTATGAATATGCCTCACGCGCTCATCGCTGAGCTAGAAACGTAATTTGCCAAATGATTTAAGAACTGCCGAATCAGGCAAACAATGAACGAGTGCAACTTGGTTCTTACTTTCATTTGTAATTGTAATTGAGATTATATTTAACCCAAAAATGCTATTATTCCACTACAGAATATTTAGAAAGTAGGTAAATTGTATAAATGCATTCAAGAAGATTTTAATCAAATTTAAATAATACTATTGTAATTGAACCTTGCCAATTTACAGGATTTTAAATATGTAATAAAATATTAATCAATGATTGATAATTGAATGTTTAATAATTGACATTATGTTTCATGGTAAGCATAGCGACAATATTATTTGTATACCTAATAAAATTTATTATTTAAGTGTTTATAGTTAGCCCTCGAATGTTATGTTGCAATGCTTGGAAAAGGCACTAAGTTTTAAGTACCTACCCTATAATAAATTTTACCTTATGTACACTTAGTTTGCAATAAATGATTTGATTTGATTTTGATTTAATTGTATCATAGTGCAACAAAGTAACACTTCTGTTTTGCAATTCCTGGTCTCAGCCAAGACTAGCTTTTGCCGTTAGCTGGGGTTTGGATTGGGACCGAGACCGAGAATAAAAAAATATCTTGGCCGAGACCGAGATCACCTTGTCTTAATCATAAATGGCTTCGTCCTTTGAAGAGTTGCAGCGAAAGCTTGACCACAGCCTGTCATAGCCGCATAGCTGGTAGTGGAGAATGTCAAGAATCCCCTGGCGGGACAATAGGACAATGCAAGTACGATTTTCAGTTAGTATGATTCTGACATAGGTCATCATCATCATCATCATATCAGCCTATTGCCGTCCAATGCTGAACGTAGGCCTCCCCCAAAGAACGCCAAACATCCCTGTCTTGGGCAGCTCGCATCCATCCGCTGCCAGCCACCTTCTTTAAATCGTCGGTCCATCGTGTCGCAGGGCGTCCCACACTACGCTTGCCCAAACGCGGTCTCCACTCTAGCACTTGTCTGCTCCATCGATAGTCTGTCCGTCTGCAGACATGACCGGCCCACTTCCACTTCAGCGTGCATAGGTACCGACGAGCAATGAGAATTTTGTATTTTAGGTAATTACTTATAAATTTTTACTGTGGGAGCGACATGCTTCGGCACGAATGTGCTATGTGCTCGACCGGAGCAATACCACGGCCTCACAGAAAACCAGCGTGAAACAACGCTTACGTTGTGTTCGCCGAGTGAGTGAGGATACCGGAAGCCCAGACCCTTTTAAAAGGCCGGCAAGGCACTTGTGACTCCTATGGTGTTATGGGTGTCTATTGGCGTTGGTAATAGCTTACCATTAGGTGTTTAAAAGGCGGGCAACGCACTTGTGACTCCTCTGGCGTAGGTTGTGAATGGGCGGCGGTAATCGCTTACCGTTAGGTGATCTGTCGGCTCGTTTTGCGCTCTATACTATAAAAAAAAATTTGGCAATCTCTTTTGACTGAGTCAAATAGCCCAAGCTGGAACTCTGGTTCACCAATACTTAAAACTATTCTGGAGGAGACCCAGTCCCTCCACGGTATATTCGGTATAGTGAAAGAATTGATGATGCATAACCGTTACGATGCCCAACCAAATATGGACGCTTGAATGACAGAACTGAATGAGTAACATCGGTTTTCAAAGAACAAAAAAGAACCGTTATAATGTAGAAATTGGTTTTATAAAGTTGTTGATGTAAGTTTTTTAATTAAGTATGTTTCAATATGGCCAGAGTGCCGTGGGTGTTTTGTGATTCTTAATCATACATACATTAATGTATCCCCGAAAGGTTATGCGAAGGTGTACTTACGTACACACATAGTTCGTTGGCATGTAAAATCCCATGTCATAGGAGGCTCATTAGTCTCGTGAGTGGTTGTGACGGTAGACGATTTGTTTTTGATTCCCAGGTTGAGGAAATTGGGTATATCTGTGATAAATGATGTTTTTTTTTGTAATCAGATCTTTTACACCTTTGCAGTCAATGTTTTTTATATTTTTTTAACTAGATGGCACCGGCATTTCCTATCTGTCAACCTCTGACAAGAAATGCCGAAACAAACTGGTCTCTCTTAGCTTTTTTCTATAGGATAGTGGGCAAACGAGCAGACGGGTCGCCTGACGGTAAGCAATCACCACCGCCCATGGACACCCGCAACACCAGAGGAGTCAGAAGTGCTGTTAATATTATTTTTTTTGCTAATTTATTATACTTTACCCATTTCGATCTCATGAACCCTAATTTTTTCTTTCCGCTGACATAGACCTTTGTAGGTCGTCTGGGGGTCGATAAAGACTACTTTGGGTAACACTGACCTACACCATAAAATATTATACTTGACCTGCAACTGCATGATGTTCACAACGGCGCGCATTTATTTAGATTGTAGGTACCTACTATACTCTTACTCTCTCTCTGTCTAAAAAAAATACCTAGATGATGTATTTTTACGTTAGGGAAAGTATGTATAATACTGATTTCTGACACTTACGCGAATATTAGACATTGAAATGAAACTACTTTTTTTGGATTTTACCGCGTTGTATTAATATTATTTAATTCCAGACGTTTCGGATCCTTTACAGCATCCATGGTCACGGGTAGACTGAGGTATTGGTAGTCTTATTGTTAAAAATAGCTTCTGCCCGCGACTTCGTCCGCGTAGCGTTATGATATTATATATTGCCTTCCTCAATAAATGGGCTATCTAGCACTGAAAGAATTTTTCAAATCGGACCAGTAGTTCCTGAGATTAGCGCGTTCAAGTAAACAAACAAACAAACTCTTCAGCTTTATATATTAGTAGACTAGCTTCTGCCCGCGACTTCTTCCGCGTGGAATAGTTACTTAGTCTTAGCGTAATGATATATAGCCTATAGGCTTCCTCAATAAATGGGCTATCTAGCACTGAAATAATTTTTCAAATCGAACCAGTAGTTCCTGAGATAAGCGCGTTCAAGTAAACAAACAAACAAACTCTTCAGATTTATGAAAATGAAAATGAAAATGTTTTATTTGTCTCAAATATTACATAAAAACATAAAATTGAGTCAGCTCCAGTAAGTTACAGAAGTACCTACTTGTGTTGGAGCTGCCTCGCTTCTTCCCTTATGAATCAGAAATATCATATTTTGAGACCATTTTACAGAGTAAGTAGTTATACGATAACGATGCAAATAATAAAAATAAAATAAAAACTTAAGTTATTTATGTGTATGTGTGTGTGTTGGTGTGTATGTGTGGGTGTGTATGTGTGGGTGTGTATGTGTGGGTGTGTATGTGTGTTAGTTAGTGTCAGTGTGTGTTAGCTAGTTCTAACCAGAATATCCTCGGTTTCTTCATAAGTTTTGGTGTTAAGCCAATTAATTATAGTCTTTTGCACTCATAGGACGTTAGGGGATATATTTTTAGTGAAGAGTTTAATTTGTTATAAATGTAGGCAGACTGTGTTACGTATTGACGTCTGGCAAAGACTGTACGAACTCCTGGGGAGTGTGCCACAATGTCTTTCCGCCTTCTGTTCTGGGTAGCTGGGTCAAAAGGAATTGTTTTATGTAAGGTTAAAGTTACGTTTAAAATATATAATTTACGGACTGATAGTAATTTGCTGTCTCTATAGAGATTGGTTGTTGGATATCTAAAAGGTTTGAAATACATCACCTTAATGAGCGATCGCTGGGCTCTTTCAAGATCGAGGTATTTCATTTATATAATTAAGGATATAATTAGGGAATAAAATAACATCAATACAATGCCATAAAATCCGTAAAAAGTAGTTTCATAACAAAGTATGTACAATTTATGACATAACATACCATCACGCCTGTATTCCCCGAAGGGTTAGGCAGAGGTGTACTTAGGTACACCCACAGTTCGCCGGTATGTTTAGGTCCCATGTAATAGGGGGCGAGCCTATTGCCACTAACCGGGCACAAATTCCAAACTCCGAGCTGCTACTGAGAATTTCATAGAAAAACCCAATAACACTTGGGAATCGCTTGCTCGACCTGGGAATCGAACCCAGGACCTCTAGCGTAGAAGTCGTACCTGTGACCACGAGACTAACGAGGCAGTTATATAATTTATGAAAATGTTCAAAACCGTGTATTTAGAATTATAACAACAATCTATTATTAGCTACAGTTACCTGACTGCATAAAAAAAACATGTATTATCTTCTTATTACCCACGTACGCATCAGAAAGTTCAACAATTACATACTTACATCGTTTAGCCATCATAAAAAAAATTGATGTGCTCATACAAAACTCATTCAAATCACGCCGAGAACATTTAACGGAACGTAAAAATGTATGAAATAATAAAATTATACGGTTTTGATTTTTTGGCCCCAATACGCGCGAGTTGGCACACTGGCCGACTGTTAAAGAACGATGGGTTCTAATTTGTGTAACTAGAATTTTAAAGCACTGTGGAACGAATGGATGCACGATAGAAATATTTTCAGGGGAATTTTTGAGTAAAACAAACTGTATCACGCCCAAACAGCTGAACAGATTTCTACAATCTTTTTGTGATTTTTTTGCATTTTTCATGCTAAGATTATAAAGTTATTTTAGTGAAGGAAAAATTCGACTCGCAGGCAGGATTCGAACCTGCGTCTTCTGGCTAGGTACGCCAGACGCTATGACCACTAAGCCACCGACATAGAACTAACCGTAAGGTAAGTCATGTTGGTTGAGAGGCAAAGTAACTTGCCTTTCAATAGATGTTACTGACGTCACCTGTAAGACGTAAGTTCAGAATGTGAAGGCAAATTTCGACATGGCAGGTAGGACTCGCGGTGGCTTAGTGGTCATAGCGTCTGGCGTACCCAGCCAGAAGACGCAGATTCGAATCCTGCCTGCGAGTCGAATTTTTCCTTCACTAAAATAACTAGATTTCTACAAAATTGGTCAAGGATATAGACTGAACCTTTGAGAACGACATGGGCTAGTTATTGTTTAAAAAAGTTCTTAGATACGCGAGTAACAACACTAATTTAACGATAAAAAATACATCATTAGCCAAGTGGTCCTGAGTGCGACTGCTACGCTAGAGGTTTTGGGTTCGATTCCCAGGTCGAGCAGTGTTATTGGGTTTTTCTATGAAATTCCCAGTAGCAGCTCGGAGTTAGGAATTTGTGCCCGGTTAAAGGCAATAGGCTCGCCCGCTATTACATGGTACCTAAAAATACCGGCGAACTGTGAGTGTACATTAGTACGCCTCTGCCTAACCCTTCGGGGAATATAGGCGTGATGGTTATGTTAAATACATCATTAAATTTACATAAAAATATAAATAGGTAGATCCTGTGTGAAATGTGGATGGCTGCATGTTGTCTGGCAGCAAGGCAGCAGAGCGGGATCGAGAGAGGGCCGATCCTGCTCCGAGACGAAGGCGCCGGAAAGGCAACCGCTTCGGTGCCCAGCCCAGATAGGGAAAATTGATGTTTCCCCTTACTATAGTAAAATTAGTTTCTGTTGAAAAACTGGACAAGGTGGATGCAAAAGAGCGATGAATAACGTAAGAGGAAGGAGGTTTATGCCCTAGCAGTCGGTTGATAAAAGCTATAAATGATGAAAATTGGAAACCAGCTTAAAAATAGGAAGTTTACAATTCTGATGAAATAATTATAACGCGATTATTTCAACATCATTATCCGTGCAAACGTGATCTTTGGCTGTCTAAATAAAATTAAACCTACTACTACTACCATAGTCAAAGTACAGGTACTTTTGAAATGTCAAAAACTAGGTGCGCGGTTCCAAATAGTGGGTCTTATGGAGGAGAACCGGCAAGAAACTCCATAGATACTCCTTTCAACAAAGATTATAACATTGATTTATTTTACAATTTAGTTGTTATAATGTGAGAATCATGCAGCTTGATGTGCTGATAACAAACTACGATCAATTGCCTTCCAAAGAAAAGAAAAGTGATTACCATAGCATGTCAAGAGCCGACCAGTCCCGACAGACGGCGCCGACGAGCATGACGTGTGTGTCAGCGTCGTCTGACTGAACCATGTTGTAGGGAATAAAACGACCCGACACACAACGCCACCATCAGCAAGACTTCTTAGTGAGCATGACATGCTCTGACTACTATGCAACCAACAGGCTTGATATACGTTTAAACGACAGGTAATAAATAAATGCAACATCATAGCCTACCATCTACTACTACTACACCATGTTTGCATTACATCACTGGTGGGAATATAGTAGTTTTAATTTACACAGGAGGGTTCATGGTAGTGTTCGATTTGGAGGTACCGGAGCCTCTCCTCATAATGTGCGGGAAATGGCCACCGTGTGGTTTTAGTCAGTAGAAGTCCGACATAACCATCGGGTATCCATAAGGAAACCCTCATCCGTGTGGAAATACACACGGGATAAAATAAAGGTACACTTACCTTTCGCTAAAGTGGCATGCACGAAGCAGAGACATAACAAAAACTGGAACGCCGCCATTTTGAATATCCAGCACAACTATCGATTTTTGTGTACCACCCGCACTTGTCACTTATATTTACCTGAAAAATAAAAAGTGAAACTTATATTGTGTGATGATAAATGATATTTATATCTGTAAATAGATATTTTTAGACACTTTTACAAGTCAATGTTTTACATTTTTTTTATCTAGATGGCGCCCGCTTTTCCAAACTGACGATCTGAGAAGAAACACCGAAACACTCAGAGAAACATGGTCTCTTTTAAAGTCCAGACAGTAATAGTATTACATACCTACAATAATAATATTATTAGATATTATGCGAGTGTTACGATGTAGGGCAATATCTGGACAGGCCTTTTGAAGAAAAAGCCATAGTAGCTTTGAGTTGACCTGCCCTAACTGACGGCACGCATACATCAGGCATTGTGTAGCTCAACCATTATTTAAAGAGCTCAACGACAAATATGAAAATGCTATTTACTTCTGTAAACAGATACACTTTTACAAGTCAATGTTTCGATTCTTCTATACTAGATGGCGCCGGCATTTCCTATCTGACAATTTCTGAGAAGAAACACCGAGTGTATTTGAACGCTTGAATTGCCCACAAAAACGTAAAAAGAAATCGTAATCCAAACCAAATTTTATCAATTTTTTTTTTGTGATTCTTTTTGCATTTTTCATGCTATGATTACACATGCTATATACATATCTACACATACACAAATAAATAAAATTGGAGTGTCTTTAGGAATGAAGGAAGGATTAGCAAGTTGAAGTGGCAATGGGCCGGTCACATCTGTCGGAGAACCGACAATCGTTGGAGCAAACGAGTTCTCGAGTGGAGACCGCGACTAGGCAAACGTAGTGTAGGGCGCCCGCTGGCCAGGTGGAGTGACGACTTGCGGAAGGCAGCTGGCAGTGACTGGATGAGGAAAGCCGAAGATCGGGCTCTGTGGCGTTCACTGGGAGAGGCCTACGTCCAGCAGTGGACGAATATAGGCTGGTGATGATGATGATGATGATGATGGAGTGTCTTTGTAATATTATAAGAACCGCTTTTTACTAAGTGCATTTGGTACATCCAAATGCACTTAGTTCACGGTACATAATATACCAAAACAACATTTTTTACAATTGTTGTTATCACTGTTAGAAAGTACATGCTCCCACTTAAAAACTGGTGAACTTCTTATCTCAATTAATTAAACGAATCCTGAGATACAGCTTGAACTTCCTGATGTATAGAGGTCCATACAAAGAAGAGATCATCAATGTTAGTTTTTCCATTTTTACTTCTGATATAGCCTCATGGGAGCGAAGCTAATTTTAAATAAATAATGATACAATCTTCACTGGTACAATATTGCGATAACAAGGTGTGTGGACGTTGAAGGCTGTCCAAGTTTGACAGCTTCGACTTTGACAGCAGATGTGTCAAAATGACTTTAGGGTTTCGTTATTGTTCCCTCTCCCAATTAACTTCTCATGTCTTCTCACCTATCCTTCCCCCAAAATACTTGAGGCCTTGATGATCTTCATTCGTAGCAACAACATTAAACTTTAGAATTTACCCTCACTGAGCTCTAACATCATTCTATTATGATTTAATGCTCACTATTAATTATTATTCTTCTAATCGTTTTTTTTTAAATTGATGTTTAGACACACACATGTTTTTCCATCTCACTTCGTATGCGGCTTAATTGTCATCATCGGCAAATTCGTCATTAAAAAATATATGACTTGAGGTTATGCGTTTATTAATTTACACGTTGTTTCAGTTCCTACCTAAGTACCTATGTCCGTCTGTACAGTTTAACAATACCGTAAATGTATTTCAAACGCATCGCTGGTCACCACCAGAGCGTGGCGGGTTCGATTCCCGTGCCGTGATTGATAATTAAAATAACCATTAGTTGTGTGTGAACGGGTTAATTTATTACATTGTTACATTGTATTGTGTAACGAAATATTACCAGTTAAGGCTATTTCTTGGATGGAAATAGCCCTGGACATAAATAACATACCATCACGCCTGTATTCCCCGAAGGGTTAGGCAGAGGCGTACTAATGTACACCCACAGTTCGCCGGTATGTTTAGGTCCCATGTAATAGGGGGCGAGGCTATTGCCACAAACCGGGCACAAATTCCTAACTCCGAGCTGCTACTGCGAATTTCATAGAAAAACCCAATGACACTTTGCTCGAATTGGGAATCGAACCCAGGGCCTCTAGCGTAGCAGTCGCGCTCAGGACCACTTGGCTAAAGGCAGTAACTATACGTACAATATGTACCTAATTTTATAAAATTCTATGAATATTTACTTATCTAACTTGATCACTATTAAGTACCTAGTTTATTGCAAGGATTTTTCCTTATTACATTAATTTTATTTCATAAGCATCATTATACTCGCTGAATCTCTCTACATTATATTTCTGAGATGTGATGAATCCAAACATACATAAAATACATATCCACACGCCTGTATTCCCTGAAGGGTTAGGCAGATATGCATCAATATACACCCACAGTTCGCCGGTATTTAGATTCCATGTAATAGGGGCAAGCTTTTTGCCATTAACCGGGAACCACCAAAACTCCGAGCTGCTACCGAGAATTTCAGGATCTGGGAATCGAACCCATGACCTAGACTATAAGACAGTGGAGTAGTCTATTACGAATACTTTTTTTATGGGATTGGGGGACAAACGAGCAAATGGATCACCTGATGGTAAGCGATTACCACCCCCGGACACCTGCATCACTAGAGGAGTCGCAAGTGCGTCGCCCGCCTTTTAAAAGGGTTTGGGCCTCCGGTATCCTCACTCACTCGGCGAAACACAACGTAAGTGTTGTTTTACGCCAGTTTTCTGTGAGGCCGTGGTATCACTCCGGTGGAGCCTTACCTTTCACGCTTAAACCGCTCACCAGATTTCGATAAAATTGCTGAAGAAGCCTAGTGGTCCTAAGTGCGACTGCTACTCTAGAGTTCTTGTGTTCCTTTCCCAGATCGAGAAGTGTTATTGGGTATTTCTATTTACTTATCAGTAGCATGGAGTTTTTTTAATGTTGCCCCAAAGTAGGATATTTTCCTGTATCGTGGGTTTACAAACACAAATTATCGCATACACAAACGCCCATACCCGAAACGACTAACTGTAATCATAAAAATCTTTGCTCCGCGTGGGGATCGAACCCACAACACGTGTCGCAGAAGTCGATCGCTCAGCCGCTACGCCAAACGTGTCGTCATCGTCGTTTGTGGCCGGTTAATGGCAATAGGCTCGCCCTCTGTTACATGAGAGCTAAATATACTTGTGAACTGTGGGTTTACATAAGTACACCTCTGCCTTACCCTTCGGGGAATACAGGCGTGATGGTACGTTATGTTACCAGCGTGCGAAGGTGGAGTGTAAAATATAGTGATCAGTGTTTTCCGTAAAACGAATCATCAAAGGCAGAAAGGAATTGTAATAAAATTGTTAATTACTAGTAAAAGCAATAATTATAGGTAGGTATTAAACATTAATTTTATTGCTACAATCTAAGATTCATCATAATAAACTTTAACTAAGTTTAATAATGTTTTTATTGCCTTTTGAGATAACTACACCTAGAAAGGGCCGAGTTCTGTAAAGTCAAAATTGATCAGGTAATTTTATAGTAAGTGAGTAATTCTTTTAACACATTTTATCACGGACAGTCTCTTATAGAACTGGTTGTCATAAGCGAGAGGTTCCCGGTTCGTTTTTTTATGGCATAGGGGGCAAACTAGTAGACGGATCGCCCGATGGTATGGATGGATATATGAATGGCCGCCCATAGACACCAGAGGAGTCACACGTGCGTTGCCCGCCTTTTAAATGGGTTTGGGCCTCCTGTATCCTCACTCATTCGGCGAAACACAACGCAAGCGCTGCTTCACGCCGGTTTTCTGTGAGGCCGTGGTATAACTCCTGCCCTTTCCTGCAGAAGTATGGCTCTCCCACGGTAAATAAAACACCAGTTATAAGAAAATGATGTAGAATGCCTCAATGATGTCATCTCTTCATCATACATTATAATTTTGCATCTTAATTGTTTAAGAATAACCGGAAATATCTAACTGGTTCTGAAAATGAACAGAGGAGGCTTGTGAATAATTTAAAAAAAAACGTTGCCCCACACTAGGATCTTCTCCTGTATCGTGGGTGCGTTTACAAACACAAATTCTCACATACACAAACACACAGACCCGGAACAACTGGGTTTAAAAAGCGGCGGTAGCCTAATGGCTCGGGCGTCGGACTTGCGATCATGTGGTTGCCGGTTCGAAACCCACCCATTGCACTACCGACGTGAACCCACTCGTAACACAAGCATTTAGCTTAGCACGAGAGGTTAACAAGAATACTAGTAGTGTACGACCCACAGTGCTAGTAAGCTTTTTAAAAAAAGAAAAAAAACAAAGAAAACAACCTGTAGGCTATACAAATATTTATTAAGTGCGGGGATCGAAACCACAACACATAGCGTTGAAACCGATTGCTCAACCTCTACGCCAAACATGCCGTCAAAACAAAAGCTATAATAATATAGCGATCTACAAGGTTAAGCCACAATTATCGCCGTCTGTCAATGGATGGGTGACCCATTGACGGACATGGGTGTTAAAAGTAGTTTTACTTCAATGTCTATTGTATATACCGTCATAACTAATTTATATTTGCGTAAGTGTCAGAAATCAGTTACTAAATTCCTGATAAAAATTCCCTCGTTCCTGAAAAAAAAGTCTTGACAGACAACAAAATCGTGAAAAGGGTTTCCGTTTTTTATTTATACCACTATGGTGGTAAACAAGCATACCAAGGGGCCCTAGTCTGCTATTTCAGTTGTGTCAAAATGGTCGTTCAATGGCACTAAATGACATAATATGAACTGACAGGTTTCGTAGACAAAACTGTCAAAAATCAACAATTCTGAAGCCATTGAGTGACGATTTTGACACGAAAAATTAGCAGACTTGGGGCCCAGTCCGCTTGATCTATGGACGCTTTCAACACCAGGGCCTGTTGACAAGACGCAATCTGAAGTTCGAATAGACAAATTAACAGAAACACAATGTACGGAGATGACGTTTGTGCACTCGATTTGTCGAAAGCCTACGTCATTTGCATACATTGAGAATTCTATTCTGTTCAATTAGCGTTCATCCCACTAGTCTAGAGGCAGCGGGGTATCTCGCACTCGCGTTGGCAACCCTGTAAAACTCTTTTCAAGGTCGGTATAGATATATTGATAGAGATAGAGTATTCTTTAACAATAAAGAATACTCTATCTCTCTATAGAGTATTCTGTATGCACTATAGAGTATTCTTTAACAATAAAGAATACTCTATCTCTCAGTCTCAGTCCTATGGTGTACAAACACCATAGGACTGAGCGGAGATACAAAACAAATGTTAAAAGAGTAAGTACAATTGGCGGTCTTATCGCTAAATGCAATTTCTTACAGACAACCATTGGATGGACAAGAGTTGACTAGACAAGTCAATATGGTATGGTATGGGATGTCCTTTAAAGGTATGAGACTTTAAAGGGCTGGATCATCTCTTATGAATTATGATTATGCATGCTACAGCATACATGCGTGGGTTATAGACCACACGATCAGAACAACTCATTCTCCTTGACCTACTGCTTTGTTTTGCAAAGCTCAGGCTGCTTATGGCAAATGCTCCATTCACTCCAATTTAGGGCGGCATTTTTTCAACCATTTCCTTTTAAGTAATTTCTTGGGAAGGGGTCAAAACCCTTTTAAAAGGCGGACAACCCACTTGCGACTCCTCTGGTGTTGCGCTTGTCCATGGGCAGCGGTAATCGCTGACTATCAGGTAATCTGTCTGCTCGTTATCCCATAAAAAAGCCTTCAAACATGTTTTTAATTGCTTTTTGAATCACAAGTGTCCCAAATAAGTCTGCAAATGTACGTTCCAAATATGCCATATTATTATTGACGTCATGTTCAAATTATGGGACATGCTTGGGATTAGACAATAAAACAAGGCAGCAAACAGTTAAAGGAGTTAATCAAAGCAAAACTGTTACATTTAATTGCACACAGATAAATCTCAATATACGGAAATAAAAAAGGTTCTAATAAGAAAATTTATAGTTGATCCTTTGCTACGCATACGGAATAAATTGATAACTTGAAACTATTTCACTAACGTCCCGTTACGGATTAGCCTTCATATTATTACTGTCCCTTTCATTCTTACTAAAAATATCACGCCTCTCTTTCATTCCCATGTTAACAAACCAACACAGTTCCTGGAACGAATCATTGACAGTTCGATTGATTTTTTTTTAAAGGAAAAAGCTGCGAGGTTTGTGTTTGGATATTTGTCTGACGATTTTATCATAATAATATAAAGTTGTTTTAATTAAGGAAAAGGCTTTCTCCTTCTTATAACTTCCTTAAGTAACTTGGGTAAGTGAAATTTAATGAATACCGTGCTTAGTAATAAGTTTTAGGACGCCTTCTCGGAGTTTGCATTACGAACTTCTACCTAAGTAAACTTGGTAAGCTTTAGAATACTTAAACAATATTTCAGTCCTAGAATAAATTATCTCAGACTTACGTAATCTTAACAGGTAAAACCACAAAAAATACTTACAAGGAACTGACAAAAACATTCACAGCACTTGCACAAAGTACACAAAAAGGTTTTAACCTCAAAATTGTACCAACTGAACAAACAATAATCGGATATTTAAGCCAATTACATGGATTCTAATTACAAATACATGTTAGTTTAATTTTTTTATTACGATTTGCATGTGCTTTTTGTTTTATTCGGGGGCGCGCACGTCCGTACCGCGCGGCGGTTGCAAGGCGACTGGTTACTCTCCTTGACTCGAATGCCTGATTGAGTAAGGCTGCGTGTACGCAGGTGTGTTGATATATGTATTTAAGAATGTGCTAAAGAGTATGCAAGTCTGACTACGTTTATGGCTCACATAAAAGTGGAGTTTTAAAACCTAAATTATGAACTTGGTAGGTAGTTCATTTAGAATAACGTCCATTAAACGCCTTAGCATTTAGCGTAGGACTTAATAGATGTGAATTTGTTTCTTTTTGTAACAATTTGTTTTCTCCTATCCTTTTTCATTACCCCTGTGTTGGAGTCAGCTTCCAGGCTAACAAGATGCGGCTCAAGTTCAATTTCACTTTCAAATGTTTTTATTTCAAATAATCTTTTACAAGCGTTTATGAAACGTTATGATTCTACTTGCACGGTTCCAAAAGGTTGATCCTATGGAGAAGAATCCGGCAAGAAACTCCATGGACACTCTTTTAAAATAAATTATGTTATAATCTTCAATGGTACAATATTGCGACAACAAGATGTGTGGACGTTGAAGGATGTCCAAGTTTCACCGAGGTCGACTATATGAAACGAGGATTCACGTTATTTGAGAATTGTTATTGTACACGAAGCGACTGCTATAATTTTTGTTGTGTGCAGAGCATCCTCATGGAACCTCTGCCTACTAGGGAGATGACAGGATCTACTAAACTGACTAAAATCACAGTTGTCTTATTTAGTTCTATAGTCACCGTATGAAGCTGTGGTCCAGCTGTCCATGAAGAAAGAGTGTCCATGAAGTTACTTGCCGGATTCTTCTCCATAGGATCAATCTTTTCGAACCATGCAACTAGAGTCATAACTTTAACTATTTTCACGTGGGAGAGCCATTCTTCGTATTATATACGAAGCGACTGCCATCAGACCTCCGTTACCCAATTCCCTGGCAATACCGATATTCGGAGGATAGACTGGTTGTCAAGCTTTTTTGGGCTTCTGACTACCACTAAAAATTGTCATAGATGTTCGTATGACAACCGGTACCGACGGCTTTACGTGCTATCCGAGGCACGGAGGGATGTTAAGAATGGTTACCCATCAACACACTGACCATGGCGATTGCTGCTTAACCTAGCAGATCAGTTGATCAGCTTAGTTATTAGGTACTTAGCCACAAACCCCTCATTGTAATATTCATTAATATTATAAAGAGCGACGTACATGCTAGATAGTTAATAGCTCTACTTGGAAATCCGAAGCGCCATCGAGTAGACTGCGAGGCCAGGCCTCGTCTTTCAAGTTCAAGTTCAAAGTCAAATGTTTTTTTTATGGGAGAGGGGGACAAACGAGCATACGTATCACCTGATGGTAAGCGATAACCGCCACCCATGGACACCCGCAACACCGGAGGAGTCGCAAGTGAGGCGCCCGCCATTTAAAAGGCTCACTCACTCACTCGGCGAAACACAACGCAAGCGTTGTTTCACGCCGGTTTTCTGTGAGGCCGTGGTATCACTCTGGTCGAGCCGGCCCATTCTTGCCGAAGCATGGCTCTCCCACGTGAAAGTCTCCATACTCTCAATTTCCCCTAGTGTAATGACACATTTTAATGATCTTTTAAGTTTTTCATTTACATTTATGTTTGGGTTACCGTTATGGGTTCCCCAAAACGGTAGGTAGGCGACAACGCGGCAGACCTAGACGGAGATGGCGGGATGAGCTTGACTTCTTCTGGAAGGATTGGCCCAAAATAGCGTTGAGCCGTGACGAATGGAAAGAGGGAAGGGAGGCCTTTGCCCTGCAGTGGGACGACAATGGCTGAATCTATATCTATACTAATATATAAAGATGAAGAGTTTGTTTGTTTACTTGAACGCGCTAATCTCAAGAACTACTGGTCCGATTTGAAAAATTATTTCGGTGTTAGATAGCCCATTTATTGAGGAAGGCTATAGGCTATATATCATCACGATACGCGGACGAAGTCGCGGGCAGAAGCTAGTAACAATAATAAATTTATGTTTGATGTGACGCACCTAATTTATGGATGGCAAAGTCAAAGTCAAAGTCAAAATCATTTATTCAATATAGACTACTAGGTAGTACTTTTTGAACGTCATTTTTACAATATAGACAGCCCCCAAAACGCCCGCCCTTCACCGCTTCCTCCTCTAGCACGCCTGGATATCGAACTTGAGACCTGTCCAATGTTCTTATCACTGGGCAATAAGAGCTTTTCTATTCTCTGGACAGACATATAATATGCATATATAATATTATATACTTACATTATGTAATCGCCTTTACACAATAATATTGCGAAGTGAGCCTTCGAAGTCTGAGCTGGAACGTAATACTAAAACATCTTAACTTAAAATGACACCCCTACAAATATCCACCTTATTTTCTACAACTGAAAACTTAATTTCTCTTGCATCAACCTTTTCAACTCAAAGCAATCTCAAATGGACTTTAATCATTTAAGTTTTAAGTTGGTTTTGCTTAAAATTTGTCTGTACCTGCAAATGTTTTGATTGCACTCGTGTTAATACTACACTCCTTTGGTTTACCGACTAAGAAAAGAGTGATAATGACGGTTACACGGTTTCCTTTTACGACTATAGTAGATGTTGAAGGTCACTGCATGCACTTGGAACTTTAGAACCTCTTTTTAAATAGGATGCGAATCTATTAACATAACCAAACACATTTAATCTCTGCCTGTGTCAAAAAAAAACTTTTTTTTTTTAAATTAGGTATTTTGCTCGATGGCAGGATCTCTTGGGGTCTGACTGGCTGGCGACCAAACTTACGTCGGAGTCTGTCGTAAAGCACCTTGGTGTGTGTTTCGACTTTTGCGCGTAAGAGCCAGTTCTCCCTCGGTTACTGCGGCTCTGGCAGTCTGCAGCCTGAGCCCGCCAAATTCAAATTTCAATTGGTTTTTCGCAATTTGTAGGTCTATAACACATTCTAGATTCCTAGCTGTAGTAATTGCGGCATTAGCTATACAATATTCACAACTGAGCATTAAAAACTAAAGAAGCTAAAATTAGGTACAATCGTCAATTTTGGCCAAAAATGACGATTGTACCTAATTTTAGCTACAATATCGATTGAAATTTATACAAGCAAAGTTGTGAATATTGTATGTTTAATAATAATAATATAATAAATATTCTGGGACATTTTTACACAGCACCATCTAGTCCCAAACTAAGCAGAGCTTGTACTATGGGTACTAGACAATGGATATAATACTTATATACTTTTTTTTTTGTAAATACATACTTATAATACATAAGAAACACCTAGACGAACACAAACACTTATATTCATCACATAAATATTTGTGTCCTGTGAGAATCGAACCCACGACCTCATGGTCAGCAGTCCGGTACTCGAACCACTAAACCACAGAGGTCGTCAATTGTTTCTGGTGTTGCAGGTGTCCATGGGCGACAATGACTACTTACCATGAGATGGCTCTTTTGAAGACAATCTATAATCTAAAGAAATGCCCAATTTTGAACTAAGTAGGTACTGTAGAGACTACTCCAAGAAGGAGATAATATTAAGGGTTGACTGGCAGGTTAGTCTAACTGCCTCGTTAGTCTAGTGGTCACAAGTGCGACTTCTACGCTAGAGGTCCTGGGTTCGATTCCCAGGTCGAGCAAAGTGTTATTGGGTTTTTCTATGAAATTCTCAGTAGCAGATCGGAGTTTGGAATTTGTTAGCCCGGTTAGTGACAATAGGCTCGCCCCCTATTACATGGGACCTAAACATACCGGCGAACTGTGGGTGTACCTAAGTACACCTCTGCCTAACCCTTCGGGGAATACAGGTGTGATACGAGGCGTGTATGTATGTTGACTGGCAGGCAGCAGACTAAAGAACAAACATTCAAATAGTGAAGTAGAACGTGTAGGAAGTGACGTTCAGAAAAAAGACTGTATTATACTCTATTACAGTCTAATCAATATTAATCGAGCATTTTTCCTTAAAATAAAACCCCCGTAGTTTCAAGGTGCCTTCAGTACCTACCCAGTTTAACTTTAAAACATTGTTCAAAATCTACATAAAAATGTTACATGCAATCGCGTTCAAAGTCGACCCATGATTTATCCTAAAAACCTGTTGGGTGCATTGACCCACCGGAGACGAGCGAACGCAATTTCCGATATAATTAAAATCCTCTGTCTGACCCAATCAATGGAGGAAATAAAAATGAATAAAAATAAGTAGGTATGTAGGTGATTTCAGACTCGAATATTATCTAGACATAATTATTGGACAGATAGCACAGGAATTTCCTGATGGAATGGGGGTTATCAATCTATAAATTTAAATATTTTTTAAATTATAATTCGTATTTCTATTGGACTAATACAAATAAACTTTTATTATTTATCTTTTTTTAAAGAAAGAAATATTGCTTTAGCAATTTGGGTTGCACATTACTAGTCTTCTTGTAAGGGGCCAAACGAGCGGGCGGGTCACCTGATGGTAAGCGATTAGTGCCGCCCATCGACACCAGAGGTGTCGCAAGTGCGTTGCCCACCTATTAAAAGGGTTTGTGCCTCCGGTATCCTAACTTACTGGGCGAAACACAACGTAAGTATTTTTCACGCCGATTTTCTTTGAGGCTGTGGTATGTTTTCGGTCGAGCCAGCCCATTCGTGCCGAAGACGAAGTCTTGTGAAGAAAATGAAGACGGTAAAATAGAAAATAAGATTTGCATAGTTAAATACAAACTAATTTACATTTCAATCAGTCAAAACCCTAAGGGGTTAAAAGTTTCATCCCCCGACTACTTAAATATGCACCGTTCGCCTTACTTTAGATTTCAGCAAACAGCAGTATATTTAAACGCCTACAGTAAAATTCATAGCAGCAATACGTTGCGATGTATTAAGGCTTTTGTTGCTCATACATAAAATATAGGCGCTTAAGTTTACATACATAAATACAATACATATTTTCACGCCTGTCTCCTATTGGGGTAGGCAGAGACTATAGATTTCCACTTGCTACGACCCTGGCACTGCACTACTTTCGCTTCATCTACGTTCATTAACCTCCTCATGCACGATCGTCGGTTTAGAGTGCTCGTAACCTGACCTTTTTTAAGAACGGCCGCAACTTGGTTGTGGTACCTTTATCGAGGTCGGCCCCTTCCAACTCTTCCATCCGTACTCATCATGTATACTCGTTTCGTCAATCTCCGTTCATCCATCCTCTCTACATGCCAAACCACCTTAACATACCTTTATCAATCTTTGTTACTACACCTTCTTTCGCACCACACCGCTCCTTCTATCCGCTATCACACTGTTTCTGTTCAGTTTACATAAGTTTTTTTCATTCCACTAAGGTGGCAAACATGCTTACGGCTCGTCTGATGGTAAGCAGTAACCGTAGCCTATAAACGCTTGCAACACCAGGGTCATCAAAGTGTGTTGCCGACCCTGTAACAAACTTTTCACACCCTTTTTCAGAGGTTCACGTGGGAGACCTATGCTTCGGCACGAATGGGCCGGCTCGACCGGAGTGATACAACGGCCTCACAGAAAACCGGCGTGAAACAACACTTGCGTTGTGTTTCGTCGAGTGAATGAGGTTACCGGAGGCCCAAACCCTTTTAAAAGGCGGACAACGCACTTGTGACTCCTCTGGTGTTGCGGGTGTCCATGGGCGGCGGTTATCGCTTACCGTCAGGTGATCCGTCTGCTCGTTTGCTCCCCTATCCCATAAAAAAAGGGTGGGGTAAAGATTAAGGAGGAAACAGTTGGCTGGCAGAAATTTTCAATAGCAGCTTGGAATATGGCATCTGGGATCGAATTTTATAGGTATACAGTACAGATAGAGTTACATAGAATAACACTTTACTTGAGCTGGGAATCGGACACAGGACCTCTAGGGTAGCAGGATAGTAGTAACGATATATCTTTACTGACTAGGTTCGAGGCAGTTAGATTCATTAGTAAATCAATTTATTATTCAGCGTGTGATGTACGAGTATTATTGTAAATGTGGCGATGTTATAGATTTATCAACTTTATCGTCCCACGTAACGAAAATTGATAATGGAAACTACCCTCCCCCTCCCCCTAGCTAGTGACGTAAGTACGTAGGAGCCCCGGGATCCCGGCTGGCTGCATTGATTGCACTGGCGCACTGCAGATGCGCTGTGATCGGCTAGTGATGTGACGTGATGTCGATAAACTAGGATTTTATCGTTGTTTACTATGTTGATGTCATCAGCAGTGGATTGTGATAGGCTGTTTAATTGATCGGTGGGCTACTGTTTGTTATTATGGAAATAGTAAAAAAAATAATGAAATACGTACAAAATTATACTTATCCTACTTTATTATTATAAACGTGAAAGTTTGTGAGAATGTATGGATGTTTGTTACTCTTTCACGCCAGTACGGCTGAACGGATCTAGATAAAATTTGGCACACGTATAGATTATAGGATAGCCGTGAGAGCCTAGTGATATGACCAGTGGACTGCCAAGTCAAAGGTCTGGAGTTCAAATCCAAGCCTCTGACTTTTCAAAGTTATGTGTGTATTAATAGTTAATTATCACGCGCTTAAACGGTGAAGGAAAACATCGTGAGGAAACCTGCACGCCTGAGAGATTTTCTCGACGGCGTGTGAAGTCTGCCAACCCGCATTAGGCTAGCATGGTGCACTATAGCCTAATCCCTCTCATTGTGAGAGGAGACCCGTGCCCAGCAGTGGGACATATAATGGGTTGATTATGTTATAGATTATAGCCTGGAATAACACATAAGCTTCGTTTTATCTAGGTCGGACACAATTATGAAGTCCACGCAGACGAAGTCGCGGACAGAAGCTAGTCTCCCATACTGATCAACGCCAAATTTTTCAAAATTCAAATATTACTAAAAAGCTATTTAAAGCAAGCTGTAACTATTAAAATAATGAAAGGAATTTTCTTAAATTTACGTAGACACTATGTACCTTTAAGTTAATTATATTATTCTCTGTAAACAAATGTAACAAATAGTGTGTAATAAATTAAAACATAAATGTTTAACATGGATATTATAAGAGGAATGAATTATATCGATATCGATAATTGTATTGCCACATCACTATTCGTCCTGTGTACGTCATCATCGTACTTGACCCCGTGGCATCTAACATAGTATCTAATCTTAACACTTACCAATGAAAAGAAAACCTTTTCCCCGTGCAATACGATTCAAAATTGCATAAAATGTATGTTCACAGGAAACTGTTTATTAATGCAAATGAATACTTTGTTGGAAATGAATAAGGTTTTTTATTGTGTAGCATAAATTATGTATTCAGTGTGTTGGGTGGAAAACTTGGTATTTTAAGTAAATATAAATAGGTCAGTTAATTTCAACATTAGAAAATGCATTTTTATTAAATGTCACATGATGAAATTTTCATTAAATTAAGTGTAAAATTAGGCTATTGAAAAATATTAAAAATTGATTTAAAAATATTTTTATTCTATTAATGATTAGCAATTAAAAATTAATGAAAATCACGTGACTAACAACTTTATATTGATATACCTAATTTTAGAATTATTGCGAAAAAAATAAAAATTAATGTAGTTTTGCTATGAAACTTATATAATTATGATCTTTGCATTTATCACAAAAAAAATCAAAATCCTAATTATTATCTTGAATATAGCAGTAATAATCAAGTGATAAGACCTTTGATTTGCCCAATCGTAGGTCTCAAGTTTGAATTCAAGGCGTCAGAATTTTCACGTACCTAATCAATCAAATTGCCTCATTAGCCAAGTGATCCTCTGCGTGACTGCTACGCTAGAGGTCCTGGGTTCGATTCCCAGGTCGAGCAAAGTGTTATTGGGTTTTTCTATGAAATTCCCAGTAGCAGCTCGGAGTTAGGAATTTGTGCCCGGTTAATGGCAATAGGCTCGCCCCCTATTACATGGGAGCTAAACATACCAGCGAACTGTGGGTGTACATTAGTACGCCTCTGCCTAACCCTTCGGGGAATAAAGGCGTGATGGTATGTATGTATGTATGATGGTAAGTGAATTGATTAGCCCGTTTACCGATGTCCTACAAATATTATTAACGTGAAACTTTGTGACGACGTATGGATGTTTGTTACTCTTTCACGCGGTCACGCCAGAACGGCTGAACAGATCTAGATACAATTTGGCACAGATATAGATTATAGTCTGGAACAACATAGGCTATATAATAACACATAGGCTAATTTTTATCCAGGTCGGACCCAATTTTGAAGTCCATGTAGACGAAGTTGTGGGCAGAAGCTGGTAATCAATGAAAAAACATTCTCAGTAACAGGTCGGATATAGGCGCCGCCTATTATAACACATGGGTCCGTAAATATACCAGGGAACAGACTGCAGGTGTCTGTCAGACGTGATGGTATTTCATGTTATGACTAGCTTCCGCCCGCGACTTCGTCCGCGTGGAATAATTAGTCGTAGCGTGATGGTATATAGCCTATAGCCTTCCCCAATAAATGGGCTATCTAACACTGAAAGAATTTTTCAAATCGGACCAGTAGTTCCTGAGATTAGCGCGTTCAAGCAAACAAACAAACTCTTCACCTTTATATATTAAAAAAAGTAAGTATAGAGTATAGATTCTTTATAAAAAATCAATGAATGTTGCTTTTGTGTCGTAAAACATGTTCAATTACGATTCTGAATTTTAGGAGCCCGTAGGTCATGAAATAACCGTGGCGACCGGAGTGATACCACGGCCTCACAGAAAACCAGCATGAAACAACGCTTGCGTTGTGTTTCGCCGACTGAGTGAGGATGCCGTAGACACATGCCCTTTTAAAAGCCGGGCAACGCACTTATGACTCCTCTGGTGTTGCGGGTGTTGCGGGCTGAGATAATCGCTTAGAATCAGGCGTTTGACCTTTTTCATGGCACAGGGTGCCGTGCCATGAAAAAGGTCAAACATACAAAAACTAAAAATAAAAATATGTAATAGTGCAGAAAATTTTTGCATTTTTGCCTTTTACTTCCCTGGAAAAGCATGCATTTGCATGAAAGTTACGTGGTATTTTAAATATCATTATTTGAAATACGTCATAAATTTCATGCAAATGGTAGGCCATTACCGAATTATTTATTTATTTCTACTTTTGCAAGGTGAAGTAAAAACAGTATACATAATCTGGGGAAGTATTTTTTTAACCTCAAATACTGGGATATTAATTACCCATTAATTACCCCATTATTTGAGGTTAAAAAAATACTTCCTCAGATTATGTATACTGTTTTTACTTTACCATCGAGGAAAATAAAAAACCTTTTGGGGAATGTATGATGCCAAATATGTTTTTGATACAAATTCGCTCGCGCGTTGAGAGAAACACTGCTCTGTACAAAAGTGTATACATTTCCAGTATACGCTAACCTCGACCTATATACATCTTTCCGTACAATTTAATTTACACTGAAAATATGTAGCTTGTTCGCTGAGCTGAGTTGAGCGTGTTGCGTATTTTACAGTAAAAAGATAGAGGAGCAAATTTATAAAATTTTCCTTATATTGTGCTAAGTTTTCCGTGTTATTAGACCAGTATAAAACAATAAATTGCAACAATAAGTAAGCATTTTTCCTTCTTTCTACCATATAACTTTGCTGTTCCCGACAGGTAGATACTATAAATGCACCCACTTATTAATTTTTTTTTATAGGATAGGGGAGCAAACGAGCAGACGGATCACCTGATGGTAAGCGATAACCGCCACCCATGGACACCCGCAACACCAGTGGAGTCACAAGTGCGTTGCCCGCCTTTTAAAAGCGTTTGGGCCTACGGTAACCTCACTCACTCGACGGAACACAACGCAAGCGTTGTTTCACACCGGTTTTCTGTGAGGCCGTGGTATCACTCCGGTCGAGCCGGCCCATTCGTGCCGAAGCATGGCTCTCCCACGTCAAAAAACTGTTAAACCTGTTTTAAAATTATGGAAATGCAATAAAATTTTGAGTTTATTTTTTACTTCATTGAAAAAATCACATACTTTCCGAGTACCTATATGAAGTAAAATGTATTTTACATTGAGTGAAGGTGCGTAAAGAGCTATAGGTAACTAGTAGTAGTCTCGTATCCACGAGTATGACTGCTGAGCGTGAGGTTATATGTTCGATTCCCGTATAAAGTGTTATTGTATTTATCTTCTTATTCAACTGAATAAAGACTTACTTATAAAAGGAAGAGATCTAGGTTTTGAGTAATAACTACATTGCTGACATAATTTATATAATTTAACACATATATTTAATACACAGGGTACATACAACGTAGTCTTATTATAGCTAATAACAGTACACTTTGAAACATTAGGCCTTTTAAACAAAATGACTTGGAGAAGATATTTTATATCTTTAACACGAGTAGTGGCGAAAATCATTTCAAATTTTATATGTTTTTTATATAGTTTCAGAAAATAGGTACACATCACAGTTCTTAGGCTATATTTTTATTGATAAACATCAACGGATTTGAAAACAGTGATTATACGATTAAAAATGTGATTAACAACTAGATTTTTTATTAAAAAAAACTTTTTTTTTCTTTGATATGTATTCCTAGGCACCTAGCATAGTTTGAGAGTTCCTCTAAAGTATAAGCGAGAAATTAAAAATATTTCTTACGATAACCTTATCTTAGGACTAAAGTATATGATATGTTTAGTTATAGTTTTAATTTTAACATCAATATTTTCTAATATAAATGCCTCAGCCAGTAAGATATGTATTTGTTTCATTTAAGACTTAATTATTTTTAAATCTAATCATAATATTTAGAGATTAAACACATTAAAATTGTTTTTTATAATAAGACATCCGTAAATACTATTTTTTTAAATAACATTCATAAGTATTTAATATTGAAACATTAATATCCCATATTTCTAAGTCTACACAATAAATTAAAAACTAAAAATGATACGTTTCAGCTTGCTTATCCTTCTTTTTGTTTTTTTCAAGCTTCTTTTTTATAAATAAAAGATAGCGTATCGTGTGACCGTTTTTCGAAGCGAAATTTCATATTTTGTTCTCCATTCTCCATTTTGTAATTACGCTCAATAAATTAAGAAGTAAAATTGGAATACAAAATAAAAATTGCGGTTTTATTAATGCCTGAATTAAAATTAATAAATGATCGGAATACGACAAAAATAAAGGACGAAAGCAATAAAAAGACTGATTTATTTATATTTATTTTACTGGGCGTATTCACAAAAATAGTCGTTATTGTGTTTGACATAAAGTTTACGTGTAGCAATTTTATTCGTAGTGATGGAGAGTATCGTAAAAATCCTTTATCATTTTTACTAATAAAAATTTAAAATATACATGTAATAAGTATCTTCTTTTGCAAATTATACCTAGATGTATGCTTTGAACGACTTTTGTTAGTAAAAATGATATTTTTCTGGCTCGTAGCGTACAATGGTACATGAATCTTAACTCTGGCAACACAAAAATAAGCATTCATAAAAATAAAACTAAACCCCAGCCAATATTTTTTAAACTGAAACTCTTTCATGCTAAATAATAAAAATATATTTTTACGCGATATTTCATATACCATTTTACGCGACGTGTAATTTAAATAAATTAATGAAGTCTATAAGCGCCGATACGTTTTTCTCCGGCGGTGTGCTGGACGAACTCACGAATCTGATCAGTGGCTACTGGACCAATGCACACTAGAGGCTCCTTGAAGTATCCGCAGCTCTGTGAACAAAAAAATAACTTGTACACACGGTTACACACCAAGCTAAAAATCCAGCATAAGCTGACCTACCATTATATAGTATATAGCCTATACAATGCGAAGTCGGATTATACTGTAAATGTGTAACTTATGTGTAGTGGTGTGTACCCTCTGTGTCCACAAAATAGTGACGTAGGTGTTCATACCAAATGTGTATCAGTCCTCCTAGTATGTTACATGACCTACGCAAATGTCTTTCTAATCTTATGACGGGTCGTTGAGCTCCCTAAATAATGGTTGAGGTACACGATGACTGATGTATGCGTGCCGTTAGTTAGGACAGGACACTCAAAGATGCTATGGCTCTTTCTTAAAAGCCTGTTCAGATATTGCCCTACATTGTAAACTACATTTACAAGAGAACTTGATTATTGAGTGCCGGCGCCATCTAGATAATAAAATATACAACATTGACTTGTAAAATTCTATTTAAAAGATTTATTTACAGAAGTAAATATATTATGAGTACCGTACCTACTTTAGTTCGCCAAGGCTAGACGAAATCATTAAAAAAGGTTACCCTACTGTAATTGACCTACAATATCTCAATCCCTCCCCCATTTTTCCTTCCTTACAACCAATTAAGAGAGAAAAAATTCACGAAAGAAATTCGTGTAATTGGCATATAATTTGTACTTGAACAACTTTTAAATGGATTATGAAGAATTCAAAGTACTTTTAAAGAAATTAAATTGGGCTCCAGTTCTCAAGAATTGTGAGCACTTTAAAAGCTCTCTTTTTTCCTTTTCCGTACCTGACTGTTGAAACCTACCAAAAATTGTTAAACACCATGAGTACACATTTGCCGACTCGGCAAACGTAGCGTAGGACGCCCTGCGGCGAGATGGAGTGATGATTTGCGAAAGGTTGCTGGCGGAAGCTGGATGCGACAAGCCGAAGACAGGGTGAAATGGCGCACATTGGGGGAGGCCTACGTCCAGCAGTGGACTAGTATGGGCTGATGATGATGATGATGATGATATGTACACAGTTTTAAGCAATAAATATCTTTGACTTTGACTTTGACTTTGTAGAGTAGTAGCGATATGACTATTGGACTGCCAAGTCAAATGTCTTATTGACTTCGAAACACATGACTTTTGAAATCATGTGTTCAAGTTCAAGTTCAAATGTTTTTATTTTAAATAAGCTTTTACAAGCGTTTATGAAACGTTATGATTCTAGTTGCACGGTTCCAAAAGGTCGATCCTATGGAGAAGAATCCGGCAAGAAACGCCATGGACACTCTTTTAAAATAAATAAATTACAAACTTCACTGGTACAATATTGCGATAACAAGATGTGAGGACGCTGAAGGATGTCCAAGTTTCCCGTAGGCCCGGCACCAAAGTGGTGTCGCGAAACGCCGAGGTTGGTTTTAGTCGGTAGATCGCTCTTTTCAGAGCGGAGTCCGACACACCCCACCGCTCTCCCCGGAGTGGTGGATAGTGCATAAAGCATTTCCAACCCCGTCAACAAAAAAAAAAAATTGTCCAAGTTTGACTGTAGTTAATATTTTTTTTTTATTTATTTGATAGTAAAATACATATTACACAATTATACAATCATGGATCTCAATCCCAGTACGGGTTTATCCGTCCATGATAAGCCGCGCTCTAAGGTAACATAAGATTATATCATAGCTGTTATATTATAACACTAGGTACAGACAAGTAGTGTTTCTATCCCCCGCTTAAACGGTGAAGCAGCCTGCATGCCTAAGAGATCTTCTCGACAGGGTGTGAAGTCAGCCAAGACGCAGTAAGCTAGCGTGGTGGACTATAGCCTAATCCCTAAAGAGTATATTAAAGAATATTATACTGTAACCATCATCATCGTCACATTGTCCGGTTTTATGTAGGTATTATGTCTAGAAATAAGCATACTGGAAGGTAAGTAAGTGTCAACTTAGCCAATAGGGTATTTTACACCATGTAAGAAAAAATATAAAAATGCATGTTTATGTTAGATTTTTAAAAAAGTAAACTAGAAACGTTAGTATTTACTTATAAAAATGCAATGTAAATTTTATAATTCAATTTCAAAAATAGTCTTTTTTAATCTGTTTTAAAACGCCATCCGCCATATTGGATTCTGAGCTGATGTCACTCTGATAGTTACTTGACGTTACTTGGTCTTTTGCAGTTGTATTGTTTACTAACAAAGTGACGTCACGACCCGAAGTAGCATGGCGGCTAGCGTTTCCGCGCGAAAATTAAAAATCATTTTTAAGGCATTTTTCGGTTTGATAAAACTGAAATAAAAATTCTACTGGTTCATTACGATCTAATGATTAATTTAAAACAGTTTTCAAAAAAAGGTGTAATACCCTATTATAGGCACCTGCAACGCATTAAAATCACTCGCTTACTAATTATCCTAGATTTCAGAAGAAAGAAAAAACATCTTAATCATATTCTAGTCATATCTAGTATCCCTCACCTTCCTTGGCTTCTGTCGGTGTCGGCGCTGCATGATGCAGCATAAACCACGGGTGACATCACACTCGCTGGACGAGTTGCAGTCCTCATTATATTGCTTGCGTCCGGCAGATGGAGGGCGGCATACGTGCATCTCTCCTGGACAAGGAAATTAATGAAGTGAATCAGAAAAGAAGGTAAACGAGTGATGGGGGGACATTGTGGGAGAGCCATGCTTTGGGGCACGAATGGGCCAGCCTTATTTCAGCCTCACAGAAAACCGGCGTGAAACAACGCTTACGTTGTGTTTCGCCGAGTTAGGGAGGAGGCCCAAACCCTTTTAATAGGCGGGGGCAACGCACTTGCCTCTTCTGGTGTTGCGGGTGGCGGTAATCGCTTACCATGGACTTGTGGAGGAGCGAGGTGTGTAGTCCCCTCCAACCAGGCGGGTGTTTTTCCTGGTGGGATACTGCCCAACAGTTGATGTCGGGCGGTTGTATATATGCACCTTGCGTTGCAAACTTCACTTGCGCGATTCAGGATTTGTCTGTCGAAGTTTTCCGTGTAGCGTGGTAGATGTCGCTACAGACTCCTTGCAGGTCGTCGTCAAATTGAGAAAATAGAAATACCACGTACCTGGTACCACTTCCTCACAGACCAGTCCAGCATCACATTGGTTTTCACGATTGCAGATTTCTCCCAGCTTCCTGCCTGCGAAGGCTGGAAGACAGCGCCCTCCGTCCTCTGGCCAAAAGAAACTTCCTTTAATAAATTATATATTTTCAGTAAACAAACTATGCAAACGGTAGGGGTAAGGCTAAGTAATAAATAAGCTGATCAACTGATGTGCAAGGTTAAGCTGCGCTCGCTGCGGTCAGTATGTGGATGGGTGACCATTTTTTACATTCGAGAGAGAACGCAAAGCCGTCGGTTCCGGTTGTCATGCGAACATCTATGACGATTAGTTAGTGGTGGTCAGAAACCCAAAAAAGCCTGACAACCAGTCTATCCTCCAGATATTGCCCAGAAATTGGGTTGCGGAGGTCTGATGGTCTGCCATCAGACGTGAGCATCTGTGCTTACGTTGTGTTTCGCCGAGTGAGTGAGGATACCTTTTTTTTCTATATGGCAATAGCTGTTTATTCAGGGAATATTGACAGCGTAGCCGGCCTTGGTGCCTCCAGCCAGAAGCAACTTATAACTAAGCAACAGCAGCTAAGGGCGTCCCCTAACGGGACTCGGGACTCGGCTTGCTGGGGGGACAGCTAGGGACGGCTGGATCTTGTTAAATTATTTAGTGACTAATTTAAAGCTACAGGCTCGGCTCGGGCCGGCTCGAGCAAGACTATTGCCATTTGAAAGTCTTGGACGGCGAGTGAGGATACCTACTGGAGGCCCAAGCCCTTTTATAAGGGTTGCGGGTGTCCAAGGGCGGTGGCGGTAAATAGGTAAGCAAAATAGTCAAGTTCTGTTTCTCTGTTCGTGAAAGATTATTTTTTATTTAGCAGCTATTGACAAGCTTTATTGTTATCAATAAGAAATACGTAAGCAAAGTTGCAAAGTTACCAACTATTCTAATAAAAATAAAAGAGAAAAAAGGGAAACTTCTCTTTACGCTAAACACAAAGTTTCTTCATTAAAATAAACGCGGTCAGAACATTTTCCTCGAAGCTCGTATCACTTTATTTAATGTATGATATCATCCACAAACATCCTTTCCGAGTTCAAGCCTTTAAAATATAACATTTCTCAAACAGAAATTCTAATAAATTCTTAATGTAGGCACACCGCGGTGTAAGCGCTCTAAAGCGAATTCTTTTTAAAAAGGATAAAGCGCTTTTCGCGGTTTTGCCATGATGAATACTTAATAGTATTTATAACTGCCTTAATAGTTAAGTGGTCGCAAGCACGCGTCCTGGATTCGATTCTCAGGTCGAGCAGTGTAAATCTCTACTAGGTATTATAAAATTGTGTCTGTACATTGACGATAATTAAAAAAAAAACAAGTGGGAGAGGGTATATAAACAACTCCAAACCCAAACATGTGATTTTTAGAATTCTTGTCTGTTGGTCTGTTTGTTACGGGTTGGCGCAAAAACTACTGAATAAACTTTAATTTTGTTCATCACTGTTAGAAAGTATATGCTCCAACTTAAAAACTAGTGGACTTTTTATCTAAATAAATGGAACGGATCCTGAGATACAGCTTGACCCTTCTGATGTATACAGACCCATACAAAGAAGAGATCATCAATGTTGGTTTTCCATTCTAACTCCTTTAGCTTCATGTGAACGAAGCCGCGGGCAAAAGCTAGTTAAATATAATTACCGTGGAGCCTAAGGCGACGGTACTCTGCAGAAGCTCAAAGGCTTAACGATAATTAAATTTAGTTCTACCCGCAAACAAGCAGAAAATAAAATAAGAGGAAGCAACTTTACTCTGTAGCGAACGCCTCCTCCCCTCCCTACTTGGCTCGGCGAGGGGAGAGACATGAACAGCGGGGGCGGGAGAAAACGTTCTTCGAAATTCAAATGAAAAGAATCAATTTTTTTTTTTATAAAAGTTTACTAGCAATGTGGGTCGCACATTACTAGTATTATTGTTAACCCCTCGTGCTAAGCTAAAATGCTCGTGTTACAAGTGGGTTCACGTCGGTAGTGCAATGGGTGGGTTTCGAACCGGCAACCATATGATCGCAAGTCCAACGCCCTAGACAACCTACCGATTACTATCAAGATTTTGGTTTTCTGCACTAATGTTATAAAGAGGTAAGATTTGATTCTTTGTTTGTATTGGCTTGGCTCCGAAACTACTGGACAGATTTAAAAAAATATTTTACCATTAGAAGCCGACATTATCCCTGATGAACATAGGCTACTTTTTGCCCCAGAAAAATACTTCATTCCTACGGGAAAACGGGAGAAGCCGGGCCGGGCAGCTATTATTTATAAAAGAAATCATATTTTTTTTGAAATTCTAATAAAATTATAGTTTAGTTTAGTAAGTGCCTCATTAGGCTAGTGGTCCTGAGCATGAATGCTACGCTTGAGGTCCTGGGTTCGACTCCCAGGTCGAGCAAAGTTTTATTGGGTTTTTCTTTGAAATTCCCAGTATCAGCTCGAGTAGTGTGCCTGGTGGGGAGTTATGTTTAAGTGTGAATTAAAAAAATACGCGAATTAATTCTCAATTTCGTGGTAACATGAAAAGGCTAAATTAATTAACTTAATCTGTACATTTTCGTAATTATGTTAATTATACTCGTATAAAAATTAATGCTGGCGGAAGATTTTTGGCAAATTAAAAAGATTACTTAATTATCTTTTTGTGTTTTTTTTTACATTTTCCATTGTAGGAAAAATTCGACTGACTTCACCTTTAAGTCGTTAATTCAGAATGTGAAGGCAAAATTCGACATGATGGACTCGGGGTGGTTTAGTCGTCATAGCGTCTGGTGTATCTAACCAGAAGAAATATTGTTTTCAAATGATTCCGTCGTGTGTATGTGTGTGTGACAGAGTACTAGAGGGAATTTTACCCGAATTACCTACTTTCCTCTATTGGGAATTTACTTGAATTGCGTTCTCCTTAATAGATCCTGTTTGTTTTTTCTAGCAGGCAACACTAGAGTAAATTCAAATCGACAATAAAAAAAGGTTACTATAAAAAGTGTACCTGTTATATTTACACATGCAACGAATGACAATAATAGTATTTTTTTTTATGTTTTATACACTGTACTAAAGTTAGAATTGTATTTGTGTATTATTTCATTGAAGTGTTTAGTTTCTTTTGTTTACGCTCGACTACCTATATTTCGCCTTTCCTTTCCCTTGAGTCCATCCTCCGTCTGATCGTTTGCCTGCTATCACATAAAAAAAAAAAGATTTTCTGTAAGTGATTGCTTTTAGCGGTAAGACCACCCATTGTACCATATTCTATGATTGAT
The DNA here is from genome assembly GCA_947256265.1 of Acronicta leporina. Taxonomy (NCBI): domain Eukaryota; kingdom Metazoa; phylum Arthropoda; class Insecta; order Lepidoptera; family Noctuidae; genus Acronicta; species Acronicta leporina. The sequence continues at coordinate 2,081,645 of OX366538.1, forward strand.
AACTTATACTAGCTTATACTTGACATTAGTTTTGTAATACTTGACAAAGGAGAATTCTATTCTATTGTAAAGTCTATGATTTATACAGTGCGATAAACTTATATGGCTGAGTGACAGCGTGGCCACAGTTGGGTTCCCTACCTCAAAAAGAAAAAACTAAACCTTTATACAATCATATATTTGCCCGTGTGTTTGACTAGTCAAGAACCTTTATCTCAGGAACAGGTAGTAGTACCATAATGCAATCTATGTCAAATACTGAGATCTATAATTTCTCTAGTAAAAAAATATTCTAAATGCAAATTAAAGATTTATGATTTGGCAAGCATCAAATTATTACAGCACAAACACAATAAAGGAGAAAATATAGAATTGCTTGACATTATTATATAGTTTTTGCACTTACAAACATTTGAAAAATATGGGAGACTAGCTTCTGTCCGCGACTTCGTCTGCTTGGACTTCAAAATTGGGTCCGGCGCAGATAAAAAGTAGCCCATGACTTATACTAGATAGGAGGAAGGCTATAGGCTATATATCATCACGCTACGCGGACGAAGTCGCGGGCAGAAGCTAGTATCATATAAAAGCCAGGGAGTGTAAGGAACCCTTGGAGCGCGATTCACTTCGCACCATTGCTGCCTCAGTAGCCAAGTGGTCCTGAGCGCGACTTCTACGCTAGAGGTCCTGGGTTCGATTCCCAGGTCGAGCAAAGTGTTATTGGGTTTTTCTATGAAATTCCCAATAGCAGCTCGGAGTTAGGAATTTGAGCCCGGTTAATGGCAATAGGCTCGCCCCCTATTACATGAGACCTAAGCATACCGGCGAACTGTGGGTGTACATTAGTACACCTCTGCCTAACCCTTCGGGGAATATAGGCGTGATGGTACGATATGTTATGTTATGTTTTATATTAAAGGCATGCGGCTAAGTAATACCTACTCACTAGTTCCAGTTACAATCGCTGAGTAAAAAAAAAATATATATTCTCGGACATTTTTACACAGCACCATCTAGTCCCAAACTAAGCAGAGCTTGTACTATGGGTACTAGACAATGGACATAATACTTATATACTTTTTTTTTTGTAAATACATACTTATAATACATAAATAAGCTTGACACACTACACATTTCTCCCATTTGATTAGCTACTATTATAGTTAGTTTTTTTATGTTTTTGTGTGCAGTGTCCGTGACTGTGGCAATAAACCTTTACTCACTAAATAGCTTTATAAAATTAGCATGAAAAATGCAAAAAAATCACAAAAAGTTAGTTATCAGGTATGGTAGCATCGTACGACATAGATCTAACCGTAAGGTAAGTCATGTCGGTTGAGAGGAAAAGTAACTTGCCTTTCAATAGATGTTACTGACGTCACCTTTAAGACGTAAGTTCAGAATGTGAAGGCAAATTTCGACATGGCAGGTGGGACTCGCGGTGGCTTAGTGGTCATAGCGTCTGGCGTACCTAGCCAGAAGACGCAGGTTCGACTCCTGCCTGCGAGTCGAATTTTTCCTTCACTAAATAGCAATAAACCTTTTCTTTCTTTCATTCTTAATTATATTTTGTAGTGTATAAAACTATTTTTGCACACATCTCGTGACAATTTAATGGATTTTAACGCGAGTGTGTGCCATTCATTCGTACGAAAACCCATTACTTGTCCATTAGGTTCAAATAAAATGTAAGTAGTATGTGTCGACGAAGTAGGCATGACTCTCTGAATTTGTTTCGGCGTTTCTTCTCAGATGTTGTCACCGAGGCATGTAGTTAAAAATTTAAAAAAACATTCATTTGTGTCTGAATTTGATTTAGTTTTTTTTATTTCAATTTTATTATACTTTATATTTTAGAAATAATAATGAATATGGACTTTGAAATAAATAAGTAATAATAATTTAAGAAAAGATGTACAGAAATAAATATTATTTTATATTTTTTAACATGGCCACATTTGATGAAGTGGGTCATATATGGAGAAGAGCCGGCAAGAAACTCCATAGACACTCTTTTTTTTAAGTTCACAATTACAATATAAAGCTTTACAACTTTGTTTGAAATAGTTGCTGAGAAATATGCAGTTCGATGTGTAGGTTTTGTCATTATATAAAAAAAGAGATTGCTCAAAGACTTAATACCTATACCTATATTATTTTGTTTAACAGTTTTATTTAGAAGTCTCCAGGGTTGTGTTTGTTACATACAAACACAGCCCTAGAGACTTCTAAATAAAACTATTTAATTGCCCGCCCAAGCTTCGTACAACCACAATTAATCATTATTATGACCATACCTATCGTGTTTTTGCGTTACAAATTGTTTTAATTATATTACTTTTTATGGGCGAAACTGTGTACCGCCGAATTTGTGTATGACAAAACTGTGTACTGTGTATGTAAAGTACTTTACGATTGTCCATGGAGTTTCTTGCCGGATTCTTCTCCATAGGATCAACCTTTTGGAACCGTGCAAGTAGAATCATAACGTTTCATAAACGCTTGTAAAAGCTTATTTGAAATAAAAACATTTGAACTTGAACGTATTATGACACTCCGGATTAGGCAGAGGTGTACAAATGTACACCAACACTCTGCCTGTATGTTTAAGAGTCAAGTAAAAGAAAGAAAGAAAATGTATTTATTGGCACACACAACAAACATATTATAATTATGTGGTACTTAATAATAATAATTAAAAAAGTAAAAAAAGTAGTTGGTTTATCGTCTATACATGACTGTGGTTGTCAAAAGGCTTTAATCAATTATTTTTAACGTGAGAGAGCCATGTTTCGACACGAATCGGCCGACTCGACCGGAGTTAAACCACGGCCTCACAGAAAACCGGCGTGAAGCAACGCTTACGTTGTGTTTCGCCGAGTGAGTGGGGATATCGGAGGCCTAACACTTACGACTCCTGTGGTGTTGCTGGTGTTCATGTGCGGCGGGAATCGCTTACCATCAGGCGATCCGTCTGCTCGTTCGCCCCTATATGCTATAAAAAACTAAAGCCTTAGCACTGACCTGTTTCTAAACAGAGTAACCCTCTGCAACAGTCTCCGTTGGTGGTGCAAGGAGCACTGTAGCAATGAGCTGGTTCTTCCGCGACGTCATCGATACGGTTCCCTTCCAGGGCTTCAGCGTAGACTTCCTCAGGCTCCTGGTGGAAATTTATAAGTCAGATATAACTTTCTTTCTTCCAATAAAATGTTATTTATGTAATACTAGCTTCTGCCCGCGACTTCCTCCGCGTAGCGTGATGATATATAGCCTATGTCCTTTCTCAGGGTCTAAAGATTGTCTGTGCCAAATTTCATCCAAATCGGTTGAGAGGTTTAAGCGGGAAAGCGTAACAGACAGACAGACAGAGTTACTTTCGCATTTATAATATTAGTAGGGATTTAAAATTTTTAAGGATCTATCTTTTATTGTTTAAGTCGAGAAACGAGCTGACGAGACACCTGGTGGTAAGTATACCTCAAAGACTATATAGAGCCATGCTTCAGCACGAATGGGCCGCCTCGACCGGATTGATACCACAAACTCACAGAAAACCGGCGTGAAACAACGCTTACGTTGTGTTTAGCCGAGTGAGTGAGGATACCGGAGGCACAAACCCTTTTAAAAGGCCGGCAACGCACCTGCGACTCCTCTGGTTTTGCGGGCGTCCATGGGCGGCGGTATCGCTTCCCATCAGGCAATCCGTCTGCTCATTTGCCCCCCCCCCCCATGCCGTAAAAAATGTACATACATGCTTTACATACTCGAATAACATAACCCTCTTTCAGGTGCAGTCGGGTAAAAAGACTTGTTTTCAGGAATAAACATGATTTATTATTTTTAGTTCATCATTAGAGCGTAACGAATGCCCTATATTAAAAGGCACCTAACATAACATATTATCGTACAAAATCCTGGCGACATTATAAATACCAATCAAGCAAGATCACGGTAAAAGGGCGCGACCTTTTATCCAGAGTAATGCGCAATGACCCGCAAATGGCCGGAATTAGGTGCGCGCGTGATTCCGGTTGAAATAGTGTCCGAGCTTCACGCCAGTAGCGCCAGAACTATGAGTAATATAAAGGGCGGGTTTTTTCCTCCACCTCGTTTAATGTGCCTACTTTGATGGTGTGTTTTCAACAAATAGTTCCAGTTCAAATGTTTTTATTTCAAGTATGCTATTACAAGCGTTTATGAAACGTTTTGATTCTAGTTGCACGGTTCCAAAAAGTTGATTCTATGGAGAAGAATCCGGCAAGAAACTGCATGGACACTCTTTTGAAATAAATACATTTGTATATGACATTATCAATGAATAAGGAATTCTTACCTGCCCATACGGGTAGTGGCGGTATGGTGAGCGACCGTATCCCAGGTTGGTGAGCATATCAGAGCTGAAGCGGTTGAAGAGGCCTCCCCACGCGTGGGAAGCACCGGCCACGCTCAGCACCAACACCGCGGTAACAGCCATAGCGGTACTGTGGACAAGGGGAGGGTTAGTAATATGTATTGAAAAAAAAAAAACACCTTAAACCGTTACGGACTGAAAGATGATGTAGTGACACATATTGAAAAGAATATGCTGAGATGGTTTGGACATGTTGAGAGAATGAATGAAAGACGATTAACGAAAGGAATTTATAAGGCGATATCAGCGGCAGCGTCAGAAGAGGTCGTCCTAGAAGGACGTAACTACGCTGATCTTATTGGCGAAGTCCTTAAAAAAGGTCAGGTGCGTAGTAAAAGTATGTATGAGAAGATGTATGAATGTCGCAGAAGCAAAACAATAATATATCAGGCGGCCCGTGTGCTTGTCATTTATTAGAAAAAAAAATCTAAAAAAAAAGAATATTTTTTAAGCCCAAAGAGGCCACTCTACAATCCTTTCGTATTCCAATTTCAAATAAAAATCTGCAAAAAGTTTATAAGTTTCAATCTCGCGCTTATCCGCCATTTTGAATTCATGAGTAGGTAGTAGTACCTTTCTCATAAAGTGGGTTGGAGCCTCGTTGGAGCGTTTACACCACTCGTAACATTGAAGTTTTAGTAAAAAAGGTTTTAATTACAAAATACAAGCATGAACTATAAATTTTTAATTTAAATTTGAAGCAACAGGTCCTACCTATGTGGTTGAGAATATAGTAGTAGTAATAAAGGCTGTGGTTGTTGTTGTTGTGTTGTGTATATTAAAATATGGACGTTATTTATGAGATTATGGTAAGCGGAAAATGAGATGTAAGTTTATACTTAGATATTTAATAAAAATTAAATGCTGTTCAGAAGTAAGCGCGTCGCTTGAGAAAGGCTGAACCGATTTGTCTATTTTATTTTATTTTAAAGTTTTCGTAATAACTCGAGTTAGGTTTTATGGAAAGAAAAACTTGAAAAAAAACAAAAGTTTGGGAAAAACTGTAGGTATACCTTCATACTTTTTTGTATGGGATTTTCAAATCACTCAAGGTAATTCAAATTTGGACAGGGCAACGTCTGTTGGGTCAGCTAGTATGACCTTTATCAAAGCGTAATACCTACCATTCATTTATTGACTAATTAGTAGGTACCCAATTAAGTACGACTAAAATATCGGGAAAATCTTCAAATTCTTATATTTGTGGGTTTTTAAAAAGGATAATGATGAAATTTTTAGCGCAGTTGGTAAAATGAAATCATAGCGGAACACAAAAAACAAATATTATAATGAGATCTTGTTTTCCTCATCCCGTTTGAGGTAAGTATGATTATTGCCAACCAAAAGATAATTTTTCAATATAAATAAAAAAGTATTTCAAAATATGATAGGTACGGCCCAAAGCAATTTCCTTTGAAAAATATTTTTTTATATCTATTTTTCCTGGTAAAACCATTCAGAAATGATGGGGAAAACAGCGTGGTGCTTGTACAGTTTTTTTCTTTGCCTTTACAAACAATTCTATGAACTGGAAGTTATTTGAAATGAACGTTGAAAATATTAACATTATTAGCTATACCTTACCTACATTTTAGAATAAAAAAATATGGATTAGAGATATTTTTAATATCTATAATTTCAGAAAAGCAAAAATAAAGAGTGGTTATGATTAGTAATACGCGCGAAAATATTTTTTACTGTATTTTTCTACATGAATAGAGAAAAAATAACGAAACCACATGAGAATTTTATCTATTTAACTCCGATACAACAATAATGTTTAAAAAATACGAATTCACTTATTCCGTATATAATGAAAAGATTGTTGTCGAAAAAGAAGGTTCGAAGTTAATTTAGCACAAATTAAGAAAAAAGTAATAGATACCCTTCAAGTACCTACCTTCAGGCGTCATTTAATATTTCACGAAAAATAATGAGTAAAAAAATCTCGAAGGAATTATTAACGCAAAATAAATTCTAAATTCCAATTTCAAAATTACGAAATGTCATGACCGCGCCAAAAAAAAAACAACATAAAGAAACCTATTCACAAACAAAGCTATCCTATATTTTCATTGAGAGAAAGTCTTATAAGAATAAATAATATGGAAATTTACTCACCGAGTCATGACTACCCTCTTCAGCGTCCCGAGTTGAACTGGCGATCCATACCGACTTTTCCAGTGCGCATGATGGGGTGGGAATAGGGTGCGGCCAGGTGGGCGGATAAGGCAGTGCGATTTGCAGGATATTGGCTGTATTATTGCGATTTTTTGTCGAGCGATTATTATGAAATAAAATTTCGATATTTTTCGAGAGATAATTATAAAATTATTTGTAATTAAATGATAATTGACTGAAGAGTTTTCCGGCACTGTTAAAAAAAACTTAGATTTAAATACAGATTACAAGCATACCCTTGTAATCTGTATTTAAATCTAAGATTTTTTTAATTATTTGAAACAAAAACACGTTACACGTTAGGACTAGAACGTTGGATTCAGAAACGTATTACCCACAATATTTCAGTTACTGTGAGCTTAAATAAATAATAATATATTTATTTATTTAGAAAAAAAAAACGTTGCCCCAGTATGATTTTCTCCCGTATCGTGGGTGCGTTTACAAACACAAATTCTCACATACACAAACACACAGACCCGGAACAACTAGCTGTAGATCATACAAATATTTGTTCCGTGTGATACCTACATAATAATATCAATTATATATATATAATTTTAAATAAATTATAAATTAATTTATAATAAATTAAAAATTATATAATTATATATATAAAAAAAAAAAATTATAGGATTAAAATATTAGCTACATCAGAGTTTTTTTATCTCACGCGTTAATCAAGACACCATCATCACCATCATATCAGCCATAAGAAGTCCATTGCTGAACAAAGGGCTCCCTCAAAGACCTCCACGAGGACCAGTTGTATGCCGCCTGTATTCAACGACTCCCAGCGACCTTCACCAGTTCGTCTGTCCATCTCGTTGGAGGTCATCCCACACTTTTCCGATGCGTGGTCTCTACTCGAGACCCTTTCTGCCCCAACGGCCATCAGTTTTACGTTCTACATAGATACCCCCGTCAGTTGTTTCATTATTTGACGCGAGCTGCCATTTTGGTATTTGTTAAAAAAAAAATGGTTACTATGGAGTGATTTGGTTACTATAGTCGTCATCGACTCACAAGGAAGAAAGGATTACCACAAGGAAAATAGAAGAAGAGTATGTACGTGAGTTTTAAGCGGGAAAATGTGTTTTTTTTTTCCAGGTTTCACTTTTACTAGATTCCGAAGTCCAGTCAGACGAATTTGCGGGTAGAAGCTATTATTATAATACAGTACAAGTAAAAAAAAGTACAAATAATGATTTGTCGCAAAATCACACAATTTTTCTTCGGATAGATTGCGCCCTTATTTTATCAGTAATGGAGGTACCAAAATACACGTGACGTCAGAACGTTTGATGAGCGTCAACGAAACTATCAATGTATCATACATTGAGGAGTAGTCAGAGATGTAGGTCCTGGTTATAAAAATGTACATATATTTTTAAATTGTACGACAAAATGCTTTTTTTTATGGGATAGGGGAGCAAACGAGCAGATGGATCACCTGATGGTAAGCGATAACCGCCGCCCATGGACACCCGCAACGAGAGAGGAGTCACAAGTGCGTTGCCCGCCTTTTAAAAGGGTTTGGGCCTCCGGTAACCTCATTCACTCGGCGAAACACAACGCAAGCGTTGTTTCACACCGGTTTTCTATGAGGCCGTGGTATCACTCCGGTCGAGCTGGCCCATTCGTGCCGAAGCATGGCTCTCCCACGTCAAAAAGCTGTAGAAAAAGCAGCATAGCATAGTGATATGACCATTGGACTGCCAAGGTAAAGGTCTCGAGTTCCAATCCAAGGCACGCACCTCTGTCTTATCGAAATAATTTGCTTATTAATAGCTATTATCACGTGCTTAAACGGTGAAGGAAAACGTCGTGAAGAAGCTGGATGCGAGAGCCGAGGACAGGGCGAAATGGCGGAAATTGGGGGAGGCCTACGTCAAGCAGTGGATGATGATGATGAGGGATAAAAAGTAGCCTATGTATTATTCCAGATTATAATCTATCTACGTGTGAAATTTTATTCAGATGCGTTTGGCCGTTCTTGCGTGAAAGAGTAACAAACATCCATGCATCCTCACATACTTCCACGTTTATTATTATTAGTAGGATCAGTAGGAAGTAGTATTATAAAATAATAACTGTCGATGTCTGTGTAATAGGGAGATATGTACTTAAAAAATAGTACCTAATAAGTATGAGGTATCGTTTAAGAGTTAAGGAAGGGAAAATAATTATATATCTTTAAAAAATTTCGTTTGTCAGTTTGTTGGTTTGTAACTATGCACATCACGCAAAAACTACTGCATGAAATTGGATGTGGTTCTCACATTTAAGAACACATCACACTGTAATATTGGAAGTCTAGTCCAAATATTGTGCATGTTTCATCGCGATACACTGTCTAGAAAAGCAATTTTAACAAGTTATAGTTACAGCTTGTGCAAATAAATAAGAATAATGTTGTCTATTGTGTTTAGATAAAATAAAACATTTTAATAAACAATTAATATTATATTTAAATAAACAAAACAACATTTTACAATAGCAGACTCAACAGCGCTTGCACAACCATCACGACTAGCTGCAAGAGACCGGGCAAGAGGCCGCCTCCTATACCCACGAGCAAATCATCTGTCAGATCTGTCACTGACGAGATTAGGGTTGTCAGCAGCCCTTGAAGGTTCACCACATTGGCTGGTGGAGTATTAGGGTTGGCACCAATAGCATACTCCGGCAGACCTCGAAGGAAGTTCACTATAGCCAGCGCTTGGGAGTAGAGTTTGAGCAAAGAAGTTTCCAAAGCCCCTAGATCTACTGGTATCAAGCAGCTGATGTTGGAAGGTAGAGTGTCGAAGATTGAGAGAAGAGAGAGAAGGAGGTTGTATACGTTGTTTAGAAGAGGGAGGAGGATGTTGACTAGGGGGTAGACTGCGGGAAGCTGGACGCCGCTGTTCGCTGATGCTGGTTGCTGAAAAGATAAAGGATTTGATTTCAATTTGGCGTTGAATTTTTTGCAACGAGCAGACGTATCACCTGATGGTAAGTGATAACCGCCGCCCATGGACGCCCGCAACACCAGAGGAGTCACAAGTGCGTTGCCCGCCTTTTAAAAGGGTTTGGGCCTCGGGTAACCTCACTCACTCGGCGAAACACAACGCAAGTGTTGTTTTACGCCGGTTTTCTGTGAGGTCGTGGTATCACCCCGGTCGAGCCGGCCCATTCGAGGCGATGCATGGCCCTCCCACGGTAAAACTCTTATTCACAATAATATAAAAAGCCTTATAAACTTCTTATAGCTTATAGCGTATCATATTCTTATAGCTTAATATGTTTTGTCTCCTTTTCCAGATCCCAAAATATCACGTATCAAACAAGACTAAATATTTTATCGCTACAGGTTTATAAGATGTTTTAAATAAATATTTGTATGGTTGAAATAGGTATGTTTCGCTTACCGTAGCAAAAACAGCTAAAACGCAAACAAATGCAAGCAAGCTAATCTTTGACATATTGATAGGAATATGTTTAACTTCACTTAAAATTATATTTACAATATTTATTTCACATAAAAAACACTTATATATATGTAAAAGTTACTTAACACAATTCCTTAAGTTCCATGATAATGATTATCTTTTTAATGTCATAAATAGTTACCTAATTATTTTGTCGAGACTTTGCGTAAGGCATTTACTTCTAGGTGTAGATAATAATTATTTTATAACAATAGTTTTATACAAAACCCTACTAAGGTAATACCTACTAATAAACCCTTTGAAATATCAGATTGCGTAAAAAGCGAAGAACTCGTAAAAGCATTCTTGTAAAAGGCGCCAAGTTTCTTGGAAAGAGTGTTGTAACTAATAATAATGAATGTGATTGGTTAATTAATTATTAATAATTTTGTCATTTTGTTACGTTTTTACGCCTCTTAACTATTTTTTTTGTATTTTGTATTTTTTTTTGTAAATATAGATAGGGCCTTGGAGAAGGGGGTAAGATACCCTTTGTCAAAAGCCCTTTGCGGTGCGAGTGAAATTGCGCATAAGAACGAGTGATAATTAATTTTTAAGAATACACCCGCGTTAATCTCGCCTCGTAATGTCCTAATTCCGTGGCAATTTTCTCAATTCCTTTCTTAACGGATTGTAGTTGCAACGTATTGGAAACCTTTTTTGACCTTATTAGTTCTCACTGTCTCCTGTTATTGGGAAAATAAATCTGTATGTCTGTATGTTTGTGATGTTTTACGACTTATTCGCTAGAATAATTTGATGAATTTTGATACAAAGTTAGGGCCTTGAATGGCCTTGAGAAGGGTATTGGCTACTCTTGGTCTGAAAAAGCCCTCTGGGAGCGACTAAAATCACGTAAAACAACTAGTAATAATAATAAAATAGGCTGTGTCATCAGGCAGTCAGCGTGCCAGTAGTCATTTCGGCCTGTGCCCTAATAGCCAAGAGCTTCAACTTACATCTGGGAAAGCTCTCGTTACGCGGCTGAGGTAATGAATACAGAAAGTGATACTCTTAGACTTGGCACGTATCGTCAGGAAGTTCCTCTCGCTAGAGCCCTAGCTGCCTGTAACTTAGGCCCTACTCCCAATGCCGGTGGACTAAATTTGTTTACGTTTTAAATGTTTTTATAGCCTATGTTGAAAATTAAAATAAAGGGCTTATGTCACAAATCAGTCTCTAGAAATAAGGTGTTATTTGTTGGTAGTTTAAGTCCGAAAACGAGATGATGAGCCACCCCTGTTAGAATACTGTTTCTCACTGCCTTTTACTTAGGCATCTCGTAAGAGGCGAGAAGATATCTGACTTACTCGCTCGTAGGACCTCGTGGGATTTGACTGGCTGACGACCAACCTTACGTCGCAGTCTGTCGTAAAGCATCTTGGTTGTTATTAAATAAATGCAGGAAATAATAACATAATAATAGTTTTTGTTGTAAATAAACGTTTCCCCACACTAGGATTTTCTCCTGTATCGTGGGTGCGTTCACAAACACAAATTCTCACATACACAAACGCCCAAACCCTGAACAATTACTTGTAGATCAAACAAATATTTGCTCCGCGTGGGGAATCCAAAACACGAGTCGCAAAAACCGATCGCTACACCAAACGTATCAAAATATTGTACCTATACCCATGAAAAAAAGAAGAAGCATCCTTATGAAATAACTGGCTTTTGCCCGTGGCTTCGCTCACATTAGGATTAAAAATGAAAAAACCAACATCGATGATCTCTTCTTTGTATGGGTTAGTATACATCAGAGAGTTCAAGCTGTATCACAGGATCCGTTCTATTAATTGAGATAAGAAGTTCACCAGTTTTAAGTTGGAGCACATACTTTCTAACGGTGATAACAAAATTAATTAAAATCTATTCAGTAGTTTTTGCGTCAACCCGTAACAAACAGACAAAAAGACAAGAATTTTCAAAATTACATTTTTGGGTTCGGTTACGTTTATATACCATAACCCACTTGTCAATGTACAGACACGACTTTTTTACAATTTTGTAATAGATAATAGAGATATTAATAGAAACAGTAATACCATGAGAATTCTTATCGCTGTAGGCGTTTTCTGTGAACATAACATAACATACCATTACGCTTGCATAGCCGAAGGGTTACTTAAGTACACCCACAGTTTACCAATGGGTTTTAGGTTCCCTGATAAATATGTCCACCTTTCGCCGGTACATTTTGGGTCCCATGTAAGTTGGGCCAAGTCTATTGCCATGAATGAGGAAGAAACATTACATACCATCACGCCTGTATTCCCCGAAGGGTTAGGCAGAGGCGTACTAATGTACACCCACAGTTCGCCGGTATGTTTAGGTCCCATGTAATAGGGGGCGAGCCTATTGCCATTAACCGGGCACAAATTCCTAACTCCGAGCTGCTACTGGGAATTTCATAGAAAAACCCAATAACACTTTGCTCGACCTGGGAATCGAACCCAGGACCTCTAGCGTAGCAGTCGCGCTCATGACCACTTGGCTAATGAGGAAGCAAGAAAATGTTTATTTAAAGTCTCGCACAGAACAGTATATACATAAATAATACACTACAAATTAACACAACCCTGCGCGAGGCTAAAAAAGGGTCCCCATCTCAGCATAAAGCTGTGACATTCCGGCACATGCTCAGATGTCACAGCGCTGGTTCTATGATAGGGCAGATTTTGAATCAGGCAAAAATGCATATAACTTGTCGTTATTGAGAATTTTAGAGAAAACTGAACACACTTATAAAGACACAACAACAACCGGCGTGAAACAACGCTTGCGTTGTGTTTCGCCGAGTGCGTTGAGGTTACCGGAGGCCCAAACCCTTTTAAAGGCGGGCAACGCACTTGCGACTCCTCTGGTGTTACGGGTGTCCATGGGCGGCGGTTATCGCTTACCATCAGGTGATCCGTTTGCTCGTGTGCCACCCTATCCCATAAAAAACAAACACGTAAAGAGAGTCAATAAAATTCAGCACGCTTGGGGGTAGAATCTTATGATCTGCGTGGCTAGATAAGTAAGCCTTCCATGTAAGACCAGCGATATTCAGTTTTCCTTCCAGGAGAGGGGACAGGAGGGGCAGAGGGAGAACGAGGCGGAAAAGGAGAAGTAGAGAGAGGGGTTAAACAATTTCAGTGATTTTTTTAACTGCCTCATTAGCCAAGTGGTCCTGAGCGCGACTGCTACGCTAGAGGTCCTGGGTTCGATTCCCAGGTCGAGCAGTGTTATTGGGTCTTTCTATGAAATTCCCAGTAGCAGCTCGGAGTAAGGAATTTGTGCCCGGTTAATGGCATTAGGCTCGCCCCCTATTACATGGGACCTAAACATACCGGCGAACTGTGAGTGTACATTAGTACGCCTCTGCCTAAATTCTTGATCGCGAGTTCGCCTGATGTTAAGCGACACTGTGATCTAAGATGGAACGCGCTTGCCTAGAAGAAGCCGATTCACTCGTGATTTAAAGACACCCAGATTATATCTATCGGGGAAGACCCACTCGGGAAGCGCATTCCACATTTCGGCGATACCTACTCATGATAAAAATAGAAATAGCGTTTCGTTCTGGATTTCGGAATATCCACCATGAATCGATGTTGGTTTTATTGTGCTTATATTCGAATACTTATTCTTCTTTGCAAAAGAATATACCTACTAAACAAGTAATGACTTAATTGCAAAAAAATACATTCGCTGTGTTATGTAAATCATAATAACACATTTGAACTTGAACTTGACTCGTGTTGGAATGCGTTAAAAACGCTTTGGTGGCTATTATAAATTACGTCAATATTATTTTGCTTAGTAAACATATTTGACCTGCTTGAGCGATGTTAAAGTGCTGACATAATAAGATGGCTAAATAGAAGAAAAGCGAGGAAACAGCAGGCTTAAGAGAATAATAATAGATTAAAATTATATTAAACATAACATAGTATACCATCACGCCTGTATTCCCCGAAGGGGTTAGGCAGAGGCGTTATAATGTATACCCACAGTTCGCCGGTATGTCAAAGTCAAAGTCAAAGTCAAAATCATTTATTCAATATAGACTACTAGGTAGTACTTTTTGAACGTCATTTTTACATTATAGACAGCCCCCAAAACGCCCGCCCTTCACCGCTTCCTAGTGTTTTCGCTGGGAAGAAGAAGCGGCGCAACAAACTCCCCAGCAAACACATTTCTGTCTGATAAGTTACTAAGGCGTTATACAAGATTTCAAATCATTGTTTGGGGTACTTAATAATTTATTCATTGCTACTGTCAGCTGGCGCACATGTTATTATTTTCAAGCAGTATTTATAATTTTAGCAAGCCTCCTTTCTTGTAGTTTAAATGACAATTTTAACTATTAAAACAGTGAACCTGCCTACACGAGCAATGATAATATGCATAACTATACATTTTCTATGAAATTCCCAGTAGCAGCTCGGAGTTAAGAATTTGTTCACGGTTAATGGCAATAGCCTCGCCTCCTATTACATGGGACCTAAACATACCGGCGAAGTATCGGGTGTAGGTACATTAGTGTGCCTCTGCCTAACCCCTCGAGGAAAAGAGGCGTGATGGTATGTTATAAATGACGTCATTAGATTAGTTATTTTAATGTCAACTTTTTAGTGTATAGATAAAATATTTCAAGCAATTTATCAAATCAACTTTAAACAATTACTTAATTACTTTTGTAACACAGTTGCACATTACTTTTTTTTAGATAACAGGTGTATTTATAAAGAGTAAACTAAACGACAGTAGACAAACATAATTTATACCTAGATTTAGAATTGACGTTCACAATGCGTCCCTGTTTCATCGTCTTTGGTTTATCTGTGGTTTTCCTGGTTAGTATTATTTTACCATAGACTAAAAATTTACAAATATAAACGTAGCTTATTTTGTAGAATATATATTTTTTCGTGTTTTTTTTCTAATGAGGGCTTTAAATCGCAATTTATGCACAGAGTTCCTTGACCTTTAATCCGAGCTGAGCTTAAACGGACAATTTATTGCAAGACCCGTGTGTCCGTGAATCATATTATGATTTATCAAACGTGTCTCTATTCACCCCTTGAGCATAGGTAGCTTTAAAAAAATGTCGTTGTAAAATAAAACTTGTTGTTTTCGTAGTTTGTTTTTAAATCAAATCGTCAGGCATAGCCAGTGCCATCTTGATTTCCATGTACAATTTTTGACAGTTACGCTTCGCATTCGATTCTCGCTCGCGAAACTCTCGGTGATAAGATTTTCTCAAAGATTGGTTAAGAATAGGTCAGCGCCATCTAGTTATCGTTTTCTTTAATTTTTAAAATATTTCATAGATACGCTTTTTGTACGATTGTCTCAATAATTTCCAAGTTAGAATACATATTTATTTTGTGTCTTTAAAATATTTACGTACAGAAATAAGTATAGAATACTCCCCTGCTTCTCCTGGGGCGGACGTTAAATATAATTTATTATTAAATCATCATTATAGGATCAATTCCGTAGACATAATAGAAAAGCATTTGTTTCAAACCTCTGTGATACGGTTTATTTAATCAATTAATATTCCATCCCTTAATTTGTCATTTAAATCTAACGTTTTAAGTGTTTCTATCTTTTTGCATTGTCCATGATAAGATTCTAAAGTTATTTTAGTGAAGGAAAAAATAGTCTGCGTGTTCTGGTTAAATATAAAAAAAGTATACTGTATAATGTTTATTTAATGAATAAACAACTAACTTTAACTATCTACTTAACTCTTTGTTTTTACAGGTCGGCCAAACTGAAGCTATGATCCCAGCGTATTCCGTCTCAGCTCTCCGTCTAGCCTTCGACGAGATTTCCACAGTTCTACCAATAGCCAACCAGCTTGCTTGCCTCTTAATACCGTTCCTGATAAACCTCATAAACAATCTCAACAATCTGTCAAACATTGTTCAGAACCTAACTCCGGCATTACTGCCTTATTTCGGCTGCACTTTGCCCCTTCTATACGCAACACTGACGGATTTAGCATCTGTTTTATTCTTATATATTAGTGTGTTAATATCTTTGTTTAGATCCAATGTGTTGGCGGCCCCTGGTTTGTTGATAGGTCTAGTGTCTCAGGTATTAAATTTAGTGCTTAATTTGTTGAGTGGTTTGACGGATGGTTCAGGGTTACTAAGTAGCTTGATCAAGCTGATTACTAGTATTGTTGTTGAGCTGGAGAAGTTGTTGCTTTAATTTTTGTTGTAAATAAAATGTTTTTGTAAATATATTTTTGGTATTTTATTTTTGGTTTCCGACATATTCATCGCGCGATGTTACGAATATTAGACATTCAAATAAACCTCTTTTAACGGATTTTTATCGCGTTATACTGATATTATCGTTGGGTATTTAATAAAAACATACATACCATCACGCCTGTATTCCCCGAAGGGTTAGGCAGAGGCGTACTAATTTACACCCACAGTTCGCCGGTATGTTTAGGTCCCATGTAATAGGGGGCGAACCTATTGCCATTAACCGGGCACAAATTCCTAATTCCGAGCTGCTACTGGGAATTTCATAGAAATTTAGGTATTAAATAATATTAATATAAAAGTACATTTATGACAATGACAATTGAGTGAGATTAATGACAGTTTGCTCAACCGGGGAATCAAACCCGGGACCTCACACTCAGATGTCACATTTGTTAATAAAGTCCAATTTATTTTAATAAAATAAATACGTTTTGTGGTATGATAAAATTTAAATTTAAATAAATTATAATGAGATTAATTTAAAAACTGCTAATAAGCTAGAGTGTTAAAATGGCCACTTTTGATGATTTTCATAATAGAATCCGATTATGATTCAGCAAAACGTAAAATTGATTAGTTTTCTGACGATTCATAATATTATTATGAATTCCGTAGAAACGGTTACAATCCTTCAAATACACTTTCCATTCTAGCCCGTAAATGTATGGGTGGGTTCTAACTAGGAATTAATTCAAGAGGGATTGAGGTGACTGAGACAGCTAAGAGCAACAATGATGCGATGGGCGAGACGAAGCTTCAAAGTCTCAGACATAAAAAAAATAATATTCCTAGTGAAACAAAAGAAGACTGACCACGTAAGCGTAACATACAAATAGATGAAGGTTATGAGTTAAAGAATTGGACTTAATGGAATATAAAAAGTACGTCTCGTTTACGCAAGGAAAAGGGTGGAGCTCAGGTTAAGACTGCGTTTCCACCAGAGATGTGCAAGGTAGCTGCGCAGTGCGAGGATGTGTAGCGGACTCGTTACAGATGCTAGCGTGGAGAGGTGTAGAGGGAGCGGAGTACTTTTCCACTGATCCATGTTTTCTGTACACTACTATAAATTTATCTCCCAGTCCCACAAACACAGTCTATTGACTGCTATTTTTGCTCGAGTTCGTCGCTAGCACACACCCCACGCAACACATCTTTCGCACACACCCCTTGCAGTTCACCCCTTGTACACATCCTTCCCTTGTTTTTTACGTAGGTCTAAAATCTCGCTCCACTGAGCCGTTTCTACTAGAGCTGAGCAGAGCGAGGCTAGGTAAATGAAGTGAGTTTAAACACATCCCTCGCTACGCATCCCCACATCTGTGGTGAAAACGCAGCCTTATGCTTTTCTGTGTTACAAAATGTTTTCACACAGCGCAAAGTTGATTTTCAATACAAACATAGAGTTGTAAGACTAATATGTATTCTATCGGATATATTTCGCCTCGCGAATTACGTGATTTATTTCCTCCAAGTCCATTCCTTCATTGGACAACAATACAATAATGAGGCGTGAAACAACGCTTACGTTGTGTGTCTGTTCGAGTGTGTGAGGATACCGGAGGCCCAAAACCTTTCAAAAGGAGTATCTACTCGTGACTCCCCTGATTTCGCAGGTCCATGGGCGAGGCTTATCGCTTAACATCAGGTGATCTGTCTGCTAGCTTGCCCCCATAAAAACAGTGGAATATAACATCTTTATGTATGTACATAATGATGTTAGCGGATGGATGCGGGCTGCCCAAGACCGGGATGGTTGGCGCTCTTTGGGGGAGGCCTTCGTTCAGCAGTGGACGGCAATAGGCTGATATGATGATGATGATGATGTATGTACATACAAAACAATACGACCAAACAGCGGAAATAGCAGAGTGGTCTTTGGGCGACGGAGACTACTTTCCAACTACCAGGTGATGAGCTCATTTGCCGACTTAAGCAATAAAAATGGATAGATTATGGTCTGGAATAACACAGAGGCTACTTTTTATCTAGGTCGGACCCAGTTCTGAAGAGCATGCCGACAAAATTGCGGGCAGAAGCTTGTAGGAAATCAAGATATCTCTAACCTTATGTATATCGGTACCTTAGGTAAGTATATAATTATATATATATCTATTCTGTTCCGTTCCGTTCTGTTCTGTTCTATTCTATATAATAATCCCACTAATACTTTAGAGGTGAAAGTTAGTTATGATGTATGTTTGTTACTCTTTCACGCAAAAACTACTGTATGGATTTTAATTAAACTTTACAATAGTATAACCTAAACATCACAATAACAAATAGGCTAAAACTAAATATCTATGCAGACGAATTCGCGCGCAAAACCTAGTATTATAAAAATAGTATTATGTGTTTCGAATTTTGCGCGTTGTTGGTTGCTGCGGCTCTGGCAGTCTGCAGTCCGTAGGGGCTCGATACAACTCCTCTGGTGTTGCAAGTGTCCATGGGCGAAAATTATAGTTCGCGCAAAATAACTTGAACCAAAATGGCGGATGCGCAGTAGTCGGTTTTTAGTACATTTTGCACGCAAATGTACTGCGCAAACTTTCCCCCTCTCCGTTTGTTTTGGGTCAAGTTATTTTGGGCGAACTATACTACTTGCTATTGGGTGGCTCGTCTGCTCATTTGCCTACTTAACTACAAGAAAATAACATTAGGTATATGGTGCAGGTGTCGCAAAGCACCAAGATGCTTTACGAGAGAAACCAACGTAAGGATGGTTGCCGAGACCCGAAGAATTCTTAGCACCGAGCAAGTCATATTTTCTCATATTTTATGAGAAGCCGAGGCAGCAGAAAGGACTTTCATTCTAAACCATTCCCACAGGAGATTACAATGATTAAAAAATACATTGAGACATGCTAGTGGGAACTAGCAAGATATTGATAATAATTATTCTTCGTGCCTAATCGAGAAAACTTATCGATTGTAATATCGATAATTTAAATCGTTATCATCCGATTCAATAATATATAAATAATATTATATAAGCGGCACGTATTTCTATAGAAGTTTTTAAAAGAGGTGGTGATTTGTATATCTTTAATTAAAAAAAAGATGTTTTGATTTTTTGTGTATAATAATGATAGAAGATGATTTTAAGGATATTATCGTTTTTCTCATACGTAATATTGGTATGTATCTTCACTTCTTCTTCTCTACTATTATAAAATCGTAAAAAAGCTGTGTCTGTACATAAAAGATATTAAAATAACAAGTGGTATATACTTAAATGAAGGCGGCGGTAGCCTAATGGCTAGGGCGTCGGATTTGCGAGGATTTGCGATCATGTGGTTGCCGGTTCGAAACCCACCCATTGCACTATCGACGTGAACCCACTCGTAACACAAGCATTTAGCTTAGCACGAGGGGTTAACAAGAATACTAGTAATGTGTGACACACATTGCTAGTAAGGTTTTAAAAAAAAAACGTTTAGGGTAAAATAATAAATTAAAAATAAACTTGTCTGTTTGTTACGGGTTGACGCAAAAACTAATTTATTTATTTATTTATTTATTATTAGGAATAGAATGAATAGATTTTAATTTTGTTATTATTGTTAGAAAGTATATATGCTTTAATTTAAAAACTGATGAAGTTATCTCCATTAATTAAACGGATCTTGAAATACAGCTTGACCTCTTTGATGTATAGAGGCCCATACAAAGATGAGATCATCACTGTTGGTTTTTAATTAAATTATTTTTAGGATCTATTTCTAATCCTAATATACTTAGCTTCAGGTGAGCGAAGCCGCGGGCAAAAGCTATTTATGTTATACTAGCTGTTACCCGCGACTTCGTTCGCGTGGTATTAAAAAAATAAAATAAAATAAAACAGTAGCCTAGGTTACTCCTTGTTACATCAGCTATCTGCCAGTGAAATTCCCGTCAAAATCGGTCCAGCCATTCCAGAGATTAGCCGGAACAAACAGACAGACAGACAGACAAAACTTGTAAAAATTGTTGTTTTGGTATATTATGTACCGCGTATACATCCAAAAGCACTTAGTAAAAAGTGGTTATTTTAACATTACGAACAGACACTCCAATTTTATTTATTTGTATAGATTTTTATAATTGCTGTGAACCGCGCTCGATTTCTAGATTAAGCAAAGTGTAGGCGACACGGGGATTATTTAAACTAAATATGTATTATTAAGAATGATAAACTATTAAGGCATGTAACGCCATCTGTTTTTATTTGTATTAAATCCGGCCGGCGGGGCACGCGAGGGGCGCGGGGGCGCCGCTCACGGGTCGTTCTGTTTCCGCAAAGATGGCGCAGTTTGTTTTAGTGTCGAATGTTGCATAATATACGGCGCACGCCAAGTTTATCCGCGTCACATAAGTTTCTATAGTTTTTTAGTCACAATTTAGCTTCAAAATAAATGCCTTTATTACGTCAAGTCGTGTTATTCAATCAAGAACACCTACGTGCCCTCTTCACAAAGCTTTTATATTTTTTTTCCCAACTATGATTATTTCGGTTTCTATTAAAACCAGATGCGGCTGAATATCAGCATTTTACACGAAGCGACTGCCAACAGACCTCTGCAAATCAATTTCTAGGAAATATCGAGGATGTCCGGCTTTTTGGGCTTCTGACTCCCACTTAAAATTCTCCTAGATGTTGATTTGGTATTTCGGGATAGACGTTTCGTGCCCTCCAAGGCACGTTTTGATTTGTTAAGAATGGTGTAGTACCGCGATCAGTCTATATACTTGGGTAAACATTATAAAGATGTCGAGGGCCCTCCGTGCCTCAGAGAGCACGTAAAGCGGTGGCAATCGCTCGTAGTCGTCAGAAACCCCAAAAGCATGACCACTAGTGTATCCACAGAATATCGGTATTGCCCAGCTGTTTGGCTGCATCTCGTTTAAACTAGATGAACTAAAATAGTTAGGAAAAGAAAAAGTTACGAGGATGAATTTCTTTATTTACTACCAATTAAAACAAAACAATATACTTCACTATTTATTAGAATTGGCACCCACTTACACAGATCGTATTTTGATTTCAGGTATCCACCAACACAGGATTCCCAGTAATACCTGCTCAAACATACCCTATTTACCAACAAAATGGCTATGCGAATCCTGTTGTTAACCAACCAAATAACATTCCATCTTATTTACAAAATACGATAGTTCAAAATCCGTCGACACCGGTGAACTTATCACCTTCTAATGTGAGACAAATTTTATTGAACAAGATTTTATCAAGTCCCTCGTTGCAATCAATTTTGGGCCCAAACTTGGGAGGGTATGGTTCAAATTTGGTTGATTATAGTAACAATCCGATTGTACAAAATCCCGTCAACAATTATTTGCAAGCACCGACAGTATTTGAGTATTTAAACGATAAACCAATTGATGTAAATAAAGAGACTAAAGTTCACAAAGAAACTAAAAAACCCAAAAAAAGCAAAAGAAAATCTTCAAAATCCAGAAGGAAACAAGAAGAATCTGTGAAAAATGAAAATAATTCCAGCAAGAATACCAAAAGAAAAGATAAAAATAGTCAAACTGTAGATAACAGTACAGAGACCAATAAAAAATCAAGAAAACGCAAGCAACGTAAGCAGAATACAGAAGTTTCTTCACAAAATGAAACAAAAGACGAGGAAACTGAAAGCAATACAGAGCGTAAAACAAAGAAACGAAAGAATAAAGAAAATGAAAAATCAAAACACGACTCTACTGACAAAGAGATTAAAGCAGAGAAAAATTCTAAATCCAGACGACGTCGAAAGAAAAAACCAAAAACTGAGGAAGATAGTCTAGAAAAAGTTACATTAGAACAACAAACAATACCTAGTGTGGTTCCAAAAGAAATAAAAGAAGGAATAAATGTTGTTAATATGAATGAAGGTATCATTGAAGAGAATAGAGTACCGAGAAATCCTATACCTGAAGGAAACGAGTTACTAAAGGCACTTCCACTACCTGAAAATGTTGGTACAAATTTCATGAAAACACTGTCTCAATTTGATAACAATCCTTACATGAATAATTTCTTTGCCAACTATGAAAACATTTACCAATCAATGTTGGCAAATGGGATAGGAAGAACTGAAAAGAAAGAAAAAGTTAAAACTGCAAGAAGAAAGAGAACTAGAAAACCTGATAAAAGAAGAACTACACAAACTAAACATAGAAATTCAACTGAAGCTCCTGTTCTAGCGAATTCTAAAATTCCTAAAGTCAACGAAAAACTAAATATTGTAACTACTGAAAGAACAATCGTTATTAATGAAAAAACGCATACGAATGTCGACACTATCCCAACAGGGGAAGGTTTAAAATCTTTCGATAAAATACCTGAAGTACTGAAAGAAGATGGCTATTATGGCAATACACAACGAGATTCTAAGCCTGATACTTATGACAATGGGTATTTTAGCGATGGGTATATAGATGATTATTATCCACTTTTTACAGATAATGCTGCCTATAATGCTAACAATAAAGAAGTTTATATAAAAAATTTAGGAGATACTAAATATTATTATGCCATTGACAAAGGTAACCCAGACGCTATACATCGACGTAGGTTTGAACACTTCCAATTCCCAGAACGCGTAGTAAAAGATTACGAAATAAATAAACACTACGAAGATATAGAGAAAGAAGGCATGAATCATTTTAAAACAGAAATTGAGGAGAAAATCAAAGATGAGATTAAGTTCCGCAGCCCACCTCATTTAGAATTACCAGATTTCCAAACAAGAAAAATTGATAGAAGCGAAATAAATCCAAGCCCTGTTTACAATTTTGAAGAAAGTAATAATTTAAATCACAGGTTCGTTGGTGATAAATCTCAAATTGAAAATAAAAGTCACAATAAGCAGAAACATAACAGTAAAAAATTTAAAGATGAACCTAAAGATATAGAAACTGTTTTTGCTAGATCTAAAGTTGTAAAATATGGATCAATTATTAGCTCAGAAGAAGATGGCTCTAATGTGGAAATGAATTACCCAGCCCCGCTAGATGAAACATATTTCAAAGATGGAGGAACTACTTATGTTTTGGCAAAATCTTTGGATTATCCGCAAACCTCTTGGTAAAAGAATTCATTGACTCGTAAATTAGATTTGAGTTTTTTTTTTAAAT
This sequence comes from Acronicta leporina, assembly GCA_947256265.1. Taxonomy (NCBI): domain Eukaryota; kingdom Metazoa; phylum Arthropoda; class Insecta; order Lepidoptera; family Noctuidae; genus Acronicta; species Acronicta leporina. The sequence goes on from OX366538.1 coordinate 2,105,104, forward strand.
AATATGAATGCGTATGTTGTATGAGATTAAATGATAAGTAATTTATTTATTACAATAAAGTGTGTAAGTATGAAAATATTTTAAGTGTAATTTTTTTTCAGTAATTCATTTAATATCCGACATCTTAGTTGATGGTCGCTCTCGCAATCGATGAAGGAAAAAACATTGTGATGAAACTATCTCCAAAGATCTTTCTCGATTTCGAGTGAGGCTTGACAATCCGCATTAGGCTCGCTTGTTTATCATAGCCTAATCCCCCTAATTCTGAGAGGCTTTATAGCCTTAGTGTTGGTACTATTTTGTGAAATTTTGAAGTAGGTACGTGGTTACTATAAATAAATAACTACATAGACACGTACGATAGTACCTATGTAAGTACCTAATAATTTTGTAAATAGAAATAGTTTGTAAAATATTATTTATAAAGCAAATAATTCCGAGGTAAAATGTTTTGATGACTCGGCAAACGTAGTGTAGGTCGTCCTCCGGCAAGATGGAGTAATGGTTTGCTGACGAAAGCTGGATGTGACAAGCCAAAAGGACAGGGTGAAATGGCGTACTTTAGGTGAGGCCTGCGTCAACCAGGGGCCTGATATAGGCTGATGATAATGACGATGTTTTAACGTATATTTTACCTCAGTTTATGTGTCCTTGTACACCATATTGGTTTACGGTACCAAGAACAGTCGATATTTTCACAGCCAATGTCAATTTTAATAGCTGATATTCGCAACATTTCTCAGAATTCTGTCTGGCCAAGTTACATATACGTAGTTATAAAAATATACTTCAATATATTATATAAGAATGCTTAAATATTTATTTTATTGCTGGGGAAAGAAGGTATAAATTGTGTTTTCGTATTCATTTAATTTTACCTAAGTTCTTATAAATGCTTCAAAATACATTAAATAGTTGTAGAAAGAAATAGACTCTCAAAGAGCCTAAGCGTTGATCAAATAAAACAAAGTATCAATATTTAGTACTAGTTTTTATTAAAAAATATTCTCAATTTAATTAAACACAACAAATTATTCAACATTTCCTGCTTAAAAAATAATACTTTTGCTGTATAAATTGCAAGCCATGATATTAAGAGATATCCTGTGATATTAAGAGATGAATTATAAATCGGTTCCAAAATAATTGCTTGAGAATTTTCTTCTGACAATAAAATAACATCTCCTCATAACTCACAGATGATAAAAAAATAAGAAATCTTGATGTTCTTAGTAGAGGTGCAATTATACAGGGTGGCGATTTAATCACCTGCATCCTTCTAGCAGGTGAATCAGACCACGATATATTACCCATATCAATAAAAAAACATACCTTAATTTTTCATCAAAATGTTTTTTTTAAATTTTGTATGCAAAGAGTCAAAGACATAGCGCGGACGTTGAACTCATTGTAGGTATGTGTCTATCTAGAGATAGCGAGTCAAGCAACTACTTGATCGGGCCGTCCGCATAAGGTCAACGTACTGCAGCGTGCATATCGTTTTATGAAAATTTAGAATAATTATCAAGTCCTTTAACACGGGATTGCATAAAGATACAAATTATAAATTATGTCTAAATGCTTCAACATGGTGTAGTTATCAATACTACACCATGTTGAACCAGTGCAGGTGATTAAATCGCCACCCTGTATAACTTTTATTGACGTCATAATACAAATCATCGTCCATCGACCGATCATCGTTTGATTGTTAACCTGCTAACTGGATAATTTTTTCACCGATTCACATAAAGTTTGAAATACTTCACAAGAATAGATAGTTTTTGGTTCATCATAGAAGGTTGCAGATTACAATAATTATCCCGCCGATAGTAAAAGAGGCTAATAACATCACAAATTAACGAACAGACAACAATGCTAACAACTTATCTATATCATCCAATTCAATATTATCTTCACCGCTTAAAAAGTCAGCAAGAATCATTAATTCTAACATTTTATCTACATCTTTTGTATCTTTATTTGAAGAGCTTACTTTTAAAACTGGTGGTTCCATATAACATGGTGATGAAATACTGGTGCAAGAAGGTAATGCTGGCGAAGGTAAATATGACGGACAAAATCGAGGAGGTAAAAATGAATTTGGAGAAACAAGAGGAACTATAGTAGTCTTTAAAGGCGGAGTGGGCAGTAATTGAATCGTAGATGCTGCTAGAGATATTGGTATATCTAATGATGAAGTTATCAAGGAGTCCATCAAAGGAGTATTTATGTAAGCTACGGAATCAATAGGTGCTGCTTTCGATTTATACGGATTTGTAGGCAAACATTTTGAAATGTATTCCGAATTTACAGTAGACAGTATACTTTGAGCCATATTTGATACTATATCGTTAATAGAAGATACCATGTTTGAGGTACATTGAGAGACAGAAGAAGGTGACACGTTAATATAAGAGATAGATGGTGTAGAAATTTGGGATATTCTAGAAGACAAATCTGTTGTGGTAGGTGGTAAAATCACTGGCATATTTGTAACATATTGTTTAATTTTGGAATTTGGAATTTGGTAAGCAGATATTTCAGGTAATAACGGAATGGGAAATATTTCAGGAACATTTATTTGATTTAAATTAGGCACACAATTAAAATTGATGCGTGCTTGTAAATTATTAATAAGATCGTCTGTATTTATAGTGTCAGTAGTCTGTACAAATGTATCTACAATAGGTAATGAGTCAGACTTATATAGATTTCTTGAACTTTCTATTGCAATATCAAAATTACTAATATAATTTGGGAAAACACCTAAAGGAGCTGTAGTTGGTAAAATGGGTAATGAAGGAGTTCTTAAAAAGTTCAAAGGCAAACTAGGAGATAAAGATGGTTTTACTGCTGTAGATATTTTAGGAGGCATCAAAGGTATTTTAGGAATCATAGTTGAAGCTATATCAGTAGAACCTTCCGCTATTATTGGAATTGGAGTAAGCAAAGGGGTGGGATTCATACCATCTTTTAAATCAGTTAACGATACCAAACATGGTGGTTTCACAGTATTAGATTCAAGTACAACTGAATGAGAGTCAGTATCTAATGGTAGCCATGGATTCTTAACGTCCGTATTTAAAAATGATACAGGTTTCAAAACAGAGTTCATTGGTTTTGGAATTTCTGAAGTTTTGACCAAGTTAGGTGCCAAAGGATATCCGATAATAGAAGCAGAATTTGTATTGCTAAAAGGATTTATAAATGGTGGGCTTAATACATTCAATGGAGTTGGTTGACTCTGTGCAATAGGTCGTGGGACAGGATATGGATAATTTGTCGGTTCCATATCAGGTGTTCTGACAATAGGTAGATACATAGGATTATAGTACAATGGATACAGCAAAGTAGTACTATACGGAGGTAAATTCGTATTAAAAGAAGTGTCATATGCAGAAAATTCTCGAGATAAAAGTTTTCTAGCTTTCAAAAGGGGTAATTCTGGATTTAAAACAGGTGAATAAAAGCTTGGAGTAACACTAGGTAGTGAGGTTATTTGAATTGAACTAAAAGGATCATCTCCTTTTATAAATGGTTCAAAAGGAACAGTTGACAATGGTCTAATATTAGGTTCATCTGACGAAGATAACGGTAAAGATGGTGGACTTATAAGTGTTGATACATAAGGACTTTGAAACAGTACTGCTGTTTCTGGGACACAAATATCAGATCCAGTATTCCCAATAATAGGTGCAGATGATGGTGAAATTAACGGCGGTGATATGGGCTTTACAGTTGATGATTTCTTAGGAAACCTTTTCGAAAAATTCTCATTTAAAATGGAAGTGTCAATTTTGGGAACAGGCAAAGGTCTTGACGTAGTTTTAAGTTCCAATCTTGAAGAAAATTCACGGAACACAGATCTGTCTTGAGCTGGTGATAATAATTTCGGTATAATATCTTCACTGTTACATGGTAATTTGGTGAGCACTTCTCTTGGTAAGCCTGGTATTGGGATACTTGAAGCAGTTAGTGGTTTAGGCTTTACTGGGGTTACTTTTCCCAAGATATCTGACGAAGGTAGCGTGACTCTACCGAGTGATGCTGTGATGGCTGCCTGAAATAAAACAAGATTAGATATCTAGGGGTATCGTAAACAAACAAACAAACTCTTCAGCTGTTATTAGTAAGTTGTAAGTAGGGTTGCCAGTTCGCCAAACCTAATAGCCTGACACACCAGACCAGCCAGTTTGGCCGGACATTTGGGTAGAAAGGCCGGACACCCTACATTATTGGGTTTTGTGTCGGCGCGAGGGGGCGGGCGGCCTGCGGGAGCGACCGACAGTAGCTTCGCCTCCGCTCGGCCGCGCGCTCGCTCGTTTGCAAAAGTAAACATAACATACCATCACGCCTGTATTCCCTGAAGGGTTAGGCAGAGGCGTACTAATGTACACCCACAGTTCGCTGGTATGTTTAGGTCCCATGTAATAGGGGACGAGCCTATTGCCATTCACCGGGCACAAATCCCAAACTCCGAGCTGCTACTGGGAATTTCATAGAAAAACCCAATAACACTGCTCGACCTGGGAATCGAACCCAGGACCTCTAGCGTAGCAGTCGCGCTCAGGACTACTTGGCTAATGAGGCAGTTGCAAAAGTAAAAAGCCTAACAAAAGCCGGACAAGTCGGACACCGTTTATTTTGGCCGGACACGCAATCGCCTGTCCGGACGCCTGGCAACGCTAGTTGTAAGTATGTAGTAGTTCCTGAGATTAGTGCTCTCAAGCAAACAAACAAATAAACAAACAAACAAACTCTTCAGCTTTATATATTAGTATAGATATAGATATGATTGTAAAACTCAGAAGCTCCTCTCGGATTGGACCGGGGCTTTTAACACAGTGTATAAATATTTGTTATGGGGTGGCATGGAAATGGTAGCGCGGTGATCACTAACTGTTTCCAGTAGAAATTAAGAATCCGGCGGACCGAACTTCCCATACAAACATAATACAAAAATAAGTCGTAATTCAAACACAATTTAATCACAATGTGTTCTTATTCGGGTTCCTATATCGTTAATCAAGGTTCCTGCTCTACCATTTCATCCAAAATACTTGACTTACTTACTCACTGGAAATAAATATAAGCGATTGCAATTCGGGAAAACTTTACCAAGTTTGGAACGATTTTCCGGTCGTTTATTTCCAGTGAAGTAAGAAGTAGTAGACGAAATGGGATGGTAAAAACCTAGATTAACGATATCTCAAGATATCCGAATAATTATTAATACCGTAATCACTACATATTATAAAACAAAGTCGCTTCCCGCTGTCTGTCCCTATGTATGCTTAGATCTTCAAAACTACGCAACGGATTTTGATGCGGTTTTTTTTAATAGATAGATTGATTCAAGAGGAAGGTTTTAAGCTATTTAACATCACGCTACGACTCTTAGGGACGGGGCAGCGCGGGTGAAACCGCGGGCGGGTCGCTAGTACCAATATATATCATTAATAATTAAATTAGGTAATTCAAGCTCCTCGCCTTAACTTGATGAGCGTATTTTGGGTCCTGATTTAAATACCTGCTGATGGTGAGCTCAAGGGGTTAATGTCTAAGATTTTTAATTACTTACCAGATATGTGACATATAACAACAATAGGCTAGCTGCCATACTGTTCACTTCAAAATGGTGTGTAACATACTGACACCCTTTTATAACCTTTTAGATTAAAACAAATTGCTGAAATAAACGAGTAAACATTACTTGTTACCTAAGTTAATACACGTAACTTTAACTGTGTAATGAATGATAAACTTGTAAGTAATATTTTGTAATTCAAATATATTTGCATCAAAATTCACACGAAAAACATGATTGTTGTGTGTGTGTGTGTGTGTGTGTGAATCTTAGATACAGCTTGAGCTCCCTGATGTATAGAGGCCGATACAAACAAAAGATCATCATTATTGGTTTTTGTTTAATTTATATTTGGAATCCATTTCTGAAGAAGAAAGAAGTATTTTATATGGTCACAGCCGAGACACAATGTGTACATACATACAGATAACATAACATAACATAACATACCATCACGCCTGTATTCCCTGAAGGGTTAGGCAGAGGCGTACTAATGTACACCCACAGTTCGCCGGTATGTTTAGGTCCCATGTAATAGGGGGCGAGCCTATTGCCATTAACCGGGCACAAATTCCTAACTCCGAGCTGCTACTGGGAATTTCATAGAAAAACCCAATAACACTTTGCTCGACCTGGGAATGGAACCCAGGACCTCTAGCACAGCAGTCGCGCTCAGGACCAATTGGCTAATGAGGCAGTTACATACAGATATACATCTTATAACAATAAAAAAAACAAATACAATGATTATACACAGACAGACATGTTTGTATGTCTCACAGCTGGACCTAAAAGGTGCCCAGATCAGCTTAATGTCAAATAGGAGGTGCTACCTACTTGACGCTGGTTTTCATCTGGGACCCGTGCTAATGTTCCACAGATGCCAGTAGTGGATGAAGTACTCGTTATAATATGTGCTGTGAATTAAAAAAAAAAACTAAATCTAAGATAGCTTCAGGGGAGCGAAGCCGCGGGAAAAAGCTAGTAATAGTACCTATACTTAGGAATGCGTAGTGTATTGTGGGACGCCCTGCGACACGATGGATCGACGATGATATGAAGAAGGTGGCTGGCAGCGGACGGATGCGAGCTGCCCAAGACCGGGACAGTTGGCGCTCTTTGTGGGAGGCCTACATTCAGCAGTGGACGGCAATATGATGATAATTTATTAGGAACGCTTATAGTACGCACGTGCTTAGGCATTTGTCATCAGTAATTTATTTTGAAGGGAAATATTCGTTAGCGGCTATGTGCACTTTTTGGGATGGGTCAAAATGGACACATGACCTGATCGAAAATTTGTAAGACGGTTGTAATAGTTCTGAAGTGTTAAATTTTGTATGTAATATAAATTGACATGTTTGTGTACGATAGCGCAATAAATAAATATTGTATTTTACCACATAAATGATAGCACTTTTATACTGATAATTAAAGCAATTCGTGCGAAATGATTCCCTAACCATTCCAAAATATCAAAAATGCACAAGGTAAAGTTTTTACTTCTGCCGGCACTCCCGGAGTGCAACTCATATTTTCTTAATTTAAATATGTCTACCAGATAAGCAACCTTTTTTTCTATTCATTGATTCACAATTCAATAGTTACTTAAACTATGTATTACACACATTATCAGTGTAGAGATAAAATAATATTAACAATAAGTACATTAATTAATCATTTCGTAAAATAGTGTTACATTATTACTTACCTTTACATAAAAATTGCTACGTGACTCTTTGTAATTTTCAAGACATTACAAAAAAAGTAATATTGATACTTTTTACCCCTTATCATTTTGTCTTGATGGTAATTTTTTTATGGGATGGGAGGGCAAACGAGAAGACGGATCACCTGATGGTAAGCGATAACCACCGTCGTTGACACCCGCAATACCAGAGGAGTCGCAAGTGCGTTGCCCGCCTTCTAAAAGGGCTTGGGCCTGGTATCCTCACTCACTCGACGAAATATCGGCGTTGATTCACGATGGGTTTCTATGAGGCCGTGGTATTACTCCGGTCGAGCCGGCCCTTTCGTGCCGAAGCATGGCTAGTTTAAACACATATGGGTAAGATGGGGGAATGTCGGTCACTTAAGCAGTAATTCATTTTTTATTTTATATTTGGGATTTACGGTATAGGTAACTGACTTTTTACATAGCTTATATAGTGGGCTATAGATATATATGAGGCACATTACCAATCTATAACAGGTTTCTTATTTTTTCATAATTTTGTAAAACCCTTAGTTGACCGCTATTACCCGCACCTGCGGGTAGGTGCGGGTAATAGCGGTCTGCTGTTGGGGTATTACCGGTCATTCAAAATTGACTCAGGGTTGCTTCTAAAATGTACCAAAATGAAATAAAACGACATTTAATTAATAATTAACTTTATTTATTATATTTTAACCAAAATGAACCAAACATTTTTATATTTTAACCAAAAATAAAAAAAACCAGACATTTTACTAATTATTTATAACTGTATTCTGATAACTCCACGTTTGCTTTCACAATAATCGCATACATAGGACTCGGGGGAATCAGCACCACTGCACTTTTCATGAGCCCACCGCCCACAACATCGGCATCTATACCATACTTCATTCTTTCCGAACTCTTTACAAATTGAACATGTTTCTTTATTTTTTGGAGAAGCTTCATGTGTTGTACTTGACTCAGGAGACTTTAAAGGGAGTTTCTTTCGCATGGTAGACAAAATTTCTTCGTCTGAAGACCATACGGTAATACTGGGCACTGACCGGTATTGCCCGCTTAGAATGATTGCCATCACCCCAAAATACCAAAACGGTTTATTTGGTTAATCACAGAAAACGTAAATAACTTTCATAAAATCCAACAAGCACATGGGATACATTTGTGAACGTGTAGTAATTAACTTTAAGAAAGATATTGATTGGTATAAATCACTTTAAGATAACTTTTCAGCGAATTTTCGATTTTATTACAACAAAATACGTCCGAATCTGTAAACAGCTGTCAAACTCACTGCGCGCGAAGTAAAATGCCGCCACTTGGTAAATAAGTTTACTCGGTCGCATACTAGATGGTAACACTAGTAGCGATTGCATAATGTTTTTGGAAGTTTTAGATTTTGACGCGACCGGCATTGCCCGCTGACTGCCATTCCCCCATCTTACCCTAAGATTTATATATGTAACTTTTTTCTGACCGTCTTGAGTATTTTACATGGTCTACGCAAATGTCTTAATGATCTGGTACTGTCGTGCGACGGGTCGTTGAGCTCCCTAAATAATGGTTGAGCTACACGATGCCTGATATCTTTCTTCAAAAGGCCTGTTCAGATATTGGCCTACATCGTAACACTCACATTTCTTATAATACTACTACTTAAAAGAGACTATCAACTATCAATGTGGGAGAGCCATGCTTCGGCACAAATGGGCCGGCTCGACCGGTGTGATACCACGGCCTCACAGAAAACCGTCGTGAAACAACGCTTGCGTTGTGTTTCACCGAGTGAAGGAGGTTACCGGAGGCCCAAACCCTTTTAAAAGGCGGGCAACGCACTTGCGACTCCTCTGGTGTTGCGGGTGCCCATGGGCGGCGGTTATCGCTTACCATCAGGTGATCCGTTTGCTCGTTTGCCCCCCTATCCAATAAAAAAAAAATATGATTCTCAGAGTTTGTTTCGGCGTTTCTTCTCAGAAGTTGTCTGCAAGGAAATGCCGGCGCTATCAAGTTAAAAAAATGTAATATATTGACTTGTAAAAGTGTCTTTGGATGATCTATTTACAGAAATAGATGTCATTTATCATTGTGCCCAATTAGATTACTGAATATCAAATAGATAGGTATGGAGGAAAAAAAACAATGAAAAATTTCGAAATGCTCAAACGAGTGGGTTCGTGTCGGTGTCACCCGCATCGCCAAATATTCTTTTTTTTATACCACTGAGGTTAAAAACAAGCTTACGGCCCACATGATGGCAAGGAGTTACCATAGCCTATCTATGAACGTCTGCAACACCAGAGGAACTTCAAAAAAGGGTATGAAAAGTTGAGCGACTTCCACGCTCAACTTTTCACACCCTTTTTTGAAGTTTCTTCATGCTGTAGTAGTAACTGCCTCGTTAGTCTAGTGGTCCCTAGTGCGACAGCTACGCTAGAGGTCTTGGGTTCGATTCCCAGGTCGAGCAAAGTGTTATTGGGTTTTTCTATGAAATTATCAGTAGCAGCTCGGAGTTTGGAATTTGTGCCCGGTTAATGGCAACAGGCTCGGCCCCTATTACATGGGACCTAAACATACCGGCGAACTGTGGGTGAATCTTAGTACACCTCTGTCTAACCCTTCGGGGAATACAGGCGTGATGGTATGTATGTATGTCATGCTGTAGTATTTTGGGAAATCTTTAGCAGGTAGCTCATTCCACAGCCTTACTTAGAACTTACAATATACTATTAATCAGTCGGAAACACCCACATAATCGTATTAGTATGTGTCCGGCAATCAATCATTTGATCCGTCCCTTGTACCCTTTTCTGTGTTGAAAATATAGGGGTTGAAAGGAGACAAAATGCTGAATACACCTGCCTCCCTGCCAACCTGAGGTTGTTGATTAATAGGGATTAATAGACTGTCAATAAATTGAATGCGTACCCAATTTAGTACCTGTTTAGTATTTGGGAACCTTCGTTTAATAATATCGACGTTGTTCAAACTTTAATATCAATATCTACATGGTAATTAATTTAAAAGTGTCCCTGGAGTTTCTTTCTGGATTCTTCTTGATAGGATCATCTTTTTGATACGTTGCAACTAGAAACATATTTAATGTTTCATAAATACCTATTTGTAATACATTATTAGAAGTAAACAGTTATGGAGTAATTCTGGTGATCAAATAATTTAGTTTTACCTACTGGGTACGGATCTCCTCTTAGAATAAGAGAGGTTCGGTGAAGGAAAACATCGTGAGGAAGCTTGCATGCCTGAGAAACTTTTTAGACGGCGTGTGAAGTCTACCATTCCATATCAGGCTAGCGAAGTGGACTAGCCTAATCCCTCTCAACCTGAGAGGAGACCTTTACCCTGCACTAGACAGTACAATACATAGTAAGCACATAATCATCATCCTCCTAGCCTTTTGCCAACAACATTGGGGTCGGCTTCCAGTCTAACCAGATGCGGCTGAATATCAGCATTTTACACGAAGCGACTGCCATCAAACCTCCGCAACCCAATTTCTGGGCAATACCGATATTCGGAGGATGGACTGGTTGTCAGGCTTTTTTGGGCTTCTGACTACCACTAACAATTGCCATAGATGTTCGTATGACAACCAGGACCGACGGCTTTATTTGCTCTCCGAGCCACGGAGGGGTCTCGATGTGTTAAGAATGGTCACCCATCCACACACTGACCGTGGCGAGTAGCTTAACCTTGCAGATCTTATTATGCTCAAATCTCTTACTATTATAAAATTGTAAAAAAGCTATGTCTGTACATGGAAGACATTTAAAAAAAAAACAAGTAGGTTAGGGTATATAAAAGACACCGAAACCAAAAAATGAGATTTTCAAAATTCTTCTTGTCTGTTTGTTTGTTACGGGTTGGCGCAAAAACTACTGAATAGATTTTAATTTTGTTATCACCGTTAGAAAGTATGTGCTCCAACTTAAAAACTGATGAACTTCTTATCTCAATTTATTGAACAGATCCTGAGATACAGCTAGAACTCTCTGATGTACACAAACCCATACAAAGAAGAGATCATCGATGTTGGTTTTTCCATGTACTATTATAAAAAGAAACATAGAAAAATTAAAAATAAAACCAATATATTCATATCATATAACTATATATTTACCAACATCACATTACAAACAGAAATAACTCCTAAAATTAATAAATGTAATTGTAAGGTCCGTAGCCGCAGGAGCTAACTGGTGAAACCACGGGACCCACAGGCGATATCACTCCGTAGTCCAGAGGGGGTCCGTAAGATGGAAGACTAGGGACTATAACATCTCCAGAAGTAGGCAAAGTGTTGCTAAGCAAATTGCTAACAACCAGAAGTTGTAAGGCATTTGCTAAATTATTTGCCACAGTACTATCTTGAATGATGGTTGTCGCTGGCATCGGGACAGGATTGGAAACAATAGTTTCAACGCCATACGGGACCTCCATGATGGGTTGGCCGTAGTTAGGTCCAAGGACCACTTGGTTGGGGCGTATGGTCTCCGCAACAGGTAGTTGCATGGGTAACAGGTTGGAACCACATCCCGGGATGACCCGGTTCAAGCATTGAGCGTTGAGTACCTGAAAAAAATGGATAGGTAGAATATTCATCTTATTTAACTTATGCTGCCTAAACTGCCTCGTTAGTCTAGTGGTTTCAAGTGCGACCGCTACGCTAGAGGTCCTGGCTTCGATTCCCAGGTCGAGCAAAGTGTTGTTGAGTTTTTCTATGAAATTCTCAGTAGCAGCTCGGAGTTAGGAATTTGTGCCCGATTAATGGCAATAGGCTCGCCCCCTATTACATGGGACCTAAACATACCGGCGATCTGTGGGTGTACCTTAATACGCCTCTGCCTAACCCTTCGGGGAATACAGGCGTGATGGTATGTCATGTTATATTATGTTTAACTTATGCATATTTCTATACAGAATTTAAACCTAATTTTAAAAAATCTTGATAGGTTTCAGTCTGCCTGATGATAAACGATTGCTTAGAAGAAACCGATTCCAATTCCCTCGTGATTTAAAGACACCAAGATTATATCTATCGGGAAAGACCTAATTGGGAAGCGGATTTCGGCGGTAAAAGTGGACTTAAAGCGTATTAATTAAATGTTTGTTTTCAGAATTTTGTCCGTCTGAAAGTTTGTCTCGAATAAACTCCGAAATAACTCAACGAATTGAATGAAGTGTTAAATTTAAATTTTCTTGTATGGCCTATTTCGATATCTAGCAGGGTCGAAAAGGTGTACCTATTTAAATTAAGACTTGTGGATTGGAAATAATAAGTGCACCCATCCATAACATGACCGTGGCAAGCGCAACTTCACCTTGCAAATTGATTGATCAGCGTACGTAGTTATTGGTCATGAGTTGCAAAGCTGATCTTTGTCTCAATATTAATATTATAAATGCGAAAGCGAATAAAGTTTGTCTGTTGCGTCCTTACCCCTAAACGGCTGAACCAAAATAAATAGATTTTGGTTCAGCCTTTTGTCTCAAAAAGTCCTTTTGGAAGTGCAAAAACTGCGGGAAAGTGTATTATTAAGTGAATGCATACTTACATTAAACAGTGCGAATTGCAAGCAAACAAATGCAACGACTTTGGCGGCCATCTTCTATTCACAATTCGAAACCGAACTAATTGGAATACTATGTATGATTCTCATTCAAAATCAGTTTATATACTCAATTATTATCTATACATTACTTTTATCTGTCAATTGCCCTATGTTATCTTTAATTTAGTAATAGATGCCGTAATACCTTGATAAAATAAGCAATCATAAGTTAAACTTTTATTCTATTCAGTAACTTGAAACTTCAAAGAAAAGTAATGTTACCATACTAAAACTAATAATATAAAGGTAGTAAACGATTTTGCGTAAATGAACGAATGATAAAAATATAAATGTTTCGAAAAAAAATAATTTGTACCTATTTAGTTACATTTAATTTTGGAACTATAAGAATAATTATTGAATTAAAGTAATTTCTTATTTTTATTTTCTTATAATAGAAACAAAGTAAAAATAAACAACATGTAATTTTACTGTTGTCATTTTATTTCCTCTGGCAACCTTCTAAAATTTTTAATAGTGTTACTAAGACCAATTATTTAATAAAAAAATATATTTGTAATGACATTAATTAAATTCAATGCTTACAATAATTTACTATAATTTTGTCAAAACTGGTAACACTCAACTGTCAATGTATATTTTTTATATTTTTTTAACGTTTTTGTTGACTTTTATCTAAAAATATAATGAAAATTAGTTATCTTTTTGTATCTTTTGGTCACTGGCGTCACCTTTAATACGCAAATTCAGAATGTGAAGGCAAATTTCGACCTGGCGGGTGGGGTTCGAGATGGCTTAGTGGTCGTCTGGTGTATCTAACCAAAAGACGCAGGTTGGAATCCTGCTCGCAGTCGACTTTTCCTTCACTATCAGAACTTTTTATGTAAATTAGGTACTTAATAAATGAATGAGATGATACTATTACCATCTAAAGCTATCGGAAAACTATGATCAGTTTTTAAATGTAACTAAATCAAAATATATTGATTAATAAATAGGTACGTTTGTTTTTCATTTGTTACTGTTTACTTGCGCATTCTGGCAATTTATTGCGCAAGTTCCATTTGTACTTGACCGGCTTTTCTACAGAAAGAAACACGTGTTTTCCCAGATGTTTTTAATTAGGATAATGAACTTTAGAGGTTGAATATGGCAGAAAAGTTTCGTAAAATACAGTACTACTATTAAATTTATTGATTTATTAGTTCCCGCTTTCTTTTTGTGTTTTTTTTTTCATTTTTCATGCTAAGATTATAAAGTTATATTAGTGAAGGAAAAATTCGACTCGAATGCAGGATTTTCAATAGATGTTTCAGTAGTATTAGTAAGTTCAGAATGTGAAGGCAAATTTCGACATGGCAGGTGGGACTCGCGGTGGCTCAGAGGTCATAGCGTCTGGTGTATCTAACCAGCACGCCTAGCCAAGTTGTAATCTATGATCGCTAACGCTAGGTATAGAAAACTATTAAAATGTATGAGGAGTACATTGTATACCTATAGCGCTGTCACGACACTCTGACCACGTGACTTAGCTTTATAGATAATAACTTGAACCAAAATGGCGGATGCGCGGTAGTCGATTTTTAGTACATTTTGCACGCAAATGCACTGCGCAAACTTTCCCCCTCTCTGTTAGTTTTGGGTCAAGTTATTTTGCGCGAACTATACTGCAACTGCAACGGTGCGGCTGGCAACGCACTTGCTTCTCTTCTGGTGCTGCGGGTGTCCATGGGCGGCGGTTATCGCTTACCATCGGGTGATCCGTCTGCTCGTTTGCCTAGGGGGGTATAAAAAAAGAAAGAAAGAAAGATAATATATTTTATTTGTAAAGGACGTTCGAAGTACATACAGTAAGGAAAATAATAATAACTACCTCTTTAATAACTAAATTATGGTATCCAAGTGAACCTTACAAATCATATTACATTTACTGTACTGTTTGACGATACGTTTGGCGTAGCGGCTGAATGATCGGCTTCTGCGACGCGTATTGTGGGTTCGATCATACAAATATTTGCTCCGTGTGGGGACACGGAGCAAATATTTGTATGATCTATATATAGGTAGTTGTTCCGAGTCTGTGTATTTGTGTATGTGAGAATTTGTGTTTGTAAACGAACCCACGATACAGGAGAAAATCCCAGTAACGGTTTTATAAAAAAAAACTCATAAGCCTTCCTTTTTCGTAGTCAGCTAAAAAGTACAGTACAATTTAGAATACCCTCCTTTAATTTGGATAAAAAGAAACAAATTTCATCCTTAATCTATGGTAGATATTTATTCAAAATCAGAAACTCCACGTCCAGGTTTTTAATTTGGATCCATTTCCGTTTCCTGTGCTTTAGTATCGCCTACCACCACGCAATACTATAGCTATACTAAAAATGTGGTTGGCGCATTGTCATGAATTAGTATTTATGCATTTTCAGTGGACCCGACGGTATAGAAAATTATTATTGAATAGAAAGGTTCGAATTTTAAAAACTTTCCACGCTAGCGGACACAATTCACTTTTGCACGCAGATTTCGAATGACAAACAGAATCTTTCCAAGCTTGTGAGGTGAAAACATATTTATCACCTCACAAGCTCGGAAAGATTCTGTTTTTTTTTTAAATTCGAAACTTTCTATTCAATAATTTTCTATACTTACCGCCGGGTCCACTGAAAATGCATAATTATACTTATTTCATGTCAATGCGTCAACCACATATTTTTTTAGAATAATCGCACTGGCCAGTAAGACGACTGCATGAAAAAAAAAATTAAAATTTTCTTCTCTCTAATCAATTCACTTACCATCATTGATTTTAGATTGTTTTTTGATAAAATCGTAAGACATCTTACTATTAGTGAGTCCAGTAGCGCCGAAGATATAAATTTAACACCGGCAGAGTTAGTGCAAGCGGTACATATTGCCGAACTCATTTAATATTTGCCATTTTCCTCGCTGTAGTGAGATGAAAAGTTGAGTGTTTCGCTCGGCAGCAAATTTATTCTGCGTCTCGTACCTTTGAAACCCTCGCAACGCTCAGGATTCTATATTTGAACCTTTCTTCGTTCAATCCTAGAAACCTTCGCTAGCTCAGGTTTCAATACAAGTACTCGCGCCAAAAAACAACTTTGCAGCCTTGCATAACAAATAACTATAGTGTCGCTGGGTGTCCCATTTGTCACTTATTTTTAATATATTTGGGACAAAATATAACATGGTGTAAAAATTATTGTATACAAATAGAATACAAACTGAATTCAGGTTTCGCATATACTAAAAATAATAATGTTATATAGTTACATTGCTGGACGTAGGCCTCCCCTAATATGCGCCATTTCACCCTGTCCTCAGCTTATCAAATCAATTTTCTGCGAGAAACCTGTCGCAATTCATCACTCCATTTTGTCGGATTGCGTCCGACACTACGTTCGCCAAGTCGTGGTCGACCGAATGCCAAACATAGAATATGAATATATGAATAATATATAATAGTTATTAATATTTATTAATTAAAATAAGGCTTGTGTTTAAACACCGCCCAAAAAATACCTATTTTACTATTAAAAAAATTCTAAACGGTTACCAAAATGGATAAATGGTCACCAAAATAAATCCCCATTTTAGCGTAAAATTAAAAAAATAGAAATAAATTGACGAGGTAGGGGGTAGGTACGAGTATAATAGGCAGAATTCAGCTCTAGCACTCGCTCGCTTCGCTCGCTCGTGCGTTGTGGTCACATTTCTAACCTAACCTAAACCAATTAGGTATCTATTTTGGAAAGCATTTTGGTGATCAATTTAATAAATTTGGTGATCATTATATTTATTGCCTTAAAATAACACGTGAGAGAAAAGGTAAATATAAAAACAACAAAAAATTACTTAAGATACAAAATTGTATTTATTTTACTTTTACAATTATTTTACATTTACAATTATTTTACAATAAATAACCTTATTTACAAATAAGCATAATATAAATAACATCCAATATGGAATCTATTTCATTATCGATATGAATCTAGCTCTATCTCTACTCTAAGCTGGATTGGAGAGATTATACCAGCAATACTGCTATTTTTCTCCCTATGTGACTTACAAGTTACGAAAGTGCTTAGTATGTCACTAGAAGATCTAGTCCAAAATGAGAATCGTTATAAAATATCATATTATCGACATGGCTGAAAAATTAACTAAGTTGAAATGGCAGTGGGTGCTAATGGAATTTGGGGTAGGAAGGTTTTAGAGTCGAAACCACCCACCGAGAAACGCATCGTAAGATAACATCCAAGCAAATGGAGTGACCATCCGAAGAAGGTTGATGGATGTCGTTATTCGGGTATGGAGCACTTGAGAGTCTTCGGGAAAAACCTTCCTGCTATTCATATTTTAATGATAATGACTGATGCTTTACTGGAAAATATACCATTAGTTACAGTCAAATGGATTTAAATTTATAAAGAAAAGGAAGTAGTCAGCGCAGAACCAAATTATGTGAGATTAAACGAATTTGTGACGGCATACAAATAGAAGACTCTTAACCCCATATCGATTAAAAATGTTTATTCGATATGGGGTTAACTAAGAGCTTGTGTTCAATGCTACAATTGGTTTGAAAGACAATGCCTCATTTACAGCACAAATTTCTAATAACTTCAAGTTTGAGTTTACTAAGAGATAAACCTGCATTGTCGGCTCATCCCATTACCATAATATTGTACAATTGAAGAATGTATAACTCTATATGATTCTCTGTTCAAGTCAGATCAAAACAGATGTACACATCTATAAGATTGTCCATGGTATTTTTTGCCTGTTACTTCTCCGTGGGACCCTTTTTGAACCATACAACTGGACTTTAATGTTTTCTAAATGCTTATTTGAAACATTTGAACTTGAACTAGAATCTAGCCAGAACAGTATTTATTTTTATTTTTTTATTTTACTTTATTTGGGAAACAAACAGATATATTTTTACAATTACAAGTATTTTACATAGGTAAACAGTATCCAAAGTAGTTTCCACAGATAATATTACATATTAACTTAACGACAGACGATGCAAATAACACTATAATTTTTTTTTTCTCATTGAAACATCTTATTATTTAAACATATCAGACAAAATTTTTCTGATGTTATTTTTGAAATTTGGAAGAGAAAGGTGAAAGATATCTACACTATTAGAATCTACGGAGATAATATTATACAAACAACACGCTCGCTTAACAAAAACATTCTTACCATAATTTGTTCGCGACAAACCAATATGGAAGAGAGACCTCCTGCGCATATTAACACGTGGACATCCTAAACTTACTGAGAAGGTAAGGGGAGTCTATTTGGTTTCTAATAATTTTATACAGAAAAACTACATCACGTTCTGCACGACGCTCTTCTAAGGACTGAAGATTAGGTTGATTTGCATGACTTACGCTAAAACGCCAATTGATATACTTCACAAATTTATTCTGCAGTCTTTCAATCTGATCAGTGTAAATTTTATACTGTGGATTCCATGCCACTGAAGCATATTCAAGTATGGATCTCACAAGTGATTTATAAAGAAGCAATAGTGTGGAACTATGCCTAAAGTCTTTACCGGTTCTCAATACAAATCCCAACATACGAAAAGCCTTACTAGTTATACTGGCAATATGAACGTTATGGTGTTATATGTACGTAATGTGAACGTTACGCAATATGGGTTCTTTATAAAGATTTGAGTTAGCACGACTCTGAACGAAAAACTCAGTTTGTAAACCAATAATATAAGCCAATAAGATTTACATGATCAAAACAAGTTATCCATGGAGAACAAATCCTTATCCATCATCGTGTAAGGTGACATGAAATTCTGTCTAGGATTTGGAGAACTAAATTTAGGTACCGGCTCAGAATATGGCGAAATTGGTCCTAAAGCTTCATAAGGTGAAAGAAGACTCATACTATTTCTAGTAGGCTTATTATTCTGAGTCATAACGGGTTCTGAAAATCCAGAACTGCCTACATAATTGGCATTAGGCATGGGAGTTTCGAATTTTGGATACGGATTTTGACTTGCTTCTGTACAAGCTTTGACTTCTGTGCCCGGTTTTGAACCAGTATCTAGTGGTGGCGTATTCAAAATATTACTGATTATTAGTAACTGTAAAGCTACAGCTAAATTATTGAGTAAATTGCTGTCTATACTTGATGGATTTCCTACTTTGACTTGAGTTTTTGCTAGATTTGGAAACTGCTGTAAATTTGAGACTAAATTAGGTATACCTTGAGCTGAGTATGACGGTAAACCAGTAGGGAGATAAGTATTTAGATCCAATGTAGGTCTAGATTGGCTGATTGGTAAATTTGAAACCAGATTAGACAAAGCAAAAGCTGGCATAGAAGTTAACTCATTTGAGATTTGACGTTGGTTGATCGGTAAATTAGAAATCAAATTAGCGAGAGCTATGTTTGAGAAAAGCGGTAGTTCTGTTGCAGGTCTTGGTTGGTTGGTTATCGCAATACTGGTTCTTGTGGCTTGGTTGGCGGGCGATTCTGGGATTGTCACTGTCTGCGGCCGTCCTGTTAGGCGAACGTACTGTTGTATTGTGGGCTGCGCATACGCTGATGTCACCTTGAAGAGAGAAGGTTTATTTTTACTTTTCAATTGTGGTACTAGAGGGGCTCGTGGCTAAGTAAGTAATAACTAAGCTGATCAACTAGTCTGCAAGGTTAAGCTGCGCTCGCTGCGGTTAGTGTGTGGGTGAATATTCTTAACACATTAAAACTCCTCCGTGCCTCGGAGAACCAGTTGTCACACGAACATCTATGACCATTCTTAGTGGTAGTCCGAAGCCCAAAACATCCTGACAACAAACTTTTTTATAAATTGTGAAATAATTGCGTCATAAACAAACAGTTGAATTGAGAACCTCCTCCTTTTTGAAGTTGAAAATGAAACCTTTTTGCTTGGAAAGGAGTAGACAAGCCACCTGATGGTAAGCAGTAATCGCCACGTACGGACTCCAGACTGCTAGAGCTGTAGCAGTCAAGAGGGGGGACTGGTTCTCACACGCTATAGGTAGTGGGAATACACAAACACACATACACACACACACATAGTGCTTTACGACATTCGGTGATCGCCATCAGCCAGTCAGACCCCAAGAGGTCCGATAATTTTTATAGGACTAAGCTTTCTTCTGACCCCAAGAGGTCCGAGAATATTTATAGGACTGAACTTCATGAGGTCCGATATTTTTTTAAAGAACTATGCTTTGACCTAATTACATGAGGCCCGAATTTTTTTAAAGGACTAAGCTTCATCCTGACTTCATGAGGTCCGATAATTTTCTTTAGGACTAAGCTTTGTCGGGACCCCAAGAGGTCCGACATTTTTTTATAGGACTAAGATTTGTCACTTCTCTTCGCAATAATAGAACAAGTGAAAAAGACTAATGTACACATACCTTATAAATTAAACCCTGGATAAATATAAATGTAATTAACAGCCGCGCCATGTTGTCACGCACAAAAATTAAAATACTCTCTTTGTCTTATTTAGACCTATTGATATATGTAGACAATATTATCTTCACATCTGTGGATTGACGTAATATTTATCTGATGGACATGCGATGATAAAAGTTTGTGTGTTATCTTGGCTAGCTACGTAGCACAATAGTATGTGATTTATCATTTATCTTTGTGTCTGTGGTGCTGATTAAGATTTATCTCTACTGAGAATGATTTTCTCCGAGATGATAGGAAGATGACTTTCTTAAAGATAGACGATTTTATTAAAGATTTTTTTAGATATGAGTTTGTCCAATATTATAATAATTATTGCACATTTCTTTTCGTTAAAATTACCATAATCGAGCCATTATTTCGTCCAGCTCGGCAGGGGTCTCCTGTCAGAGTGAGAGGGATTAGGCTATCGTCCACCACGCTGGCCTAATGCGGGTTGGCAGACTTCACACGCTGGCATCAAAAGGATTAACAACTGAGGTGCCAAGATGATAACGCGCGAGTGATACCATTGATGTTGCTGGCGTCTATAGGCTGCGGTTGCCGCTTACCTTCAGGCGACCCTTATTGCTTTGTCCCTTTTGACATTTTAGCTTTTTTTTTAAATATTCTGCGACATTTTACACAGCATCATCTAGTCTCAAACTAAGCAGAGCTTGTACTATGGGTAGCTACTAGACAATGGATAATACTTATATACTTTTTTATTTGTAAATACATACTTTATAGTAGACTAGCTTCTGCCCACGACTTCGTTATTTGGTCTTAGCGTGATGATATATAGGTAGCCTATAGCCTTCCTTAATAAATGGGCTATCTAACACCGAAATATTTTTTCAAACCGGTCCAGTAGTTCCTGAGATTAGCGCTTTCAAGCTAACAAACAAACTCTGCAGTTTTATATATTAAGTATAGGTAGATAAGAAACACCCAGACGAACACGATCCTGTGGGAACTTAGGGTCAGCAGTCCGGTACTCGAACCACTAAACCACAGAGGCCGTCAAGAGAGCTATTACCTACGTCTAGAATATTAAAGTTGCCCATTGTACCTACTTTTACTTGATAAGCAACTCACATTCTTTACCCAATGAATTACATTTATTATGTAAAATATAGGCTCATGATATCATTTATCATATTTTTTACGAAAGGAATGTGTCAATTTTATAATTTTTATTTTGTAACCATATTTGAAAAGGTATAAAAAGAGCTTGTAAAAGGTAACATTTAAAAATGTTCAAGATGGCCGCTTTAATTTTATTTGTCATTACCGTCTTAGCTTGTAAGGTAAGGGAGATTACTGTTTATCTTTTTTTAATACTAGTGACACGCGTTGGGTTAGGCAGTATTTAAAATTTAAATGCAAACATTCAAATGCAATGTTACGTCAAAAAGTTCAAAAGTATCTAATCGTAAAAAAAATCAAACTTTGTTTTTTTTTTAAGAAAGACTAAGATAGCTAGCTCGGACTGCCATACAATTAGTCTAGTGGTCCTAAGCGTGACTGCTATGTTAGAGGTCCTGGATTCGATACCCCGGTCGAGCAGTGTTATTGGGTGTTTCTATCAAATTCTCAGTAGCAGCTCGAGGTTTGGAATTTTGCCCGGTTCAATAGGCTGGCTCTCTATACATGGGATCTTGACATACTGGTGAACTGTGAGTGTACAAAAAGAAATTGCGTTCCGTGCGGGGATCGAACCTACAATACGTAGTGTCATCGCCGATCGCTCCGTCATCAGCCTTTGCCTAACCCTTCAAGAGTTACAGGCGTGATAGTATGTAATGTTATTTAAATGTACAATATTTACGCAAAATATTAACCAAATGTTTATTTTCTTTACAGACTCAATGTCAACTAACGCAGCAACTCCGGCCACTGACCACACCAATACCACCTCAACTAATCACCACCCCACCCCAACTATTCCCCACATCATCTCAATTAATCACCACACCACCTCAAGTTTTACCCACATCACCACAAGTTGTGACCACAGTCGTAGATAATTCTGTTTCCAATGCCCTCGCAAATGCCCTCCAACTCCTGATCGTCAGTAACTTGATTGAGAACACCATGAAACCTCAATTTGCCACCTCCGGCGTAAGCCTTTGTGATCCTATTCCCGGCCAAGGTACAGTCTATTCTCCTACTATTGACTATCTATCTCCTCAGGTTGATTATCTCAATTCTTATACTTCATATAATAATATACCTGTGTCTCCATACGATATTGTAGCTCCTTGTGAGACAATTGAAGTTATACCAAATGTTTACTATCCCGAAATTCTGCCGGTGGCCAATATTGGCTGTGATGTGCCCAACTATGGTATTGCAAACATTGCACCGAATTTCGGTTGCGGGTGTGATGGATTTGGCCCTAACTTTGGTTTGCCAATTAATGTTGGCTGTGGTTGTGATAGTTATGGCCCTAACTTTGGTTTGCCAAACGTTGGTTGCGGATGTGATGGGATCAGCTCTAATTATGGTTTGCCAAACGTTGGCTGCGGCTGTGATGTTTGCGGTCAAAAATATGGTTTACCAAATTTAGGATGTGGATTCGATGGATTTGGTCCCAACTTTGGTTTACCAAACATTGGTTGTGGTTGTGACAGCTGTCAAAAATTTGGTTTACCAATTAAAGGATATGAGATTTTGGCGAATGCTTTAGGACCGAGATTTGGTCCTTGTGACGGGCCTGTATTTCCCCCAATTCCTGCACAAATAAACTGCAACTGCGGTTACTCAAACCTGCCTGGGATTAATGTAGATCCTTACTTTGGTAACGGTTTTTACTAATTTTTAAACTCTTTACATATTTTAACGAGTTGATTATTGATATAAGACTGTTCAATTGTTTTAAAGGTCTAAAAATAAAAAGCATAACGTATACCTATTCGTACTTTTTTTTCATTAATACCTACCTTTTTACTTTCTTTGGCGTTCGGAAAATCCTCACGGACGTCTGCTAAGAGGGATCGAACTCGTGTCGACTAAAAACCTTCCCTTTTATATACTTAGTCAGGGCCATTTATGTTTCATGACATTCTCTATGCAATGCAAGCACCAAGAGGTCAAATACCAACCAAACAGATATTTATAGAATCAGATAGGAACTTTACTCTATCAGATCTTACTTATGTAATGAATAAAACTTACACATCAAACTGCATAATTCTCAGCAGCTATTTAAAACAAAGTTGTGAAGCTTAATTATTGTAATACTGTTTATTTTAAAGAGTGTCTATGGATATGGAGTGCCATGCCGGCTCTTTTCCATAAGACCAACTTTTTGGAACTGTGCAACTAGTTTTGACTTTTCAAAAGTAGGTACATATTTGGTCTAATTGAAATATAACATTTTGACTTTGACTTTGAGAGACAAAAGCAACATTGAAATCGGTTCACGATTGTCATAGATATAATAATAACGTAACATACCCACAAGAAAATACATTCAAATTTAGAACCCCTTTTATGTAAGCCGAATGGCTGCGAACTAATAAATTAATATTTTATTTATTTATTACGGTTATGGCTCATTGGTAACAGAAACACAAACTGTAACATCACAAAATAATTTAATTTTTACATTACTTATAAATAATTTACAAATACTAATAATTCCTAAAACTCATCTTAATACTATCCTTGGATATTTCCTAGCATACTCATTATAGTATTCAATAATCCATTTGTGTTAGCAGGTCCAGCTAGAGGGAAATTAGGAGCTATATTATTAGCGGAAACAACATTATTACAAGAACAACCATTTGTAGGAGCGACTCTAGAAGGTATCGAGACTAAATTAGGAGAAATGATATTGGGGGAATAAAAGTTTGGTGGAAAATTAGGTGCGGCATAATTAGGAGTCATAATATTAGGAGAAATTACGCTAGGCGAAATCACGTTCGGAGAAATCACGTTAGGAGAAATCATGTTAGCAGAAATCACGTTAGGAGAAATCACGTTAGGAGAAATCACGTTAGGAGGAATCACGTTAGGAGAAAGCTGATTACTACATCCATAAGATAGCACTGGTGCAGACATAGCTTCAGTCAAAAGTGGGCCAGCTAATTGCAAAGCTAAATCAGAACTTTTACTATTCTGCAATAAATTACATACAATCATTAACTGTATAGTATTTGCTAGGTTTTGGCATATTGTAGGAGAACAATCTGTAATGATGGTAGTGCTAGGAGATACGGCAGTGCTAGGAATAGGAACAATGCTGTTGCAAGGTGGCTC
This sequence comes from Acronicta leporina, assembly GCA_947256265.1. Classification (NCBI taxonomy): domain Eukaryota; kingdom Metazoa; phylum Arthropoda; class Insecta; order Lepidoptera; family Noctuidae; genus Acronicta; species Acronicta leporina. Next base: position 2,129,756 of record OX366538.1, read on the forward strand.
GGTGATGATTGTAGACGGTTGTGGGGGGCTCACAAAGTTGCCAGACTCTATAATGTTTTCTCCCAGCGGTCTGTTGACGAGGTTGAAAGGTGGTTGGCGTAGAACTTGTGAGTGGATCATCTGAAAGAAAAAAAAATATTGAAGAATTTTTAATTTTTAATTTTAACTACTGTAATGAAATTTACAATGGTTTATTTTATTTACTGACTGAATCCAGTTTTCTACAGCTCTTAAGCTTGTTTTAGTTTATAATCACTTCACCTAGTAGTAGTGATTTTAATATGAACATAATACAATATATAAAAAATAATTTATTTACAACTTATAACGATAAACGCGTAAATGTAATGCGTATTAATATTTTAATACCTGAATATGAAATGTAGTCACCAAGGACACAACTATATAAACCTTCATTTTAGAAACTCTATACTACTCAATGTTTTTTTGAAAAACTCGAAAAAGGTCTTAAATTTAATGAACTCCTTTTAATTATGTAAAGAATTATAAACGTCACTCTAATATTTATTCGATATTTATCTCGGAATCGTGTCTTATCGATTTTCGTAATTGGATGTTATTATAATTATCATGTATCGTAAGTAAAATTATGAGAATTCAGATTACCTAAGAGGTTGAGACAACCATAATATCGTTCACTTGTGTCGTAATATTAAAAACCTTTTGTAATGAAACTCTTTGTTTTGTTTTTTTTTTCTTTTTCCGTAAGTTTATCTCACCTTTGTGATGAAAAAAAAATCTAATCTCATTAATCTGCACAAGTGCGGCTACAGTTCAATTCTCTGGTTGAATACCTACAGTGTAAACACGAGGATATTATGGGATGATAAAAATAAAACCACATCTAGTAGATATACATATTTATATAATGTTTTTAGTATATTTTAAGCCTTTACAAAATTATTGGTTTAACCAATGGCGCCCATTCAGGACACATAGGAGCCGCTAACGTCATACAGTCACAAGGCGACGCAACTGGAATATATGCACCAGTGGTCAAATAGTCTAACGATGGACAAAAAGCCTTGGCTACCAAGGGCAAAGCTTGGGGAAAATACCCCAACCCATAAGGTAATTCGGCTGCTTTAGGGGGCAAAATAAGCTGGTCGTTACAACAATTATTAGAACTCATTCTGGCGCGAGTTTTACAATTACATGATTCTTCAAAATTGTAATTATTACAACCACAAGGTTCCCCAACGTTTACAATGATGTTTAGGGTTTCAATGACAGATGGCGTCGGTGTTGCCACATTCGAAAAATATACCGAGTTTGCTGGACACGGGCTTGAGCATTGACAGCGGCGGTCTATTCTTCTGGGAAACGCTGATGTGGTCTGCGAAAATAGTAACATGAAAATTAGTTTTTAAAACGAGTTTTGCAAAATACGAAAATGTTCTTGAAATTTTTAAGTATGCCTTACTTATTACTAAATACTTATAACAAAAAATAAACAGAACTACATGTGGCAGTTAACATTTAGTTCAATGCTTTAATTATCATTAATCCAGTGGTTATGAGCGAGACAGATATGCTGGAGGTGCTGGGTACGATTCCCATGTCGGGCAAAGTGTTATTGTGTCTTTCTTTGAAATTCTCAGTAACTAACAGCTTGGGAGTTTAGATCTGTGGCCGTTTAATGACGATAGGCCCGCTCCCCTATTAGACACATGGGATCTAAACATACTGGCGAACTACATACTATTTTTTACTTCACCGGTACAAATACGGTGACTGGTTATAACTCTTTTTGACTACGAAACACGCGCGCTTTTTGACTTGACGTTTGTCACAGCCAGTGTTGCCAATATTAAAATGGAGTTGCGGCATAGATTAACAAGCTGCCTTCAGAAATCGACATGTTCAATACTGCCTCTGTGCTCAGGTGCCTCCCCTAGGTGATGTGTCATTAATAGAAATGTAGATGTCGTCCACCTTAAGTCGGACACAATAAGGGAAAGCACCAAAATTCTTAGCCAAAGCGTCCGGTCACATAACCAGAAGACGCAGTTTCCATTTTGCCTAAATCGTTTTTCCTTTCACTAAAATGTATTTTTAACAATCTTTAGCAATTGCCAAATTCAATAACAGATATAATAATGATTACCTACATTTATAGCAAAAATCACCACGCAAACCAATAAGAGCCAGTTAACGCCCATCTTGACGATAAATTTGTATGAAATCAAGCAATAATGTGACCAACTTACTTATATATTGTCAATAAATATCATAGAATGTCTAAACACATTATTTTGTTGTAATGAAAGATTGTTATTTTGTAATACTTTAGTAACCTAACTACTGTTACTACATTACCTATTGTAATTTTACTCAGAAAGCATATGAAATGATTAGGTCAGTAAGGTATGAAGTCATTGAAACCTTTTTGGATTATGAGACCTTTTTTATAGTACAGAAAATCCTCATGAATTGTCTCGCGGACCGTTTTCTCCGTGGGGCGTGCTAGCAAGCAAAGCTTGACCCTTGATTCGGTCTTGTGTTTTTTCGTCTTTTAAGAAAGTTGATGGCCCGTACTAGTTTGTTCTCCTGTATCGTGGGTGTTTTTACAAACATAACAATCTGTAGGTCATACAAATATTTGGTTCGTATGGGGATAAAACACGTGGCGCAGAAGCCGATTACTCAGCAGCTACGCCAATCGTATCGTCAGATTTACTTGTCTCTTAAAAAACGTGTCGATTATACCAGATCACAGTTTGCCATGACCAATAATATAGGCAAGGCTTCTTTTTTTATGGGATAAAGGGGGCAAACGAGCAGACGGGTCACCGGATGGTAAGCGATAACCGCCGCCCATGGACACCCGCAACACAAGAGGAGTCACAAGTGCGTTGCCCACCTTTTAAAAAGGTTTGGGCCTCCAGTAATCTCATTCACTCGGCGAAACAACGCAAGCGTTGTTTCACGCCGGTTTTCTGTGAGGCCGTGGTATCACTCCGGTCGAGCCGGCCCATTAGTGCCGAAGCATGGCTCTCCCACGTCAGCTTTCCTTGCCTATATTCATAAAGGTATGAATTCGGTAGGTTCAAAATACCCGGTCAACTCCCCAGGCGGGAGAAACACCATGAGAATTCTCCGTAGGTACATACCCTAAAAAAAATCCGAATGTCTTTTTTGGGGTAGCCCCAAAAAGACATTCTCAGTGGAGTCTCCATGAAGCAATGCACATAGCTGCCACACGCACTAATTCGAGTGGGATTCAAGGCAAAGCCTACCTACATCTTTTTAGGGTTCGAGCGACCACTAGAAAAGGTTACCTGCTTACAGTGTCTATCTAAGGTCAAAGTAGCTGTGTGCGTCTAAAGTAAAGTTGTAAATGAGTTTAACTACTAGTATTTGTACAAAAGTATAATATTTAGTAGGACTTTAATCCCGATTATGAAGCACTAGCTTCTGCCCGCGACGTCGTCCGCGTAGCGTGATGATATATAGCTATAGCCTTCCTCAATAAATGGGCTATCTAACACTGAAATAATTTTTCAAATCGGACCAGTAGTTCTTGAGATTAGCGCGTTCAAGCAAACAAACAGACTCTTCAGCTATAGGTATTAGTAGGTACCTATGGATTTACGATCCTGTTGAACCCTGGACAAATTCAGTTATTTCCATCGAACTAAAAATCTCACTTGCGCTATCCTCGGGGTCCACACACTGTTGCAATCACATTTTCTACGACCCCAAAAGAATACGCTGCAAATTATATTTAGAAAATGAAACTTTTGCAAAAATATCGTGCTTATAAACTAGATACAAAATTATTAACATATATTATGTAAGTTACTGATAAAATTATTGTTTTGAAGAATTTTATACGAAGCTAGTAGGTAATGTTTTCATAATACCTACCTATTTCTTGACATATTTTACTAATCTGTATTACACAAATTGATTACTAAATATTGCGCTGTTGTTAATAAAAAGATAACGACGCTTTAGTTTTTAAATAAATATGGCGGAAAATACATTCTGCGGTTTTTTATAACGACGTCTGCAACAAAAATGACGAAGAGTTTATTATTATTTTGTGTAAATTATTTATTATTATTGAAGGTAAAAACGTTAAAACTATTGAACTTTTACTTAGCTTTTTTCATATGTCTGCTTGGGTTTTTATAAATAAAATCTGGAATATTTTTTACGTTTATTTAAAATATTAGAAATAAATCAGCAAAAGTTTTCTCTTACATTGAAACAAAATTATTTACCTACATATTTTATTATAAAATGATTGTAAATATTAAATGCATTTAATATCACTAAGATATTAAATTCATGATTAAAATAAAGTAATAGATGGGTATTAAACGGTAAATGTTTTTCTGAATTAATTAAATCCCTAACGCAAACTCCATAATTGAAGTAAATATTTTTTATAGTCATTCCAATCATCCTACCAAGTCTGCGTATGCAATTTGATAATATTATGCATGCCCACGACTTCGTCCGCGTAGCGTCATGACATATAGCCTATAGCCTTCCTCAATATCTACTTCTGACCTATAACTTGTACGTGTAGAATAGTCTGTAAGTATAAGTTGGTTATTGAATAAATAAATAAATATATGGGCTATCTAACACTGAAAGAATTTTTCAAATCGGACCAGTAGGTAGTTCCTGAGATTAGCGCGTTCAAGCAAACAAACAAACAAACTCTTCAGCTTTATATATTAGTATAGATAGAAGTATAGATATGACGCTGGTGGAAGGACGTGTTTTTTTAATGTTTTTAGTACCTATATTTATAACACAAATAAATTTACCTACAGGTGAAAATATTGAATCTATAGCCCAATAAATGGGGGGGGGGGGGGGGTTGCAGAAAGTTATTATGTGTTTTTTTTTTATCAAATTCGTGCTTAGATTAACTTTACTATTAACTACCTACCTATCTATTATTATTGCAGACAAGTCATGCCCAGTCCATCGAACGAGGTTGGCCCAACACGCCAACACCAAATTCCAAGGCGCCAATCTCTCAAATAACGCCAAAGTGTTATCCAGAAACTGCCACTGCTTATTTTATCCCAGCACCACCAACAGCACCTAAAATAGCCATTTTAAATCCTAAGTCCAAAGAAATTCCATCATCGAATTCAAATGTGCGTGAAACAGCAATTTTTGACAAAGTCACTGCAAAGTCGAATTTCCCGCCATCCAATAAAATGACATCTCGTCCTGCGTTCCCACCTCCGCCGCCGCCAAGTCCAACTGGGTTGCCAGACTTATTAGATGAAATTCCCTCCATACTACAGAATGGATTCAGTCGACTAGCAGAATCAAAAGAAAAGTCTGCAACTGTTTGTGAATCATGTGCTTGTTTGATAAAGAAACTACCAATATTTAATTTTGATCAAGATTTAGTAAATGGATTTTTGGCGGGTATTGGAATATAGTTCTGTTTTTATTAAAATTGTTACAGTTAGCGCAAAATAACTTGAACCAAAATGGTGGATGCGCACACAGTACCTAGTCGATTTTTAGTACATTTTGCTCGCAAATGCACTGCCCAAACTTTCCCCCTCTCCGTTAGTTTTGGGTCAAGTTACTTTGCGTGAACTATAGGTATAAAATAGTTCCTGAAATTATTAATATTATTTTGTTGTTGTATTACCTACATAAAACATTGTTACATTTTAGAACCTTTTTCTTCTCATTCACCTACCTTTGCCTTCATTAATAGCACCTACTTTAAAAACAAAGCAAAATTATGTTTTATAGAAATAAGTAGTTACAATGTAAAGTTTCAGTAGGTAGAATTGCAAAAAAAACAGAAGTAACCGATTTTAACAATTCGATTCCAAGACAGAAAATTAAAATTGCTTGTTCCACACTAAGGTCACAGCTGTCAACTATCAAAACTCAAGTGTCACTGATCTGATCTGTCAAAGTGTCAAACTCGTGAATCGAATCGGTTTCGGTGATTCAACAAATCCTATTTACTAAAATTATTTCTGAATTGTGAATAAAAGCCGTCAATATGGTTGAAGCCCAAAAGTATAGGATTGAGCAGGAGATGACCAACCTAGTCAATGAGTTGGACCGGAGCTACTTACGAAAAATGCAAGTAAGTTAGGTTATATTCCTGCAGGCACGAGAGGCTTACGCAATATCATATTTTTTAAGGATAATAAATATAATCGTACTACATAGATTATGGGGAAACCGAATTGTAAACTTGTGTGAACGCTACCCCATAAGAGATGACCCTCTGACTGTCACCGAGGCAAAAAAAACGTCCTTGGTAAACTTGAAGGATTTAATGACAATTCAAGGACATTATCATCCTTTTGTAGTCTACATAATTACAGTTCTTGTATACCATTTTCTATGACTCGAATTGTTTTCATTGTTGTTTGTAATTGACACCTAGCAATGAAAAATTAATTAAGTACTGAAGTAGGTAGGTACCCTAAATTTAGAAATTAAAATTCTATGTTATTTACTTATCAGAGAATTTTAATGTTACGTAACTGCTGACGCCATAACTGCGTTCCTTGCGCAGCTTCTAGGAAGCAGTGAATGGTGGGCATTTTGGGGGCGGTCTATAATCTATAATACAAAAATGAATCTCCAAATGTGTTGCTAAGCACAAATCTCGAGAGCAGCTGAACCAATTTCGCTAATTCTTTTTTATAATATTTCTTGAAGTATGAGGATGGTTCTTATGGATAGAAAAAAATAAAAATTGCCTGAATAAGTCTAAAGACATCACTTTTCTATATTCCCATACAAAAGATTCGTAATAAAACATAAAAGTCAATTTGAACTTTAATACCATACCATAAAGTTTAAGTGTTAGGTTAGGTTCTCGGAACCCCTCCAGGTTCCGAGAAGGCAAAACAATTGAGTGACGTTAGTTTCAGAATCGACTGTTAGGCGTTACGAAATTCGCTGGGTCAGCTATTAATGTTATAAAAATGACAACTTTAAAAAAATCATAATTATAATATTTCTTTACTACTGAGAATTATGCATTATGTCAGGTCTAATTTCCAATCCTAGTGTAATACCCTTAGGAATCGTAATTCAAATACAATTTATTCAATGGGTGTTATTATTAAGATTCCAATACTGTTAATAAATAAATACATAAAATAAATATTCTGGGACATTTTTTACACAGCACCATCTAGTCCCAAACTAAGCAGAGCTTGTACTATGGGTACTAGACAATGGATATAATACTTATATACTTTTTTTTTGTTGTAAATACATACTTATAATACATAACAAACACCCTAAGCAGAATGCAATGTCTTTATAACTTTACCAAGTTTTGAATGATTTTCCAGTAATTTATTTTTAAAGTAGTAGTAGACAAAATATAATGATAGGAACTAGATTATTGGCATCTCAATCTGAATAATAACTCAATTTTATAAATTAATATTGTTTGAATTACAATTTATTTCGGTATTCATTTTTTGAAGGCAGTTGAAGCTACGTTGGACCATTAAGTAGAACTAATCAGAATAGATTAGGGTCTCAAATGTGACAATATCAATTTTCTTTCAGGGTGACATGCACAGGTGTGCTGCTCAATGCTGTGATGACGGTCAGTCTTCATTAGAAAGGGTGCATGGATGCATAGATACCTGTACCGGACCCCTTAATCAGGCCAATAACTATGTGCAGGTCGATATTTTTTTTTATTAAAGCTGGACGCTTTTCAGAGGGTGTGGTCCTTGGCAGCAGTTAACAGAGAGGAGTGGAAGAAGAGTGGGGATGCCTTTGCCCTGCAGTGAGACACTATGGGCTCTTAATAACAAGTTATAGTAATTAAGCTTATAGCAATGTGGGTCACATTACTAGTATTCTTGTTAACCCCTTGTGCTAAGCTAACTGCTTGTGTTACGAGTGGGTTCACATCGGTAGTGCTATGGGTGGGTTTCAAACCAAATGATCGCAAGTCCAACACCCTATACATTAATTAGGCTACCGCCGCTTCTATTATGTATGGTTACATTACACATTATTGGGTTTTTCTATGAAATTCCCAATAGCAGCTCGGAGTTTAGAATTTGTGCCCGGTAAATGGCAATAGGCTCGCTCACTATTAATACAGGCGTGATGATAATGTTATCTTTACATATATGCTAAGTATTTTGACTTAGCCTAATGAAGCAGTGTATCTCAAATGCTTTTTTTTTTCAGAATGAGATCAATCACTTGCAGAACAGACTACAGAGATGTGTTATGGACTGCAATGACCACGCTAGAGACAAATTAGGATCCAATCCTAGTCAAGAAACGGTAAGTAATATAAGTACCTGGAAATACTAAAAGTTCTTGCCCATTCTTCTCCAGAAGAACACAAACTCTTTGTGTTACTGCATGTGATGTAATTTATCTTTCACTATAATTGACATTGTTTTTATTTTTTATCATTATGCTAAGATTATAAAGTAATTTTAGTGAAGGAAAAATTCGACAGACTTTATGAGAGTGCTGGGCTGTTAAGATGTTTTTTATGGGATAGAGAAGCAAACGAGCAGACTGATCATCTGATGGTAAGCGATAACCACCGCGCATAGACCAGAGGAGTCACAATAGAGTGTGTTGCGGGTTGTTGTTATTGTCGAGGGTTTGGGCCTCCGGTATCCTCACTCACAAAACACAACGTAAGATTTGTTTCACGCCGGTTTTCTGTGAGGCCGTGGTATCACTCCGGTCGAGCCGGCCCATTCGTGCCGAAGTATGGCCACGTTGACGGCATGCTGTGGAGATGAGAATGTAAAGGTGGATGTGGGGAGTGACTAGAATGGACAAAATAAGGAACAAGTATTTTTGGGGAAGACAGAAAAGTTGAAAGTGAATCATTCGTCTAGTGAGTTTGAGTGAGGCATGTGATGAAGAGGGATGAAACGCATGATCCGTGGAAGAGCCATGCTTCGGTACAAATGGGCCGGCTCTACCGGCTTCACAGAAAACCGGCGTAAAGCAGCGCTTGCGTTGTGTTTCACCGAGTGAGTGAGGTTACCGGATGCCCAACTCTTTTAAAAGGCGGGCAACGCACTCGTGACTCGTCTGGTGTTGCGGGTGTCCATGGGCGGCGGTTATTGCTTACCATCACGTGGTCTGTCTGCGCGTTTCCTCCCCTATCCCATAAAAAAAAAGTGACTAAATGTCCAACGCCCTATCCCAATGGACAGGGTGTTAGGTATAATCAATTCTATGTTACTTACTTCCCCGAACTTAAGGTAAATATACTCTTCAATAAAAAAATACTGGTCATGATGTATTCAAGTTTTCTTTGTTCTAAAATATCAATGATATTCGCAGATGGATAAATGCACTATTGAATTCGAAAAGTGCGCAGTGAAATGCGTGGACAAACACATAGGCATAATTCCCAACATGCTGAAGTCAATGAAATCGGTGCTGGCCAGCGGTAAACCGCCACCGGCAAGGAACGAATGAGGCCGAATGTATTTGTGGGAGGCCTAAGGTGAAGGAGTTCGAATAGCCCGCCAAAATCTAATTCTAATTACATAAACTTAAAGTTGTTTAGTGAAGGAAAAATTCGACTTGCAGGCAGGATAAGAACCTGCGTCTTCTAGTTAAGTACACCAGTAGCCATGACCTCTAAGCCACCGCGAGTCCCACTTAGCATAATCGACCCATTATATGTCCCACTGCTGGGCACGGGTCTCCTCTCACAATGAGAGGGATTAGGCTATAGTCCACCACGCTAGCCTAATGCGGGTTGGCAGACTTCACACGACGTCGAGAAAATCTCTCGGGCATGCAGGTTTCCTCACGATGTTTTCCTTCACCGTTTAAGCGCGTGATAATTAACTATTAATACGCACATAACTTCGAAAAGTCAGAGGTCCGTGCCTTGGATTTGAACTCAAGACCTTTGACTTGGCAGTCCAATGGTCATATCACTAGGCTATCACGGCTCTCGGCGAGTCCCACTTGCCATGTCGAAATTTGCTGACACATTCTGCACTTACGTCTTAAAAGTGACGTCAGTAACATCTATTGATAGCAAGATACTTTGCCTCTCAACCGACATGACTTACCTTACGGTTAGTTCTATATCGTACGATGCTAACATACCTATTAACTATCTTTTGTGATTTTTTTGTATTTTTCATGCTAAGATTATAAAGTTATTTAGTGAAGGAAAAATTCGATTCACAGCAGGATTCGAACCTGCGTCTTCTGATTAGGTACACCAGACGCTATTTTCGACAGGGCAGGTAAGACTCGTGGTGGCTTAGTGGTTATAGTTGTTCCCGGATCTGGGTGTTTGTATATGTGAGAATTTGTGTTTGTAAACGCACCCACGATACAGGAAAATAGCGTGTGCCAAAGATTAAAAAAAAAAAGTTTTGTTTAAAAATGTTTATTGTAGCTAGATATTGTCGAAATTGTCAATTTTTGCTGTTGATACAGTTTTTGGCAAGAATTTGACGGGCTATGGTGAACGATTAGACTTAAAACAATGGAAAAGTTCTGAATATGGAATTTAGAGTAACTATTAATAATACATACCATCACGCCAGTATTCCACGAAGGGTTAGGCAGAGGCATATTAATGTGCACCGACAGTTCGTTTAGGTCCCACAAATAGGGAGCGAGCCTATTGCCATTAACCGGACACAAATACCAAACTGCGAGCTGTTACTGAGAATTTCATAGAATTATGGACAGCACAACTCCAACTTCTCACAAAACATACATATTTCCACACCTGTCTTCCATTGGGGTAGGCAGAGACTACAGATTTTCCACTTGCTACGATCCTGGCACACCACTTTCGCTTCATCTATGTTCATTAACCTCCTCCTCATACGGATTATTCTCGATTTCGATACGAATACGTTTTCGCAAGTTGTTCTTGCTTGGGCTACTTTTACCGAGAATGTTATAGAAAAACACTGTTTGACCTGGATATTGAACCCAGGATCTTTATACTATACTTCGACTTTAAATTGTATTCAGTAAATTGACAGTTTGAAAAAAATAATGTTACCATACTACAACTAATAGTGTTGGGATAGTGAATGATTTTGCATGAAGAATGAATGATAAAAATGGTTTAACTTAAATCAAACTAAAAATTCGTAAGTAAGATTTGGAATAACAATTTCCTTTTCTATTTTGATATAATAGAAGCTAATTAATAATAAAAATTACGTTTTTTTTTACATTTGTCCTTTTTGACATCTTATAAATTAATTTACTAGGTACTGAAAAACAAATTTTACATTTTATAATGTAAACTCGCCCTTCAACTTCCGAGTTACTGAATACAATTAAAAGTCTAAGTATAAATTAATTATTGATTAAATCAATATATTGGTGCATTTATGTACAAATATTACAATTTTTGTTGTAGCTATAATAAATGTTATTGTTAAATACCTAGTATTTTATTGTAATAGTATAAAGACCGTTTTCTCCTGTTTTTTTTTTAACAAGGAGTTCTTTAATTAATCAAAATTACAAACAATTTGTTGTCAAAAAGATGAGATTGACACTTTTTGAATTTGTAGATTGTATGAAAGAGTTAGGTATATAATATAATGCATAATATACCATCACCCCTGTATTCCCCGAAGGGTTAGGCAGAGACGTGCTAATGTACATCCACAGTTCGCCGGTATGTTTAGGTCCCATAAATAAATAAACGACAAGAACATAACATAACATACCATCACGCCTGTATTCCCCGAAGGGTTAGGCAGAGGCGTACTAATGTACACCCACAGTTCGCCGGTATATTTAGGTCCCATGTAATAGGGGGCGAGCCTATTGCCATTAACCGGGCACAAATTCCTAACTCCGAGCTGCTACTGGGAATTTCATAGAAAAACCCAATAACATTTTGCTCGACCTGGGAATCGAACCCAGGACCTCTAGCGTAGCAGTCGCGGTCCGGACCACTTGGCTATTGAGGCAGTTTTAAACGACAAGAATAGCGATAAAAAAAATCGTAAATTAATAAGATTTACTTTCACATAAATTTATTTCCAGTCAATTGTTTTTGGACGAAATTGTAGGGTAGGAACCTAGATTAAAGGTATCCGAATCTGAATATTAAGGGTCCGCTCACAAAAAGTAATATCGTAATACAAACAACACAAGATGTATAATTTCTACGACTACGGAGGTTTATAATAATAGTAAATATACAACGTATTCGAAGACTCAAACTGTAAATGTACACAAATCTACTATTTTTAATAGTGTTGCCATTGTATAAAAATATTTTAGGTTAGTAGGAATTTAAATTTATGTACAGTTTAGGAAATAAATAAATGTTCAATCGTATGTTTTGTCTTTTTTACACAACTCCGTCCTTTTCTTTTCCATACTATATCTAGGTCGCCTTCCAGTCTAACCAGATATCTGCATTTTTACATGAACTGCTATCAGACCTCCGCAACCCAATTTCTTGGATTATATCTTGAGGATATACTGATTTCCAGGCCTGGACTTAGAGTTCCAGGGCCCCTAGGCACTTGGCATTTGAGGACCCTTGAAGCCGGGCTTTTGAGCTTATTTGTAGGTCTCACCACTGGTACTGGGTTCCATAGGCTGGCTGGGCCCCTAGGCCGGGGCTAGTCCTTGCCAGGCTTTTTGAGTTTCTGACTACCACTAAAGATTGCATAGACCAGAATAGTCTACCCGTGACCATGGATTTTTATGAATAAAGTCTAAAGAATATTTTTTTGGTACAGGGGCAGGCTGAAACTTATCAAGTACCTACTCTCTTGCTATGATTCTTATTTTCCCATTTTTCTTGCCGCATGGGTCTAGAGATACAATTGAGGCTATTGAGCGCGAGTTCCTAGGTTCGGCGAAGCATTTTTTATGGGATAATGGGGCAAACGTGCAGACATACCTATCACCTGATGGTGAGCGATTCTTGCAGCCCATGGACACCCGCAATACCAGAGGAGTCTCAAGTGCGTTGCGCGCCTTTTAAAAGGGTTTGGACCTCCGGTAGGCCTCACTCACTCGGCGAAACACAACGTAAGTGTTTTTTCACGCCGGTTTTCTGTGAGGCCGTGGTATCATTCTGGTTGAGCCCGCCCATTCTTGCATGGCTCTCTCACGGTAAGAACTGAAGAAGGCTGGAGCGAACGAGTTTTCGAATTTCGAGACACGGTCTAATTACAAGTCGAATTGTTCATAACTTCCATCTAAGACCTACCTACTAGTGATAGTCTTGAGATATGACCACTGAACTGCCATGTCAAAGGCCTCGAGTTCGAATTTGTGAGAATAGATGGATGGATGTTTGTTACTCTTTCACGCCAGAACTGCAGAAGGGATCTGGATAAAATTTGGTACAGACATAGATTACCTATAGTCTGGATTAACACATGGGTTTTTATCTAGGTCGGACCCAATTCTGAACTCAACGCAGACGAAGTCGCGGGCAGAATCTAGTAGGTAATAGGTAGGTATATAAGTTACGATAGATTATTGTATTATGTATGTAAGTAAATAGTGACTTAATATACTTAAGTACATACATAATATTTAGATTACTAAATTTAGGTAACTTAGAATCGATTACTGAAGATTATGAAAATCGATAAGGTTGTTTAACGCAATTTTCGGAGTTATCAAAATATTGACAAACATAAAACTATATAAGCAAAGGTAAGTCTTATTATTACATACTTCAATTCTTTATTTATTGTTAATAATTATAAAATAATTAAGTTAATACCCACCTAAATTATTCAAAATGTATTTTGGAAAGTTTTCGATTATTTTGTTGGTTGTATCTTTTCTTGTGGTGAGTATCCCAATTTTATATTGTAGGTACTAGCTTTTGCCCACGGCTTCGCTCACATGAGGGATTAGGGTTAGAAATGGACCCCAAATACAATTTACCTAATCAAAAACCAACAGTGACGATCTCTTCTTTGTATAGGCATCAGAGAGGTCAAGCTGTACCTCAGGAGTCGTTTAATTAATCGAGATAAGAAGTTCACTAGTTTTTAAGTTGGAGCATACCTACACTTTCTAACAGTGATAATCATACTCCCGATACTACCTAGTTAGGTTAATTTCTAAACATAACGAGCAATCATTAATATAAGTTATAATATGATGCAATATGATAATATTTTTTTCCAGATCAACGCTCAATCGAAAATGAAACGAAAAGTTACGAAGGCTAAGTCGAAAATCAAAAAAGGAAATATTGGATCTATTGGCGCACCTGGATATGGATGTCAGAATCCCATACTAGACTTCCTTAGCTGCGGATGTCGCGGATCTATTGCGGAACCTGTTTATGCCCCTGTTGCACCTGTAGAACTCGCCATACCTTCCTATCCAGGGCCTGTAATTGATATCCCAAATTATAGATACGCAGAGCCTTTTGAAATAAATCCTCTAGCATGCCTGTTCCCGACCCTAGAAATACCTAACTATGGTATTGTTCCACAACCAATATCATCGAGTATTGAGATTTATGCGCCTGCATCCGAACTGCCTTGTGGATGTTTAGGCACCTGTGGCTGCAACGGACCCTGTGGTGGTTCTGGACCTAAATATTCTTATAGAGCTCCTGCTGTGAAACTCCCTGCGACATCGCCATATACAGCTACAGTAAAAGATGTGCCAAAATGTGGATGCCAGAATCCGCAACTTCCTGCTTATCCCTATGGTATAAGTTCTGTAATTGAACTACCTTCGTATGGACCTGGATTAGTCCAGATACCTGCTTGTGGTTGTCAAGGCCCGTGTGGTTGTTCAGGGATGCCAATATCTTCTTGTGACTGTATGGGCCCTTGTGAATGTGCAAGAATTCAGATATCGTCCTGTGGATGTTCCGGAGTCTGTGGCTGTGCTGGGATCCCTATATCAACTTGTGAATGTTTGGGTCCCTGTTCGTGTGCTGGACTACAAATATCCCCTTGTGGCTGCAACGGTCCCTGTGACTGTATAGGGATTCCAGTTTCATCTTGTGGCTGCCAAGGTACCTGTGACTGTATGGGAATTTCAACACCATCGTGTGGATGCAACGGCCCCTGCAGTTGCCCTGGAATAATTTCCTCGTGTGGATGTTCAGGCCCCTGCGGTTGCTCTGCAGTACAGTCTTGTGGATGTTCGGGACCCTGTGGGTGCCCTGGCATTCAAATGCCATCATATTCATGTCAGCTGCCTGCTATTGAGGTGCCCTCTATGGGATGTGGCTGTGGATCAACTGCATGTGGGTGCAGTACAAAGTATTTGCGTCAAGTCACTTTACAACCTCCTTTCTTGTAATACCTTCATGGAAACTTAATAAATTTATGTTTAAATTAATTAAATTATAAATAAAACTATTGTTAAAATGTTAATTGGTGCTTTATTTTCCTGAAAAAAAGGGGTATCAGAAATAAATACACAAAATATTTTATTTCAAACTGCCTCATTAGCCTAGTGGTCCTGAGCACGACTGCTACACTTGAGGTCCTGGGTTCGATTCCCAGGTCCAGTTTTATTGGGTTTACTATGAAAGTCCCAGTAACAGCTCGGAGTTTGGAATTTGTGCCCGGTTAATGGCAATAGGCTCGCCCCCTATTAAGTACATGAGACCTAAACCTACCGGCGAACTGTGGGTGTACATTAGTACGCTTCTGCCTAACCCTTCGGGGAATACAGGCGTGATGGTATGTTTATGTTATTTTATTTCAATTACACCAGAGGTCCCCAAACTTTTTATCTTGTCGACCGTTTGGCATGATTTTCAGTTTTGGATTGACCCTCTGGTTACCTAATTACAATTATTTTCAAATTAATTATACTCATGAGCCCCCTATTTTTTTACGCTGACTTGGACCCTTTGCAGTTCAGCGTCGACCACTTGAGGTATCACCGAATTAGACACGTAAAATAGGAAGGTACTATAGAAATGTAAAACCACTCGTCATTGATCATTTCATAATAAGTAGGCACCTACATAAATAATGATGGGTCGATGGGTCGGACGATATGAATTAAAGGTAGATTAATGGTTAAGTCTCATTTCCCCAGAACCTCACAGAAAACCGGCGTGAAACAACGCCGAGTGAAAATACCGGAGGCCCAAACCCTTTTAAAAGGCCGGCAATGCCTCTAGTGTTGCGGGTATCCGTGGGCGGTAGTAATAAGCGCTGACCATCAGGCGATTCATCTGCCCGTTTGCCCCCTGTCCCGTAAATAATTTCACCGAACCCGGAACACAATACCTAATGTTACCACATTATTGTTTTGTAGCAGAATATTTGGCCATGCGTTGGTATTATCCCGTATTAACATGGGAACCCAACAAAGACGACGATAGCATCAGGGACAGGGTCATCACATCTCAAGGCTCAGCTTCATCAGGATGATGGAAATGTATTAGGAAAGATAGACGTTGCTTAAGTCGTTTTTACAAAATTAGATAGTAATTTTAAACACCGATAAATCACGAATTGATAACGTAATCGATTCTATTCGTCGAAAAATCGATTGATGCAATAGCAAAGTAGTTAAGTTTAGAATTTCATATAAACTGATGGATTTTACATCAATGGTATATTCCTGTCTGTTTTGTTACAGAGGTAAGATCAATTTCATAGATTTATTTAACATTTCTAGTGTTGTCAAGACGTAATAGTCCACAGTTGTAGTGGTTTCCTTAGTTTTTACTGTATCTCAAAAGATTCCCATACGAAACATACCATATAACCATACCATACCCTACCATACCCTGAGAGGTTATGTGTACTTACCTATTCATTTACACCCAAAGTACACCTGTGTGTTTAGGTCCCATGGCATAGGGGCGAGTCTATCATTCATCATCATCATCATCATCAGCCTATATTCGTCCACTGCTGGACGTAGGCCTCTCCTAGTGAACGCCACAGAGCCCGATCTTCGGCTTTCCTCATCCAGTCACTGCCAGCTGCCTTCCGCAAGTCGTCACTCCACCTGGCCAGCGGGCGCCCTACACTACGTTTGCCTAGTCGCGGTCTCCACTCGAGGACTCGTTTGCTCCAACGATTGTCGGTTCTCCCACAGATGTGACCGGCCCATTGCCACTTCAACTTGCTAATCCTTTGAGCTATGTCGGTAACTTTAGTTCTCTGTCGGATAACCTCGTTTCGGATTTTATCCTTCAGAGAGACTCCGAGCATAGCTCTCTCCATAGCTCGCTGAGCGACTTTAAACTTATGGACCAGTCTCACCGTGAGAGTCCACGTTTCGGCTCCGTAGGTCATAACTGGTAGGACGCACGCATTGAAGACGTTCGTCTTCTATTCGTCGTCTATTGCCATTACATCTGCTTAATAGCAAAAGCTGGGCTGCGGAGCTCGCAACCCATTCGGGGCAAGCATGCCGAAGACACATCCTGACCTTTAATTTTTCATTTAATCTGTGTGCTGTGCGGACCTTGCCTCAATAAATCTGTTTTTCTTTTTTATTCTTCTGAACCTCACAAATATTGAATGATCAATGTTTATTGTTTCAGGTAAAGATGGAGCTGACACACGTAATTATATTGCTAACAGTAGCGTTTACATTAGTGTCTAGTCAACAAATGTCAAAAATGGGAGTGAGGTCAATCCTTCAAGATATTTTGTCACCTAAAAATATTCCTGCCAATCGGAGAACACGAAATATGCCAGCTACAGTCAACAGAAGATTTGCCATAGTTGATAATTTGCCAAGAACAGCGGCCAATGAAAATTTACCAAACAAATTGTTTGTGCAACGTCCTCAAGAGATAGCTTCACCACAGAGTGTCATTATCCAAAGACCGAACAATATCATCCTGCAGAAAGGTAACCAAATGGTTTTACCAAAAAATATGGTCTTGGACAAAAGGACAGAAATGATTTTACCGAAAAATATCATTATACAAAAAAAGGTTGAAACGATTGTGCCGAAAAACTTAATAGTTCAAAAAGGGATTGATGGAGCACCAAGAAATTTTAACTTTATTGTAAGAAATGCTAAAGAGGCACCTAGAAAAGTTATTCTACAAAATGATAACCAGTCACATCTGAGAGTACCACAAATTGCCGCTAAGTTGGTAGAACCGAAAGTGATGGTACAACAGCCTAAAGTAACAGAATACGTAACAGCCCCACAGCAACAAGTTTACGCAAATAGTTTAAATCCATTTTTGCCGGCAACTTCTCCAGTCTCTATGTCATCACCTTCTTCATATCAATCTTTACCATCCGTACCACAATCTAGGGGACAATTTTTAAGAAAAATACCTATTCCTCCACCAAGTATTTGAATGAGAAATCAATATTTTTCGTCAATATAGCCTTTTTGCTGTAGAAAATTTGCAATTTATCGTCCGAATCGAAAACAAATGAATTAATGATAATTATCTGACTTGATCGATGGTAAGAATTTCCTCCCTCATACTCAGGTTGTGGAATCAGCTGCCTGCAGAGGTTTTCCCAAAAGACAGGCATGGGGTTCTTCAAAAAGGGTGTTTAAAGATTTTTAATGGTACGGTAACGCGCGAGTGATATCCCTGATGTTGCGAGCGGCCTTAGGCAACGATAACCGCTTACGATTCTTCTTCTTCGAAGTGCCTCTCCAATTACTGGAGGTTAGCCGTCAGTTCGGAAAACTTCAGTCTGTCCTTTGCAAGACGGAACAGTTCAGCAGCGCTGTTGATGCCGGTCCACTCGCGAATATTGCGCAGCCACGACTTTCTTCTTCGGCCTACTGATCTTCTTCCAGCCACTTTGCCCATCATTATAAGTTGCAGCAGTTGGTATCTATCATGTCGCATAATGTGGCCCAGATAACCAACTTTTCTCTGTTTGATGGTCTGCATAATTTGGCGTTTCTGATCGGCTCGGCGGATCGCTTACGCCGTATGCTTGTTCGCCACCTCAGTTATGAAAAAAGTAAGACCTAGGTTTGACTGGTTGGCGACAACTATTACGTTGGAGTCTGTTGTAAAGCATCTTAGTGTGTGTAACGACTTTTACGCGTGAGAGCCAATTCCCTTTCAGTAGCTCCCCGGTTTGGTAAAATATCAGGAACCTCTCTGGTGTTGCAGGTGACAATTGCTAGCGATAACTAACTACCACGAGGAGGTCTGTTTGTTTCGTCTTTTCAAATCGACAAAGTCTTTGCAAAATTTTTTTCAATACGGACGTTAAATTGCAAATCGTCTAAGCGTTTCGGTATTCGTCGCACAATATCGCAAAGTTCTTCAACTTTTAGTTTGTAAATTCCTTAGTATGTAAGATAATAATTTATTGTACTTATTTATGTTTTATCAAATAAATGATTTCATTGTACCTCTATTTTAAATTCTGTATGATTCAGTTTGTTCTTTACCTGACTTCAAAAAAGAGGTTTTTTACTTGACTATGAAAAATGTATGTAAGTTTTATTTGCATAACATTACATACCATCACGCCTGTATTCCCCGAAGGGTTAGGCAGAGGTGTACTAAGGTACACCCACAGTTCGCCGGTATGTTTAATGCCGCCATGTAATAGGGTGTGAGCCTATTGCCATTAACCGGGCACAAACTCCAAACTCCGAGCTGCTACTGAGAATTTCATAGAAAAACCCAATAACACTTTGCTTGACCTGGGAATCGAACCCAAGACCTCTAGCGTAGCAGTCGCACTTGGGACCACTAGGCTAACGAGGCAGTTATTTATTGTTACAGTTTATTTGCATAAAACATGGAATAAGTAAACAGGTCTTAAAGGTTTGGTGTAGCGGTTGAACGATCGGATTCTGCGCTGCGTGTTGTGGGTTCGATCCCCACACATGACCTACAAGGTAGGTAGTTGTTCCGGGTTTGGGCGTTTGTGTATGTGAGAATGTGTACTAGATTTGTTTTTTTTTTACTGTTTTTTGATCCATGATTTTCTTGAAAATAGCCCCGGAACGTATCAAATAAAAATACGAAATTTTTCATAAGTTTCCCAAACGTCGTTTCTGTTTTTTTAAATAGTATGTATCTAGGGAAATAATAGAAAAAGACATAATTTGCTAAGAGTACCTATACATACCAAAAACGACACGTTTGGCGTAGCGGCTGAGCGATCGGCTTCTGCGACACGTGTTGTGGGCTCGATGTGGCCCACACGGAGCAAATATTTGTATGATCTACGGGTAGTTGTTCCGGGCCTGGGCGTTTGTGTATGTGAGAATTTGTGTTTGTAAACGCACCCACGATACAGGAGAAAATCCTAGTGTGGTGCATCGTTTTTATTTTAAACAAAAAAAAAAACATTGATAGTGATATGACCACGGGACTGCCAAATCTATGGTCTTGAGTTCAAATACAAGGCACGCAACTCTGACTATTTGAAGTCATGTTAGTTAATTATCACGGGCTTAAACGGTGAAGGCAAACACCGCGAGGAAACCTGCATGCCTGAGAGATTTTCTCGACGGCCTGTGAAGTCTGCCATTCAGCGGTTCTTTCCTCAAAAGGTTATTTCAGAAATTGTCTTACTTACATATATTTGCTACTATAGAACAGAATAGAAGAATTGTTAGAGATAATAAACTAGTTCAACAAATACAATAAATTATTATGGTAAGAGAACATCTAAATATTTGGTGCCTAAAGTGTTTAACAAAATAGATTTATTGAGAGAAGATAAAAATATTAGTAAAGGATCACTTAAAACAAAATTAAAAAACATTGTACTGGATTACTAACACTAAATAATTAAATACAATAAATTTAAAAGCTATTTTTTTAAAAACAATAAGGATATAAGATGTCAGGAGGAGCTATATACTTACTTATAGTTACAATATATGTATAGACTCATACTGTCAACGTAATAATAATATATTATGTCTAAAACTTGTAATAAGGTTTAGAGTTATTCTTGTGTACAATACAATTTGTAAGTGTAAGGTGGTTAATTGTAATGTAAAAGAGCGCATCCCGCCATCTAACGTGAAAGTTTGGCGAGTTTAGAATTAAGTAAATCCTTTGTAGTTATTATAATTTCAATAAATAAAAAAAAAAGAATATTCTTTATTGCACACCAAAAATATATGGTAAGTACAGTTTTATAAATCATAGAGTGGTACAATGGCCGGTCGTATCGCTAACAGCGATCTCTTACAGACAAACTTTGGATGGACTCGTGTGAAAAGGAAAGGTGATACTTAGGTAGTCTGGCGTACTTAAAAAGAAACAGGATACTTAAGGCGGATCGTTCACCTGAGCCCGCCAAATTCAAATTTCAATTGGTTTTTCGCAATTTGTAGGTCTATAACACATTCTAGATTCATAGCTGTAGTAATTGCGGCATTAGCTATACAATATTCACAACTGAGCATTAAAAACGTTGCTTGAAAATCGATATTGTAGCTAAAAGTACGTACAATCGTCAATTTTGGCCAAAATTGACGATTGTACGTACTTTTAGCTTCTTTAATGTACTGGATTACTAACACTAAATAATTAAATACAATAAATTTAAAAGCTATTTTTTTAAAAACAATAAGGATATAAGATGTCAGGAGGAGCTATATACTTACTTATAGTTACAATATATGTATAGACTCATACTGTCAACGTAATAATAATATATTATGTCTAAAACTTGTAATAAGGTTTAGAGTTATTCTTGTGTACAATACAATTTGTAAGTGTAAGGTGGTTAATTGTAATGTAAAAGAGCGCATCCCGCCATCTAACGTGAAAGTTTGGCGAGTTTAGAATTAAGTAAATCCTTTGTAGTTATTATAATTTCAATAAATAAAAAAAAAAGAATATTCTTTATTGCACACCAAAAATATATGGTAAGTACAGTTTTATAAATCATAGAGTGGTACAATGGCCGGTCGTATCGCTAACAGCGATCTCTTACAGACAAACTTTGGATGGACTCGTGTGAAAAGGAAAGGTGATACTTAGGTAGTCTGGCGTACTTAAAAAGAAACAGGATACTTAAGGCGGATCGTTCACCTGAGCCCGCCAAATTCAAATTTCAATTGGTTTTTCGCAATTTGTAGGTCTATAACACATTCTAGATTCATAGCTGTAGTAATTGCGGCATTAGCTATACAATATTCACAACTGAGCATTAAAAACGTTGCTTGAAAATCGATATTGTAGCTAAAAGTACGTACAATCGTCAATTTTGGCCAAAATTGACGATTGTACGTACTTTTAGCTTCTTTAACGAGCCTTAAGTCATGAGTCTAAAACACAATATTTTACTAGAAAAATAAGAATAAATAAATACATAGATAGGTAGGTACTATTAAATACATACTACATCTATACTAATATATAAAGCTGAAGAGTTTGTTTGTTTACTTGAACGCGCTAATCTCAGGAACTAATGGTCCGATTTGAAAAATTATTTCAGTGTTAGATAGCCCATTTATTGAGGAAGGCTATAGGCTATATATCATCACGCTACGGGAACGAAGTCGCGGGCAGAAGCTAGTAATATATACATACATACTGACAGATTCAATAATGTAGAATAAGTATATATATATATATCTGGACTTAATTCTGGGAAATAGGCTCGCCCCCTATTACATGGGACCTAAACGGCTCTGCCTAACCCTTCGGGGAGTACAGGCGTGATGGTATGTTATGTTAATGTAATTCTGGCTAATACCGATATATTTGTTTGTCAGGCTTTTTGGGCTCCTGACTACCATTAACAGTTGTCATTGATGTTCGTATGACAACCGGGACCGATGGCTTTACGTGCTCTCCGAGGCACGGAGGTGTCCCGATGTGTTAAGAATCGTTAACCTGACCCGTCGCAAGCGTAGCTTAACCTTGCAGATCTATCTTTCTGTGGTTTTTTTCCATTTTTCATGCTAAGTTTATAAAGTTACTAGCTTCGTCCGCGTAGCGTGATGATATATAGCCTATAGCCTTCCTCAATAAATGGGCTATCTAACACTGAAAGAATTTTTCAAATCGGACCAGTAGTTCCTGAGATTAGCGCGTTCAAGTAAACAAATAAACAAACAAACAAACAAACTCTTCAGCTTTATATATAAGTATAGATTTTAGTGAAGGCAAGAGCAGATCTGTTGATCAGCTTAGTTATTATTAGCCACGAGCCCCCCACTGTTATAATAGCTAAGTAAATCAATTTCTGCCTCATTAGCCTAGTGGTCCTGAGCAAGACTGCTACGCTAGAGGTCCTGGGTTCGATTCGCAGGACGGGCAAAGTGTTAACTATTTGGTTTTTCTATAAAATTCCCAGTAGCAGCTCGGAGTTTGGATTTTGTGCCCGGTTAATGGCAATAGGCTCGCCCCCTACTACATGGGTCCTAAACATACCGGCGAACTGTGGGTGTGCATTAGTACACTTGTGCCTAACCCTTCGGGGAATACAGGCGTGATTGTATGTAAATCAATTTCTAATTAAAACACAAAAATAATTAACAAAATAATTTATTTAATAACAATAAAATTAAATACAAGGGGGAGGTATGGGTATTTTCTTCAAGTACTGGCCTCTACTACAACAATTGGCGGGGGGGAGGAATGGCGAAAACGGTGCCAAAGCAGACACAGGCGATGCGGCTGGCAGAAATGGGTTCGATAATGGCAAGCCAGGCCCAGACACTGGCACTTCAGCTATCGTACCAAATCGAGTCACAGCGGGCTCTAGGCAGCCCAACGGAGATTTCGCTACTGGGATTGGCACGGGGGCAGGAGCCGGCAGCGGTACTTGGTACTTCATTACTGGCACGGGCGCAGGATTGGCATATTGACAGCCTGGCATTACTGCTGGGGATCTTGGGTATGGTGCGAAGATTTGGCATTGTACCTGTAGAAATGAAATCAACCCATTATTTTGTGTCACAGCTGTCCATTGTCACAAAGGCAACTTAGAATCACTACATATTATAAAACAAAGTCGCTTCCCGCTGTCTGTCCCTATGTATGCTTAGATCTTTAAAACTACGCAACGGATTTTGATGCATTACATACATACCATCACGCCTGTATTCCCCGAAGGGTTAGGCAGAGGCGTACTAATGTACTCCCACAGTTCGCCGGTATGTTTAGGTCCCATGTAATAGGGGGCGAGCCTATTGCCATTAACCGGGCACAAATTCCTAACTCCGAGCTGCTACTGGGAATTTCATAGAAAAACCCAATAACACTTTGCTCGACCTGGGAATCGAATCCAGGACCTCTAGCGTAGCAGTCGCGGTCAGGACCACTTGGCTATTGAGGCAGGTTTGGCTATTGAGGCAGTTTTTTGATGCGGTTTTTTTTAATAGATAGATTGATTCAAGAGGAAGGTTATAAGCTATTTAACATCACGCTACGACTCTTAGGGACGGGGCAGCGCGGGTGAAACCGCGGGCGGGTCGCTAGTTATGTTATAAAAACTATTGCTCTATGCTATTTTTATTCTTTTGTGAGAGACTGGTCTCTGCCTAGGTAAGCCCTCCCACACAAATTACCGGCCTACCCCCTTCAGATCTATACTCTATATTACTAACTAGCTTCTGCCCGCGACTTCGTCCGCGTAGCGTGATGATATATAGCCTCAGTGCTAGATAGCCCATTTATTGAGGAAGGCTATAGGCTATATATTATCACGCTACGCAGACGAAGTCGCGGGCAGAAGCTAGTACTAATATATAAACCTGAAGAGTTTGTTTGTTTGTTTGCTTGAACGCGCTAATCTCAGGAACTACTGGTCCGATTTGAAAAATTCTTTCAGTGCTAGATAGCCCATTTATTGAGGAAGACTATAGGCTATATATTATCACGCTACGCGGACGAAGTCGCGGCCAGAAGCTAGTATAATATAAAACATTACAGTTTAGATATCTTTGTTGAGAAAATGAGAGGGATTAGGCCACGCTAGCCTTGTGCGGATTGGTAGACTTCACACTCCGTTGAGAAAATCTGTCAGGGGATGCCTGAGAGATTTGCTCACAATGTTTTCCCTTACCGTGATATTTAACTAATAATATGCACCGCATCTGGTTAGACTGAAAGTCGACCAAAACTAGTATTGTTGTTAACCCCTCGTGCTAAGCTAAATGCTTGTGTTACGAGTGGGTTCACGTCGGTAGTGCAATGGGTGGGTTTCGAATCGGCAGCCACATGATCGCATGTACGACACCCTAGCCATTCGGCTACCGCCGCTTTTTTTATGTAATATCGAGCAGACGGATCACCTGATGGTAAGCGATAACCGCCGCCCATGGACACCCACAACACCAGAGGAGTCACTAGTGCGTTGCTCGCCTTTTAAAAGGGTTTGGAGCCTCCGGTAACCTCACTCACTCGGCGAAACACAACAGGGAAAAGGTATTATTAGTATTAGTAGTAAGTAGTAGTAGTATTTAGTATATAATAATGCAACTGCCTCATTAGCCAAGTGGTCCTGAGCGCGACTGCTATGCTTGAGGTCCTGGGTTCGATTCCCAGGTCGAGCAGTGTTATTGGGTTTTTTTATGAAATTCCCAGTAGCAGCTCGGAGTTAGGAATTTGTGCCCGGTTAATGGCAATAGGCTCGCCCTCTATTACATGGGATCTAAACATACCGGCGAACTGTGGGTGTACCTTAGTACACCTCTGCCTAACCCTTCGGGGAATACAGGCGTGAAGGTATGTTATGTTAATAATGCAATAAATATATAGTAAAATAAAAAGATACTTACACAAACAAATATCGAGAAAACAACGAAAAATATTGGGGAAACCATATCGTACAAATTACTTTGTTAGATTGTAGTTAAACTCATAAAATCTATGTTTAAATACTATAATTACATTGTCATAACAATCCCTATTGCAACTATTACAGATACTAATCAATCAGTATTATTCGTTGGCTAATCAGAATTTACATAATATTGATCGTGATTATTCATTATTTAAGCACATACCATCACGCTTGTATTATCCAAAGGGATAGGCAGAGATGTAATACTGACTTACAGGTCGCCGATATGTTTAGGTCCCGTATAACCATCATGATTAATGATTATTTTATGTATTTTACTAGCTTCTGCCCGCGGCTTCACTCACGTGAAGCTATATCAGGAGTAAAAATGGAAAAACCAACATTGATGATCTCTTCTTTGTATGTGCCTCTATACATCAGGGAGGTATAGCTGTATCTCAGGATTCGTTTAATTAATTGAGATAAGAAGTTCACCAGTTTTTAAGATGGAGCATATACTTTCTTACAGTGATAATAAAATTAAAACCTATTCAGTAGTTTTTGCTCCAATCCGTAACAAACAGACAATAATTTTAAAAATCACATTTTCGGATTCGGAGACGTTTATATATACCATAACCCACGTGTTTTTTTAAATATCTTAAATGTACAGACACAGCTTTTTTTACAATTTTACAATAGTAGAGAAGAGAAGAAGAAGAGAAGAGAAAAGAAGAGAAAAGAAAAGAAAAAAGAAAAGAAAAAAAAGGAACGAAAAGAAAATAAAATAAAACACACACACACACCATCACGCCTGTATTCCCCGAAGGGTTAAGCAGAGGCGTACTAATGTACACCCACAGTTCGCCGGTATGTTTAGGTCCCATGTAATAGGGGGCGAGCCTATTGCCATTAACCGGGCACAAATTCCTAACTCCGAGCTGTTACTGGGAATTTCATAGAAAAAACCCAATAACACTTTGCTCGACCTGGGAATCGAACCCAGGACCTCTAGCGTAGCAGTCGCGCTCAAGACCACTTGGCTAACGAGGCAGGGGGGCAAACGAGCAGACGGATCATCTGACGGTAAGCGATTACTACCGCCCATGTACACTCCCTGCACCAGAGGAGTCACGAGTGCATTGCCCGCCTACAAAAAGGGTTTGTGCCTCCGGTATCCTCACTCACGGCGTAAGCGTTTCACGACGGTTTTCTGTGAGGCCGTGGTATCACTCCGGTCGAGGCGGCCCATTCGTGACGAAGCATGGCTCTCCGACGGTAAGGATGGTATGTATATTGTAATAATTTATTATCTAAATATCTTATCATAAGTATAATCAATGCAATAAATTACTTAATAATATTATGTAGATTTTATTGATAGTTAACGTTCACAGATAGCAGTATATATAAATACATTTATATAAGAAGCTCAGGGAGTTTTATATTTAGATAAAATCTGCTATTAGAGTAGTAAAGGTTATTAATTACATATTTCAATAATACTAGCACTATGAAGATAATTTGCTTCGTTATTTTACAATCATTCTTTTTAATTGTAAGTACATAACTATTTATTTTTCATTAATTTGAGGACAAGTTTTGCGTAGTGGCTGAGCGATCAGATTCTGCGACACGTGTTGTGGGTTCGATCCCCACGCGGAGCAAATATTTGTATGATCTACAGGTAATTTTTCCGGGTCTGGACGTTTGTGTAGATCCTAGTTTGGGGCAACGTTTTTTTTAATAGAAAACTACCTATTCATTTTGTGATTTTCTCTTAAATTCATGAATAGCTAGATTCTTAAAACTAAAAGTCTACATATATTTGTAGGCAAACATAATATTCCTATATATACTGTGGTGTTCGCTTAATTCATTAAAGTTTTATTTGAATTATACCTATAAAGGTTTCATAACTTGATGGGTACCAAAGATATAAATTGATGTAAAAATTACAACCAAAATTAACCTATTACACACAGTACTTTAAGATTATGTTGACATAAGACGAATTTGAAACAAAGGTTTTAGTAATAAGTATAATTAATAATTAAATATACCATTTTAATATTATTACATATTTTCATGAATTCAGAATTAGTTAAGGAACCTACTATTTGCGAAAAAAACAATTAAAATTGAATTTCAGGAGCTATCAGTACTACGGCCTTAACTGTTTTTTAGTTCCCAATTCCCATAGCGATTCTACTGTGTATAAGTTTCTATGCTCAGTATCATAAAAAAGCTTAAATTTAATAAAATGTTGCCCTCCTGACACGTCTCACGTGGCATAATATTGCTTGAGCTAATAATTCCGTAAGTTATGTATAATAATGTCTTAACATTTTCTATTCCAGAATGTCTTCGCCCAATTTCAAATTCAGAACGTGCCATATAGACCACAGACTAACAACCCTGCGTACAGCCAGCCATTATTGAACTCTTTATTATCTGCATACTCATCAAGCATGCCATTTGCTGATAAACTTGGCGCGATTGTCTCTGTAATTAAAAAAATGCCGCCAAAAAATCCTGGGGGACAGAACGACAGAGTGTATATGGCAAATGCGTTAAAAGATTCAGCCTTAAAGAGTCTAATGTTTGCTGCGAATGCATGCACTTGTCCGCAAAAGGCTGAGAACAGAATACCTTTGCCTAACAGACAGACAATTGTGAATGACGTTATTGATAAAAGGCCGGTGAATTTCAGATACGTTTAAGTTTGGAAAGATAAAACTAGTGCCACATGCCAAAAAAAAAAAAATTTGGGAAATGTGATAAACGTAGATTTAAAATTTAAAATTGGAATGTAATTTATTTATTTTAATTAAATACAACTATAAGTATTAGTGAGTACAGTTAATTACTGATTAAGTATTTATTGACAATAAATTTACCTATTTCTCTGACTGAAAGAGTTTTTTATCACCTAATTTAAAGTCCTAAGTCAAAACCGATATAAATTATTTATTTTCTAAAACACGTTATATATTAACAAGTCCATTTCTTTATTTTTAATGTTACTTAAACGGTAATTTTGACAAGGAATGCAAAACAACCTCAAATAATCATCTCTACTATTATAAAATTATAAAAAAGCTGTCCGTAAATTTTTTTATGGGATAGGGGGGCAAACGAGCAGACGGATCACCTGATGGTAAGCGATAACCGCCGCCCATGGACACCCGCAACACCAGAGGAGTCACGAGTGCGTTGCCCACCTTTTAAAAGGGTTGGGCCTCCGGTAACCTCACTCACCCAGCGAAACACGACGCAAGCGCTGCTTCACGCCGGTTTTCTGTGAGGCCGTGGTATCACTCCAGTCGAGCCGGCCCATTCGTGCCGAAGCATGGCTCTCCCACGGAAACGTATATTAAATAATTATATACTCAAGACAAACCTTATTATTATGATTAAGCCTGTTTAAGGTTTTTGGTGGGGATTGAGAAGTGATGCTTTTTCTCTTTCCTGCAAAATGAGTGTTGTCATAGGATTTGTATGGCGCAGTGAGTTGTGACGTCACAACTCACTATATTACATTCTCTGTCTAGCATAAAATGAAAAATGCTTCCTTATTTTTGAATAGATTTTAATTTTGTTTTTGTTGATGTAGTATATTTATGGTTCTATGGTGTTCTAAGGTAAGTGTTAGAGTGGAGACCGCGTTTGGGCAAGCGTAGTGTGGGACGCCCTGCGACACGATGGACCGACGATTTAAAGAAGGTGGCTTGCAGCGGATGGATGCGAGCTGCCCAAGACCGGGATGGTTGCCGCTCTTTGGGGGACGCCTACGTTCAGCACTGGACGGCAATAGGCTAATAATTATGTTGATGATGATTATGGTGTTCTATGGTTCGATACGGATAGTCTATTACTAGTAACCCAATAAATCCAACCACACAACTGACATGAAGAGTTTAATGGAAAACACTGCTCAACCTAAGAATATTCTTGAATAGAACCAAGGACTCCTATCGAAGCATTAGCGCTTGAAAAGCAGTGATACCCTAGGGGTGTGATTGTTTGACTGCCAAGTCAAAGCTCTCGATTTCGAATCCAAGGCAAGCACATCCCAATTTTCGGTATCAAGTGCGTATTAATTTGATCACGCGCTTAAACGGTGAAGGAAAACATAGTGAGGAAACTTACACGCCTGACAGATTTTCTCAAAGGCGTAGGAAACCTGACAACCCACAGTAGGCTAGCATGGTAGACTATAGCCTCTCACTCTGAGAAGCACCCGTGATTTGTTTGTATGCGTTTTATCGTGGGAGAGTCATGCTTCCGCAAGAATGAGCCGGATTGACCGGATTGATACCACGGCATCAGAGAAAACCGGTGTGAAACAACACTTACGTTGTGTTTCGCTGGTTGAGTGAGGCGGGCAACGCACTCGTGACTCCTATGGTGTTGCGGGTGTCCATGGGCGGCGGTTATCGCTTACCATCAGGTGATCCGTCTGCTGGTTTGCCCCCCTATAACATACCATCACGCCTGTATTCCCCAAAGGGTTAGGCAGAGCCGTACTAATGTACACCCACAGTTCGCCGGTATGTTTAGGTCCCATGTAATAGGGGGCGAGCCTATTGCCATTAACCGGGCGCAAATTCCAAACTCCGAGCTACTGGGAAATTCGTAGAAATTATATAAAGAATGGTGAAGCCGAAGACAGGGTGAAATGGCGCACATTGGGGGAGGCCTACGTCCAGCAGTGGACTAGTATGGGCTGATGATGATGATGATGATGATGATATAAGGAATTAAAATTGTCGGAGTCTTAAACCCTTTTAAAAGGCTGGTAAAAAAAAAGACTGTAATCGAACTTCCACATTCTATTTTTTGTCAGAACCACTTATTGGTTCTGACAAAAAATAGAATCAAGTAAAGTCAAGGAACTAATATTCATTGCCATTTACAGTAAGTATCCTTGAACTAACAGTACGCGCATGAGGACATCCTAAAGTAATAAAGAGAGGTAGGGCATACTGGAATTGAATAATTCCACTCACAACTGGAGCTGCCCGACTGGGGAAGTACCTCCACCTTGCAGAAAATTGTAGTCAAATAACACAGCTCCGTGCTATGTTGTGTTCTTAACGGTGAACAAGGTCGCCAGAGCTCTGCGAGGAAGTGTTGTGTTGGCAGAGGAGGATCGGTGGTGGTTAAGCAGCACCCCACTCCCTCAAAAAGGGTGTGACAGAAAAAGATTGACAGTGCGAGCGGCACCTCTGGTGTTGCAGACGTCCAGCTACGGTAACCGCTTACCATCAGGCGGGCCGTAAGCTTATTTGCCATTTCAGTGGTAATAAAAAAAACATACATGTTTTGGGGGATTTGATATTGTAGTTTCTAAATGTTGTTTGTTAATATATCATTTCTTTTTCTTATTTTCGATAACTCGTTGTAGCAACGCCAGCCCTAATTTTTACTTAACATAACATACCATCACGCCTGTATTCCCCGAAGGGTTAGGCAGAGGTGTACTTAGGTACACCCACCGTTCGCCGGTATGTTTAGGTCCCATATAATAGGGGGCGAGCCTATTGCCACTAACCGGGCACAAATTCCAAACTCCGAGCTGCTACTGAGAATTTCATAGAAAAACCCAATAACACTTTGCTCGACCTGGGAATCGAACCCAGGACCTCTAGCGTAGAAGTCGCACTTGTGACCACTAGACTAACGAGGCAGTTTATTAATTAAATATAAGTAATTTTTACTTAAATTTATTTATTTTAAACTTATTTATTTTTTTGGGAAAGCGGCAACGTCGTTTCATCGTCTATGGGCGACGATGACTACTTAGCACCAGGGCACCAATTCTATTATTTTATTGTATCACTAGCTTCTGCCCGCGACTTCGTCCGCGTAGCGTGATGATATATAGCCTATAGCCTTCCTCGATAAATGGGCTATCTAACACTGAAAGAATTTTTCAAATCGGACCAGTAGTTCCTGAGATTAGCGCGTTCAAGCAAACAAACAAACAAACTCTTCAGCTTTATTTAATAGTATAGATAATCATCATCATCATCAGCCTATAACACTAGTCCACTGCTGGACGTAGGCCTCCCCCAATGTGCGCCATTTCACCCTGTCCTCGGCCTGTCGCATCCAGCTACTGCCGGCAGCCTTTCGTAAATCATCACTCCATCTTGCCGGAGGGCGTCCTACGCTACGTTTGCCGAGTCGCGGTCTCCACTCAAGAACACGTCTACCCTAGCGGTTGTCGGTTCTTCTACAGATATGGCCAGCCCACTGCCACTTCAGCTTGCTAATTCGGTGCGCTATGTCGACGACTTTGGTTCTCTGTCGGATAACCTCGTTGCGGATTTTATCCTTCAGAGAAACTCCGAGCATAGATCGCTCCATAGCACGCTGAGTGACTTTAAAATTTGATTGTATGAAAATCGTTAATCAATGACTTCAAAATTATAGATTTTTGTCATTTTTGGCCTGAAGCACAGGTTTGAATAAACCTAGTTCAGGTAGGTCTTATAAAGGTGCACCATTAATTTTAATGTTTTAGATATATATACACAATCTTTTGATCAGCCTTTAATAAAACTATTTAGAAGATTTTCCCTTGTTTATATTATAAGACTATATATATAAACTAGCTGACCTGAGAGACGTTGTCCTCTCCAAGTTTCAACTAACCACCTCGAAAAATTTGATTTTCCATATTTGTAATATACTTAGCGCCATGGACCTCTGAATACCGTATTTCTGACCTATAAATTACTTAATTTCAAAACTGTTTCGGCGTCAGTAAATTAAGATTAACGCACGTTGCATTTTTTATTATTATTATACATACATATGTGGTTTATATTCTTAGGGTATATTATTTGAATAAATGGAAACTCTTTAGTTACTTTCTCAAATAAAGTGTGCGCACTGTATCTACACTATGGAGGTTTCAAATTATAAAATAAGTAACTATATGGCTGGATGCTTTAAAGAAGAAAACAATAATTGTCAAAATTGTCAACTCAAAATGACACCTGTTATCGAATCAAATTTCATTGAGGTAATAACGATGTCGTGTTAGTCCGCTAGGAAATAAGTTGTCATTCTTTGTTTACTTCTATAACCTACTCAAATATTTAGTTTTTACACCGGCTTGCGCTCGCTGGATAAATCTTATGTATGCCCCGTGATGCCTTGTATAAGTAGAGTTAGAATAACTGTACTAATAATCAATTCCCGTTCACAATAATTGTTTTTGATTTCTTTGTTTTATATTCTTATTTTATCTTATTTAGTACCTGTGAGTGTATTTTTTAATTTTATTTCTTGATTCTGTTATAATGTTTGACCCGTGCTAGTCTAGTACGGAAATACTTAAAAAGGAAATTTGCTTCAACGGTTATTGTTCAAATTCTACGTTTTCAATCGTTAAAATGTTAATAACTTTTGATAGAGTGAACCGATTTTAATGAAATATAGCCTAAATGTTAATCCAAGAAACAGGCTATGAATTCCTGTCCACTTCCTCCAAATCTCTTCAGTAGTTATCATTTGATGCGCGGTCAAACATACAGACAAACCGACAGACAAACCGACAGACAAACCGACAGACAAACCGACAGACAAACCGACAGACAAACAGACAGACAAAAGTTCCAAAAATAATAGAAATGGATTGTGTTACTGATTCTGAGTCCCCCAAATTAGTTTTTTTGTAAATTTAAGCAATGTACAGACACAGCTCACTTACATTCTTATTATATGTAAGATATGTGTAGTCAGTTTTTAAAAGTGTTTTGTAAAAGTTATAATTTTTTTGATTTTGCCAGCAAAATCTGACAGTTCTTGTGTCATTTAAAACGACTGGAAGTTATATCGCAATTGAAATATGAGCCTTGCTCCAGGTGGATCGCCAGCTTGTTAGTCGACTATATCAATAAAAAAAGGTCTTAAACCATAAATTGTAATTGTGAAATCCACGAATGCAAAAAGGTTGGGAAACCGCAGCATCAAGGTATGTGTCATAAAATCTTTTGTTCAGTTCGACATGACATCAGTTTTGCAATCTAGCCCTTATGGGCATCACATAAGATCACGTTTACTTGATAAAGTGACATTTAAAAGCATCCGTTTATACACTCAACTGAGATAAAACGCGTACATAACACATATCATCGAGCAATAGATAAGTACATCTATAAAACTTTATAGCCAACTGATTTCAATTTAATTGTAGTTACTTTAAATAGTGAGTAATGATAGTGAAAATTATCACACATCAATAATGATTACTTTAAAAGAATTAATTGTTACACAATTCTTGGTAACCCAGGTAAAGTTTATTTTTATAATTATTATTGAGTATATTTTTAAATAAATTGGACTGCCAAGTCAAAGGTTTCGAGTCAGAATCCATATTAACAGTATTAATAGTTAATTAACACGCGCTTAAACGGTGAAGGAAAACATCATAAGGAAACCCGCTTACCTGAGAGATTTTCTCGACGGCGTGTGAAGTCTGCCAATACGTACTAGGGTAGCGTGGTGGATTATAGCCAAATCCATCTCATTATTTTAATGGGAATAATAGGTTAATTATATTTTACGCCGACTTAAAAAAGAGTAGGTTTTAAATTATACGATTTATTGTGTCTCTGTTACTCTCTGACTATATACAGCGTGCTACTTATCTAATTGGTGCCTAAATTACGTTTTTCGTCCTAAGTGCAACTGCTACGTTAGAGGTCCTGTGTTCGATTCCCAAATCGAGCAAAATGTATTTGGGTTTTCCTGTGATATTCTCAGTAGCAGCTCGGAGTTTGAATTTGTGCCTGGTTAATGACAATAGGCTCGCCCCCTATTACATGGGACTTTAGGATACTGGCGAACTGGGTGTAGGTATACATTCTGCCTAACCTTTCAGAAATTCGGGCGTGTTTTTTTTATGTTTTTTTTTCTTCTCAGGTGATTTCAGCTTGGTATCTGCCATATCAAAATGTGCCAAACCTGGCAAAAGATAGCTTTCCAGGAGTTCGTAGATCTATAAGACAGGCTATTAACCAGCCGGAAAATGGATATGTTCAAGCAAGCAACAACAATGGCGTGCCAATTAACAATGGCATGAATTTTGGCAATAACTTGCCAAATAATTTAGCACTGGACAATGGATTGCCAAATAATCAGGTATTCAATAATGAGCTACCAAACAATTTGGAATATAATAATGGTTTGCCGAACAACTTGGCATTTAACAATGTTATGCCCAACGATTTCACAGTTAACAATGGTTTGCCCAATAACTTGGAATATAATAATGGGTTGCCGAACAACTTGGCATTTAACAATGGTTTGGCTAACAACATGCCATTTAACAATGTTATGCCTAATGACTTCACAGTTAACAATGGTTTGCCCAATAACTTGGAATATAATAATGGGTTGCCGAACAACTTGGCATTAAACAATGGCTTGGCTAACAACTTGGCATTTAACAATGTTATGCCTAACGACTTTACAGTTAACAATGGTTTGCCGAACAACTTGGAATATAATAATGGGTTGCCGAACAACTTGGCACGAAACAATGGTTTGGCTAACTACTTGGCATTTAACAATGTTATGCGTAACGACCTTACAGTAAACAATGGTTTGCCCAACATCTTGGAATATAATAATGGGTTGCTGAACAATTTGTCATTTAACCATGGTTTGGCTAACAACTTGGCATTTAATAATGTTTCTCCTAACGACCTCACACAAAGCAATGGTTTGCACAACAACTTTGAATATAATAATGGTTTGCCGAACAACTTGGCATTTAACAATGGATTGGCTAACAACTTGGCAGTTAACAATGGTTTGGCTAACAACTTGGCATTTAATAATGTTTCACCGAACGACGCCACAGTAAACAATGGTTTACCCAATAATTTGGCATATAATGATGGAACACAAAACAATTTAGCAGTAAATAATGGATTTACGAATAACCTCGCATTTAACAACGGAATATCAAACAATTTGGGATTAAACAATGGTTTGCCGAACAACATGGCATTTAACAATGTTATGCGTAACGACCTTACAGTAAACAATGGTTTGCCCAACAACTTGGAATATAATAATGGGTTGCTGAACTATTTGGCATTTAACAATGGTTTGGCTAACAACTTGCCATTTAATAATGTTTCGCCTAACGACCTCACAGTAAACAATGGTTTGCCCACCAACATGGAGTATAATAATGGTTTGCCCAACAACTTGGCATTTAACAATGGTTTGGCTAACAACTTGGCAGTTAACAATGGTTTGGCTAACAATTTGGCATTTAACAATATTTTGCCTAATGACCTGACAGTAAACAATGATTTGCCCAACAACTTGGCATATAAGAATGGTTTGCCAAACAACTTGGTTTATAACAATGGTTTGGCTAACAACTTGGCATTTAATAATATGTCGCCTAACGACCTCACAGTAAACAATGGTTTGCCCAACAACCTGTCATATAATGATGGATTACAAAACAATGTGGCAGTAAATAATGGATTAACAGATAACCGCGCATTAAACAACGGAATACCAAACAATTTGGCGTTAAACAATGGTTTGCCAAATAATGGATTCGTGAACAATATGGCATATAATAATGGATTCACAAATAATTTCGTATCTAACGACGGATTGCCAAACCAGGCATTATTTAATTTGCCAGATTCAAATATTAATAATGCAGCACTGGACAGAGAATTTTCCAGTAATAATAAAATATTACCTTTTAATAATATGCCAAATGGATTGCCTAACATGAACAATGTGCCAGCATTGAATGAATTACAGAATTTAAACAATGGAGCATCAAATTTTTTGGACGGAAATAATTTTCATGTACCAAATACACTACCTAACATGAATAATTTTCCATCTAGCAATTTTTTGCCATCAAGCAACGGATTGCCAATAAGCAATCTGCCTACTAGCAACATTCTGCCAAATTATTCGACTTACAATAATCGACTACCAAATTTAAATAATTTTAAAATAACTGGTTTCCATTTTGCACAGAACTATTTACCAGCAAGTAATGTTCCAAATAATCTCCCAATCAGCAATGGAATGTTTAATTTAAATAATTATCAAATTGGCAAAAGTTTGCTGAATACTAAAAATATGCCAACATTTGACAGACCACACATTAATCATAATCCGAATAATTTGCCAACTACTGCCATAACGCAAAATAATAACAATTTGCCATTAAACTATTTAAATTTTCTGCCAATCAACCAACAATTAGTTAATAACATTCCATTCAAGAACGGTTTTGTAGTTGCCAATAATTTTCCAGTAAATAATCGTTTGCCATTTTTTAATCCAATGGCAAATAATGGATGGTTTTCTGCCAGTAGGGTGCCTAATACTCAAGATGGTGCTAGAACTGGATTTTTAAGGAACAATTTACAGCTTGGCAATCTTCAGATGCCAGTTGTCACCTCGCCATATGAATCTGTTGCTACAAATATGCCAGTAAAGAAAAAGGCTAATGGATTTCCAACTCTCACAAATTCTGAGGACGATTGCCAGTCTAAGTTGGTATCAAATAATTTCAATTTAGCTCAAGAGTTAGTTAACAATTTGCAAATACAAGGTTTTGCCAATTTGCCATGTATAAATGGCTTGCCAGTTGCTGGCATTACTGAAACAGTCACTCTATTGAATGATCCGTGTAATTAGAAGTTTTCAATTTAAAGTAGGATACAATTATATTAAGACAATATACCGGCTAAGTTAAATGGCGAATTATAATTTAAAAAATAGTCCAGCATAGTTTGCGGTAATCTGAATGCCCTGTATTGGATTATATAAATGGCATAATATAAATGGGTAGGTTCCAACCAACCCGGTGGTCCCGCTTCGGTTACGGGACAGCTGGGAAAAATTGTTTCATCGACCCCATTAGTGCCGAACCCGTCGCTTAACGGGGCGGATAGCACAGATTGAGCATCATACACCCCGGTAGTGTTTGAAGTGGGGTGAATAGGATTATTATTTGTATTGATCAAACAATTCCGTCTTATAAATAAAAAAGTAGGAAACGCGAAAAGGTCGTATTACCAGATCGAAATCCATGTGGACAAAGCAAATAAAAAAAAGTTTATTTAGCAAACAGCGAGACCACCGGGGTGGATGGGAATAAAAAAATACGCTTGCTATCAGATAAAATAAATTGAGTATTGTCAATTAATTGTATATAATACATAAAAAATATTTTGATTTTAATCAACTCACGATCATTATCAGATCAAGAATGTGTGAATATTTACATAAGTTATTTATTTTTTATTCTACACATTTTGTTATTTATTGAAGTTATTTAAGAAAAATAAAATAGATATGAAATTGTTCCGTTTTTAATTTTCATTTAAGTATTAACAAAACATCACGCCTGTATTCTCCGAGGGGTTAGGTAGAGGATCGTATCTACTAATGTACACATGTAGATGAGGATTCCAGCGACGAAAAATCTATTGTTCTAGTCAAAAACAGTAATCAAGAAAAAGTCAATTCAAGAAAAAACTGATTCAAAATAATATTTTTTTTAATCAGTGTTTTATTTTATATGAGAATTTATAGGTAATCTATCTATCTATATATATAAAAGAAAGTCGTGTTAGTTACTTCATTTATAACTCAAGAACGGCTGAACCGATTTGGCTGAAAATTGGTGGAGAGGTAGCTTAGAACCAGGAGACGGACATAGGATTTTTATCCCGTTCCCGTGGGATGTGATGGCAGACCGAATTCCACGGGGGCGAAGCCGCGGGCAGAAGCTAGTATATATATAAAAGAAACTCGTGTTAGTTACACCATTTATAACTCAAGAACGGCTGAACCGATTTCGCTGAAAATTGGGGGAGAGGTAGCTTAGAACCAGGAGACGGACATAGGTTACTTTTTATCCCGTTCCCGTGGGATGTGATGACAGACCGAATTCCACGGGGGTGAAGCCGCGGGCAGAAGCTAGTATTTAATATAAAGAGATTTTTTTTTCCATTGACTTATTTTTTTGGCTTGGACAATAGATTTTTGTATTCATTGGTAGTACCAGTCGAAGGAAGACCAATATTAAAATTAAATGGAACCGGCTACTGGGACCATGGTCCGAGATAATCGTGGCCCCTTTTGTCGGAATCCTCTATTATTGGGCTTACATACATAAATCAAAACTCCGAGCAGGTCCTGATAATTGCTCGAGCTGGGACTCGCGTCTCGAACCCCACACGCCACTTAGCTTCGCTTTTAATCACAAGACTAATAAGGCTTTTTACGTGAATTGTCGCCTGCAGTATTTCCGGACCAATACGACCTTCAAACCTTCAAGAAAAGAGCGTACTCCCTTTTTAAAAGGCCGGCAGCGCACTTGTGACTCCTCTGGTGTTGCAGGTGTCCATGGGCGGCGGTGATCGCTTACCATCAGGCGATCCGTCTGCTCGTTTAACTGCTATCACATAAAAAAAAAAAAAGAGCTATGCTTCGGCACGAATGGGTCGGCTCGACCGGAGTGATACCACGGCCTCACAGAAAACGGGCGTGAAACAACGCTTGCGTTGTGTTTCGCCGAGTAAGTGAGGTTACCGGAGGCCCGAACCCTTTTAAAGGTGGGCAACGAACTTGTGACTCCTCTGGTGTTGCGGGTGTCCATGGGCGGCGGTTATCGCTTACCATCAGGTGATCCGTCTGCTCGTCACGTTCATAATAATATTATTAGGATGTTCTGTCATATTGTTATCACTTCTTCCAATAAATTTTACAGAAATACAAAGGACGAGTCGTTTAATATTTCAAAACATGCTCGATTACGAAGCATTAGTAATTGTTATTGTTCCGTGTCACGTATTGCTTATAAAATAAGTTATATTTAAACATCTGTCTTTGCTTGCGACATTTGTAATACCAAATAAATCGGAATTCAAACACAATTTAACCAAAATATGATATTATTTGGATTCCGATACCGTTAATCTAATTTCCTGCTCTACCATCAAAATTCTTCACTGGAAATAAATGTAAGCTAATGCAATTCATCGATTTTCCGGTCGGTTAAATAACCAACCGGAAAAGCGATGGATTTAAAAAAAAAAATACTAGCAATGTGGGTCGCACATTACTAGTATTCTTGTTAACCCCTCGTGCTAAGCTAAATGCTTGTGTAACGAGTGGGTTCACGTCGGTAGTGCAATGGGTGGGGTTTGAACCGGCAACCACATGATCGCAAGTCCGACGCCCTAGCCATTAGGCTACCGCCGCTCTAAATTATTGATTGCACTGTAAATACAGTGACTGACGTCCAAACAGATGAAATCGCGGAAAGAAACTACTTAGTATTTAATATCGCCATTACTAAAGCTATGAATTTAGACTACGTTACTTAGATTTACAAATTTTGAAAATGCAAATGAAATTTGTATTCGGCTCTAAGCATTTTGCTGAATAAAAAAATTAAACACCCACATACAGACACACGTATTTTATAATTATATTAATAGTTATTACAATTAATTAATTGACAGGACAAATGTTTATAAATTTGGGTCACGACACGTTAACGAGTTTTGTGCAATAGTTCACTCAAAACAAAATGACGTGTATTCCAATAATTATATTTGTGCTGGAAGTGCTAATATTACAAGTAAGTACTAATTATACAACGGGGTACTTATTGTAAAAGAGGGGCTCGTGGCTAAGTAAAAACTAAGCTGATCTGCAAGGTTAAGCTGCGAAATCTGGGACATCCTTCAACGTCCACATAATATCTTGTTATCGCAATATTGTACAACTGAAGATTGTAACATAAATTATTTTATAAGAGTGTCCATGGAGTTTCTTGCCGGATTCTTCTCCATAGGATCCACTATTTGGAACCGTGCAACTAGAATTAACGTTTCACAAACGCTTGTAAAAGCTTATCTATACTCTATATACTAATATATAAAGCTGAAGAGTTTGTTTGTTTGCTTGAACGCGCTAATCTCCGGAACTACTGGTCCGATTTGAAAAATTCTTTCAGTGTTAGATAGCCCATTTATTGAGGAAGGCTATAGGCTATATAATTATATCATCACGCTACGCGGACGAAGTCGCGGGCAGAAGCTAGTTAGAAATAAAAAAACATTTGAATTTGAATAAGCCATGGTCAGTGTGTAGATGGGTAACCATTCTTAACACATCGAGACCCCTCCGTGCTTCGGAGAGCACGTAAAGTCGTAGTTCCCGAATACGAACTGCTTACGAACTGTCATACGAACATCTATGACAATTGTTAGTGGTAGTCAGAAGCCCAAAAAAGCCTGACAACCAGTCTATCCTTCGAATATCGGTATTGCCCAGAAATTGGGTTGCGGAGGTCTGATGGCAGTCGCTTCGTGTAAAATACTGATATTCAGCCGGATCTGGTTAGACTGGAAGCCGACCCCAACATGGAAGAAGGCTAGGAGGATGATATCTAATTATACAACGTATGTATAACTGAATAAGTCTCAGTATTCATCATAATTATAATAACGAAACCCTAAAGTCATTTTGACACACGTAATTTTTTATTCAATTAATATTTTATTGAACTTCTTCTCTACCATTCAACCCCCTTTTAAACTCTCTCTTAGCGGATGCTTACCTTATACAGTAAACCTATGTTGCAATATTTTCGTTTCAGTTAGTCAGTCAGTCAGTTAGTCAGTCTGTCAGTCAGTCAATTAGTTTTTTTTTTTTTTTTTTTTTAAATCTTACTAGCAATGTGGGTCGCACATTACTAGTATTCTTGTTAACCCCTCGTGCTAAGCTAAATGCTTGTGTTACGAGTGGGTTCACGTCGGTAGTGCAATGGGTGAGTTTCGAACCGGCAACCACATGATCGCAAGTCCGACGCCCTAGCCATTAGGCTACCGCCGCTTCAGTCAGTCAGTCAGTAAGCATTTTTTATTCAAATAATGTTTTATTGAACTTCTGCTCTACCATTCAACCCCCTTTTATCTCGCTCTTAGCGGATGCTTACCTTATACAATAAACCTATGTTGCAATATTTTCGTTTCAGTTAGTCAGTCAGTCAGTTAGTCAGTCTGTCAGTCAGTCAATTAGTTAATCAGTCAGTCAGTCAGTAAGCATTTTTTATTCAAATAATGTTTTATTGAACTTCTTCTCTACCATTCAACCCCCTTTTATACTCTCTCTTAGCGGATGCTTACCTTATACAATAAACCTATATTGCAATATTTTCGTTTCAGTTAGTCAGTCAGTTAGACAATCAGTCAGTCAGTCAGTCAGTCAGCCAGTAGTCGGTTTGTCAGATAGTCAGTCAGTCATTAAAAATAAAATTAATTTTCGTTTCAG
Source organism: Acronicta leporina (assembly GCA_947256265.1). Taxonomy (NCBI): domain Eukaryota; kingdom Metazoa; phylum Arthropoda; class Insecta; order Lepidoptera; family Noctuidae; genus Acronicta; species Acronicta leporina. The sequence continues at coordinate 2,171,785 of OX366538.1, forward strand.
TCAGTCAATCAGTCGGTTAGTCAGTCAGCCAGTCTGTCAGTCAGATTGTCATTCAGTCAGTCAGTCTGTCCGTCAGTCAATCAGTCTGTCAGTCAGTTGATTTTAAGTATAGATTGACTTATCAGTGTCTTTAAAAGATCTATTTAATATCTTGCATCGACTGGTTTAATATTAATATCAATTTATTATATTAAAATTCTAGGATGTCACTGCTTACCCCTGCAAAGACTACATAATTGCATACATACCTATTGAAGATTTCGCGTTCCTTACATCGTCTGTAAGTATTAACAAAGCTTTTAATTATATATTTAGACTTAATTATTAAATATTTAGGCTAATGGCTTATCGAGTGTGTAAAAAAATTAATAAGTTCCAATCATGGTTACTGTCTACGCAACGTAAGCCAGTAGGACCCATACAATAAATAACATTTTATTGTTCCAAAGAATTTTTACCATTTTTTTTATCACATACGTTTTTAATTTTTGATTATCACATAATACCTACTTAGACAAACGATTCCCTTTCAACTTTTCTGTCACTCGCGCCACTTTCAGACGTCCTCTGCGAACCCTTTCATCTTTCAAATCTTATTTCATTAATTCACACTTTCGTTCATTCACTAGTTCACTCTTTTATCCACATTCATTAATTTTCTATCCATTCGTTCTATCTTCATTCCTAATACGTAGCGACTGAGCCATCGGTTATGAGTTCTATCCCCACACGGAGCAAATATTTGTATGACCTACAGATAGTTGTTCCGGGACTGTGCTTTTGAGAATGTGTGTTTGTAAAAGCATCTACGACAGGAGAAAATTCTAGTAAGGGGTAACGTTTTAAAAAATAGTTAATTCATTCTCTTTCACCCATTCATTCATTCACTCTTTCAGTGATTCGTTTTTTTAATGAATTCGTTTCGTTCGTTCTTAATATGAGCAGTTTTAGACCAAAATACATATAACAATTGTAATTTCCAACAGATAATTGAACCGTTACCCCTGCCACCATCTATGTCGTATTCCAGCAATGTCGTTCTGTGCGCTGACCCTCGCAATTTAGGAGGTTTGCCGCTTGAAGATTTATACTCTCCTTACGTGTCTACTTCTGGAACTGTATCCTTTGGGGGGCCTGCTAAAGCTGCAGGGTCTGTCAGCGTGGTCGGAAATTATGGGAACCAAGGATCTGGTAATGAGTTTACATTATACTAATAATATTTCGCTCGTCTTTTCGTGGACAAAACCGCAATGCCTAAAGAGAAAAATCTTTAACGAGTGATGGTTTATGGCACACAGACGTGGTCACTCGCCATGGGTCTCTTAAGAAAAATCAAGGTCACTCAGCGAGCTATGGGAGCCTTATCGAATCAGAAATGATGAGGTCCGTAGACCAACTAAAGTTACCGATATAGCTCAAATTAGCAAGCTTAAGTTACAGTGGGCCCGGCATATAGTTCGTAGAACTAATGGCCACTGGGGCAGAAAGGTTCTCGAGTGGAGACCACGCACCGGAAAACGCAGTGAGGTCTTGGACCTGGTGAAGGTCGCTGGGAGTCGTTGAATACAGGCGGTATACAACTGGTCCTCGTGGAAGTCCTTGGGGGAGCCCTTTGTTCACCAGTGCACTTCTTCTGGCTGATGTTATGATGATCTAAATAATATTTAATAACATTAACCTCTCCAGTCACTAATAACAGTATGATTGTTGTATTAGTCTTACTGTGGTGGGTTGTTGAACGTGCGTTTCTGGATGCAATTCTCAGGTCGGTCAATTTTCCGGTTTTTGACCTGACTGCGCCAGAAGTAGGGTTATTTATGAAATTTTTAGATGCAATTAATTAAAGCCAAATCCGTCTTCGTCTGCGTGCAGTGCGGGGACTGTAAAATTAGGTAGAACTTGAATTATTAAAAATCTTATGATGGTCCATGTTATAACCTATTTGTGTGCCAAATTTCTTTCAAATCTGTTCAGATTTTATGATTGAGTAACAAACATACAAACTTTCACACTTACAATATTAATATTATTAGCAATCCCAATAATGTTTGTGACTTTTCATGTGAAAGAAAATTCTCATGTTTTTTTCTTACAGCCTACGTATGTTATTCCACCCCTGCCTCATCTCTTATTGTGACAACAGTACCAGAACCTTATGCCAGTCCAATTACAACTCCTTACGTAACTGGCACCACATTGCCAGGAATATCACTGCCAACTACAGAAATCGTGCCAGCCGCAGTTTCAATGCCATCATCAATCGTGCCAGTTTCCACGGCAACAGCAACAGCCACATCATCAGCAGTGGAGATGACTTCCATTGAGTCTGCAGGAGTTTCAGTCACGAGTGAAGTTGATGTGGAAACTTCTTCTACATCTTCAGTTTCTAATTCTGTGTTGGATGCCAATGTGCCAGTAGCTAGCCCTGCTAGGTTTAGCGGCTATATGCCAGCGTCTGGCAATGTCAGAATATACGCCAGTTTCTCTTGATTTTCAATTTGCATTAAAGTACAGTTGGCGCAAAATAACTTGAACCAAAATGGTGAATGCGCAGTAGTCGATTTTTAGTAAACGATCGAATAAGTCGAGTTTTGCACGCAAATGCACTGCGCAAACTTTCCCCCTCTCCGTTAGTTTTGGGTCAAGTTATTTTGCGCGAACTATACATTTATTATTGATTGACGTTTCGTATCCTTTACAGCAAATGAAATTATTAATACATTTTACGATTCATAGGATTTCAAACAATAAACTGAAGAATAATCTATTCAAGCTTTTTCATGTTAATAGCATGTAAATTAATATAAAATAACAAAATATTAATAATAATAGATAAGTTAAATTTTAATTCAAATCATCAGGTTTTAAATTACATTTTACCCCAGGAATCGAACGAAAAAACATAATTTTGACATTATTTATAGGGCCAAAAAATGTTCAATCGATAATCTCTCATTATTATTTTCATAATAAATATCTCAAACACTTAGGGCCACTTGCACCTACATCTTAAATGTGTTTAAATTGTATTTAAACACAATTTTCAATTGTAATTTTGTGTTTAAATTCAATTTAAACTAAATTCAGAAGTGGGTGCAAGTGGCCCTTAGTCTAAAAGCCTTTTTTTAATGTTATTATAATTATTTATCATAGTGTTAAAATTACTAACATATATCTATTTTTTTTAATAGGATAGGGAAGCAAACGAGCAGACTTATCACCTGATGGTAAGCGATAACCGCCGCCCATGGACACCCGCAACACCAGAGGAGTCACAAGTGCGTTGCCCAGTGCGTGCAGTGCGTAACCTCATTCACTCGGCGAAACACAACGCAAGCGTTGTTTAACGCCGGTTTTCTGTGAGGCCGTGGATCACTTCGGTCGAGCCGGCCCATTCGTGCCGAAGCATGGCTCTCCCACGTCAAAAATATTTAATATTTATAATTTCATATTAATCAATATTTAAAATGTTTGTAAATTAAAGTATATTATTGTGATATGTTATTGATGTTTTAACTATCACTTTTTATCAAATGCAACATTTTTCATGCATGCTTAATCATTCGATCAATCGTTATCTACAAATAAGTATCGAAATCACATCAAATCAATAGAAAATTATTATGTAATATAGATTTGTAACTATTTTCTTTTTAAATCATTATCTATAAAGACCTCGTAATAAAATGAATTAAGTTTTTTAGACTCAGTAAGATACTTCATTTTGAGTATAAAGTTGTTCGTTATATCTTTAGAGTTTATTAGAATATTCAGTTTTAATGAAGATGACTACATGGTGCTATTTATTTGTTACAATTCTCATACAGGTAAAGTTTTAGATAAATATTACTATTATTAATTTTTAATAATAATTTTCTTAAAAAAATAATAAGTATCTTCAGTGTGGACAGCCAGTATGTAACTTTTAAATTAAGCCGTAACAAATATAAATATACCTACCTGAATTATTGTAACGCGTTTTTTTTTCATAATAATATTTTATTAAACGGTAATCAGTAAACTCAATTTTTAGGATGAGTAATGTCAATTTTGAGTCAACCTCACCTTTGTAAATTGTTTAAATTTCATGATTTTATTAATGTTTAATTTATTATATTACTGTTATTTTATTTATTTTCTGTGTACACTTATTGTTACATTGGTAAGAAGAACCCTCAAAACTCGATACTATTAAAAAATAATGTATGAAAATTAATTACACAAACTTTTTAAAAGTGTCAAAAAAGTTTTTTTTCCGCTTATGCCGAATTTGGACATCAATATATTTTTAACCTATCAAGGATCAAGTAGGAGATACAATAGACAGCAGCTTTTTTAGATTTAATTATTTGTTTATTCTTTTGCAGTTCACAACAGCACACGTAAAACAATATGGCGTGCCAAACAGATTAGTTGGTTATGCCAATATTGCCAGAGGATTGCCAAATAGCTTGGCAAACATAATGACAATAACAGATCAGTTTGTAAGAACTATGCCAACGGCTGGCAATAATATTGCAAGTTCTAATTTGGTCAACACGCAAAATATTGCAAATTATAAACCCTATAACATGAATAGAAATTTTGCTATTGGCAATTTACCAAACACAGCTAACGCAAATTACGCAAATTCTGCCAGTGTAAATTTGGCAAATGTAAATATAGTTGCTACGAAATTGCCAAATAACATCATAGAAAGTAATTTGGTTAATCCTTTTATAACCAAAAACGATGTAGCAACTACAGCTATTGTCAATACGAATAATGTAAATACCAATTATATGCCAAACGTTGGCCCACCTGCCATTGTAAAGCCAAAACTAAACAGTTTTACAGAAAATACCAACATTTATAGTAGTATTGCTAATGGTTTGAACCCAAATGTGGTCACTTATAATTTTGGCAATAACGATATCCCAATTTCTGTTACAAGTGGTACACAAACAAACCAACCGATTGGCATAAAAGTCCAAGCAGATAGATTGGAAGTAGCTGGCACGCTGTCTGTGAGTGGCAAAATGCCAATATATGGCACAGTGACTGTTAATGGCAATGTGCCAACGGATGGCAAAGCATCTGTAAATTTTGGTTGTGGTTCGCCAACAGTGTAGTAGTCTTATTATTTTATTAATTTATTTTAGTTAATAAAGATATTTATTAAAATAGTTTTTTGTTTAATTAAATATTATGCGCACATTTACAATAAATTGTAAAAATAAAAAAAAAACAAACGGCTTCCAGTTGGTAAACAGTAAAGGAAAAGTTTTCGAACGTAAACACCTTTGAAAACGTATTCGTATCGAAATCGATAATAATTTGTATAAGAAGGAGGTTAATAAACGTAGATGAAGCGAAAGTGGTGTGCCTGGGGCCCAAGTCTGCTATTTCAATTGCCTCAGAATGACCGTCCAATGGCACTAAATGACTTATGAAATGACAGATTTCGTAGACAAAACTGTCAAAAATCAACAATTTTGAAGTCACTGAATCACAATTCTGACAGAACTAAATAGTAGACTCGGAGTCTCTGCCTACCCCAATGGGAGACAGACGAGAAAACTGCCGTCATAATGAAAAAAGGCACATCTAACATTTTGTAAAATCGGAGTAAATCAAGTTTAAAATATTTCTTGGTTTTTGGGCGAAAAAATACGCCAAAATTTTATTTTTCGAAAAGGTATGGATGTAAATAGTTGCATTTATACGATTCCTGTAATACTAGTGAATTGTAAGATTTTATTGGATTGGTATTTATTAAATAATCAACATAAATTTCTCTTTCAACTTAACGTAATAATTAAAATAACTAAAAGACCTAAACATACCGGCGAACTGTGCGTGTACATTAGTACGCCTCTGCCTAACCCTTCGGGGAATACAGGCGTGATGGTATGTTATGTTATGATAAGTCGATACGAATACATTTTCGCAAGTTGTTCATGCTTGGACTACTGATATGTATGCCCATTATAGGTACACATAGCATTCTCCATACAAACAAAGTATACACGTCATAGGATCAATATCTTAACATTATATAATTCCTATATAAAAAGTAGAAAATACATAACATAACATACCATCACGCCTGTATTCCCCGAAGGGTTAGGCAGAGGCGTACTAATGTACACCCACAGTTCGCCGGTATGTTTAGGTCCCATGTAATAGGGGGCGAGCCTATTGCCATTAACCGGGCACAAATTCCTAACTCCGAGCTGCTACTGGGAATTTCATAGAAAAACCCAATAACACTTTGCTCGACCTGGGAATCGAACCCAGGACCTCTAGCGTAGCAGTCGCGGTCAGGACCATTTGGCTATTGAGGCCGTTAAAGTAGAAAATACATAAAGAAAAACAATGTTTCAGAGATGTTAAAACATACAAACATTCAGATAAGATTAATTAAATTGAGTTGACACGTTTGGCGTAGTGGCTGAGCGATCGGCTTCTACGACACGTGTTGTGTGTTCGATCCCCACACGGTGCAAATATTTGGCCTACAGGTAGTTGTTCCGGGTGGGGGCGCCAAAGTTGATAATTGGAAATCTGAAAATGTTCTTCCTAACATTTTATACATACACACTCACGCCATTCTCCCACAGGGGTAGGCAGAAACTATAGACTGCCACTTGCTACGATAGCAAACCAATAACAATTCCTAACTACTCTGTCTCTAATGTTTATAATTCCGAAGCATTCAGCTTCATAATGTCAGTAGCAATAAATATCTATTATACTTTTATTTGTTTTCCTATATTTTCTCAACATAATCATCTTTTACACTATTATTCAAGGTCATATATTTTTGTTTAGATTTCTTTTTATTCATAATAATCAGTACTATAGACATTGGTTTAGGTTAGGTTAGAACTGTGACCACAACGCACGAGCCGAGCGAGCGAAGCGAGCGTGCCGCGGCAGCGGCCGGCGAAGTGCCAGAACCGAATTGGTCCTATAGTTATTGGTTTAGGTACGTTGTTACACTTGGTAAATATTTCTTTCTGAGTATGTGTGAAAATATTATGGTAAGTATGGTTAGGGATAAAAGCGTTATGATAAAAACAGTAGGAGATTAAATATATTTACATTAATGATACTATTAATTACAATTTTCGGAAATATAAGTGTTATGAACATCGCCGGTAGCACTACAAATAGTATGAATGAAAACTTTAGGATGAAAAATTTTAGGAAGAGTGATCATTCGGATTACAAATGATTAGGAAGAACAATTTCGGGTAAAGAACTTTAGGTGAGCCAATATGGACCCGTTCCGGGTCTGTCTGTATGTTTCTGTAAGAGCACCCATGATACAGAAGAAAACACTAGTGCGGGGCAACATTAAAAAAAAACAAACAGAAGTTAGAAGATATAAAAATAGCTTAATATCTTATTTACATTTTTTTATTAATTAATATTTTTTTTTACAACCCAGTAAAACTTCTCGAACAATAGCTGTGTTTACGATAAATTAATGGAAAACAATAAGATAGAATAAAAAAAAACAAAACTCATAAATTAAAATCATATATTTACTACATTAATAACTAAATAAATGCGTATAAATAAAATATAATATAACATTCAACTATATAACAAACAATAACAGTGATGATGACGTCATTATACCATGAGTACATAGGAAAATACTGGAAAAAGGTATGTATTTAAATTCAACAGAGTGATGACCCTGAACACACATGCTTTCCTGTACCGATTTTTACTACTACTACATTTGCAAGACTATATTTGTACACGCGCAACTGTGTGAGTAAAGAGGTAGGGTTGCCTCTGTAATCATATGTGTATGCATGTGACGATGTCAACCTATTTCGCGTGCGTTCGCTCCTTGGTTTATAGACAACTAACGCAGATATAAAATGCGTGAACAGTGGGGTATGTAAAGTAAAGAAGGGGCGGAGCATGGTTCTTCTGTAAATAGTTCTAAATTAGATATTCTATGGCTATATAGTTCGTGTAAATAATTGATAACTTTCGTTTAACAAAAACCAAATATTTCAAACCGAAATTAATTTACCGTAGTCTATTTGGGATAAAGTCTGACAAGAACATATTTTTTCTGACATACATTATATATGAGTTAACTATAAACAAATATATAATAATAATAATATAGTCTATGTGACTACTAAACATATAACCCTTCCTCTAGCTTTTCAAATTTAAACAATATGTGGACAGATCTTTCTGAAATCACCTCTAATGAAGTTTTGTATAACATTGCCTTTCGTTTCTCATAGGTTTATCTCCTGTTTTGCTTATATACACATAATTATTCTCATACACACAACTGAACTATACCAGGTGTTTTCCACTCTTAACAATTCCTGTTCCAAATATTATAACATATTCGCAATCAGTAACCTTGGTTGCAGCCACAGTTGTTTGCTACACTGACTAGGCCACCGGCAGGTACCGTCCCTTCAAACGTTACATAGCCAATCACAGGCACGCTCCCTGTGACAGCCGTATTACCACCCACAGGCAATTCACCAGCAACTGCCACGTCCCCGTACCCTGCATTGGCTGAGAATGGCATGCCAGCCAATCCATTAATTCCCAATTTATTGGCACCAAGGTTTGTACCGATAAAAGGATAATTTGCCAAGTTTCCACCATTGCAGCTACCAGCAGCAAAGTTTCCAGTGGCCAAGTTATTTGCAGCAAAATTTCCAGGAGCCAAGTTGTTTGCAGGGAAATTTCCAGCCGCTAAGTTATTAGCAGCGAAATTTCCAATGCCTAAATTATTTCCAGCCAAGTTTCCTGCGGCCAAGTTATTAGCTGCAAAGTTTCCTGCTGCCAAGTTATTTGGAGCAAAGTTATTGACGCCAAAGTTGGTAGCTAGATTATTTGGACCTAGGCCATTTACTGCTAGTCCGTTACCAAATAGATTATTGGCGGCTAGTCCGTTGCCTAGGCCTAGTCCATTTGAAGGTAGTCCATTATATCCAAATCCATTGCCAAACCCGATCGCTTGGCCGAATGAATTCTGTGGAAGAAATAACAGGTAATTAACTAACATAGGTTATAAACTTGTTAGTAAATCTATAACTCAAAAATTTTAAAATGTGGTTTTAATTATTAGTTGTGATATATTATGTTTCTTTTAAAAAAAACAGAACTATTTTCAGATGATTTTTTAAATCCCAATAAATATTTACCCTAAATATAGCCGATCAACAAAAACAACATAAGTTATAAAAGAAGTAAGTTACCATTATAATTTTATGCTACACGGGGTACTATAGGGAGTTGTGATCTCATAACTCATTCTCACATAGTAAGACATAGTAGTTTTGAGAGACGGACAGAGCATCAGCTTTCAGCCTCACCGAAAACATTGATCGCTTATATTTTTGAAACTTTATTAATCCAGCCGAATGGTATTTTTCACTAACCCTGCTATGTTTAATAAATCAAACAGCAGTCAACTACTCCATCAAAAACCTTTTATCTCGATTGTTTTCCCTACTGACGGTCGACATTTGATATAATAAATAAATCTCATAATCTCCAAGCTATGAAAAATTTTACATAAGCTCCAAGCTATGTCAAATTTGACATAAGCTCCAAGCAATGTCAAATTTGACATAAGCTCCAAGTAATGTCAAAATTGACATAAGCTCCAAGTAATATCAAACTTGGCTTACGCTCCATTACTGTCGAATTTAAAGCTCGAGCAGAGAAAAGAACTAAGATACTGAATTAGATAGGAACATACCTGAAGAGTTTAGGCGGGAAAATGAAAAGTGCACATTGTCGATTTTATATTATTTTTCAAAACTTGAATTTCTCCGAAGTTTAATGTGTAATTATGGTGGATAATTAACCATTAAGTGTTCGTGAACGTGTGAGAGTGTAGGCAAATGATATAAAATTGAAAATCGTGACTTTTTGGGTTCACACCGAAACTCCATCGAAGCCTCAATAAAGTTTCTACCGTTTTATTGAGGCAACTGAACATTATACTTGACACTGGCGAACACAAAAAGTGTGGTGCCATAATACAATCCCATGATGGGAAATAATTATTACATACTTGATTATTCTAATACTTGACTCTGGCAAATACACAAAAAGTGTGACGCCATAATAAAAAAAAAAAAAAACATACCTGAACCAAACAGATGCCAAAAGATAAAATAATTAAAAAGGACATGACGATTACGTTACACTAATTAAACCTGTAATAATTTACATAGAATGGCCTACAGTCTTATATACTTAATTATTTCTCCACTAATTATGTAATTTCAGAGAGATAAATGAATATAAGTAACATTACGAGGCGTTGATTTTAAAATAACATTTTCATCACGAAGTTTGATAAAGATTACGTGTAAGTTTTTTATAGCACGTTTTGGTGTTTGGATAAGATATTGTCTTCTGCGCTATTGATTGATTTATCAGTTAGATACCCGGAAAAATTACTAATATTTGTTTTACCTGGATTAATAGATATAGTCTGGGTATCTTCTAGGCAAGCGTACTCTATGGTTGACCGCAGTGTCGCTTATCATCAGGTGAACTGGGCGAGCGTAAGCATTAAGAGCGCGCATAAAGCCAGCAAAATTTTAGATTTCACCCGCGCGCCCTTCCCCTCCCCTCACATCGAACGCGATGTCAGCGCTGTTTGGCGCCAAAAGACAAGCAGCTGCACTCGCTCAACGCGTATAGTATACGCAAAATAATCAGATGAATCAAAGAAACAATTTTATTCCTGTTATTATGAAATGTTATTTTGTGTAGTAGTACCGGTGAAATGTGAGTGTACATTAGTAAGTACGCCTCTGACTAACCGGGGAATATAGGCGTGATGGTATGTTATGTTATAGTAAGTACGTGCATATATGACTTACTAGTATGACTTATAAGTATTTTGGGGAACAATATTTTTTTTACCGTTTATTGTTGCTTAAATGATAATAATTTTACTGTTTGTAAGTTTGTCAAATTATGACAAGTTTGTCTATTTATATGATACCTACGTTTTATTAGACTTATTAATATATTTGTTACTACAATAGGAAATAATTCTTTATTGTAGGTACTAGGTACACCATAATAAGAAGCAAAATTATAGAAAAATATATACATAATTACATACGTTCATCATTCGTATGTATTATCTATATATACTTACATCTCTACTATTATAAAATAGGGAATTACACCTATTTTTGAAAACTGTTATGAATTAATCCTTAGATCGTAATGAACCAGTAGATTTTTTATTTCAATTTTATAAAACCGAAAAATTCCTTAAAAATGTTTTTTTTTTTTTTCGCGTGGAAACGCTAGCCGCCATGCTACTTCGAGTCGTGACGTCACTTCGTTAGTCAACAATACAACTGCAAAAGACCAAGTAACACGATTTGTGAAAATAATGAGTTATAATATTTATCATTGGTGTCTTGTGCCTGAATGCCACACAACTTGTGGATTCAAGTGCCAAGTGATATTAAAATGGTTGAAACTGGCAAGAAGAGATCCAAAATCATTGTCCACAAAGACTAGACTGTATTTCTGTGAAGGGAGTGTAGGAAGGGGAAGGCCTAGGTGAACGTTCAGAAATCAGATTGAGGACGTTCTGCCTCATTAGCCAAGTGGTCCTGAGCGCTCCTGCTACGCTAGAGGTCCTGGGTTCGATTCCCAGGTCGAGCAGTGTTATTGGCTTTTTCTATGAAATTCCCAGTAGCAGCTCGGACTCGGAGTTAGGAATTTGTGCTCGGTAAATGGCAATAGGCTTGCCCCCTATTACATGGGACATACCAGCGAACTGTGGGTGTACATTAGTACGCATCTGCCTAACCCTTCGGGGCATACAGGCGTGATGGTATGTTATGAAGTTGTGAAAAATGGCTCGGTCAAGAGTACCCTAAACCGACGCTCATGTATGAAAAGATTGATGAGTGTGGATGAAGCTAAAGAGGTATGTAAGAATCGTAGCAAGTGGAAGTCTGTAGTCTGAGCTGCCTACCCCTACGGGAAAGAGCCGTGACTTTATGTATTTCTGTGAAGACCACTTTGATGTAAGTATGTGTTATAAATAGTATGTTAACTATTAAATAAATAAAAAAAAACTTCATGTTAATATTACAAAACTGATGTCATATTTTTGTAATGTATTTATAGGTTATATTATGTACCTATCATATATAGTGAGTTGAATTTATTGTTATATTATACTTATTGTTAGACAAAACTTGTTACGATAGTTACTTACATTACTATTTTAATATTTCTCAACTCGGCAGAACAGAAATCGGGATTGGATGCAAAAAATTTTGCCACCATCAACATAGTATCATTGGTAGATTTGTACTTTCTGCTTTCACAAAACCGTCTTTTTTTCAAAGCAGATAGTGTGGATTTTAATCAAATCTTTATCTATACTAATATATAAAGCTGAAGAGTTTGTTTGTTTGTTTGCTTGAACGTGCTAATCTCAGGAACTACTGGTCCGATTTGAAAAATTATTTCAGTGTTAGATAGCCCATTTACTGAGGAAGGCTATAGGCTATATATCATCACGCTACGCGGACGAAGTCACGGGCAGAAGCTATAAAGGATAAAAGTCCACAAACGTGATAATACCTTGTAAAATTTTCAAAATAACACAGAGCACGACAAACATTAGATTGTGTATTATCGGAGTGACGTCACGTCGATATCCAATATGGCGGATGGCGTTTTAGACATTTAAAAATCAGATTGAAAAAGATGATTTTTGAAATTGAATTATAAAATTATTTTACAATTACAAATTGACTGCCCAGATGGGAAGGTAGTATCACCGTGCTTCATAGAACCAGGTATAGTATTGCATTTTGATCGATGTTTAACGAAGCTCCAAAATCGCTTAGGGTTTTCCTCAATAGCCTCTTCAGTACTGGCTACGTATGTATTATAGCATTCGGTTTCAAGATTTTTTATCCTATCCCGCAAATGCATAAAAGTGGTTTTATCCGATAACCTACCATAGCATTTATACTTACGGTGATATTTAAAATTTTCTTTTATTAATCTTTTTAAGGAAGGGGAATACCAAATTGGGTAGGAGTTATGAGAAACCGGTCTAGTAGGAATAAATTTATTTTGAAGATCCAACATAGTGTTGTAGAAGTAACTGATCGCGTCGGTGAGCGACTTATTATTTAATTCATTCGCCCAGTCAATGGACGCTATCTCCTTGTTAATAGAAGTAAAGTCACCTCTGTTAAAAATTTATTGAGTACATGGAGCAGGTGTCAAATAGGTACAATTAGCGAAGTCCACAAAAATACTTAGGGCCGGGTGATAGCTGTCAATAGGTGCCAAGGCATCCAAACAATCATAAACGGATACTGCCGTATTGCATAATACAAGATCTAAAAGTTTACCATATTTATTCAGAACTCCGTTATATTGATTCAGGTCTAAAACACGCATTTCGTCAGTCAACGTATACTCATCACTACTACAAATATTGTTCGGGGAATATGACTCATTCGTTAAGTGCCATGTTACGCCCCTCATATTAAAATCGCCAATAATTAGAAAAATATCAGATGGATTACTTAGAACGGTATCACTTAGTTTACGGATAAAATTAGACAACTGAATAGAGAACGAATTACCACGGTTCTGTTTGCATAAATAAATAACACATAGATTCAAATTTATATGAGTTTTAGTGGCCTGATGGCGTAGATTCAAAGTTATCCACAGATCCTCAGCCGACGAATGAAAAAGTGGTTGAATGAAATAATGTCTTTTGTAGGCAAAACAATTTTGATACCTTGGGTTGTAAGGTATCAAAATTGTTTTGCCTACAAGTCTGTATTTTTAAAAATTAAAGTTCCCTTTAATTTAAATTTAATAAATACAGACTATGTTATTCGCTGATACTGTAGCTTTCTATTGGGAAGTTTTAAAAATCAGTTTAGTTGTTTAGGCGTAAAAGTGTAACAAACAAACAAACTCACTTTCGCATTTCAATATCAATACATAATGGACTTATAATACTTTGAAATCGACATAATAATTTGCAACGAACAAACACAAAGATATCAACTAAAAGCATCTGTTTATTTTGCATATACTATACACTACACGCGTAGTTGTTATAGTTGCCTACCAGTCGAGTATCGAATGAAGCGCGGCAATAGATAATATTATTTTGGGATTTATTTTTATCCATAATATTGTTCCGTAACTTATCAAGACTTTTGAAAGATCTCATCTCATCACTACAGTGTAAGTGACCACAAAATTGTGTACGGTGGGAGAAACTAATTTAGATCCTATGCGTCTTGTAATAAAATCTAAAATTGCAGATACTAACTTTCGCAAATGAATGAAGTTACGTATTTTACCTTTTACACGTAAAACATAGGTTTATGTAAGTATATCACAAACTTACCTTCTACAATTATTCATCCTTTCTTTTTTTAACTTTTTTAGTTCTTGTTTAGGGTCTTTTCAATTTTTTTTTCTTATTTCCCTAAGTAGGTACCTATCTACCTACTTTTTTTAGTAATTTATTTATTTAATTCAGGCTACAAGGCCCATATTATAATACAAAATACTATAATACAATACAATATAAAATTTAAATAACTATTAAAATACCTACCATACACATACATAAACATCTCATTTTTATTTCCCTCAACGTGATCGATAAAGAGCCGATAAAATTTGAGCGCAGTCCACTCGTCTCAACAGAGCGTGAGCAACTGAACTGTGAAATAGAAATATGCTTGAAGCTCCCGCAACATGCGACGGAAAATGAATTCTTCCGCGTAATAACAACGTAGTAAGTGCCAAAACTGTTTTATCGTCATAAATCCAAAATTAAAAGGAATTCTATAAAATGCTTAGACACAACCCTGGGCCATATATAGATACAATTAATAGTATTTTTTTTATCTTAATAGTATTTGCCATATTGAATATAAATCGAAAAAATGAGATAATTAGAGGTTACTTCGTGATTTTTTTCTATCGAATAAAATTAATTAGTTTATGTTTTTGTTTAGGTGCAACCCTCGAAAATATAATGTAGTTACTCATGCTGATTTTTTAATTAACTATAGTCCAGAGTTTTTCATGTAAAATCAAATATAAAGTAGGCATTTTAGCTTTATGCGCCCTCTTAAAATAACCTACTGGTAGTTGCTCCAGTTCTAGGTGTTATTGTATCTATGTAAAAATATATTTATGTCGCACACCAAGGTATCCATAAAATCATTGTTCTGTAAAACCCGTTTTCCTTTTCTCTCGAACAAAAAATGTTTAAAAAATGTTGTCTATTGATATACTATTCCCTTTTGTTACGCTGTGAGTTTCTCGCCAAATTTCATGATTTTAGGTCAATAAGAAGTCTGGCCCATTCTTCTTATTCCCCCTATGGGCCCAGCGTTTGCTGGACCGAAGCCTGTCATGTTCGTGGTGAAGAAGAATAAGAATATTTATTTGCGAGAAACATGGTTTAACAGTTGTTATAAAAGTAATATTAGTGCTGCACGTTCCGCCGTAACATCGGCATGCAAATTCAAGTTGTACATATTTTTATTAATTTATTATAACTAGGATCCCACAAGGCCAAGAGAAATATACTAAAAAAGGTTAAAATACGTAAAAATCTTCCCTATAAGTTTTTCTTTGAGCTGGTACATAAATGGCAACAATATAGGTAAATAGATCTTAGATCTTAAAGACACTTACAAGTCAATGTATTAAATTTCCAAACTAGATGGCACCACCATAATGCTCTTATCTGACAACCTAAAAAAAGAACAACAAAGTAATCTTTGGGGTCCGTTTTGAACCGAGGCTGACTTTGATTCACAGGTCCATAATTCCTTCTCTTCCTTCTTTCTAAACTATAATCTTAGCACAGAAAATGCAAAAAATACTAAGAGGGGTCCGGCGGACGCTGAATTGTACATACAAACGAAATACCAAAATAAATCGTAATTCAAACACAATTTAATCAAATTGAAAATCGATCGATACTTTGTAAAGTTATCAAAAATTACATTCACTTACAATTATGTCCCGTGAAGTATTTTGTAAAAAATGGTTGAATAATAACCTAGATTAATGGTATCTGAATCCGAATACTAACAAAATTTGATTAATTCTCTTTGAATTACGATTTAATTTGGTATTACATTTGTACGATCAATTTGGTCTACCGGACCCTTAACTAAAAATTTCCATGAGTGGGTACAAATTCAAATTTATTAATTGGTGTGATTTTTGGTACATTTTACATGAGATCTTAATAATAAATAATTAGTTCCTCAAAAAATTACCTTAAAGGTGTAGGTACACTCTTTCACATAATTAGGTCATTATTATAAACAAAACATTAACAATTGAGTAAAATAATTCGTTCTTCAAAAAATCGAATTTAAAAAGGAAATTAAATAAATATATGTTTACGGATCGACTCTGTTTTCTATTACAGCTATTAATTCAATAGAAACATAGATACGTGCAATGCCAATATATCATCTACAAATTGCAAAAAAAAAAAATTTGCGCAAGCGTAGCAGCCATTTGCAATAATCTGACGAAACTAAGACCAAGAAACTTAATCGCAAATTTTTATCAGGCATAACATACAATTACGCCTGTGTTCCCCGAAGAGTTAGGCAGAAGTGTACTAATGTACATCCTTAGTTCGCCGGTATGTTTAGGTCCCATGTAATAGAAGGCAAGCCTATTGCCATTAATCGGACACAAATCCAAACTCCGACCTACCCAGGACCTCTAGCGTAACAGTCGGACTTAGGACACAATCAATGTGGCCAATTCTTGCCTTTCTTGCATTTGGCAAGTGGCTTTGCCAAGGCAAGAAAAACCTGGAAACTGTTGGAGGAGGCCTATACCCGCCAGGGGCCATAACTATAAAAAACTGTGTATTTTTTGGCATAGAGAGTCAAGGAACCAGACGGATCGCCTGATCGTAAGCGATGTCGCTGCCCATGGACACCCGCAACACCAAAGGAGTCACAAGTGCGTTGCCCGAATTATTAAAGAGTTGGGGCCTCCGGTATCCTCACTCACTCGGCGAAACACAACGTAAGCGTTGTTTCATACTTACCGGTTTTCTGTGAGGCCGTGGTATCACTCCGATCGAGCCGGCCCATTCGTGCCGACGCATGGCTCTCCCACGGTGAAATTATTACATATAATTGTAGTATACCTAATTTAGTTGAAAATCTCTGTAAGTTAAGGAAAATAAAGAGGTTTTATTATTATTAATGTGGCCAATATCTGTCACTCACGCGAATATTAGACATTCTCCTTGTCCGAACTGAACTCCAAAGTTTGGAACAGTCGCAAAGTTGCTAGCTTATCGGTTTTTATCGGATACATTTCGGAGTGTGCATCAGATCTGCACGATCTTATTTCCCCTTGCCCTTCCTATCGGACGACCAAAAAGCGACATCGATTCATGCTGGACATTCCAAAAACCCGAACGAAACGCTTCTAGTTCACTTTTATCGTGCGTACCGCGGAAATGTGGAATGCGCTTCCCGAGTGGGTCTTCCACGATAGATATGATCGGTGTCTTTTAGGAAGCGCGCTCCATCGCGGATCGTAATGTCAATTATTATCAGGCGAACTGGGGGTCAAGCGTATGGGTACCAGGAATATTTTTAAGTGCTAAGTTATTCTAGTGAATGAATGAATGAACGAAAGAATGAATGAACGAATACATCCTTTATTTTCAGACTAAATTCGATTATTAGTACCTAGATCGGGTTCTTTTATGAAACTCTTAGTAGCAGCTCGGTGTCGCTTTTTGCCCCGCCCGTTAATGGAAATATTCTCGCCTCCCATAACATGGCACCTGAATACACCGGCAAACTGTGGATGAGTACAGGCATGATCTTGATCTTCTATAGGTAGGGGAGACCGGGTACAAAAGTAACACTTTGTACTTTTACCTTGATTCCTGGCTGGGTTTTATTATTGCTATTAAATTAATATAACCATATATAAATTCACTTGGTAACTCAATTTATTTTATTATGGTGTATTTTATATGAAAAACACGTAGTTAAAAACTCCCCTCTATCTCCCGGCTATCACCTGACGGCGGTTAAGCGGTGTTCGCCCATTGGATAAATCTAGAGAGCATTTGTTACTTTCGACCCGCCGTTACTTTTGTACCGGGTCTCCCCTACTTATACTTTATCTATACTAATCTCTAATATTATAAAATTGAAAAAAAAGCTGTGTCTGTACATTGAAGATATTAAGAAAAAAACAAGTGGGTTAGGGTATATAAACTTCTCCGAACCCTAAATGTGATTTTTAAAATTCTTGTCTGTTTGTCTGTTTATTACGTGTTGGCGCAAAAACTACTGAATAGATTAATTTTGTTATCACTATTAGAAAGTATGTGCTCCAACTTAAAAACTGGCGGATTTCTTATCTCAAGAGCTTCAAGTGAGCGAAGCCGTGGGCCGAGGCTAGTAATATTATAAAGAGAAAAGATTTGTATGTATGTGTGTATGTATGTACCGAATAAACTCAAAAACTACTGGACCGATAAAAAAATCTTTCACTATTTGGATGTTACATTATTCCAGATTTAACTTAGGCTATAGAATATTTTGGAAAAAGTTAGTGATTTCTCCACCCGTACGAAGCCGGGGCAGGCCACTAGTAGGTATGTAATAAAACTTCTTCATGATGATTCATGGTCATGGATATATTGATGTGTTGACTGTTGAGTCTCAATGTTAAAATAGCTATAATAGCTACTGTTAGGACTTATTAAGGCACTCTTACCTGCGGTGGCAATCCTTTATATGTAACTAGCGAGTCGCCCGCGGTTTCACCCGCGCTGCCCCGGTCCTAAGAGTCATAGCGTGATGTTATATAGCTTAAAACCTTCCTCATGAATCACTCTATCTATTAAAAAAACCGCATAAAAATCCGTTGCGTAGTTTAAAAGATCTAAGCATACATAGGGACAGACAGCGGGAAACGACTTTGTTTTATAATAAGTAGTGATGAATAAATTAAACACATCAAACTACATAATTCTCAGCGACTATTTATCACAAAGTTGTAAAGCTTAATATTGTGTCTTTGATATTTTTAAAAGAGTATTTATGGAGTTTTTGTCGGCTCTTCTACTTAGGACCCACTTTTTGGAACCGTGCAACTAGTTTTGAATTTTCGAAAGTACCTATATAAATAGGTCTAATAATTGAATATACTGATTTCGGGCACTTACGCGAATATTAGATATTGAAATGAAACTACTTTTTACGGATTTTATCGCGGTATATTGATATTATTTAGTTCCCAAAAGAAAACCGATTCCTACCCAGGATGATTCGTGAGGCTATTGAAATCAAAAAACACCCAAATTTCAATAGAGAAGATGGTTGGGTCTTACCAGCTGCTTGGAATCCCATTATAGAATATATAAAATCTAAATCCAAGCCCAAAACTGCAAGACCAAAGGATACGGTGAGCTCGTTCTGCGTGAATCGGATCGCTAATAATTAACAAAAATGTAAAGTAGCTGTTAGTAATTTTAACATCAAGACGTCCAACACCTCAGTCTGCCCTTGACCATGGGATGCTGTAAAGGATCCGAAACGTCGAGAACTAAATAATATCAATATACCGCGATAAAATCCGTAAAAAGTAGTTTCATTTCAAAGTCTAATTGAAATAAAAAAATTGACTGACTTTGGCAACACTCATTCAGTTGGCAATGTAAAATTTAAAAAAATATAACATCACGTCCATAACTTTCGATTTCGTCTGTTCTTTCTTACAGCTAGCGCGGCGTACCCAAAGACGAGAGAGAGAGATTCTTTCTACGTTTAAAAATATAATATTGCCACTACATAAATAACATCTACCATAT
This sequence comes from Acronicta leporina, assembly GCA_947256265.1. Lineage (NCBI taxonomy): Eukaryota > Metazoa > Arthropoda > Insecta > Lepidoptera > Noctuidae > Acronicta > Acronicta leporina. Next base: position 2,191,700 of record OX366538.1, read on the forward strand.
TTTTATTGCTTTTTTACGGACTTCAGAAAAGGAGGAGATTCTATGTTCGTCTGTATGTATTTTTTTTTGTATGTATGTTCACCGATATTTTCTCCTTCTGTCTTCCAGAAAAAAAAATGATGGAATGGCATCCAATTTCATGCTTTATATTTTGAGCGATGCGCGTAAGTAAAAATGTACAGACAGACAAACAAGATAATTGTTAAGTAATAAGATAACTGTTTTGACTGCTATTGCTCTCATAAAGATATACACATCGGCTAATACCGATTTTATTAAACGTAAAAATAAGTTAAAGGATTTCGGAAACAAACACAAAGATTTAGAATTTCCATATATTAAAATAATGAACAACATCAATATCTAACAACTGTATAATAATTAACAAAAAACTAATAAACCGCGCCGTATCCACTGGCGCCGGCGAGTCCATTATACCCTAAACCTGGAGCTCCAAGACCAGCGAGTCCTGGTGCACCAAGACCGGCCAATCCAGGTCCGTAGCCGAATCTGCCGGGAGCTATACCAGCAGGACCCATAGCACCGTACGCGGGAGCTGCAGCAGGAACGACGGTCTCGCTCACGATACCAACAGCGCCACTCCCGCAGCCGTAGTTAATACCTCCAGCGCCAGCAGTCGGCAGAACGCCTTCCAAAGCCAGAGCGCCCAAGAACGGCAGCTCCCCATTCACAGCTACAGCACCTTCGATCGCGTTTTCAGACATCACGGTGATGCCAGTGGGAGCGATGGGGGACATGCTGTTGACAGCGAAGCCGCCGCCGCTGGAGGGCACGAAGGAGTTAGCAGCAAGTCCATAGTTAGCTGCAAACGGGGCTCCTGCGTAAGCAGGTCCTGCTGCGAAGCCCAGTCCTCCTGCATAATTACGGCCGTAACCTGCGTTGCCGGCCAATGCGAACTCTTCAGCTGCTAAAGTAGTTCCTGCAATGCTGTTCATGGCACCAGGGCACTGCCCTGATATAGTCTGCAAAAGATAAAAGAGATGAAGTTTAAAATGATATAAGTACATATCATCAAGCATATATTCTGCGATAATATAGGCTCACAATTCAACGGTTTTTAGGTTCTATGTAAGAGGGGGCAAGCCTATTACCATCAACCGGACACAAATGCAAGCTGGTACTGAGATATATTATTAAAAAAACAAATAACTCGCGCTTATACCGCCGTTACTTCTGGGCTGAAAGATCGTTTCTTATCCAAGAGATCTCTTTGATCCAAGAATAGTCACTCATCCATAAACTGACCGTGGCAAGCAGAGCTATATTTGTAGACCTCTTGATAAGCGAAGGTTATAACGTGTGCCTATTAAAAATTATTTTAAAACGTACCTTAACGAGGAGAGCTGAAGCGAAGCAAAGGATAATTTTGGCGGCCATTTTGAATTTGTGTTGTTTTAATGTTGTTGTGTGAGCGTTGAATGATGTTGTTGATGATACCCTTAAACCTTTTATAGTAAATTAGTTTGTTTAAATTCTGTGTCTCAATTAGTGTGTAATAATTAGATTATATTTTTACTTAACTTTGAACAGAATTCAGAGAAAATATATTACAGTATTTCCAGGTGATAAAGGTTAATGATTATGTTATGTAACTGTACGTTGTTTGAGCTTGCACTGAATGTAGATACATTAATTAAAAAATATGTGGCATAGGTATTTTTATTAATTTACGCATTTTTGACGTGGGAGAGCCATGCTTCGGCACGAATGGGCCGGTTCGACCGCAGTGATACCACGGCCTCACAGAAAACCGGCGTGAAACAACACTTGCGTTGTGTTTCGCCGAGTGAGTTGAGGTTACCGGAGGCCCAAACCCTTTTAGAGGCGGGCAACGCACTTGCGACTCCTCTGGTGTTGCGGGAGTCCATGGGCGGCGGTTATCGCTTACCATCAGGTGATCCGTTTGCTCGTTTGCCCCCTATACCATAAAAAAAATAAAACATTAATTAAAAAATATGTGGCATAGGTACCTACGATTTATTTATTCATTTAGGTTACAGGTGTGTCTTATGAGACTAGGCTGTATAGCCTTCAGCCATTGTCAAACAGCCGTGATAGCCTAGTGATATGACCATTGGACTGCCAAGTCAAAGGTCTCGAGTTCAAATCCAAGGCACGCACCTCTGACTTTTCGAAGTTATGTGCGTATTAATAGTTAATTATTACGCGCTTAAACGGTGAAGGAAAACATCGTAAGGAAACCTGCACGTCTGAGAGATTTTCTCGACGGCGTGTGAAGTCTGCCAATCCGCATTAGGCTAGCGTGGTGGACTATAGCCTAATCCCTCTCATTGTGAGAGGAGACCCGTGCCCAGCAGTGGGACATATAATGGGTTGATTATGTATGTTATTATTGTCATGTGTAGGTTAAGTTTTAAAAAAATAAACAGAGTGTCATGGCCTCTAGTGGAAAGTGCATTTTTATTTATTATTATTGTTTTAAAACCTGGTTAACACAACAGATATGTGACTTATCTATCTATCCATTTATCTTACTTTTCTGACTTATCTATCCATTTTATAGGTACGAGTATGTAATGTCAATGCTGACGCATATATTTTGGCTAGTGACAACTTTATATTTGCGCTTGAACGTAAGTTATTCCGTAACCCGCACTACCGACGACACGCATTGTAAGAAATCGTATTGGTTATGGATTTGGAAAGTAATTTAGATTCAATCTAAATTACTACTAAATTACTATTGGTTATGGATTTGGAAAGTAATTTAGATTCAATCTAAATTACTTTCCAAATCCATAACCAATACAATTTCTTACAATGCGTGTCGTCGGTAGTGCGATTCCCACCCTTCACCGCCTTTTTTTTATCACTGATAGGCTTACGCTTGACCACAACTTGCCTGATGTTAAGCATCGAAGTGGTCTACGATGGAGCGCGCTTGCCTAGTAGGTACCTATTCACTCTCGTCTTGAAGACACCTAAATTGTAGGTCTCAGGGAACAAAGATTCCGGTAACGAGTTCCACAATAGAACTAGTGTTTTTGCGGGGAAGAATGTTTTTTTTGTCTTTGTTTATTTGGGAACATTAACATTTTTTTTTAAAAAGCTTTTTCTCAAAGTGGGTCGCACATTACTAGTATTCTTGTTCCCCTCGTGCTAAGCTAAATTCTTGTGTTACGAGTGGGTTGACGTTGGTAGTGCAATGGGTGGGTATCGAACAAGCAACCACATGATCGCAAGTCCAACGCCCTAGACATTATCCGACGCTTTTTACGCCAAATGTTACGCCAGTTCCATTGTAACCTAAACTAAATACATACCATCACGCCTGTATTCCCCGAAGGGTTAGGCAGAGGCGTACTAATGTACACCCACAGTTCGCCGGTATGTTTAGGTCCCATGTAATAGGGGGCGAGCCTATTGCCATTAACCGGGCACAAATTCCAAACTCCGAGCTGCCACTGGGAATTTCATAGAAAAACCCAATAACACTTTGCTCGACCTGGGAATCGAACCCAGGACCTCTAGCGTAGCAGTCGCGCTCAGGACCGCTTGGCTAATGCCCTAGTGCGGGTTGGTAGACGTAAAACGCCGTGCGCCGTCGAGAAAATCTTTCATATCGGCAACGCGCGAGTACGCTGGTGTTGCTAGCGTCCATAGGCTACGTAAACCACTTACTATCACGATATTTTCCTTCGTCGTTTAAGCGTGTGATAATTAACTATTAATATGCACATGACTCCGAAAAGTCATTCGAAATCGAGACCTTTGACTTGGCAGTGTGCGGTCATATCGCTTGGCTAACGTAGGTTAGTTTTCTCAGTTTTCTACTATAAGTATTACTGTCTACGCCTGAACGCAGCCTTTCTTCATATTTCTATATTTACGAACGCACCCTAGCAACATCGCTCGCTGCGGGCTTCACGGCGCAGGAACGCTACCAACTTCACAACGCACTACGAAGAACACCGCCATTTTGTCTCGACACAATTGTAATAGAACAGAAAATATCAGAACAATAAACTTTATTTATAAAACATCGAGGTGTGATCATTATTGTATCGCCCACAATTACCACTACTAACAATTTTTTTATTTGCTTTATTGAACAATGAATTATATGCAACACAATTTTTAATATTAATAGGATAACAGTCGGTCACGTTAAGACGTTGGTGGTAAGACCAATCATGGAGTAGTGGCTGGAGAGATATCATGGTGGTCTTAGTTGACGCTGGTGCTCTCGGGACATGGCTGTTTCGGGAAGTTCCTGTGTTGCATACGCCGGAAATAATACCATTGAACTGCCAATCTAAATGTCTCGAGTTGAAGTTCAAGGCACACACCTCTGACTTTTCGAAGTGTGAACTTGAAAAGAACTGACTTGATGTCACGCGCTTAAACGTGAATGTAGGGTGCATGACCGAGAGATTTTATTGATGAGGGTGAAGTCTACCAATCCCCATTTGGCTGTCGTGGTGGACTATAGCCTAATCCCGCTCATTCTGAGAGGAGACCCGTGCCCAGCAGTGGGTCATTATAATGGGTTGATTGCGATTGTGTTACGCCGGGAGCCAACAACCGGTTGTCACCTTTGCGTGGACTGCCCCGGAAACATGGCACAGGATTCACTGAATGTATGCTCAGCTTGGGCAGGAAAGCGCCCTGATCTTGTCGAGGCAGTGGGTGGTGACATCTCGTTTCCAGCCGTAATTCGAAATTTCGAACTATGATCAAGAGCGTGTGAGAAATAGCGTTGAAATATTCCAACAAACAGCTTAAACCTAAAAAAATTAAATAATAAATTTAGATTTTTTAGGTTTAAGCTGTTTGTTAATAAGTGACTATTATGTAATAGTTTTAAAGTAGAGATATAAGCTGTGTGTCGTTTGTCAATAAGTGAGTATTAATATTAATAGTTTTAAAGTAGATACTATTAATTTACGTAGGTTTATTCGTAGCTCTGCTTTGCCAAATATTCAGGAGAATGCTAATGAGAATGCCCTCCAGCTAGAAAAGTAATGTAGCCAGTGAAATTACTTACCAACAAAGAGATTAAATTTTTGTATCTTATACAATAGATATTAGTAATATAAAAAATATAAACAAAATAAGTTGATTTACCAAATATAAAACTAATGTCCCAAATTTAATGTAAGTAAAGTTTATACGATAAATAGTATTCGAATTGTGAAGGTGTCAAAAGTAGCCTTCGTCGCCAGTTCCTTTTAGAATTGATTTGGTCGTATTGTTTTATTTTTCCAAAAAATCATGAAAGCAAATCAATCGACACTATTAATTTCATCAAAATGTTTTTTTTTTATTTATTAACCAACTACCGACTAACCAAACTAATCAGTGGACTTTGAGCTACAATCTATCAGCTATACATAGAAACATCAAATACAACAAACACTTCCATTTTTCCAGCCTTTCTTGCACCAGCTTTTCTTCTCGTAGGTTCAAAGTGAATAAAAATCCAACATACCAAAAATTATAACTTTAATTTATATACATAAGCAACAAAATTCAACAAATGTTATATAAATTAATTAATAAACAGCTCCACAACCACCAAGGCCAAGTCCTGCGCGTCCATTAAAGCCAAGACCTCCTAATCCAGCACCATAACCTAAACCTCCTGCTAAACCATTGGCGTAACCAAGTCCTGCTGGGTAACCCGGTGCTATAGCAGGAGCAATCCCTTCACTGACAATGCCAACGGCTCCATTACCACAGCCGTAGTTAATCGCTCCAGCACCGGCAGTTGGTAAAGCTCCTTCTAAAGCAATAGCTCCTAAGAACGGCAGCTGTCCATTAACAGCTATAGCTCCTTCGATAGCGTTTTCGGAGATTACAGTGATGCCAGTGGGAGCGATTGGGGAGACGCTGGTGACTGTGAATCCTCCGCCGTTAGTGGGGGTGATAGAGTTCGCAGCGAAGCCGTAGCCTAGAGCAGAATTTGCAGGATATCCTGCTAACTGTGCTCCAAGTCCTGCTCCGTATGCCATGTTGCCAGTGAAACCGTTGCCAGCAAATGCCAGTTCTTCGGCAGCTAAACCTGTATTACCGATATTGTTGATTGCGCCGATGCATTGAGCTGAGGTAGTCTGCGAATCAAAAGGAGTATTTATTTGAATGACCCCGAAGTCTGCTCTAACTGCCTCATTAGCCAAGTGGTCCTGAGCGCGACTGCTATGCTAGGGGTCTTGGGTTCGATTCCCAGGTCGAGCAAAGTGTTATTGGGTTTTTCTATGAAATTCCCAGTAGCAGCTCGGAGTTAGGAATTTGTGCCCGGTTAATGGCAATAGGCTCGCCCCCTATTACATAGGATCTAAATGTTTAGATCCTATGTAATAGGGGGCGAGCCTAGGCGACCCACAGTTCGCCGGTATGTACCGGCGAACTGTGGGTGTACATTAGTACGCCTCTGCCTAACCCTTCGGGGAATACAGGCGTGATGGTACGTGACCCCGAAGTCAACTCTTTCACCGTCTGACGGTTGTGGACTAAGTATAGTCCCTTTAGTTATGAGGGGACATCCATGCCTAGCAGAGAGACAATAAATGGGGTAATGATGATGGTTAGAGAGAGGTGCACTGGTATACCCATAGGTAGTTGGCTATTTAGTAAGGCTGCTTATTAAATAGACACAATTCCAAAATTCGAGCTGTTAGTAACTTTCTCTTACATCCCAATAACACTTTACTTGACCGAAATTAATTCCTAACCTCAAAAAATAATAGTTGTAACATACCTTGAAAAAGCAAGCTGCGGCGCAAAGGACCAGCAAAGACTTGGCGGCCATTTTGTTTTTGTATTTTCGTCTGTGCGAGTTAGAACTTGCAAATGATATCCGTTACAATATTAAAGCATATTTATACTGATTGTTTGCATTACTATTAAGTAATTCTCTTACTTAATTGTTATAATTGGTTTTGTAATTTAAAGAAACGCTGATAAAGATGTTAGGTTTTGTAGATATTGTAATTATGTAATATCTGCCCTATTTTGTAATAGTCGACACTCATATTCATTCATTAAGGATCCGGTGGAGCTTGCCCACAAACACGAAATACAAAAATAAATGGTAACCCAAAAAAAAATGATTAGGTTCCTACCGTACCATTTCGTCTACTACTAAGTACTTCAAATGAAATAAATGACTGTAAAATCGTTCCAAAATTATCAATAATTGAATTCGTTTTCATTTAGGTATTTCTAACTAGCCTATTCCCGTAGCTTTGCTCACTTGAAGCTCAAAAACCAACAATGATGAACTCTTTTTTGTATGGATGTCTATACATTAGAGAGGTCAAGCTGTGTCTCAGGTGCCGTTTAATTATTAGAGATAAGAAGTATACCAGTTTTTAAGGCGGAGCACATACTTTCTAACAGTTATAACAAAATTAAAATCTATTCAGTCGTTTTTGCGCCAACCCGTAAAAAACAGACAAGAATTTTAAAAATCACATTTTTTGGTTAGGACACTTTTAAATACCCTAACCACGGGCTACAATCTTACAGCAAAATCTACTGGCATTAGTGTCTATGGGCTCAAGAATAGATTTTGACAACTACCTCACCCCCCTCCCTTACGAATTCCCCTCGGTCGCCTAGATATTTTGCAAATCTTATTTGCCGCCATTTTTTTGTAGATAACCAACCAATTAGATTTTATCAAATTATGTTTTTCGTTGATTTGATCGTATGCACTTGTATGTATTGTAATACTTTTTGCGCTATGTTCAACAAGTGCTGTGCTGTAACAGTAGATGAAAATCTGTCGAATTGTTGTGATTTCCTTTCCAACTGTGTAGTGTTTGCCGTGTGACGAACAACAAAAAGTTCTAGTGGACGAGTTCCGCAAACTGTATGTTTCAGAGAATAAATTTGAAAAGCGATTTTTGACCGAAATATCTCTTCTTCGGGTCGTAAGGTTGGATAAGCCCAACATCAATAACAACTATTGAGGAGATTGTTACTTTATAACTATACTAATTATTTACCTAAGTACTTACTGCGCCTAACATCGAAACTAGTAGGTAAGTTGAAATAACAATAATATTCTTATTTCTGAGTCTAGGGATGTCATAATTATTCAATATCATATTCTACGACAACCTAATAATCAACACATTATACCTATGCTGTTAAAAAACCTGCATGCTTAGAGCTTGTCATGCAGTCTTCTTCCACTTTACGTACCACAACTTCATTGATAGTCTATCTTGATATCTTCTGAAACTATATAACCTATCAGACAAAAAATATCCTTTATGTAAATATATTTAAGTACAGGATTGATTGACCTTATCCTGGTCATAGTCAACAGGTTTGCATTAAATATACAAACTCACAAAATAAAATGTAACTCTCACATTGTACCTTTATTAAAAATATTTTATTTTATTTGAAGTATGTTCTGTACAAGGTAAGCATAGCTGTACTTTTCTAGTACACTAAGCTGACCTCTCATTGTATGAAAAACTTATAATTTTAAATTGATATGTACAACTTTATTTAATTATAATGTTTATTTCAGATTATTAACAACCCTCTACTTTCAATACCTATTGAAGATAAACAATATCAACTAATATTTTGACATGGAGAAGAATGTTAATATTTTCTGGATTTGGAATATTGAAGGGTAAATTTATGCAATTTATGCAATAAAAGGTTTAAAGGTAAAATGGGTAAAATGTACCTGACTACCTGACTATGATAAAATGGAAAATAAAAAAATATAAAGTATTCTTTCTTTTATTTATATCCTATTTCAATAGTTAAAGGTTAGTTCAAATGTTAATCTGAAGTCTTAATTTGAAGCATTAATATGGAAAAGAATATTAAAAGCCTTTTATCCAGTTTCATCTAAATAAAGCCAATAGCCTTATATTCGATACCTACTAAAAAGTGCTTTAAAAAATTAAAAAGGAATTGTGTAAGAAATGTCTTTTTATTCTGTGCTTGTCAAATTCTATTCTTGAGGTTTCGTAAGGCCGATTTTTTTTCTTCGGAGATTGTCGTCTGATGCGTATGCATCTCTTAGTAGTTTGTGACCCTAACCCACTTGTTTTTTTTTAAATATCTTCAATGTACAGACACAGCCTTTTTACAATTTTATAATACCTAGTAGAGATAAAGCATTTTAGATGAAAGAAAGATCAGAAACTTAGATTATCATACATTGTGTTTTAGTCACGATTTATTTTGGTATAACGTTTGTATCTGAAATTTGGTACTCTGTACTCTTGAATAGTTTTACTACCCCACTGTTGGGCATGGGTTTTCTGTCCGAGAGGATAAGCTATACCATGTCTGTCTGTAGCTGTACCAAGTCATAAGCTAGTTAGACGACTTCACATGGCGTTTAAATAATTTCTCAGGCTTGCAAGTTTCCTCACGATGTTTTCCTTCACCGTTTACTCGCGTGATATACCTGTCTATCAGTTGTTTGGTAGTCAGAGCCATCATGAACCTACTCGTAACACAAGCATTTAGCTTAGCACGAGGGGTTCACAGGAATACTAGTAATGTGAGACCCACATTGCTAGAAAGCTTTTTTTAAAAAAGAAAAAATTGCGCCTGTCATGCTCACTTAAATGTCCTGCTGATGGTGGCGTTGAGTGTCAGGTTTTTTTATTCCCTAAAACCTGGGTGAGTCGAACAACGCTGATGCACACTTCATGATCGAGAACGGGTGCCGTCTCTCAGGACTGGTTGGCTCTTACATGCCATGGCAATCCATATTCATTTATGTTATCTTTTTAGAAGGTAATTTATTCTTATCACTCCCATCAAACTCCACAATACTACTAGTATTCTATTATCTGTGACAATACAATTTGAAGCAGCGGTAGCCTAATGGCTAGGGCGTCGGACTTGCGATCATGTGGTTGCCGGTTCGAACCCCACCCATTGCACTACCGACGTGAACCCACTCGTAACACAAGCATTTAGCTTAGCACGAGGGGTTAACAAGAATACTAGTAATGTGTGACCCACATTGCCAGTAAGCTTTTTTTAAAGAAATAAAAATACTCACATTAATTGACTTAATGAAATTAATTGCTAAATTTGGTTTAGTGGTTCGAGTACCGGACTGCTTACTGCTTACCACGAGGTCGTGGGTTCGATATAAGTGTTTGTGTTCGTCTGGGGGTTTCATAAGTATTATAAGTAAGTATGTATTTTCAAGAAAAAGTATACAAGTATTATAATATTCATACCCATAGTACAAGCTCTGCTCAGTTTTGATATTTATTAAATAAATATTTAATTTTATATTTTATTTTATAAATCATTTATATTATCTTTTTAGAAGGTAATTTATTCTTATCACTCGCATCAAACTCTACAATACTCATATTGATTGAGATATCTTTTGATAGAAGAAAATTGTGAAATTACTTACCTATTATAAAGAGTATCTATCTATAGAGTTTCTTGCCGGCTCTTCTCCATAAGACTTACTAGTGGGAGCCGTGCATGTAGTTTGTTGACATTTCAAAAGTACCTGTATTATGGTCAAATAGAAATAAAAAATAATAATTTGATAATGGGGAAAATGAAAAGTGCACATTGTCGATTTTATATTATTTTTCAAAACTTAAATTTCTCCGATGTTTAATGTGTAATTATGGTGGATAATTAACCATTAAGTGTTCGTGAACGTGTGAGAGTGTAGGCAAATGATATAAAATTGAAAATCGCGACTTTTTAGGTTCACACCTAAACTCCATCGAAGCCTCAATAAAGTTTCTACCGTTTTATTGGGGCAACTGAACATTATACTTGACACTGGCGAACACAAAAAGTGTGGTGCCATAGTACAATCCCATGATGGGAAATAATTATTACCTACTTGATTATTATAATACTTGACACTGGCAAATACACAAAAAGTGTGACGCCATAATAAAAAAAAAAAAAAGTCATCATTATGATACGTCAGAAGTGCGTAGGTATCTTGGATTTAAACTTAATAATTAATACCTATGATTTGGAAATCCAATAGTCAATGATTTGACTTGCAGATAGGCTGGTGATCCCGCCTATCTGCACCAAATATAGTTTTAAGGGAGTACATAATACATAAGTTCATAAATCCAACATACTATCGGACTGCCAAGTTGACTTTTCGAAGTCAGTTATTTATTTAAGTTAATTATCACGCGCTTAAACGGTGTAAGAAAACATCGTGAGGTAACCTGCATGCATGAGAGATTTTCTCGACGGCAGCGTGTGAAGTCTGCCAATCCATATGGTAACGTTTTTAGCACTGATCCTCAGGTAATACAATTGTGCTAAATTCGTAACACCTGCTGCCATCTATATTCAACACGTGGAACTATAAGATCAACGAGATTGACTGTATTAATCAAGAGATGACGCAACTCTCGCAATATTTTATCTGTGTGATATATCAAAAGATTTACCAAGTATGAGTGTTTACTGAGAAGTTCATTGATTAACGATTATCTATCACAATTCAGCTGATTTAGCATTTCAAAATTAATCAGAGTATAAAAAGGACTTGTAATCGTATTTTTCTATCATTCATATTTCATTCATCATCAGTATTCATTTTGGCGTTTAGTTCGTGAATAACAACATGTCTTCATTCGTCTTTTTCTGTATCCATATCTGTTTAATCCAGGTATATTAATTTTAGATTTTCATAATCTCAAACTGTCCTACAAATTAGATGGCCATAGTCCGCCACGCTGGTCTTCTGGGGATTAGCCTAGTCTTCACATACCGTCGATAGAATCTCTTAGGCATTTAGATGGCCTCCCGATATTTTCCTTCACTGAGTGATAAATAATTATTAATTTAACTAGAACTATAATTATATTATTATTCTTTATCGAACTCAATATACTTATTTACATTTCTGCTCATAATTGAAGTGTTTTTTATTTCATAATTCCAGTTTACCGTCAGTCAGCGTATCAATGGACCTACGATTGCCAACAACGGACTCACATATGGACCCAATGTAGGACTTGGCGGGCCATTGCCACAAACACTTGGCAGAATAGCACCAGAATTTGGTGGTCTGCCTGGTGGACCTGGAATAGGCCCAATGGGAGTTGCTCCATCTTATAATGGTGGGATGCAGAACTCAGCTATACGTGGGATGGCAAATCCTGTTTATAGCGGCGCTGGGATGCCAAATACGGCCTATGGCGGGTATGGCATGCCTAACCCGAGCTACGGCGGAGTTGGCAGCGGTGATGTGGCAGTCGCAGGAGAGTTGCCAGTGGCTGGCATGACTACCGTTACAGGTCAGGTGCCATTAACTGGCATGGTCTCGTTTAATGGCAACGTTCCCTGTGGCGGTGTTGTTAAAATATCTGGCACATGTACTTCTTGTGGTGGTAATTCTCCGTATGGCCAAATGCCGGGAGTTGGTAATAAGCCCTATGGGTATTAGGCTTAAGTATTTATTTATTATTTAATATCATAATAAAGTATTGGTTTTTATTGGAATCTTTTTATTAATTTATCTCATCGTTAACTTTGGTCCTTCTTAAGATTATACGAACCGTACCGAAAGACCGCTATTTTTACGCCGCTGCCTCTGGTATTGGATAATCACGATCACGATGTATGTCATACGTTGTTAGGTGTTAATATGGATAGATGAATAATCCATAGATAAGCGTGCCAGGAAGCAAGAAGAAAATCCGAACGAAACGCTTCAAGTCCACATTTATCATGCGTACCGCGGAAATGTGGAATGCGCTTCCCGAGTGGGTCTTCCCCGTTTTTTTTTTTAAAAAAGCTTATTAGCAATGTGGGTCGCACATTACTAGTATTCTTGTTAACCCCTCGTGCTAAGCTAAATGCTTGTGTTACGAGTGGGTTCACGTCGGTAGTGCAATGGGTGGGCTCCGAACCGGCAATCACATGATCGCAAGTCTGACGCCGTAGCCATTAGGCTACCGCCGCTTATAATATAATCTGGGTGTCTTTAAATCACGAGTGAATCGGTTTTTTCTAGGCAAGTGCGCTCCATCTTAGGTCGCAGTGTCGCTTAACATCAGGTGAACTGGCGATCAAGCGTAAGCCTATCAAGAATAAAAAAATATATATATGGGGCGAGCCTTAGATATAGGCCTGATACGAGAAAGGTAAGAGGGTATACATCAATCAATCAATATCAATTTAATTCGGACCATAATCCATATTGTGTTAGTAATACAATTAAAAACTTAGCCTATGTTAGTACTATAATTAAAACATTAATCTCTCCAAATTTCAATTAATTCATGTATCTTCCTGAGGCACCTGGCCCGCAACAGTGAATGCGAGTCCAGTGCCTCAGGAAAAGGCAGTCTGGCTTACTAATAATACCCTGCATGATGCTGTTGGTGCTACCGCGGATCCTGCACATCAGGGATGCTGCTCTTATCTTATATCGTCCTCCCGGAAATGCTGAACGGCTGAGATGCATTCAGGAATTGCATCCTTACAATGGCTCCACCACAGTATTTGATATAAATTCCAGCTTGATACCTTTACGCGTTCTTGAGAAAAGGGTCTTGACTGACAGACAGACGAGCAACGGTTTCGAGATATCGTTATCTTAATGACCCGCGGCGGACCACACACGTCGTTTGGCGGATGACGTAACGATTGCGTCATCTTGCGCGAAATTGACGTAACTCACGAGAGGTTAACTAGCTTCTGCCCGCGGCTTCGCCCCCGTGGAACTCGGTCTGTCATCACATCTCACGGGAACGGGATAAAAAGTATCCTATGTCCGTCTCCTGGGTTCTAAGCTACCTCTCCACCAATTTTCACCCAAATCGGTTCAGCCGTTCTTGAGTTATAAATGGAGTAACTAACACGAATTTCTTTTATATACCGGAATAATTTTTATTCTGTGCGCAAACTTTGACAATTGGAACTTAAACGACTTTTATTAAACACCAATTTGTAATTTTGTTATGTCTTAGTACAAATTATCGAAGTTATCGTTAACGAAAGATGTTTACTTTGAAACTGATTTTATGGTTACTCGCTAGCGCACGGCAAAGCGCGCGCGCCTTAGTACCTACATCAGCTGTACACCGGCGCGTGAGTCGGCTGGCACACGTGCATATTGTTATTATTGCGAATAGATATTATGTGTCCATATTTTGCTGATTTCAAGCCGGATAAAAATTTAAAAAAAAGTTTTGAACTAATAATGGGAATGTGTTCTATTACTGATACTGAACTACCAACATTTTTTTGCGCACTGCTTAAAAAATAATCCTGTATATAGATACAAGATACTAGCTTCTGCCCGCGGCTTCGCCCCTGTGGAATGCGGTCTGTCATCACATCCCGTGGGAACGGGATAAAAAGTATCCTATGTCCGTCTCCTGGTTCTAAGCTACCTCTCCACCAATTTTCAGCCAAATCGGTTCAGCCGTTCTTGAGTTATAAATGAAGTAACTAACACGACTTTCTTTTATATATATAGATAGATAGATATAAAAATGAATCGCCAAATGTGTTGTTAAGGCAAATCTCGAGAGCAGCTGAACCGATTTCGCTAATTCTTTTTTTATAATATTCCTTGAAGTACGATGTACTAGGATGGTGCTTAAAGTCTAAAGTTTAAAGTCTAAAGACAACACTTTTTTATATTCCCATACAAAATTCGTAATAATACTTAAAAGTCAATTTGGACTTTTATACCATTGGTACTATAAAGTTTATGTGTTAATGGAGGGGTTCCGGGAAGGCAAAGCAATGGAGGGATGTTAGTTTCAGAATCGACTTTTAGGCGGTACGAAGTTCGCCGGGTCAGCTAGTTGTGAATAAATGAACAGTTGAATGAAGGAATGTGTTGTATTAGTCACTGCCCAATATTAAAAAAAATCAAAAGTTACCTAGTTATTTTTTTTAAAGAAGTAAAAATCATTCAAATGTTCAAAACCTTGCTTAGAATTTTTTGATGTCTATACTACCTAATAGTTTGTTTGCTTGAACGCGCTAATCTCAGGAACTACTGGTTCGATTTGAAAAATTCTTTCAGTGTTAGATAGCCCATTTATTGAGGAAGGCTAGGCTATATATAATTACGCTACGCGGACGAAGTCGCGGGTAGAGGCTAGTGTGTATATTAAACTAGTTTCTGCCTGCGACTTTGTCTGCGTGGAGTTCACAATTGGTTTCAAACCGGGTAAAAAGTAGTGTACCTATGTGTTATTCCAGTTATAATCTATCTCTATGCCAAATGTTACTTATCCAGATCCGTTCAGCCGTTCTGGCGTGAATGATGAATAAACATACATTCTCACAAACTTTGATGTTTATAGCAACTCTAAAATTCGCGCAGTTCCCGTCATTTGAGACTGGTCTACTCATAGCTGCTATGGTTCTTTCCTCAAAAAGCCATCTCAGACATTACCCTGCATTGTATCACTCACATAATATCTTCTCTAGTATTATAAACTTGTAAAATACCTGTGTTTGTAAATTGAAAACAACTGGGTTAGAGTATATATACGCCTCCGAACCCTAAAATGAGATTTTTAAAATTCTTGTCTGTTTGTTACGAGTTAGCGCAAAAACTAGTGAATAGATTTTAAATTTGTTATCACTTTTAGATAGTAGGTATATACTCCAACTTAAAAACTGGTATACTTATCTCAAATAATTAAATAGAACCCGTGATACAGCTAGAAGCGGCGGTAGCCTAATGGCTAGGGCGCAGGACTTGCGATCATGTGGTTGCCGGTTCGAAACCCACCCATTGCACTACCGACGTGAACCCACTCGTAACACAAGCATTTAGCTTAGCACGAGGGGTTAGCAAGAATACTAGTAATGTGCGACGCACATTGCTAGTAAGCTTTTTTTTAAAAAAAAAATTATAGAGACCCATACAAAGAAGAGATCATCATTGGTTATTGCGCTTCAAGTGAGCGAAGCCGCGGGCAAAAGCTAGTATTTTATACCAATTATGTCTGGCATTTAAAAGAGACCATGATTCTCCCAGTTTGTGTCGGTGTTTCTTCTCAGAGGTCGTCAGTTGATAAATGTCGACGTTACCTAGCTATAATGAAAAGGTATCTCTAAAGATCAATTAATAGAAATAAATAATCATTTCCTGCTGCTCTGCCTCATTAGCTAAGTGGTCCTGAGCGCGACTGCTACGCTAGAGGTCCTGGGTTCGATTTCCAGGTCGAGCAAAGTGTTATTGGGTTTTTCTATGAAATTCCCAGTAGTAGCTCGGAGTTAGGAATTTGTGCCCGGTTAATGGCAATAGGCTCGCCCCCTATTACATGGGACCTAAACATACCGGCGAACTGTGGGTGTACATTAGTACGCCTCTGCCTAACCCTTCGGGGAATACAGGCGTGATGGTATGTTATGTTAAATAATTATATCATTTCTGTTTAGTTGTATCCATAACTTGTAGGAGTTTATAAACAGAATCATAAAGAGAGTCGGGATTTATGCCCGATTGATGGCAATAAGCTCGCCCTTTATTACATGCGACCTAAACATTCCCTAAGCCAGAAGACTAGTAAGGGAGGTTATATCTATAAAAACGAAGGTAATTCGATGAATCAATATTTAACTTTACTCAAAAATCGACTGCGGGCAGGATTCGAACCTGTCTAGTTAAATACACCAGACGCTATGATTACTAAGCAACCGCGAGTCCCATCCGCCAGGTCGAAATTTGCCTTCACATTTTGAATTTACGGAGCATCAGTACCTACGGGTAGACTGAGGTCGGACGTCTTAATGTTAAATAAATAAATGTTTATTCACAAAACTTTTTACAAATTATCCTATGAAGTCCCTGACTTCTGAGCTAGGTAATACCTTTTTTTTTTATGGTATAGGGGGGGCAATCGAGCAAACGGATCACCTGATGGTAAGCGATAACCGCCGCCCATGGACACCCGCAACACCAGAGGAGTCGCGAGTGCGTTGCCCGCCTTTAAAAGGGTTTGGGCCTCCGGTAACCTCAACTCACTCGGCGAAATACAACGCAAGCGTTGTTTCACGCCGGTTTTCTGTGAGGCCGTGGTATCACTCCGGTCGAGCCGGCCCATTCGTGCCGAAGCATGGCTCTCCCACGTTAAATACCTGTATAAATAAAAATTAAAATGTAATAAAAATACCTGTGTTACAGAAGTCAGTGCCCTCTCCCAATTTTGTTTTATACAACGTTTGTGAATAAAATAAAATAATTCAGTAGGTACAGTACTATAATAGATGATTAGTGTGTGTTTGAGCAGTGTTGTGTGGTTTTGTACTTTATGCATGTTCAGTTTTTGTTTTGCGTGTTTGGTGTGTGTTGTACGTTTTTTGTGTGTGTTATGTCTGGATGTGTGTGTGATGGGTCAGGGGAGATTAGTTTGAGTGTAATAAGTTTTCAGACTGATCATAGTTTAATTGGTTTAGTTAAATTACTAACAGCTACCTTACATTTTTAATTATTAGCGATCCAATTCACGCAGAATCAGCTCACCGATAAAATCCATAAAAAGTAGTTTAATTTCAATGTCTAAAGACGTGATATTATGTTAAGTTCCATTTAAAAGTAAGTCTTTACCTCATATCAAAACCAGGTTATTAAATGAATTCCTAATAATTACTATCTGAAGTCACGTAATTTACATAACATTGATTGCAAAGAAATAATGTAACTTATAAGTATAAAATACCAGAGCACAGTTGTTATAATCATTCCATAACTTGTCAGTAAAATACAAACATACACAAAGATGGCCGCCAAAGCTTACTTCGTCATCTGTGCTTCAGCTTTATTAGTTCAGGTAAGTTTTGGTGACATTTTTAAACTTTTACTGTCCCACTGAAAGGCATTGGTCTCCTCTCAAGATGAGAGGGAACAGCCTATTCAACCACGCTGGTTTAATTTGGGTTGGTAGACTTCATACACCATCGAGAAAAACTCTCAGGCATACAGGTTTCCTTAAGATGTGTCCTTTTCCTCTAATCTATACTCTATACTTAATATATAAAGCTGAAGAGTTTGTTTGTTTGTTTGTTTGTTTACTAGAACGCGCTAATCTCAGGAACTACTGGTCCGATTTGAAAAATTCTTTCACTGTTAGATAGCCCATTTATTGAGGAAGGGTATAGGCTATATATCATCACGCTACGCGGACGAAGTCGCGGGCAGAAGCTAGTTAATTAATATGCATTAAGATTTCCAAAAGTTAGTAGTGTGCCTTAGATGGGACTATAGGACGACCAGAAGCCCAAAAAAGCGCATTGATTCATGGTGGATATCTCGAAAATACGAACGAAATTTAAGTCCACATTTATCATGCGTACCGCGGAAATGTGGAATGCGCTTCCCGAGTGGGTCTTCCCCGATAGATATAATCTGAGTGTCTTTAAATCACGAGTGAATCGGTTTCTTCTAGGCAAGCGCGCTCCATCTTAGGTCGCAGTGTCGCTTAACATCAGGTGAACTGGTGATCAAGCGTAAGCCTATTAAGAAAAAAAAAATGGGAACTCGTAACTTAGCAGTCCAATACTCATATCACTAGGCTTCTGCTTAATTTTGTATAATAACTAGTTAGTAAAGAAAATAAGTTGAGTGTTATTGTATTAATAAGTTGAGATGTTTTACTATGAAATCCTCAGCTCAGTTCAGAGTTTGGATTTGTGCCTGGTCAATGACAATAGGTTCGTCCCTATTACCTAAGCTCTAAGCATCCTGGCGAACTGTGGGTGTACGGCTTACCCTTCCTAATACTTCGGAGAATACAGGCTAGTGGCGTAGTGGGTCGGGTCGTTTTATTCCCTACAATATGGTTGAGTCGAACCACGCTGATACACATGTCATGCTCGTGAACGGGTGCTGTCTGTCTAGTACCTGCTGTGACAATATTTTTTCTGTAATGTAATGTAAAAAACCTACACATCAAAGTGCATAATTCTCAGCAACTATTTAAAACAAAGTTGTAAAGCTTAATATTGTAATTGTGATTATTTTATTTTAAAAAGAGTATCTATGGGGTTTCTCGCCGGCTCTTCTCCATAACACCCACTTTTTGGAACCGTGCAACTAGTTTTGACTTTTCAAAAGTACCTTCTTTATTGGTCTCATTGAAATAAAACATTTTGACTTTGACTTTATGATGGTATTATAATAAACTAGCTTCTGCCCGCGGCCTCGCCCCCGTGGAATTCGGTCTGTCATCACATCCCACGGGAACGGGATAAAGAGTATCCTATGTCCGTCTCCTGGTTCTAAGCTACCTCTCCACCAATTTTCAGCCAAATCGGTTCAGCCGTTCTTGAGTTATAAATGGAGTAACTAACACGACTTTCTTTTATATATATAGATATACTAGCTTCTGCCCGCGGCTTCGCCCCCGTGGAATTCGGTCTGTCATCACATCCCACGGGAACGGGATAAAAAGTATCCTATGTCCGTCTCCTGGTTCTAAGCTACCTCTCCACCAATTTTCAGTCAAATCGGTTCAGCCGTTCTTAAGTTAGGTATAAATAGTGTAACTAACACGACTTTTTTTTTTTTTATGTGTTAGCAGGCAAACGAGCATAGCAGTTCTTATATATATAGATAGATAGAAGAAGAAGATTTATTTGGTACAATAATATAATTTTGAATTTTTATTTACAGACCATCTCAGGGCAGTGCCCTGGTGCCATGAACAGCATTGCTGGCACTGCCTTAGGGGCTGAAGAGCTCGCCTTCGCCGGCAACGTAGGTTACGGCAGAAATTATGCCGGAGGACTGGGCCTTGCAGCAGGACCTGCTTACGCAGGAGCCCCGTTTGCAGCTAACTATGGACTTGCTGCTAACTCCTTCGTCCCCTCCAGCGGCGGTGGCTTCGCTGTCAACAGCATGTCCCCCATCGCTCCCACTGGCATCACCGTGATGTCTGAAAACGCGATCGAAGGTGCTGTAGCTGTGAATGGGGAGCTGCCATTCTTGGGTGCTCTGGCTTTGGAAGGCGTTCTGCCGACTGCTGGTGCTGGAGGCATCAACTACGGCTGCGGGAGTGGCGCTGTTGGTATCGTGAGCGAGACCGTCGCTCCTGCTGTAGCTCCCGCGTACGGTGCTATGGGTCCTGCTGGTATAGCTCCCGGCAGATTCGGCTACGGACCTGGATTGGCTGGTCTTGGTGCACCAGGACTCGCTGGTCTTGGAGCTCCAGGTTTAGGGTATAATGGTCTCGCCAGCGCTAGCTGTGGATACGGTGCAATATATTAATCTGTAACTTATTATCCAGTTGTTAGATGTTGATTTTTCATTTGTGTTTTAATATATGGAAATTCTTAATTATTGTGTTCGTTCTTCTTGAAACCCTTACACTATTTACAAAAAATCCTGTCTAATCCGAAAGGAGTTTAGAGGTATTCCAATCACATCACCAAATAAAACAAGAAATCTTAAATGTTCATGAAAGTAAACATATTTATGAAGTTTAAAATTCACGGTTGTTGTGCCTAAATTGCACTAAAATCTAACAAATTATTAAAATGTGATGAAAACTTCATCAGCCTTAGTAAGTATTGCCGTCTCAGTTTTCTCGTTTTATATAAAAAAGAGAGTATTTTTTTATGTGTAAAGTCTAAATTAATATAACTTGGGAGAGCCGGCTTGACCGGAGTGATACGGCCTCATAAAAAAGCGGCGTGTAACAACGCTTACATTGTGTTTCACCGAGCGAGTGAGGATATCGGAGGCCCAAACCCTTTTAAAAGGCTTGCAACGTTCATGTAGATTTGAGATTCTGGAGTGGCTGGTGTCCACGGGCGGCGGTAATCACTTAACCATTAGGCGATCTGTATGCTCTTTGCCCCTATCACATAAAAAAAAATACTCGATACCTAACAATACCTTCACAAGATTATTGTTTAAATACAAAGATATAAACTACATCTCAGGTCCCATTCGATTCCCAGGTCGAATATTTATTGTCAGCCGTGATAGTCACACTGCAGGGCAAAGGCCTCCATTTCCTTCTTCCACTTTTCCCAATCGATTGAGAGCTTTCAGTATCTGCTGCAGTACGATTTATGCTCATCCCGCAATTTCATTCTGGGTTCAGGTCGAATAGTGTTATAAAAATTTCTCAGTAGCTCGGAGTTTGAATTTCTACTCGGTTTATAAATGTATTTTTTATGGGATTGGGGGGCAAAAGAGCAGACGGATCACCGGATGGTAAGCGATAACCGCCGCCCATGGACACCCGCAGCACCAGAGGATTCTCAAGTGCGTTGCCCACCTTTTAAAAGGGTTTGGGCCTCCGGTAACCGCACTCACTCGGTGAAACACAACTCAAGCGTTGTTTCACGCCGGTTTTCTGTGAGGCCGGTATATTCTGTTATCACTCCGGGCGAGCCGGCCCATTCGTGCCGAAGCATGGCTCTCCCACGTGAGAGCTTACTGAACAAAGACCTTCAATATGCCTGTTTCCGGTCCACAGTCCATGAATCAGCCGTATTGCAATCGGTTCCTACCGGTCTGGGCCTAAACTTGCTCCTTTTATTGGTCCTGCTATAAACTACGTCGGGTTAGCAGGCCGAGGCCTAGCTAGCGAGAGAATCCCTGCAATGGAATTCACTGCTACAAGCGGCGGTTATGTACCAAGCCACCAAGTCATCTGCTATTACTCCTACTAACATCTCTATAGTATCTGAGAACGTGTTCGGAGGTGCTTTATCCATGGCTGGTGAGCTACTGTTTGTAGATATGATAGACTGCTTAACAAGAACAGGCATATTATCCAAAGACCTTTATCCAGTCATCCATCATCCTACCTGAAAAAATCGCTCGCAGGATTGAACCCTACCCTGAGTCCCTTCAGTTATGAAACGAACCGAACAGTATTTCAAGACATATTCAACATTATAATATCTTCTATGGCCGGACATCGGCCAGTTACAGCTTTATTAATGAATACCTATAATACTACTTACCATCTATTTGTTTACTTGAATAGCTATGCAACTCTAATCGTAGACGAGATTGGCCAAGGAAACGTTGGCGAGATTTCGATTGGTTTTTGCCTTTATTTATTAAGAAAGAAGGAAAAAAAGTTTTTACCGTGGGAGAGCCATGTGGGAGGTTTGGGCCTCCGGTATCGTCACTCACTCGGTGAAATGTTTCACGCCGATTTTCTGTGAGCCCGTGGTATCACTATCGAGTCGGGCAATTCGTGCCGAAGCATGGCTCTCCCACGGTAAATAATATTGTGTTCCGGTTTAAAGTTATTAGGCAATGAGATTCTGACTAATTTCCAAAGTCTAGAACTAAAGCTATCTTCTTTCTTTTTAAATTTGTTGTTTCAGTTGATTATAATTCTATTACGCCAGCATTTCCTAGCTGAGAACGCTGAAACAAACTCTGAGAATTATGGTCTCTTAATCCATATAAATAGTAGTAGTAGATATTTACATTTATGTGAGTTTTACTATGTAGCATATATGAATACAGCGTGAGATTCTTCAAAAAAGGAGTGAAATGGTTTTGACATGGTTGGCAACGCGCGAGCGACACCTCTGATGTTGCCATTGTCCATAGCCCACGGTAACTGCTTACCTCCAGGCGAGCAGCTTGAAATGAAATGAAATTAAATGAAAATTTATTTGCTTGAAGTATGGTATATACAATATCACACCTCTGTGGTAGGTATATAACAATTTAATCTTTACTTTGGGAGAGATAGTCATAGCATCATTAAGTTGACCTGTCCTAACTGATGGCACGCATACTTCACATAGGTTGTGTAGTTCGTCGCAGAACGATACCACATCAGCGAAATACTACTAGGTATACCTCTCCAGTAGGTATACCTCTGCCTAACCGTTCGTGGAATACAGGCGTGATGGTATGTTAAACTTTATTGATAATTAGCTTTTCGCCTGTCAGTATCACCTGGTTCCTAAGTGTCGTATCGTTATGTTTAATAGCTTAAAACTTTCCTCATGAATCATTCTATCTACTGGTGAAAACCGCATGACAATTCGTTTAGTAGTTTTTGAGTTTATCGTAAACAAACAGACAGAGGTGGTGGTTTGTTTTGTAAATTATGTAAGGATAATATACTGATTTCTGACACGCGAATATTAGACATTTAAATGAAACTTTTTTTACGGATTTTATCGCGATAAATTGATATTATTTAATTCCTGGCGTTTCGGATCCTAATTCGGGAATTACATAATATCAATATAACGCAATAAAATTCGTCAAAAGTTGTTTCATTTCAATGTAAGGATAATTTTAATAATATGTCGCAAGAATTAGGTACCATCGAACAATTTGAAAATACATAATTAGTGTTTGTAATATTATAAGTATTATTTTACAAAATATGAAGATGCTTATCGATGCATTTTTGTAATAGGTAATTATTAGAATTTCAATGAAATTTAAATTATCGTAGGCTCGTTTTTGATAAGGTCTCCATATAAAACTACATACAGCTAATCTGACCGTCATTCTCCTGTCAGTATTAACACCAGGATTTGATTCAAATACAATCATACAATGTCTGTCAAAGCTATCTTTGTTTTCTGTGCGCAGGCGCTTCTGGTCAAGGTAAGACATTACATTTGACGTCACCTATAAGACGTAAATTAAGAATGTGGAGGCAAATTTCGACCTGGCGGGTGGGACCTGCGATGGCTTTGTGATTACAGCGTCTGGTAACCAGGAGACGCAGTTTCGAATCCTGCCCGCAGTAGAATTTTTCCTTCACTTCATATTATTTAATTCCCGACGTTTGGGATCCTTTGCAGCATCCATGGTGACCCGTGATCATGGATTCTGTAAAGGATCCAAAACGTCGGGAATTAAGTATTATCAACACAATGCGATAAAATCCTTAAAAAGTAGTTTCATTTCAATGATTCGTGTAAGTGTCCAAAATCAGTATAAAATAACATAGTTTTTATTAAAAAGAAATGTGTTTTGTATATTAATGTACGGCCACAGTTCGCCGTGTATGTGTGATTCTGCTTCTGAAGATTTCATAGAAAAACCCAATAACACTTTAAACGTCCTGTTTTATTCCTTTCAGAATATCCTCAGTCAATGCATCAGCCGTAATGCAATCGGTTCCTATCGGTCTGGGCCTGGACTTGCTCCTTTTGCTGGTCCTGCTATACCTTACGATGGGTTAGCAGGCCGAGGTTTGGCTGGTGGGAGAATCTACAGCCCTGCAATGGAATTCACTGCTACAAGCAGCGGTTCTTTACCTGTCACCAGTACATCTGCTATCGCTCCTACTGGCATATCTATTGTATCTGAGAACGTGATTGAAGGAGAATTATCCGTTGCTGGCGAGCTGCCGTTTGTAGGTACTACTGGAATGGAAGGTGCTATGCCGTCTGCTGGTGCTGGTGCTATTAATCATGCTTGTGGAGATGGTGTTACTGCTATGGTAAGCGAAGCTGCTGTTGCTCCTACAGCGGCAATAGCTCCTACCGTAGCAGTAGCTCCTGCCGCTGCAGTGGCTCCTGCGGCAGGTTTTGGGTTTGGTGCAGGATTGGGTCGTGGTGCAGGATTCGCTCCTGGAGGTTTAACTGCTTCAGGATTCGGTCCTGCTAACAGGTTAGGTCTAGGCGCATACGGAAGAGGAATGATGTAATGATAAATTATTTGTAATTTAATTTTGTTATGTTGGTTAAATAAATTAATTTCAAGTTTTTAATTTATGTTTTTTGTTGTGGTTTGTGTTGATTATATCTTACCATGGAGTAAGTATTTCCCGAAGGGTTAGGTAGGTATGGTAAATCCTCAGGTCGCCTGTATTGTAATCGGGGGTGACAGAGGGTTATTGCCATTAACCGGACACTAATCTAAACTCCGAGCTGCTAATTAGTTGCTACCATTTTACTACTTACCACGATACAGGTAGCGTGGTAGTAAATGGTGCTTCATGACAGAATTGGACGTAAGAACTTTGCCGATCATTAGTCAGTCAAACCTCAAGAGGTCTTACCTCTGAACGAGTCAGATATTTACTCGCCTCTTACAAGATGCTAATCTACTCTTACGTCGATGAAATCTAAAATTTTAACATAGTATAACATACCGTTACGCCTGTAATCCTTGAAAGGTCAGGAAGAGAGAGTGTACTAATGTATACCCACAGTTCGCCGGTATGTTTAGGTCCCATGTAATAGAGGGCAAGCCTAACCGGGCACAAATTCCAAACTCCGAGTTGCTACTGGGAATTTAATCGAGAACCCTAATAACACAGCTCGACCTAGAAATTGAAAACAGGTCCTCTAGTGCTCAGGACCACTATGCTAATGAGGTAGTCCAAAAATAGGCAAGTATAACCACTTGCATCATTAGCCAAGTGGTCCTGAGCGAGACTGCTACGCTAGAGGTCCTGGGTTCGATTCCCAGGTCGAGCAGTGTTATTGGGATTTTCTATGAATTTTCAAGTAGCAGCTCGGAGTTAGGAATTTGTGCCCGGTTAGGATTGCCCTCTATTACATGGGACCTAAACATACCGGCGAACTGTAGGTATACATTAGTACGCCTCTGTCTAACGCTTCGAGGAATACAGGCGTGATGGTATGTTATGTTATGATATAAAGAATCGTAATAAATAAATAATTACAGGAATTATAGCATAGACATTTATTGATCAATTAAATTGCATCACATTTTAATAGGCATAAGCTGATTGGCATCCACTAGCGCATTGTCCATTGATAGACACAGCACCAGCAGCGGGCACAGCACCACCGAAGCTCACAATTCCTATGATCGGCACCTGACCAGCCAAAGCCGTATTTCCAGCGACAGACAACTCACCGGAGACAGCGACGTTACCTTCACCAATGGCTCCATAGCCACCAGTGGAACCGATACCTCCGTAAGCAGCAGAGCCAATGCCAGCGCCAGGAGAGAAGGCGACAGCGCCAGGTGCGTAAGAGAAAGAAGCTCCCGGAGACGGGATACCACCACAACCAGAAGGTGAAATTGAAGCCATAGGTATGATACCCGCTCCACAACCGCATTGTCCAAACACGTTCTGTGAAAATAAACTTGAAATTCTCAACAATTTTTATCAAGCTTGAAGACCACAACAGAACAACCAACTTTTAAGGTTAATTTATCAGCATAGTACTGGATAGCACTACCGCATTGCTAAGTAATCTACCATCAAGCAATAATTTGATTATTTGAGCTCCCTTAATTATGGTTGAGCTACACGATGACTGATGCATGCTTGCCGTCAGTTAGGACTGGTCTACTCAAAGCTGCTATGGTTCTTTCCTCAAAAGCCCATTTCAGACATTGCCCTGCATTGTCCCACTCACATTATTTGCATTATCTTATGTCTGGACTTTAAAAGAGACCATGATTCTCTGAGTTTGTTTCGGTGTTTCTTCTCAGAGGTCGTCAGTTAGGAAATGCCGAAGCCATCTAGCTATAAAAAAAAACAAACCATTGACTTGTAAAAGTGTCTCTAATGATCTACTTACAGAAATAAATATCATTTCATCATCATTTCATTTCATTAATGTGCTAACATTATTAAAGTAGATCAGTTTGAGTAGACCAGTCCCTGCTGACGGCACTTAAATGAGTCATTGTGAAGCCCGACCATCATAAAGGGAGCTCAGCAACCCATAGCATGACGATTTGCGTTTGCCACAAGAAATACTCAATCCCACCAAAGATGGATAGTTTTTGTGTCATGCCTACATAACATAACATACCATCACGCCTGTATTCCCCAAAGGGTTAGACAGAGGCGTACTTATGTACACCCGCAGTTCGCCGGTATGTTTAGGTCCCATGTAATGGGGGGCGAGCCTATTGCCATTAACCGGGCACAAATTCCAAACTTCGAGCTGCTACTGGGAATTTCATAGAAAACCCAATAACACTTTGCTCGACCTGGGAATCGAACCCAGGACCTCTAGCGTAGCAGTCGCGCTCAGGACCACTTGGCTAATGAGGCAGTTGTGTCATGCCTACATAGTACTTACATTTACATTACTTTGTAAATTAAATTGAATGAAATTGTGTTCACATTTGAAGGTCAATGTAGACAGTGAAATGACTGAGCAAATAAGATCCCAAGATGAAAATGGGTTAGAGATACCATTGTTGTTGTGACTGCCTAATTAGCCTAGTGGTCCTGAGCGCGACTGCTACGCTTGAGGTCCTGGGTTCGATTCCCAGATCGAGCAAAGAGTTATTGGGGTTTTCTATGAAATTCCCAGTAACAGCTCGGAGTTTGGTATTTGTGCCCGGTTATTGGCAATAGTCTCGCCACCTATTACATGGGACTTAAACATACTGGCGAACTGTGGTCATAAGTACGCCTCTGTCTAACCCTTCGGGAAATACAGGCGTGATGGTATGATACCACTGGTGTTGATGGCATCTGTTAGACTATGTTTCCTGCTTAGCAAAAGAATTGATAAAGACAAAAGATAGTTCAAATGCTCTCACCTGGACCAAGCAAGCTTGGATGCAGAGTAACAGAACAGCAAAGGTAGACATGTTTGATGTTTGTTTGTGTTCAACGGGAAGCTGAGGACTGAATGATGAATTGGAATAACTCACAAGCTTTTATACATACTACTCTTGTTTTAAATTGAGTTATCATACTACGTGACTTGAAAAAACCTTGCAAAAATTTGCAATATTTATCGCAAATTACACAAAAAATGTTTCATAGACAATGACAACAGGTTTGATAACATAATTATGTATAAAAGCACCAGCACAGGTGCTGAACATCATTCTCGTGTCAGCAATCACATCAGCATTATACAAACTAAAATGTCCGTCAAGGCTATCCTTATCTTCTGCGCTCAGGCTCTCTTCATTCAGGTAAATAATAAAAAAAAAATATCTAAATAATGTGTCATTGATTGGGTTAGGCAGAGGCTTACTAAATAAATGTACACCCACAGTTCGCCGGTATGTTTAGGTCCCATGTAATAGGGGGCGAGCCTATTACCATTAACCGGGCACACATTCCTAACTCCGAGCTGCTACTGGGAATTTCATAGAAAAACCCAATAACACTTTGCTCGACTGAATGGGAGTAGTTGAACTTAGTTTTTTACTGTAATAAGATGACTAAATAAAATGCGGGACACCTGATTGTCAACGACAACCGTAGCCTATAGACGCCAGTAACACCAGTAGTATCACTTGCGCGTTATCGTTTTGAACTTTATTTATTTTATTTATTTTATTTTTGTATTGTTACATTACTTTTCAAACCGCCACGAATGGGCTGGCTCCAGGGGAATGATACTCCACAGCCTCATAGAAAACCAGCGTGAAACAATCCTTAGATCGTGTTTCTCCGAGTAAGTGAGGATACTGGAGTTGCAAACCCTTTTTAAAAGGCCAACAATACACTTGTGAGGATTCAAAAGTGTGTTGGGTTCCGCGAATCACCAAGGGCGGTGGTAATCGCTTACCATCAGGCGGTCTATCTACTCTTTTGCCCTCTATCCCATACAAAAAGAACAAAATCATGATAACATGTTATTTCTTGGCAATGCGGTGGTACAACGCCAAACCGACTCAGTAAGAGAATTATTCCATCTTATAATAATAATTTATTTGTATTCTTTCAGTCTGCATTCAGCCAGTGTGGTTGCGGTGGCAATTATGGTGGTGGATTGGTAGGCTTGGGAACCCCAGGTGTTGCTATAGGAGGCAGTGGCTTGGGTTGCGGCTCGTCTGGTCTTGGATACGGCGCTGGACTTGGTTATGGTGCTGGACTTGGCTATGGTGCTGGACTTGGCATCGGTGCATACTCAGGCTACAGTGGTCCTGCTATCGAAGCTATTCCTACCAGTGGAGGTGCACTCTCCGTCACGAGCTCTTCTGCCATAGCTCCTAGCAGCCTCTCCATATCGTCTGAGAATGTGTATGAGGGTGCTCTGTCCGTGGCTGGTGAGATGCCGTTCTTGAGTGCTGTGGCTTTGGAGGGCGTGTTCCCCAGTGCCGGGGCTGGTGTCGTCAGCTACAGCTGTGGTAACGGTGTCACTGCTATTGAAAGCATTATTCCTTCGGCTGGTGGCTATGCTCCTGGCGCTGCAGGCTACGGGTCTGGCCTGTCAGCTATTGGCGTCGGTCCTGGCGTGGGTGCCATCGCTCCAGGTCTGGGCTATGGTGGTATCTCTGGCTGCGGGTGCGGTAGTGGTATTTATGGTAATGTGTGAATCTTCTATCTGAGAGTATTCCTCTGTTTAAAAATAAATAAACGAATTCCAAGTATTTCTAATTTTCTATTTTCTTAGTATCTCTTCTAACTTCCCGACAAAAAAACAAACACACAATACGATTCTTCTATCAGCAATTTGTATTAGCCGTAGGCACGTCAATAAAATGGATTTAACCGTAAGCTTTACTACATAAGGCAAAATTCCGTCGTTTGGAAAAATAGGAGCCCAATAAGTATAAGACCCTGTGAAAGCCTACTTGAATGGGCCGGCTCTACCGGAGTGATACAACGTTCACGTGGTGTTTCGCCGCGTGAGTCAGGATACCGGAGGCCCAAACTCTTTTAAAAGTCGGGCAACGCACTTGCGACTCCTCTGGTGTTGTGGGTGTCCATTGGCTGCTGTATCGCTTACCATCAGGAGATCCGTCTGCTCGTTTGCCTCCATAAGCCATATAAAACCATAAAAATATATTATAACTGATACCTACTTACGTCCGAAATTATAAGAACATACTGAATATCGTAATAGAAACGTAATATCATTTTCCAAAGCAATTCAGTTTTGCGTTAATGTTGGTAGTTTAAATTGTTAATGAAATTCAGTAATTTATAAAGTCAGCAACAAAAATGTGTTATGGTATTCTTAGTATAGGAGTGGTAGAATAATCTTAAAAAGTAAGATTTTTTTATTCGTATGTGTTTTAATAGACTTCATTAATTAATAAGTCTTTGTAGGCTTACTACTTAAAGTCCATTTCAAACAAAACAGCTCAAAATATAAATAAATATAAACATGATAACTACAAAGTTACGCCAACGCCAAACGCCATATAATTTAGTTTTTTTTTCATTTGCAATAATGATTTATGATAAAAAGACAAGTCAATACTGTCTGCATTTTGAGCAGTTTTCATTGAAATGGATTATGCTGCCGAAGAAAGAAAGCGAAGTTCTTATAAATATCAATAGATGGCGCCACAGATATCGATTTGTTGTTGAAGTTCGTATAAAATTCTGCGAATTTAAAATTACACACACACTTTGAAATTTTCGAAGCTGGATGCTACTAGCCGAGGTCAGGGTAAAATGAAACACATCGGGGGTTACCTATATCCAGCAGTGGACTGATAGATGCGGATGATGATACAATGAAATGGTACCGTCATAGATCGGACTATTCTTCGGGCTATTTTGCTTAGCCTGCGCAGCGGTGAGCACCAAAAGACATCGACATCATAATTGGAAAAAAGATAGAATATCGTAACATTCTATAAAGATTTTTGTTACATATTTTCATGAGTTTTTAACGATTCACTACTCAAAACTTGCAAATAGCGCCATATTTAATACATAGAGTACAGACGTTAACCAAGAATTTAAATTATGGATTACTAGCTTCTGCCTGATTGACTTCTACCTGACTGACTTTTGCCTGTCTGACTTCTGCCTGACTGACTAATGCCTGACTGAATTCTGCCTGACTGACTACCGACTTCAGAATTGGGTCCGTCGTAGATAAAAAGTGCCCATGTGCTATTCCAGACTGTAAGTTAAGCCGTTCTGCCGTAAAAGATTAACAAACATCCACCCATCCATCCTCACAAACTTTCGCATTTATAATATTAGTAGGATTTGATTTAAGAAGAGCTGTTCATTCTTTGCTTGATCTTATGCTAAGGGATTTTATAAAAAATACGTGGATATATTTCATCATTATCACACCTCGTCCGCCGGACCGTTAAGAAGAATACTTTTATTTACTAGGGTTATCTCATACTAACATTTTCAAAGGATAATGAAATTTTATAAGTAATAATAATTACTTAATCCAGAATTCAGTACATAACTTATTTCAAAGTTGTTAATATAAAGGGAGAAAAATGATCAAGAAAAAATGATTTATTCATTATATTTATTTTGAATAAGACCGATTTACCGATTAGTAGATTGAACTACAACCGCATGCGCACTGTCCAGCGATAGACACGGCACCAGCAGCGGGTACAGCACCACCAAAGCTGACGATGCCTATAATCGGGACTTGGCCAGCAACGGCGGTATTGCCAGCGACTGGCAGGTCACCGGAGACTGCCACATTGCCTTCGCCAATAGCTCCATAACCAGCACCAGAACTGATAGCTCCATAACCAGCACCAGAACCGATAGCTCCAGCTCCAAGTCCATAGGTAACAGAAGGTGCACAGAATATTCAAGCGGGAGCAAAGGCTGCCGAACCCAGCCCAGCACCACAACCAGAAGGAGCGAGGGTAGCGATAGGAGGCATTGGTATGGGACCAGCTATAGATCCACATTGACCAAACACATTCTGTGAAAATAATTTAACTTGCAGAAGGAACGCTTGAAGATCATAAAAAACGTAATCATATTGCTTGAGACCATAATGTGGTTTACCTATCCTAAGATAAATCACATTATGGCACTGAAAGTACATAAACAATTACAATTTTTATATAAGATGACACGTTTAAAGTTGACTCACCTGGACCAAGCAAGCTTGGATGCAGAGCAACAGAACAGCGAAGGTAGACATGTCTGATGATTGTTTGTGTTCAACGAGAAGCTTAAGACTGAATGATGAACTGAAACAGGTCACAAGCCTTTATACTCACCTAGATTCAGTTATCGTCTTACGTGACTTAGAAAGTCGTTGCAAAAATTTGCAATATTTATCGCAAATTACACAAAAAAAGTTTCATAGACAATGACAACAGTTTTGATAACACACTTAAGTATAAATGCACCAGCACAGGTGCTGAACATCATTCTCGTGTCAGTAATCACATCAGCATTATACAAACTAAAATGTTTGTCAAGGCTATCCTCGTCCTCTGTGCTCAGGCTCTCTTCATCCAGGTAAATATAAAATTATTTCTGATAATCTAAATAATATGTCATCGTTGTTGCAATATAAATTGCCATACCTTATTATTTAATTAATAATATTATCGTACCCTTTCAGTCTGCATTCAGCCAGTGTGGTTGCGGAGGCAACTATGGTGGTGGATTAGTAGGCTTGGGAGCCCCAGGTGTTGCTATAGGAGGCAGTGGCTTGGGTTGCGGCTCTGGTCATGGATATGGCGCTGGACTCGGCTATGGTGCTGGACTTGGCTTTGGTGCTGGACTTGGCATCGGTGCATGCTCAGGCTACAGTGGTCCTGCTATCGAAGCCATTCCTACCAGTGGAGGTGCACTGTCCGTCACGAGCTCTTCCGCCATAGCTCCTAGCAGCCTCTCCATATCGTCTGAGAATGTATATGAGGGCGCTCTTTCTGTGATTGGTGAGCTGCCATTCTTGAGTGCTGTGGCTTTGGAGGGCGTGTTCCCCAGTGCCGGGGCTGGTGTCGTCAGCTACAGCTGTGGTAACGGTGTCACTGGTATTGAAAGCATTATCCCTTCGACTGGTGGTTATGCTCCTGGCGCTGCAGGCTACGGGTCTGGCCTGTCAGCTATTGGCGTGGGTCCTGGCATGGGTGCCATCGCTCCAGGTCTGGGCTATGGTGGTATCTCTGGCTGCGGGTGCGGTAGTGGTTTTTATGGTAATGTGTGAATCTTCTCTCTGAGAGTATTCCTCTGTTTAAAAATAAATAAATGAATTCCAAGTATTTCTAATTTTCTATTTTCTTAGTATCTCTTCTAACTTCCCGACAAAAAAACAAACACACAATACGATTCTTCTATCAGCAATTTCTATTAGTCGTAGGCACGTTTATAAAATGGGCTTGACCCTAAGCTTTACTACACAAGGCAAAATTCTGTCGTTAGGAAAAATAGGAGCCCAAATAAGTATAAGACCCTGTGGGAGCCTACTAATGAAACCAATATAAAACAGCATACACCGTGGGAGAGCCATGCTTCGGCACGAATGGGAAAATGAATAATATTTTTTTTATTTGTAAGTATTTTTCTAAACTTCCTACTTAAGTCTTTGTACGCTTACTACTTAAAGACCATTTCAATCAAAACAGCTCAAAATGTAAACATTCTTTCTAGATTTCTTTAATCTAAATCTTTATTAAATGAAATTAAGAGTACTGCACGTAAAATAACTATGTTCCAAGTATAAAACACCATTTATAATATCGATTTCTTATTTTAAATAATGATTTATAAAAAAAAGACAATTCAATAATATTGTTTACATTTTGAGCAGCTTTCATTGAAATGGATTATACTGCCCGTCTTACTGTCAGGTCTTATGTCTCATCGCGAAGAAAGGAAGCTAAGTTCATATAAATATCAACAGGTGGCGCCACGGGTATCGATTTATTATTAAAGTTCATATAAAAATTCTGAGAATGTAAAATTACACACCACATAATTTGAAATTTTACAGAAGTGGGATGCGACTAGCTGAGGGCATGGCAAAATGAAACACATCGGGGGATACCTATGTCCAGCAGTGGACTGTAATGTTATATCCTGATGATTTTACAATGAAATAGGACCGTCACAGCTCGGGCTATTCTGCGGGCTATTTAGCTTATCTTGCGTTGACGCTAGATAGCGGTAAGCACCAAGAGACATCAACATCATAATTACCTATGGGATAAAAAAATAGAACATCGTAACTTTGTCTAAGGATTTTTTGTCACCTAATTTCATAAGTTTTTTTTTCATTTTCCCGCCTAAAACTCCATAAGTATTTATCGATGCATTACTGAAAATATGCAAATAGCGCCATCTATTAAATACATTGAGTACCTACAGATGTTAACCAAGAATTTACAGTTATGGATTCTTTGAATTAAGAATTTGACAACACGTTTGGCGTAGCGGCTGAGCGATCGGCTTCTGCGACACGTGTTGTGGGTTCGATCCCCACATGGAGCAAATATTTGTATGAACTACAGGTAGTTGTTCCGGGTCTGGGCGTTTGTGTATGTGAGATTTTGTGTTTGTAAACGCACCCACGATACAGGAGAAAATCCCAGGGTGGGGCAACGTGTAAAAAAAAAATCGGGGGACCTAATTACCAAAACATACGTAATACCAAAATAAATCGTAATTCAAACAATTTATACAAAGTGTGTTATTATTCCGATTCCAATACCGTTAATCGAGGTTCGTGCTCTACCATTTCGTCCGAAATACTTCACTGGAAATAAATGTAGGCGAATGCAATTCTTCATAACTTTGCCAAGTTTGGAACTATTTTCCAGTCGTTTATTTCCAGTAAAATAGTAGTAGACAAAATGGTACGGAAACTAGCATAAAGGTATTTCAATCCAAATAATAATTCAATTTGATAAAATATTGTTTTGATTACAATTTATTTTGGTATTTCGTTTTTGTGGGCAATTCAAACTCCATTGTACCCTTAAGAGCCCATTCATTCCTTGATTTTATTCTTAGGGGTTTTTTTTTAAATGAGCTGATACATTATTTTTGATTTTTCTGCATTATCCACCGAACTGATAAGAAGAATAGTTTTATTCACTAGGGTTATCTCATATTAATTTTTTTAAAAGATTTTGATAGTTTATAATGATAATTACTTAACCTAGAATTCAGTACTTATCTTATTTCGAAGTTGATAATGGAAAGGGAGAAAAATTATCAAGAAAAAAGTATGATTCATTCAATATATTTATTTTCCAAAAAGACTTTTACCCATTAGTAGATTGAATTACAACCGCATGCGCACTGTCCAGCGATAGACACGGCACCAGCAGCGGGTACAGCACCACCAAAGCTGACGATGCCTATAATCGGGACTTGACCAGCAACGGCGGTATTGCCAGCGACTGCCAGCTCACCGGTGACTGCCACGTTGCCTTCACCAATAGCACCATAGCCAGCACCAGAACCGATAGCTCCATAACCAGTAGCAAAACCGATAGCTCCAGCTCCAAGTCCATAGGTAACAGAAGGTGCACAGGATATTGAAGCGGGAGCAAAGGCTGCCGAACCCAGCCCAGCACCACAACCAGAAGGAGCGATGGTGGCGATAGGAGGCATTGGTATGGGACCAGCTATAGATCCACATTGACCAAACACATTCTGTGAAAATATTTTAACTTGAAGATCATATAAAAACGTTAGGATAGGTTAATCACATTATGACACTTAAAGTACCATAAATAATTACGATACTTATAAAATATGTGACGTTTAAAGTTATCTCACCTGGACCAAGCAAGCTTGGATGCAGAGCAACAGAACAGTGAATGTAGACATGTTTGATGTTTATTTGTGTTCAACGAGAAGCTTAAGACTGAATGATGAACTGAAACAGGTCACAAGCCTTTATACTCACCTAGATTCAGATATCGTCCTACGTGACTTAGAAAGTCGTTGCAAAAATTTGCAATATTTATCGCAAATTACACAAAAAGTGTTTCATAGACAATGACAACAGTTTTGATAACACACTTAAGTATAAAAGCACCAGCACAGGTGCTGAACATCATTCTCGTGTCAGCAATCACATCAGCATTATGCAAACTAAAATGTCTGTCAAGGCTATCCTCGTCCTCTGCGCTCAGGCTCTCTTCATCCAGGTAAATATAAAATTATATCAGATATATCTAAATAATATGTCATCGTTGTTGCAATATGAATTGCGACACCTTATTATTTAATTAATAATATTATCGTTCTCTTTCAGTCTGCATTCAGCCAGTGTGGTTGCGGAGGCAACTATGGTGGTGGATTAGTAGGCTTGGGAGCCCCAGGTGTTGCTATAGGAGGCAGTGGCTTGGGTTGCGGCTCTGGTCTTGGATACGGTGCTGGACTTGGCTATGGTGCTGGACTTGGCATCGGTGCATGCTCAGGCTACAGTGGTCCTGCTATCGAAGCCATTCCTACCAGTGGAGGTGCACTGTCCGTCACGAGCTCTTCTGCCATAGCACCTAGCAGCCTCTCCATAACTTCTGAGAATTTGTATGAGGGTACTCTGTCTGTGGCTGGTGAGATGCCGTTCTTGAGTGCTGTGGCTTTGGAGGGCGCGTTCCCCAGTTCCGGTGCTGGAGTCGTGAGCTACAGCTGCGGTAACGGTGTCACTGCTATTGAAAGCATTATGCCTTCGGCTGGTGGTTATGGTCCTGGCGCTGCAGGCTACGGATCTGGCCTGTCAGCTATTGGCGTCGGTCCTGGCGTGGGTGCCATCGCTCCAGGTCTAGGCTATGGTAGTAGCTCTGGCTGCGGGTGCGGTTATGGTGTTTTTGGTAATGTGTGAATTTTCTCTCTGAGAGTATTGCTCTGTTTATAAATAAATAAATGAACTCCAAGTATTTCTAACTTTTTATTTTCCTAATAGCTCTTCTAACTTCTTGACCAAACAAAACAAACACACTTACAATTCTTTTTATCAGCAATTTATATGGGTTGTTTATAAAATGGTCTGGACACTAAGCTTAAATAAGGGCAAAATTCTGTCGTTAGGAAAAATAGGAGCCCAAATCTATCTATACTAATATATAAAGCTGAAGAGTTTGTTTGTTTGCTTGAACGCGCTAATCTCAGGAACTACTGGTCCGATTTGAAAAATTCTTTCAGTGTTAGATAGCCCATTTATTGAGGAAGGCCATAGGCTATATATCATCACGCTACGCGAAGTCGCGGGCAAAAGCTAGTAGAAGATAATATTGTAAGAGAAACAATCTATACTTCTATACTTACTAATATATAAAGCTGAAGAGTTTGTTTGTTTGTTTGTTTGCTTGAACGCGCTAATCTCAGGAACTACTGGTCTGATTTGAAAAATTCTTTCGGTGTTAGATAGCCCATTTATTGAGGAAGGCTATAGGCTATATATAATCACGCTACGCGGACGAAATCGCGGGCAGAAGCTAGTATCTAAAATATTTTTTCCAAATCAATTTAGTTTTTGCGTTGATGTTGGCATTACCAGTTTAATAAATTGCTGATGAAATTCAGTAATTTTTAAAATAATAAAAATATTTTAAACCATAGTAATTTCTCATTTATTCAATAAAAGAAAAAAAATGATTTCTTCTCGGTCACCACGCTTAAAAAGTGTAACTTGAATTAATATCAAAGAAAAAACTTAACAACGAAAAAAAATGTTGCATAAGTTGATAAAACATGCTATGCAATAGCTTTACCGCGGCAGTCCCCGAGTGCCATACGTATTCTTTTTATTTGTAAGCTTTGACTACATATCCGAGTATATCCAAATTCAAAGAGTCTAAGTCGACTTCGGTCCAACTTTGACATTTAACGTTCACACATCCTGTCATCGCATTACTGACTGTACAAGTGAAGATAGTTCATTTATTTTAAACTAGCTTCTGCCCGCGACTTCGTCCGCGTAGCGTGATGATATATAGCCTATAGCCTTCCTCAATAAATGGGCTATCTAACACTGAAAGAATTTTTCAAATGGGATCAGTAGTTCCTGAGATTAGCGCGTTCAAGCAAGCAAACAAACAAACAAACTCTTCAGCTTTATATATTAGTAATAATAGATTAAGTATAGATTATACGATAAGATATCGCCTACCCACGGTAAAAGAATTAGCTTAAAATAGGTACTAAAAAATCAGAAACAATACCCTAAAGAAAATTAACTCGCTGAGCTAACTGGGCTCACCGCCCTTCCCCCTCATGACTGCCTTGCACATCATAAATGCGCGCGCGGTACTTGATCATTATTTTGCTGCGATGTTATTTTAAAACTGCGATATCTCCTAAGATATTCATTGAAATCCAATGATGTAAAGGGCACTTTTGTTTTAAATTAAATACTTCTGATGAATAACGTATTTATTTGGATAAGGATTAATATCATGTTTATAAAAACACCTTCGCAAATAATGCATTTGGAATTTTAGAACAAAGTTAGCATAAAAAAAGGTTATAGTGAGCCAACCTTAAAAGATAGACATATGCTGTTGCGGACTTTTTTTTAGAACTTTTAAAGAGGAACAATTCTGTCATATATGATTTTTGCGAAACTTTAACCGTTTACGCAGCGCACGCATCGGAAGCTCTCAAAAGGAAAAAAAACCCCGATTTTGAAACATTTTTCATTGGTGCTCCGCTCCTATTGGTCTTAGCGTGATGATATATAGCCTATAGCCTTCCTCGATAAATGAGCTATCTATCACTGAAATAATTTTTCAAATCGAACCAGTAGTTCCTGAGATTAGCGCGTTCAAGCAAACAAACAAACAAACAAACAAACTCTTCAGCTTTATATATTAGTAAGTATAGAAGAGAGTAGCTTAGTACGAAGGGTTAACAAGAATACTAGTAATGTGCGACAAATATTGGCAGTGAGTTTTTTTTTAGAAAAATGTACTTAGTTCTTTAGTACTAAAATGCATAACATAATGTTACGCCGCGAAGCTATTAGAATGACGTGGATGGGTCACGAAGGTTCTGGATAAATCGTAGAAGCATGTAGAA
Organism: Acronicta leporina; assembly: GCA_947256265.1. Lineage (NCBI taxonomy): Eukaryota > Metazoa > Arthropoda > Insecta > Lepidoptera > Noctuidae > Acronicta > Acronicta leporina. Next base: position 2,230,276 of record OX366538.1, read on the forward strand.
TATTCGAAAGAAAGTACTCGAATACGTACTCATGTAATAACAATAGATCAAGGTCAGGTTCAAAGGTCAATGCCCGTAAACAATAGACTATCAGGTACCTACTCGCATTTTGTAGGCATGTCGCGATTGTTCGATTCCAGAATCTTCGTGACTGATATAAATAGCCGTCGTAAGGGTCGGCTAGTGCAGTTTAGTTTTGGACAAGGTGAAGTGAACATCAAAGTGAAGACAAGTGATTCTCAGTGTGACAGTACAGTGCGACAAGTAATAGTGTAGTGACTTTATTTGTGATTTCTGTTGTGTGTTGTCAAGTTTATTAAAGTATTTGTTTATTTCGGTAAAATTAGCGTTAATTAATTTATCCCGAACCCCAGCTCGTAACAATAATAATATAAGTAACTAGCTTCCGCCGGCGACTTCGTTCGCGTGGAATAGTTACTTAGTGTTAGTGTGATGATATATAGCCTATAGCCTTCCTCAATAAATGGGCTATCTAACGCTGAAATAATTTTTCAAATCGGACCAGTAGTTCCTGAGATTAGCGCGTTCAAGCATACAAATTCTTCAGCTTTATATATTAGTACTAGCTTCTGCCCGCGGCTTCGCTCACGAGAAGCTATATCAGGAGTAAAAATGGAAATCCAACATTGATGACCTCTTTTTTGTATGGGCCTCTATGCATCAGGGAGGTCAAGCTGTATCTCTGGATTCATTTAATTAATTGAGATAAAAAGTTTACCAGTTTTTAAGTTGGAGCAAATACTTTCTAACAGTTATAATAAAATTAAAATTTATTCAGTAGTTTCTACTCCAAACCGTAACAAACAGACTAACAGACAAGAATATAAAAAAATCACATTTTCGGATTCGGAGACGTTTATATACCATAACCCACGTGTTTTTTTTAAATATCTTCAATGTACAGACAGCTTTTTTACAATTTTATAATAGTAGAGAAGAAGAAGAAGAAGATATCGCATAAACTGCCTCATTAGCCTATAGGTTCTGAGCGGTCGAGTGTTATTTTTTCAACGAAATTCTCAGTAGCAGCTCGGAGTTTGGAATTTGTGCCCGGTTAATGGCAATAGGCTCGCCCTCTATGACATAGGGACCTAAACATACCGGCGAACTGTGAGTGTACGTTACTGCGCCTCTGCCTAGCCCTTCGGGGAATACAGGCGTGATGGTAGGTTATGTTATTAATATCGAATTACCGTAGTTAAAAACTTATATCTTGAGAAATAAATCTTTTTTTTGTATGGCAAACGAGCAAACGGATCACCTGATGGTAAGCGATAACCGCCGCCCATGGACACCCGCAACACCAGAGAAGCATTCCTGGCCTTTTAAAAAGGTTTGGGCCTCCGCTATTCTCACTCACTCGGCGAAACACTTAACCCCACGACACAGGGAATCTTAGTGTGGGGATCTTTGTAATAAGTTTTGTTGCATGTGTTGTAATTTGAATAATAAATAAATAAAAAAATAAAAAAACATTACGTAAGCGTTGTTTCACGCTGGTTTTCTGCGAGGCCATGGTATCACCCCTATCGAACTGTCTCATTCGTGCCGAAACATGACTCTTCCACGGTAAATAAGCTTTCATCTTAACCCAGGCAAGGAATGTGCATCGTATAAATGCTCTTCTGTTCTGTATTCCGGGTATAATTAAAAACAAAATTACTAGAAACGATCATTTATTTAATATCTAACTCCATTCCCAAGAACGAAAAATAATGTTTATCCCCTCTTCATAACGGTGACAATACTGCATTAGTCTAGTACAATTACATGTCCAGCGATAGACACAGCACCAGCAGCCGGAATAGCACCATCGAAGTTCACAGCGCCCATGATGGGCACCTGACCGGCGACGGCGGTAGTACCAGCGACTGGCAGCTCACCAGCGACCGCCACGTTGCCTTCACCAGCGCCGCCGTACGGAGCAAGTCCAGCACCACAGCCAGCGGCGGGGTAAGCACCAGCTAATCCATAAGGAGTAGTAAATCTAGAAGCGATTGCAGAGGCTGGCCCATAAGCGCCAAGACATTGGCCAAAAACATTCTGTAATACATTTGAGGATCAGAAAATTATTCAGAGAATGAATCTGCCTCATTGTACTCTATCTCTACTATTATAAAATTGTAAAAAATCTGTGTCTGTACATTGAAGATATTTAAAAAAAACACGTGGGTTATAGTATATAAACGTCTCCGAATCCGAAAATGTGATTTTTTAAATTCTTGTCTGTTTGTTACGGGTTGGAGCAAAAACTACTGAATAGATTTTAATTTTATTATCACTGTTAGAAAGTATATACTCCAAATTAAAAACTGGTGAACTTCTTATCTCAATTAATTAAATGAATCCTGAGATACAGCTTGACCTCCCTGATGTATAGAAGCCAACAAAAAAGAGGTCATCAATGTTGGTTTTCCATTTTTACTCCTGATATAGCTTCACGTGAGCGAAGCCGCGGGCAGAAGCTAGTGATTTATAAAACTGTACTTTACATAAATTTTTTGGTGTGCAATAAAGAATATTCTATTCTGTTCTATTCTTAATAGAATAAAATAGCAAATAAAATAGCAATATTACTAATGCCTAAAGCCTAGGCTTCCGAAGTAATATTGCTATTTTAGATTTAGACAGAAAACATTGCTGGACCCAGCAATGACGACACGTTTGGCGTAGCGGCTGAAAAATATATTTTGCGCCCGAGTGATACACTCTACTTTTTATCACCTACTATGAGAAAATAAAAGGCATCTCATCAACCGGCGGCGGCGCCGGCGGTGCGACCTTAGGCCGTCGTACCAGCCAGTCTTTATTCAAACAATACTTGCGTTCGATCTCTTTGGCGCTGAACATTAAGATGTTCCAAATTTAAAAAGTGCGTGGAATAGTAAACTGCGGCGCACTTATAAAGAGGATTAAAAGCTCATTACTGCCCGCTCGAAAAGTGCGCGGAAAAGTAAATTGCGGCGCACTTATAGAGGATTAAAATCTCATTACTGCCCGCTAAAAGTTTCTTCTAGAAAACACCACCTTTGGGTGCATTTAAAGGCAAACCAAGTCATCCTTTTCGAATATATGGGATGAAAACATTATATATCTACGTAGCTATAACACATTTCTTTATCAGCTATTCAAGTTTCGTTTCATCATTTAACGTTTATGTCTTAACAAATTGATTTTGTCACTCCATATCAGTTTGTCGTAAATTCAAGCGAATAACCATTACCTACATACCAATTTTACCAAGAATTATTAGTGTGGCTTAGTATAAAACCGTTGGAATCTTGTTCAGAAGTCATTTTAATATCATTCCTTACTCCAGTTAAGACAGCATCAGAAATGGCAGTCAAATCTATCTTCATCTTTTGTGTTCAAGCACTATTTGTCCAGGTAAGTGTATCTATACTCTACTAGCTTCTGCCCGCGGCTTCGCCCCCGTGGAATAAAAAGTATCGGGAACGGGATGAAAAATATCCTATGTCCGTTTCCTGGTTCTAAGCTACCTCTCCACCAATTTTCAGCCAAATCGGTTCAGCCGTTCTTGAGTTATAAATGGAGTAACTAACACGACTTTCTTTTATATATATAGAATACTAGCTTCTGCCCGCGGCTTCGCCCCCGTGGAATTCGGTCTGTCATCACATCCCACGGGAACGGGATAAAAATCCTATGTCCGTCTCCTGGTTCTAAGCTACCTCTCCACCAATTTTCAGTCAAATCGGTTCAGCCGTTCTTAAGTTATAAATAGTGTAACTAACACGACTTTATTTTATATATTATAGATAGATATACTAATATATAAAGCTGGAGAGTTTGTTTGTTTGAACGCGCTAATCTCAGGAACTACTGGTCTGATTTAAAAAAATCTTTCAGTGTTTGATAGCCCATTTATTGAGGAATGCTATAGGCTATATATCATCATGCTAAGACTAAGTAACTATTCCACGTGGACGAAGTCGCGGGCGGAAGCTAGTCTTTGTATATTACCAATGATGACGTACCGTAGGGCACAGACACGGGCACTCAATCAAGGTCACTCAGAGTGAATCAGAAATGAGGGAGATTAGCAAGCTTAAGTGACAGTGGGTGGGCAATATAGTTTGTAGAACTGATGGCCGCAAAAAAAGAAAGGTTTTCGAGTGGAGACGAAGAACCGGAAAACGCAGTGTAGGAAGACGTCCAACAAGATGGACGGATGATCTGCACCCGAACACCAAAGGAGTCAGATGTGCGTTCCCCGCCTTTTAAATGAGTTTGGGCCTCCGGTATCCTTAACTAGCGAACCGCGCGCGGTTTCACCCACGCTGCCCCCTTTCCTAAGAGTTGTAGCGTTATGTTAAATAGCTTAAAACCTTCCTCTTGAATCACTCTATCTATTAAAAAAAACCGCATCAAAATCCGTTGCGTAGTTTAAAAGATCTAAGCATACATAGGGACAGACAGCGGGAAACGACTTTGTTTTATAATAAGTAGTGATGATCACTCGGCGAAAAATAATACAAGCGTTGTTTCACGCCAGTTTTCTGTGAGACCGTGGTATCACTCCAGTCGAGTTGGCCCATTCGTGCCCAAGCATGGCTCTCCCACGATGCAATAAATTTAAGTCGATGTTACGCAATAATTTCAGTGATCATAAATCGATTTCTATATTACTTTTTTTGACTGATAGAATCTCCACTATTATAAAATTGTAAAAAAGCTGTCTGTACATTGAATATATTTAAAAGAAAAACAAGTGGGTTAGGGTATATAAACATCTGCGAACCCAAAAGTGGTATTTTTAAAATTCTTGTCTGTTTGTTTGTTTGTTACGGGCTGGCGCAAAAACTACTGAATTGATTTTAATTTTGTTATCACTGTTAGAAAGTATGTTCTCCAAATTAAAAACTGGTATACTTCTTATCTCAAATAATTAAACGGAACCTGAGATACAGCTTAACCTCTCTAACGTATAGAGACCCATACAAAGAAGAGATCATCACTGTTGGTTTTGAGCTTCAAGTGAGTGAAGTCGCGGGCAGAGGCTAGTAAACTATATGACCATTGGACTGCCTAGTCAAAGGTTTCGAGTTCGATAAATACATAGTATACACTAATGCCTTTTCTAGGTCATGTGCATATTAATAGTTAATTATCACGTTATTTATTTAAATAGTAATACTGATTTATATTATTAATATCAGCCAATTTCCTTCTATTTTAATGTCGGTTAAACAGCAAAGTTATACCCGCTCATGATTGCTGACTAAATTGCTATTGCATTTTTTTTTATCAATTCAAACATTGCAGAGCGTTATTGTCAGCATTTGTTTCTATCAAGTCATCATTTTTAACTCGAACTTGACATTGACACGACAAATGAGGTTACACCTGTCTTAGCAATAATTGCTGATGAAGGGATAATGCGCGCGCAGCTTTATAGCCTGAGAGCTACTGAACCAAACGAATACCCCGCTTGCCACAAAACTAGATTTTTTTTAAACGATATTTTATTATCGTCGGATAAAAGAAATACCGTTCTAGCAGGCACCACGCGTTTGCGTCATCCTCACTTAAATTTATGATGTAAAAATATCTTGTCTTGGGAGAGCAATTATTCTTCGGAACAATAGGCCGGCTCGACCGGAGAGATATCACGGCCTTACAGAAAACCGGCGTGAAACAACGCTTATCTTGTGTTTCGCCAAGTGAGGATACCAGAGGCCGAAACCTTTTTAAAAGACCGGCAACGCAGTCTTGAAAACATCGTTTAACTGTGTAGCTACAAAAACATAACAGAAATAAAATACTATGACGATACGATTGGCGTAGCGGCTAGCGATCGGCTTCTGCGACACGTGTTGTGGGTTCTAAAGGTAGTCGTGTATGTGAGAATATGTTTATAAACACACCCACGATAGGCATTGTTATTAAAAAATATACCTATAAATTCAAGGGAGTTTTCAAATGTGGCCACTAGAGGCGCTAGTTTATAACTTCACATCACTAAAAACTAATTCATTTGTTACAGTGCGTATTCAGTCAATGCACCAGTCGTGCAGCAGTTGAGGCATCAGGAATTAATACTCCATTCGGATTGTCATATGACGGATTGGCCGTACCTTATTTATACGACAGACTGTCCGCTCCTGCTTACGGATACGACAGAATGACCGCTCCTTACGCATACGATAGTATTGCGTATCCTGGGACTTACGCTCCAGCGATGGAGTTTACTGCCACCAGAGGCGGTGCTTTACCTGTCACCAGTTCATCTAGAATAGCTCCTACTGGTATTTCTGTCATGTCTGACAATATGTACGAAGGAGCTTTGTCCGTCGCTGGTGAGCTGCCTTTCGTTGGTACTACTATTATGGAAGGCGTGTTACCTACTGCTGGTTCTGGCGCTATTAATCACGCTTGCGGTAATGGAATAAACGCTATGGTGAGTGATAACACAACTCTATGATTTCTGTTGATACTATAGTAATATTCTACTAGCTGACTTGACAGACGTCCCGCCCAAATTATAATACTTAATTAAGCATTCTAAAATCTCACAGAAAAATAACATTCGGTTTTGCAATTTTTCTTTCGATCAACACCGAATTCGGACTATTACGAATATTTTCGAATAAAAAATAGCAAATCAGTTCCACCATCCCCAAGACCAATATACAGCATAATTATTTGATTTTTAATTATAAAATTCCAAGATGTAGTAAAGTATGTTGGAAAGACCTGTAGGTATGTAAGGTTGCGCCAACCTTACATACCTACAGGTCTTTCCAAACACAGATTAACAGTGTAAAAATGGAGGCTTTTGTCATGCGTCTAAAGTAACATTAATTTATTCTTTTCCAGTCCGCTCTCAGTGATACTTCTACCCTAGCTTCAGTTGCTACAATGTCTGGTCCAGCATTGGCATACGACGGATTTTCCCCTGCGATGTCCATTCCGTCGTATGGCTCTCCTTGCGGTGCTCCATTTGCATATGACGGATTAGCCGCTCCTATAATGTCTTACGATGGCCTCCCATACGCTTCTCCAATTGAAATCACTCCTACCAGTGGTGGGGCTTTGCCAGTGTCCAGCGCCTCTGCTATTCCTCCCACTGGTATTGCAGTAACGTCTGATAACGGTTATGAGGGTACTCTGGCCGTGGGTGGTGAGCTGCCGTTTGTGAGTACTGTGGCTATGGAGGGTGTGGTGCCGTCTGCTGGTGCTGGAGCTGTTAACCACGCCTGCGGTAATGGCAGGAACGCCATGATCAGTGATAACGCCGCTTTTGCTCCTGCTGCAGCTTACAGATCAGGTGCCTTTGGATCTAGGTTAAGCGCTCCTGGCTTTGGTTACCCTAGAGGATTTGCTGGCATGGGATACGGATGCGCCTTTTAAATGTTATAATGCAATGTTATTTTATAAGTACTAAATTAAACGAATTTAATATTACAATAAGAACTATTTTTATTTCCTGTATTTTTAGTCATTGCAATTTAGTCACTACACTATCACGGTCTTAATGGCACTTTTAGAGTGTCCTCAAAATCCTTTGCGATACTTTATAGGGTGCCATCATAAAATTATGACTATGATAATTTAGAATTAGGTACTTATTTCCTTTTAAGCACAGCCGTCATAGTTTGAGTGCCTAAATAAACATTTAAAGCTTGTCAAGCCTTTGCATACTAGATTTCCACTGCACAACTTTTGATAATTAATTACATATGTAAATAGATATTTTAAAGATACTTTTACAATTTAATATTTTACAGTTTCAAACTATATGGCGCCGGTATGCCCTTACTGATGATCTCTGAGAAAAAATAATTAACGAAACAATGCTTTCTTTTAAAGTCAAAACAGTATTAATGTTACCAGATACATTTGCTGAAAAACTGGTGTTACATAAAATAACAACTTAATACTGTAGAAAAGTAAAATGTATGTAGAATTTTAACGAAAAGTATACATAGATTCCAAAAAACTTTTAAACGTTGCCCTACACTAGTATTTTCTCCTCTAACCTAACCTAATTGTGGGAGAGCCATGCTTCGGCACGAATGGGCCGGCTCGACCGGAGTGATACCACGGCCTCATAGAAAACCGGCGTGAAACAACGCTTGCGTTGTGTTTCGCCGAGTGAGTTGAGGTTACCGGAGGCCTAAACCCTTTTAAAAGCGGGCAGCGCACTTGCGACTCCTCTGGTGTTGCGGGTGTCCATGGGCGGTGGTTATCACTTACCATCAGGTGATCCGTTTGCTCGTTTGCCCCCCTATCCCACAAAAAAAAAAAAAAAAAGGTGCGTGTACAAATTCTCACATACACAAACGCCCAGACCCGGAACAAATACAAATATTTGCTCCTTGTGGAGATGGAAACCACAACATATTTATTTATATTTAATTACTACGGTTACAACCAATTACAGGAACTAAAACTAAAAAAAGACAATTATAACAATCATTAAAATAAACAAAGTAAAGTAAAAATTAGGTTAACAATATGGCTTAGAGGTCATAGCGTCTGGCGTACCTAGCCAGAAGACGCAGGTTCTTTATCAAATTAGCATGAAAAATGCATAAAAAATCACAAAAAGTTAGTTATTAGGTATGGTAGCATCGTACGACATAGAACTAACCTTAAGGTGAGTCATGTCGGTTGAGAGGCAAAGTAACTTTTGCCTTTCAATAGATGTTACTGACGTCACCTATAAGACGTAAGTTCAGAATGTGAAGGCAAATTTCGACATGGCAGGTGGGACTCGCGGTGGCTTAGAGGTCATAGCGTCTGGCGTACCTAGCCAGGAGACGCAGATATTCGAATCTTGCCTGCGAGTCGAATTTTTCCTTCACGAAATAACTTTATAGGTTAACAATACTCATATGCCGCTGAAACTGATCACTCAGCCGCTAAGCCAAACGCGTAAACCATATTTTTCGGATTTGGGTAGACCCTATTCTTACCTCAATTAAATTTTTTGCACATTTGACCCATTTATAGAGTAGGGTCGATATAGTCCACTTTGGGTAGCACTGCATTAAGCGGATACAAATTGAAACTCCGAGGAGAATTCAAATAATCTAATACACATTACAAACGAGAATGATTTGATTGTTTGTAAAATTGTTGGTAATGAATAATCTTAACTGAACTAAAATACTGATTATAAAAATTCTTTACCTATTGAATGCTTCATTATTCCGGAGTGACAGGCTATATTAAAAATGGAGTTTAACATAACGTCGAAAAGAAAAAGAAAAATTATTTATTTGCGTAGAATACAGGTTACTTTAGGTCTCGAGGGAAACCGCGGGAAACAGCTAGTATTTCAATAATAAGGAAAACATAAAAAAAATTTTTTGTTCATCGTTTATTTTTCATCATCATAGATTTTCCCATTTTCAAGGGTTTTATCTAATACAGATAGTCGTAGGGAGCGCCACAGCCGCACGCGCATTGTCCCGCAATGGACACAGCACCAGCAGCAGCCACAGGACCACTGAAGCTCACAGCACCCATGATGGGCACCTGACCAGCGACAGCGGTAGTACCAGCGACTGGCAGCTCACCAGCGACCGCCACGTTGCCTTCACCAGCGCCGCCGTATGCACCAAGTCCAGCACCATAACCGGCACCATATGCGAGTCCATCATAAGCCAAACCACGTCCGGCCAAGCCGTAGGGAGCAGCATATCCGGCACCGGCAAATCCGTAGGGAGCAGCCAAACCTGCATCGGCCAATCCGTAGGGAGCACCTAATCCATAGGAACCAGCAAACCCAGGGGCGCCCAAACCATACCCAGCGTACGAAGCATCAGCAACCGCTGCACGGCTCGTGCACTGGCTGAAGGCGGACTGCAAACCAATTATTTTATCGTTATTTTTTTTATTATACTTCACATACCTTCCTACGGGATGTCTGATAGTAAGCGGCAATCGTAGCCTAATAGAGGCCAGCAACACCGGTGGTATCACTAAGCGTTGTTATCTTGGGATCTCCGTTGTTAAGTCTCATTTGCTCAGTAATTTCATAGACTACATCACCCTTCAAACCGGAACACACAAATTTTGGCAAATTATTACTTAGCGCAATGTGGTGGTAGACGAATTCTGGCATTCAGGCACCAGAGTTCTGAAACATGTTCATTATCTAGAATAGTCCTTATGGCTAAATGTCATGATCTGTCCGATCATGGAAGACAGACCACCAATCTGTCCTAAGGATATCAGTACACATAATCAAACCATTATTCTGTCCCACTGCTGGATACGGGTCTCCTCTCAGATTGAGAGAGAATAGGCTATAGTTCACCTATGACTCAAATTGGCAGGCTTCACACATCGTCGAGAAAATCTTTCATATTGTACGCAAGTATCCTGCTTCCTTCACCAAAGCGCTACGCACATAATTTCGAGAAGTCAGAGATGCGTGCCTTGGATTCAAACTCGAGACCTTTGACTTGGCTGTTCAGTGGTCATATCACTAGGCTATCGCTGCTATCATGATATCAGTATTCCCCAGAAATTGGGTTGCAGATGACAGCAGTCGCTTGTAAAATACTGATATTCAGCCACAATTGCTATGACTGGAAACCGATCATAGCTGAGAATGGAAGTGGTGATGTGATGTAACCAAAGTACATACAAAAAATATATTTAAAAATATTTTACCTGAACCAAGCAAGCTTGGATGCAGAGGAACACAACGGCGAAGGTATTCATGTTTGATGATTGTTTGTGTTCAACGAGACGCTGAAAACTGAATGATGAACTGAAACAGTGGCGTGTTTTTATACTAGAGTACAGCAATGAGGAATGCTATCGTAACATTGGAAAAAGCAATTAATAATGTCACAATAATTGTGCGTTTGTTGGTAAATTATAGGCTTATCATGTTACAACATTTATTACACTTACCTATTTACTGAAGACTCCTAGAATTTGATAACACAATTAAGTATAAAACTCCCTGCAGGTACTTTGAACATCATTCTTGTGTTAGAACTGGAAGTAAACTACAATGTCTGTCAAGGCTATCCTCATCCTCTGCGCCCAGGCTCTCCTGGTCAAGGTAAGAAATAGTTTATGTACCAATAAACATGTCTTTGAGAAGCGTTCCTTTCATTCTAATTAATTTTACCTTATTTTCAGTCTGCACTTAGCCAGTTTGCTGGTTCTTGTGGCTTGGCTGCACCCGCTTTGGCATATGATGGACTTGGCTACGGTGCTGGTTTTGCAGGCAGAGGTCTCGGTTACAATGGATTTGGCGCTGGTTACGCCGGCAATGCCTTTGGTTACGATGGAGTCTACGCCCCTGCCATGGAGTTCACTGCCACCAGTGGCGGCGCTCTGCCCGTCTCTAGTGTCTCTGCCATCGCTCCCGTCGGTATCTCTGTAGCGTCTGACAATATGTATGAAGGTACTCTGGCCGTGGGTGGAGAGCTGCCGTTCGTGGGTACTGTGGCTATGGAGGGTGTGGTGCCGTCTGCTGGTGCTGGTGCCGTCAACCACGCCTGCGGTAATGGCGTAAATGCCATGATCAGCGAGACTGCTGCTTACGGTCCTGCTGCGTACGGTGCTGGCGGTCTCGGTGCCTTCGGCTACGGTGCTGGACTGGGTGACTTCGCCTATCCCGCTGCTGGATTAGCTGGTGCCGGACTCGGCTACCGCGGTGGTTGCGGTAGCAAATTCGGTTACGCTATCTAAATTATTATTCGATTTTCGACGAATTCTTGGATAGGCTTTAATAAAAATTGATGTAAACACTAACATTTTTTTTGTCTTTAACTATCTGTTTCTTATGCAATAGATTCATTAATATTGATTCATAGGTAATTTATTAGAAGTTTCAATACCTTGACGATACGTTTGGCGTAGCGGCTGAGCGATCGGCTTCTGCGCTACGTCTTCTGGGTTCGATCCCCACACGGAGCAAATATTTGTATGATATACAGATATTTGATTCGGATTTGGGCGTTTATTCCTGTGAGAATTCTTGTTTGTAAAAGCATCCACGATACAAGAGAAAATCTCAGTGTACTCAAATAGACCCGCGTCCTTATGTCCCACCTTTTTTTTTAAATAAAATTCAAGCCTATTTTACAAAATCTGTGTAGCGATATCAATTGCGCTACTTTAAGAAACTCAAAACTCCTCTTAGAATGAGATGGGTAAGGCAATGGGGGAAGGGACACCTTAATGTCATAAATAAATTACGAATGTCCTTTAAAATCGTTATATGATCGGTAACAAGAATTAACAGTTTTTTACATTGACGCACTATGTATTGGAAAGAGGGCTATCTACCGCTTTTAAGCTCACCAGACGGCGCCACCGTCGAATAAGGTCCTAACTCCTAAAGCATAGCTTTCAAAGTTTGTTATTACACCAAACTAAAAAATACACATTTAAATATTTAATACCTTCGGTTTAAAGATCTTTATTTCACATTTAACAATCGTCACTTACATGAGAACAATAAATCTTATTACAAATTAATGTTACATCAATGCGGGTAGAAGAACAAAATAAAAATGAAGTATGATTATTGTCAACAAAATTGGAAGCGAGTTCACTGCATTCCTAAGATAAGTTTACAATACTACCTTTACAACTCTTACAATATGGACAACTGTAAGAATTGTAATGCCCCATCATTATTAAGTTATAATTTACATATACCTTTCATGGTCAAACATAGCTACACAGTAATACTTTTAATATTCCGTCAAGTTTGTAACTTTTCACCTATGTTTAATAAATAAAATATTTGTTAAACATTTTTTTTTATTTTGATTTTGATTATGAGTGGCACAGTCCCGTAGTCCCGTTTTTTATGAAAAATGGATGAGATAAAACCCCTTTGCCATAACTCTACTCAAGTATTGAAAAATATTAACAATATTATTATAATCTTCTCTACTATTATAAAATCGTAAAAAAGCTGTGTCTGTGCATTGAAGATACTTATTAATAAAAAAAATAACTACGTTAATAAAACCGACTTCAAAACTAAAAAAGTAAAAAATAATAAATATTTAATATTAATTATATACTACCTATTATATTTATATTTGCTACTAGCTGACCTGAGAGACGTTGTCCTCTCCAGGTTTCAACTAACCACCTCGAAAAATTTGATTTTCCATATTTCTAATACACTTAGCGCCATGGACCTCTGAATACCGTATTTCTGACCTATAAATTACTTAATTTCAAAAAAATTTTCACGTGGTATTGACGTGAAGAATGGAAATATAAACAGACATACCTACATAGACAAAAATCTCAAATAACTGTTTCGGCGTCAGTAAATTAAGATTAACGCACGTTGCAATTTTTTCGAAATTCTTAGGGTATATTATTTAATTATTTGAATAAATGGAAACTCTTTAGTTACTTTCTCAAATATAGTGTGCGCACTGTATCTACACTATGGAGGTTTCAAATTATAAAATAAGTTACTATATGGCTGGATGCTTTAGAGAAGAAAAAAATAATTGTCAAAATTGTCAACTCAAAAATAATGACACCTGTTATCGAATCAAATTTCATTGAGGTAATAACGATGTTGTGTTAGTCCGCTAGAAAATAAGTTGTCATTCTTTGTTTACTCCTATAACCTACTCAAATATTTAGTTTTTACACCGGCTTGTGCTCGCTGGATAAATCCTATGTATGCCCCGTGATTCCCTGTGTAAGTAGAGTTAGAATAACTGTAGTAATAATCAATTCCTGGTCACAATAATGGTTTCTGATTGATCTGCTTTATTTTCTTGTTTTATCTTATTTAGTCCCTATAAGTGTATTTTTTAATTTTATTACTTGATTCTGTTGTAATGTTTGATCCGTGCTAGTCTAATACAGAATTACTTGAAAAATAAATTGACTTCAATGGTTATTTTTAAAATTCAGCGTTTTCAATGGTTAAAATGTTAATAACTTTTGATAGAGAGAACCGATTTGAATTAAAAATAGCCTAAATGTTAATCCAAGAAACAGGCTATGAATTCCTGCCCACTTCCTCCAAATCTCTTCAGTAGTTATCATTTGATGCGCGGTCAAACATACAGACAAACCGACAGACAAACCGACAGACAAACCGACAGACAAACCGATAGACAAACAGACAGACAAACCGACAGACAAACAGACAGACAAAAGTTCCAAAAATAATACAAAAGGATTGTGTTACCGATTCTGAGTCCCCCAAATTAGTTTTTTTGTAAATATAAGCAATGTACAGACACGGCTCACTTACATTCTTATTATATGTAAGATTTACTAATAGGTTTGAAGTCGGTGCCAAGCCAATTTAATACTTACGTAGTAACTAGTAAATAATCTATGTAACAGAATTCTTATTTTGTTTTTTTTTTCATTATTCTTCGTATTGATTGAGCTGCTTATATTTAATTACTCCTTATTAGGTTTATTTACGTATCTTAATCATTAAAGTAGGCATTTCATTGTATTAATTTGCTCGTATTCATTTAAGTGATTAAAATATAATAATTTGTTTAAGGCTTGGCACCGACTTCAAACCTATTATTAAATAGCAAATATAAATAATAGGTAGTTTATAATTAATATTAAATCTTTATTATTTTTTAGTTTTGAAGTCGGTTTTTTTAACGTAGTTATTTTTATTTAATACTTTTAGTTTATTGCTGCATTATCAATTAGCTATGGGTAGACCTACAAAAGGTTCTGCGCGCCTTAAAAAATACAGATCTCAAGAAACGGGAAAGCCAATTCTGCGAGATTTTAAATAAAAAAATGTTCATAAAAAAATAAAAGCTAATGGGCCTACCTGAATAATTTTTTTATGGGACCAATTCGAAACTATTCCGCATCAAACAAAAAAAAAGAATTACGTAAATCGGTTCAGAAACCTCGGCGAAATCGGTGTACATACATAGAAAAAATATATATACCGGCTGAATTGAGAACCTCCTCCTCTTTGCTTTTTGAAGTCGGTTAACAACTTAAAATTCTTGTTTGTTTTTCTGTTTATCGGTTTCTTATGGGTTGGCACAAAAACAATAGATTTTAATTTTGTTATCACTGTAAGAAAGTATAATTATGTTCCAACTTAAAAACTGGTGGACTTGTTATCTCACGAATCCTGAGATACAGGTTGACCTCCTTGATGTATACAAATAAGAGATCATCCCTCTATTTTGATTAAATTATTTTTGGGATCCATTTACTAATAGGTGAGCGAAGCCGTGGGGAAAAGCTAGTTAATAATAAACTCGCGTAGCCCACCCAAAATAAGTAGTGTAATTTGACACTACGACCTCATAGACCTCACACTACACTTCGCCTGGCCACACTCGGCTTCGATAAATTCTTTGAAAAAGAGTGAAAGGTTTAATTTTTTAAGTACTCTTACACTAAACGGTGAAATGAAGTCAGATAATCATAGTCTCTCTTATCATCCAGAAATACAGATAATATAGTCAAATATGCGAGTGTCTCATTAAAGAAAGAACCACAGCGGCTTTGAGAAGACCAGTCCCAGCCGACAGCACGCATACATTAATCAATCATTATGTAGCGTCTAACGGGTCGGACACGTGACATGATTGTCTCACGACGATACCAGATAGGTGGAACATATTTTGCGTTGTCCACACAAAAAAACTCAAAGCCATGGGATGGCATTCGCTCTCCAAAATATTTGTATGCCTATAAGAACTGGTTTTGTCGTCTGGGTGTCTCACGATATAAGAAAAGCAGTTTATTTTAAGTACAAGGGTTGAATAGATCAAAAAGAAATATTAATATTGGACAAGAAACTTAATACATAGAAACATCCTATGAATGCCAAAAATTTATAATTTATTCCATTTCTGATAATCACAATTGATAGTATCTAGTAGTAGGGGGCACCGCAACCACAAGCGCATTGGCCAGCAATAGACACAGCACCAGCAGCGGCCACAGGACCACTGAAGCTCACAGCGCCCATGATGGGCACCTGACCAGCGACGGCGGTAGTACCAGTGACTGGCAGCTCACCAGCGACCGCCACGTTGCCTTCACCAGCGCCGCCGTACGGAGCGAGTCCGGCACCGCAGCCAGCAGCAGGGTAAGCACCAGCATAGCCAGGGTAGGCGAGCCCGGATAGTCCAGCGCCATAGCCGAAGGGAGCAACGGGAGCGATGGCAGCAGCAGGTCCGTATGCACCAAGGCACTGGCTGAAGACATTCTGCAGAAACCATGGCGATTATTAACACTGATTCGAAAATGAGCCAAGATTATGTTGCCTGAGGTAATTTTTTAATTGTTTATGTCGTCCAAAAGAGCAGACGAGACACCTGATGGTAATTATTCATCACCTCTCATGGATACCTACAGGAGTTGCTGATGTATTGCATCGAACCTTAAGATTGCAGATTACCGTAACCGCAGCAACGGTAGATGAAGTGAATTTACAAAAAAACGCTTATTAAGGTGTAAACAGAGCCATTTTCCTCAACATCAGAGTATCGATTTCAGATAGAGCATTGAAAACAATACCAAAAAGTAGCCTTTGTTAAAATATTTGTCGAAGAGAAAAATACTGTAATATCTAAGAAATAAATCACACGAAGCAATGCTCTCACCTGGACCAAGCAAGCTTGGATGCAGAGAAATAGAACAGTAAAGGTCGACATGTTTTATGTTGGTTTGTGTTCAACGAGAAGCTGCAGACTGAATGATGATCCGATGCTGTGGACACATTTTATATCCAGCTCCATAATGATATCAACTATAGGTGATTTCATTGCGAAACTCTCAAAAACGTGACTGAAATGTCTTAGAGAAATATGCATTTCTTTGTTGGTAAATATATATCGTCCTTGCATAAGCTTCTAATTAATTACATTTGCATTTAACTATATACTAATTGTTCTCGGAACTTGATAGCGATATGGAGTATTAAACCACCCACAGTTGGCCTGAACATCATTCTCGTGTCAGCATTTGCACCAGAAATACTAACTACAATGTCTGTCAAAGCTATCCTCATCCTTTGCGCTCAGGCGCTTTTCGTCAAGGTAAGAAAGGAAAACGGCTTTATGGGATATCCTTTTTAATCAAAACTATGTCATCAGATCTCCACAATCTTATTCCCCCTTCTTATCTTATCTTGTGTAGGGCCGAGGCAGCAAGGCCTCAGTGCACTTCGACCCAATGGGATCTTTTGTGTTTCCCCTAGATAATCTATTCCTCATCCCCTCCCAGTTCTACAAACAGCTCTTCCATGAGCTTTATAATGAGGCCTGGGGGTATGAGTCTGTAGTCCTCCGGGCTTGGATAACCCTGACCCAAAAGGCACATTCGCTTTCCAGCCATTGCATCGCATGTACACAGAAGGTGTTCCATGCTCTCAATTTCCCTTTTGCAGGCCCTGCAGGCTGATGTATCCGTCAGACCCATCTTTTGTAGGAGAGCGTTAGTCCCGAAGTGTCCGGTCAGCGCCCCCATCAAAAGACGGGCCTGCCGCCTGCTTGAGTTCCAAATGGCATTTTGCCATTTCGATGAGGAACCTATGAATTTCTTGGAGTGAGCAAGTCCCGTGAGGCTCAACCACTCATCCGTGTGCCTCGCCCTTGCGTACTCCCGAAATGCCGTTTTGACTGTGCTTGGAGCCAGTCCTACAAATGGTTCCGGTCCAATTAGTGAGGTTCCAGAACCTTCCCTAGCCAGCTCGTCAGCATGCTCGTTGCCCACAATACCCCTATGACCAGGGACCCAAACAAGCCTGACCTTGTTTCGCTTTCCCAGCTCATTAAGAGTTCGGGCAGCGTCCATGGTCAGCCTTGAATCGATCCTGTAGGAGGTCAGGGCCATGAGTGCCGCTTGGCTGTCACTAAGAATGTAGATGGACCTACCTGTGGTACCGCTACTTTCCATCTGTTGTGCACAGGCAAGAATAGCATATGTTTCCGCTTGGAAAACTGTAGCTAATTTGCCCATGCTTTGACTGACCCTTATTCCCCCTTGCTCTTTCTACTATAGGACGACCAGAAGCATGAAAAAGCGACATCGTTTCATGGTAGACATTCCAAAAACCCGAACGAATTGCTTTAAGTCCACTTTTGTCATGCGTACTGCTGAAATGTTGACGCTTCCCGAGTGGGTCTTCCCCTATAGATATAATCTGGGTGTCTCTAAATCACCAGTGAATCAGTTTCTTCGATGCAAGCCCTCTCCATCGTATATTGCAGTATCGCTTAACAACTGAGGACAAGCGTAGGCCTATTCAGGAATCAAAAAAAAAAACTGTTCATCATGTCAGCCAAAAGACTTCCACTACTGAAAAATATCTCCGAGATTTTTTTATAAGGCTTCCAGCAACCTCTACTCAGATCGTTTGTCTGCCACGTTACAGGTCGTCCTATGCCATGTTTTCCAGTTCATAATCACCATTTTCTCATTATTCTTCTCTACTTCTTGTCTTCGTGTGGAGTTAGCCAACCCACATTAGTTCAGCGTGGTGGCTTAGAGCCTAACCCTTCTCATATAGACCCTGTGACCAGCAAGTGTTACAGTAAACTGGATTTGTAACTACATTTCCAATCACTGTACAGCCACAGATAAAAGAATACTAGTACAGATGCCTCATCCCATACAAAGAAATGGGACCTTCCTATCGGGCGAGATTCTTCGGGCAGAATTGTTTTTCTTTTGTAGGCGATAGATGTCGCACGTAGCACGCGCGACATCTATCGCCTTGGGTTGTATATCAAGTGTTTACTATATATTTAACCAATAGATGGCGCTGGTGCGCCGGGATGTAGGTAGGTACCTAAAGTTGCTACTTGTTGTTATTACGGTCGCTCACCCCGAACAGGTACCTACCTCCTTCTCGGTAGCGCGTAGGTACTTATGTAATACATTTAATTTTATAAAACTACTTACCTATCTTCTTACGCGTAGTTTATTTTCGTTATTATTTAACGTAAATTCATGTAAAAATGTAGGTGTAATTTTCAAGGTTTCTCAGATACCTACTGATTTCATAAATGACATACTTATTATATTTTTAATGGCGGACATTATTTTTTTAAATATAACATGACGTGGGTGTCAATTTCATAGTTTCTGATTGTGAAAAAAACAAAATGTTTAAAATCCAAGATTGTGAACATCTAATTATTATTTTTTATTTAATATTATAAAGCTAAAAAGTTTGTTTGTTTGGTTGACCGCGGAAATCTCAGGAACTACCTACTGGTTCGAATTTAAAATAGGTATCTTTTGTGTTAGAATGTGCATTTATCGAGGAAGGTTATAGGCTATAAAATATCTTATAAAATATCACGCTATGACTTATAGGAGCGGAGCATCAATGAAAAATGTAGCAAAAACGGGTAAAAGTTATTTCTTTTGAGGGCTTCCATTGCGTGCGCTGCATAAACGAAGTCAATGGCTGCATAATATACCTAGGTAGGTACCTACCTATCTATCTGTTAAGGTTGACTCACTACCTATAACCTTTTTTGTTGTAGGTACCTAATCAAATTTGTTCTAAAATAATGCATTATTTGCGAAGGTGTTTAACACAACAAAAGTGTAGTATGTACCTACACTTGTTGTGTTATGGATTAATATCATTAATCCATAACCAATTAGGTAGGTACCTACTTAAATACGTTATTCATCACAAGTAGGTACTTACCTATTTAATTTTGAACAGAATTGCCATTGACATCATTTGGTTTTAATGAATATCGGAGATAATTATCATAGTTTTAAAATAACTCCACGACAAAATAATGATCAAGTAGTTAGTTCGGTACTTAGCCTACCTACCACTAGCGCTGGCCGGCCGTTTAAAACGAGACTTTGTCGCGGTTTACTAGAATACTTTCTAAGTAAGTAGGTAGTTTAGTGATGGAAAAATACGACTGCCTGAAAATCGAGCCTGCGTCTTCTGGTTAGATAAGTACACCAGACGACCACTGAGCCACCGCGAGTTTAACTATTGAAAAGCAAGCTGCCTACTTTGCTTGTCAACCGACATCAGTGTAGGAACCTACCTACCTATTTAGCCAGAAGACTCTACGCAGGTTCAATTCCGCCCTTCAAAGTTTCCTATAGGTATAGCATAGAAAAAAAAATGCAAAATATTACAAAAAAATAGTTTAAGTAGGTACTTACTTAATTGATTATTTTGGGCTGGGAGGTGACAACTGACAAGTGTCCGTGATAAAGACCGAGTGACAAACCGAAATCCACGCGAGCAAAGCCGCGGGCGGATGCTAGTTCTTATATATCTTTATCGCAAAATGATAATAAAGTTATTGTAAAAATATACCTAGGTAACCTACCTACCTACCTACTTACTTACAAATGCCTACTACCTACATGTCGCACTCGCAACGCAACTCAAGTGGCAAGGCAACGAGATCTTCCCGCAAAAAATAAAATATAATATTTGGAAGAGATTACTTACTAAAAACACAGAGTAGTATATCTACTCATGTGCTAAAAACTAGGTAGGTACCTACTACCTACCTAGTTGCTTTAAAAAATAATTTTAATGTTACGAAAACAAACATGATTTTCCGACCTGCTACTAAATGCAAGAGAATTTATACCAAAACAGGCTTGTTTTAAAGATTAATTTTAAAATAACGAAAGCAAAAAATAATTTTGTGACCTGCTACAAATAATTTTAAGGGAATTTATACTTAAAGTCACTAAGATTAGAGCTTATACTGTGTAACTCGTTCGCCTCGCTATTTACACCTACATCACAGTCATCAGTTCATCACAGACACATACATGCAACTAGGCGGCTTGTGATTTTTTTTCATGAGGTTCACAAAAATAGTCTAGTGTTTGTTGAACGTGACAGGTGAACATTATGAGGTCCAGGGTTCGATTCCTAACTAAATAATTAAAGTTTTAAATTAAAGTTTAATTTAGATAGATCTATAAATGTTTAGTTAGGAATCGAACCCGGGACCATACATTTTTATCTAACATAATTATATTGCGTGCCCTGCTCGAAGATATATATTTAAACAAGCAGCTCTCATCATTCACTGGCAACAATGCGCAATTTTAGAAGTGGCATCCCGATCCTAAAATTTGCTTAGTCTGTGCTCGGTGAACGCTTTCATTCTTTTCGTTTGCGCGGCAACTGATTCTGCGTTTCTCTGTGTTTATTTTAATTAAAGTGTATTTTAATATAATTTCAACCAAATCTATGCCTAAACGGCAACATAAAGAAGTTTTACAAAAGTTAGACGATAAATGAAATGTCGTCTTAAAATTATAAGCCGAATAAAGTGTCGTCATATAGCGGAGTACCTAGCGTCGTTGGAACGGAGATAATAATTATTCTTCATGAAATAAAAGTGACAACAAGTATTGTCTTGTGATTACACCGGTATGGCTACTGGCTCTCGTAGCAGTTTAAAGCCGCAAGAGTTTCCATAACCTTCGTAGGTACCGGTTGACGCGGGTGGTGTACGTGATACACTGACGTGCTCATTGGACTCGGGGCGTACACGAGATGTACACACGAGATCTCTTACTCTTATGTGGAGCCCGTGAGGCTCCAATAAGCAGTTTTATCAATCACATGTAAGTGCCTACAATGTTTTTTAATGGGTATGTTGATTTAAATAATAGGTAACTACCTATACCTACTTACTGCAGATTACAATAACATGTAAGTCTTGTGCTGATCACAGTTCGAAGGAGTGCATATAATAATTAAAACGAGTAGGTACATATGGTTCTAGAAGAACACAAAACTCACTGGAGTTTTATGCTCTAGGAGACACAATCTCATGCTAGATAAACCTACATCTTGGTTTGTTTCAATTTTCACCTATAAATAGGGCAAGGCCACCCTTGAGGGCCCCAATGCCCAATGATCTAAAGACACCACAAAATCTTGTGGAACAGATCCCGGTTAGACAATATCCACAGGTTTCTGTTTTGTTAAGCAACAATATTGTCAGTATAGACAAGGATATTGAGTTGAATAAATACATATGCAGTATAACAATAACAATGTAAATTCATCTCACTAAGGGTACATAAAAGATATACTTTGTGAATTTTGTGATGGATCCTGACTGACATTTTGCCCTAACAAAAATAAGGAGAATTCTAGTTCTCCCTATATGTGATAATTAGTTTTTATATGTTGTGAAATAGTAAAAGACCACTGTAAGCATCTATAGAATGCCTGTGTGACAAGATGTTTTGAAAACCTGCCATTAAAAGCGACCAGTTCTTCAATAAGCTTACAACCAATTGTAAGTGAAACCCACAACTACCCATTACTATTGAAGGACATGAATCTTCAATACAGGCTGGAACACCAGCATTGTGCACAAGACCAACATTGTGTGCAAGAAATGGCCAACTTAGCCATAGTGGTAAGTCATGCCGGAAGGCTAACACATTTTTTACCTCACTGCAGGATAGCATGCAATGTTAAGTGTATTACTTAACCATGTTAAAGGATACTCAATTACCTTTGTAATCAAGTCTCATAAGACCTTGGTGCCATTACTGTCTTCAGGAAAATCAGATGAGCTATCTACTTTGGCCAACTTTAGTTTTCATTTCCCATTATGATACAACAAACTTTAGTATCAGAAAAATAACATCTCAGAAGAATGCTGTCAAATAGAGCTTTATTTCCATTTGGAAATGACATTACATACCAAAAAGTTATTGGAAAACCACATTTATTAGTAAATGTTTATTCAGAATATAGTATTGCCTATATTGTTATAATAAAGTAATTCCTACATTGGGTTGCTCAGATGCGTAATAATTTTACAAGATGGGGACATTACAAGACAATCAATACATTAATATGTATAGAATCTGGTTATTAATATAAAGTATTCCTTATATTATATACATTGAGATGAGATGATATGATTATAGAAACTTTAGCTCTAGAAATGCTTAGAATTTATCAGTTAAAAATTCCAGTTATCATTGTCTTGATAATTTCTTAGCTCCTGTATGATATCTACCAGAAATATGTCATTATAATAATATTTAGCAATATTTATTGCAGCTTGCCCAGCACCAAATTCTGGGCCACAGTGAATAGGTACATTATACACAAGATAAGATAAACTAAAATGTTGTAATAAAATTCCTGTTTATTATAGGAGTACCTATCATGTAAAATAGAAGTATTGCATAACTTATGTATTATGACATAGCATTTACTTGGTAAAGTCTATATCACCTAATCCAGTGCTGTTTGTGTCAACAAGCATCCAGTTTGACAAGTAGTTCAACCTTTCAACTATTATATTGGTCTAATTGAAATAAATCAATTTTGACCTAGACTTTGAAGCCCATGGATTTTGCAAAAAATGTGGACAAGCAACCGAAAATCATTTAACCAATCCAGGTTAGGTTGTAACATTTGTATAGTGCATAAATTCCCTTATGTGCATACCATTGATTTTAGAAAAGATAAGAGGTGTAGGTAGTAACAATACCTACATCATAATATATAAGATATTTATATAGTTTTTTATTTTTTTGTGCATGTTAAGCAACATCATAAATCATCCTATTGTATAACAAGACATAGGTGTCATGTGTCATATACCCTAGTAAATTTTCTAATAAACATTTCATTTATTATACATAGACATTTCTATGTTCATTTAAATTGCCTTGGCCACATTCATATGGCAGTAGTGCAAAGGGTTAACAAATGCTAGCACATTTTGGTCACAGGACATCATTAAAAATAAAGTTTATTTAGTACTTTTATTTTTAAACAAGAGAACTACATAATGAACCCAGAAATATGGTATTTGACCTGGAAAAGATTCTGGTTGTTGCTTGTTACACCTTACACCAATGTTTATATAGTAGTGATAATTACATATATTCAGAAAATATTATACTGATAAAAATATTGAGTCTTTGAACAGTTTGTACTTATCAAAGTTCACATTTATAAGGAGAATTTAGATACAAATAGGTACATACCTACATTGTTTAGAACTACAATATTAGGTGCCTCTACTAGGATAAAGCTGGGCTAGACTCATAATAAATAAATGCATTGCCTTAGTCTTCTGGAAACATTTAAAGCCAATGAATATTGAAACTTTCACTTGGACTTGGATATATTATCTTTTCTTTGTTTTGTTATGGTGTCCTTCCAAACACCTTTTGATTAGAAGATTTAGAACAAACTGATAATCTCACCAAAATAAAGGTTACAGTCTTCCTAAAGAAACCTCATCCACCAACAATTCTCATTGCCAGAAATCCTAAACTTTGTCAAAGTATTCTATAGCCTATGTTAATCTGGAATAATGTAACATTCAAACTGTGAAAGAAATTTTGGAATAGGCCCAGTATTTTTTGAGCCAATTTGTTACAAACATATGTACATACAAATCTTTCCTCTTTATAATATTAACATAGATAAGCACCTATAGTATATGGCGAACCCATTCTCAGGGAGATCTCCTCTATCCATACCAGGTATTAAGTAGGTATTTTATGAAAAAATCATTGGATTTGCGGCTGCCTATAGACTGTCCGTCATAAGTCAGTTTCATCCTTGCTCTAAAATTGGGGGGGAATGTTCGTAAGGGAGTCTCTAGGGAATGTATAAGTCCAAACTAATGTTGGTAAATATCAATATATATATGTAGGACTGTGCCAAACAAAGTTCTATATTCATATTTTACTGTAAATTACATTTTTAAATGATTATTTAAGAAATGGTGTTTTTTGTGGCAAGGGGTTGTTCAGATATGGAATGAACATCCCTGCATTAAGCACAACAGATATGGAATGAAGGGTGTGCTGATATAATCATTACCACTTATCTATAATCTAGATGTGATGAATGGCCCATTCACCCAGTGAAGGGAAAATTGTGTGATTAGAAAGTAGTGTAGAGTACAGCTCTGAAATTTTAATGTAATTCTTTTAAAAGTACCTATCTACCTTACTATAACTATGTTTTACATCGTCAAATAAAGTATTCTTCAAAGTTTTATTCGAGTCAGTATTATAGATACCAGAGCCATACTGGAACCTGGTAGGCGCCATGTCTTTACATTCAGGACTATGACAAAAGAAATTTCATAAGCTGTAATCACACAGACTGCTGGTCGGCCTTTTAACTTACGAATATTTATAACTAATTAGTTATAAATAGTTATGATTGAAACTGACTGATTCACGATTCAGCAGATTTATATTGATTTGATATGATATTAATTCTGATATTTTAATAACATTTTGTTATTGTTTATCCTGTGCTTAATCCAGAATTATTACTTAGTACTTAATATCAGGCACTGATCTTGCTGATTCATGCCATATGTAGTCCTACTACGAAATTAATTATTCTCCAACAATTAAGAATGATCATTAACATTTATTTTCAAGTTCCAGGTACCTACCGTAAATACTAAGGGAATCAGTTTCTTACATATTTAATAAAATGATTGATGAACCCTGACCCTCTGGAGGGTCACAGCAATTGTAGCTGGTCGGCTTTGTGTTAGCTAATTGGTCCTTAACAGAAAGTCAAGAGACTGATATGTTTTAAAATAATGCAATGTGATTATAACAGATTTATTTTACAGGAATACATGCTATGCTTTCGGCTTATCTCAAATTTACCAATACTCTAAACATCTGCTTGTTTAAATATATATCGAGAGCAGGGCACGCAATATAATAAATGATCAAACGAACTTACCTGTTGTGAAGTTCGATCATTATTATATGAAGTGCCCTGCTCGAAGATATATGGTCCCTACCCATCCCACCCCGGGTAAAATTTGAGATAATTCGCGACTCTAAAAAGAATGAAAGCGTTCACCGAGCACAGACTAAGCAAATTTTAGGATCGGGATGCCACTTCTAAAATTGCGCAGAGTTGCCAGTGAATGATGAGAGCTGCTTGTTTAAATATATATCTTCGAGCAGGGCACTTCATATAATAATGATCGAACTTCACAACAGGTAAGTTCGTTTGATCATTTATTATAATACATATACCGAAGGGTTAGGCAGAGGCGTGCTAATGTAGAAACACTCACAGTTTTCAAATACTCGCATGCATAGAAAATTTATCCATATTGCGATACACCCAACGTGCATAATCGTATTGGCAAAAAAAAAACTTTGAACTACGAGTATTTTCAACCCGCGCTGCCGGGACGCCGCGCCCGCGCCGCCCGCGCCGCCGCGACGCGCGCCGGGCCGCGCCTCACGCTGCGAGGCGAGGCGGGCTGTGGCTAGGGTTGCTAACTCTTTGTCGGTCAAAAATAGTAGGTAGTTCTAAAATTATTACCCATAAAAATATAATAGATAACGAAAACATGTAGTAGTTTTGCCTACTAATACCTACTTATACTTTTTTCAGAAATATTGTAGGATAATATTTATATTATATAGTAGGGTTAGAACTCTACAGCTGTGCCAAATACTTTCAAGTAGGTAAGTACCTACCTATTTTGATACTTGGTTTTTGACACTGGTAAGTGTATCTCATCCCTACGCGCATACATATGACATCATGACAATGAATAGATAAACGTATCTACTCATGTGACGTAAACACGCTATAGGGCTTCCCGTCCACAGTATTTTAATTTCATCTACCTACCTACTTGCATAGCGTGTGAGCTACCTACAGCAATGAAAACCTCTTACTATTCAATACAAAAGCTTAGGTACCTACTTAAAAAGTAAATGATAACGTAAATCTTATTAGATATGTACCTAGGTACCTCTACCTACCATTTTAACCTTTAACTGGTGACAAGCGGTCTCACAGGCCGAGCGGAGTTAGTGAATCATCATTTCACCCCCTTCCCTGCACGTCTAATGTTTCAACGCCTCAGTAGCTTCGACTTTCGTTACGCCAACGCCGTAGAGGGGAATAGTTGCGTCGATTTGTCTCAAATCGGTAAGTTTAAGTTACATCGATTTAAAGTGAGGTAACGGTCTCTCAGACCCTATGTCACCAATTACGTAACTTTTTAAAGTAATTTTGTTAGTTTGTTTTTTCGTGTTTTTACAGTTATTACTTGAAATGGATAAGTCCGAACCTCAAAAAAAGAAGCGTAGGGTGTCGTTAGTTGAGAATTTAGTACCAAACACCAGTAGACGAATAGAAAATTCTCAAATTGAAGCATATTTGGAACAAGAAGACTGATTTGCCACCTGCACCACAAACCTCTCAGGATGTGCAAAAAAAACGAAAAACGTGTGCAAGTTGTCCTCCTAAGTTGAATCGAAAGTCTAATTACCAATGTTATTCATGCAAAAAACATGTGTCCTTGCAGTGTGCTAAACAATTATGCCCTGATTGTCAATAAATATGATTATAAAGTTGACCATTGCCAGTTTTTAAATATAGTACCAGCGACTGGGGCTTTCTTTTTTTTTCATTATTTAGTATTTAAACTTTAAAAAAACAATAAGTATATATGTTATAAGTTTTTGATTTAGTGTTTATGTTGTAATTATCGATCTCATGTCCAAATTTTGATTTAAGTTCCTAATTATTTATAAATAGAAAATTTTCTTACTGAAATACATATTTAGAGTTTATTTATTATGTTTTATTTTATCCTCAGATATACTAACAGTCAATTTTTAAAGACTACAGCAACCTACCCCACCTAGGTTCTATGCTATAACCCAGGTACAGCAGCGGCCTCTCAGGCCGTTCGTCACCAGTTACGTTACAAAAAAACCATGTCACCAGTCAAAGGTTAAATATCTAAGTACCTATCATAAGTAATTATTTCAATATGATAGGTAAGTACTTCGTAAGTACATAAGTAGGTAGGTAAGTAAAACTACGTGTCTCACTTTTTTACCCTATTCACTATCTAGGTAGGTAGGTATTTTGTTCGGTAGAAGAAGCGAAATACCGATCTATTAAAAAAAACAAATACCTACTTAAACGTACGTAGGTACTGTACCTAAGGTAGGTACCTACTTAATATTCTTCGTTCTCTGGTAGGTATATAGGTACTATGGTATATATAGGTATGCTTACGGCCTTTAAACACAAAACCATCACGACACCGTTCGTTCGTTACGTAGGTAGGTAGGTACCTAGTACGGCGCATTCGCAGCTGTCGGACTACCGAGTGTATATCTACCGAACTCGAGCGAGACGCGATGGTATGATACCTACGACTCGCGTTCCGTTCCATTCCGACCGTCTGCATGATGCATTTATGGATGATAGAATACTGATATTTACCTATTTTGTGATATATATATATACAGTGTGTCCGGACATGGACTAGCGATATTCTAAATACTTATATAAAAACCATTTTAATACACAAATACACTGTACACTTGGGCCTAATTCACTTCCCCGCTATGTGGCAGCTATTTTTCTGTATGTACAAAAATATAATATCTCTCAGTTTTGGTCTTATTGAGTTAAAAATAGGCTTATTCAGAGGGCAACAATACTGTCTACCGTCTACATTACAAAACATAACATACCATCACGCCTGTATTCCCCGAAGGGTTAGGCAGAAGCGTACTAATGTACACCCACAGTTCGCCGGTATGTTTAGGTCCCATGTAATAGGGGGCGAGCCTATTGCCATTAACCGGGCACAAATTCCTAACTCCGAGCTGCTACTGGGAATTTCATAGAAAACCCAATAACACTTTGCTCGACCTGGGAATCGAACCCAGGACCTCTAGCGTAGCAGTCGCGCTCAGGACCACTTGGCTAATGAGGCAGTTACATTAGTGACATTACAAAACATTACCGTCTACATTATCTTTTTTACTAGATCGAAAGATGTTGAGCTAAGCTACTCTACAATATTAAATTTACAACTGTGTCTCTGGCTCAAGTGTATAGTTTATTTGTGTATTAAAGTAGGTTTTATTTAAGTATTTAGAATATCGCTAGTCCATGACCGGACACACTGTATATCTATACCTAGTAGATACCTACTTGAACTAGGTAGGTATCTACTAGCCTACCTTTTTTATTATGTAAGTATATTCGGTACAAGGCACCTACACGAAGGTAACCCTAACTATTAGGTGTAAGTCGCTTTCTAGGTACTACCTACCTAGGTATGTTCGTGTTGTCATCATAGTAGACTATCGTATGTATTAGTGCTTCGCCCCCGATGGTACAAAAAGATAATACATCATTAGAAAAACTTCGTCTGAAATATAATATTCTTATAATAATACTTTATTTAATAAAAAATGAGAAATAATTATAGACTCAGAAACTGCGAACAGTGCCATCTTTTCTTTTTGTAAAATGAGCGAAAACTGCAAACAGCGCCATCTATTTACCAAAGAAAGCGAGAATCACGAGGATTTAATTGAATATCATATAATTGAAGAAATTAGACTTAAATTATATTGTCCTATGTATAAACATTTGATTTAAGTAAGTACATATTTTTTTAAGGTCTTTCCTCGTAAGAATTTCGAAGCCAAACACACGAGGTTTGGGAATCGATACATGCAATGCCATCTATTAACAATTCATTTGAACTATGTTTCATTTGTTCGGGATGAGACCCCATGGTACAGCTATAAAAATCATTATAAAGTAATTAACGTACTTCTTACATTTTCAGTCTGCTCTTGGACAGTGCACCAGCCGCGCTGCGGTCGCTGCCGCCCCTGGGCTTGCAGCTCCCGGTTTGGCATATGATGGACTTGGCTACAGTGCTGGCTTTGCAGGCAGAGGTCTCGGTTACAATGGACTCGGCGCTGGCTGCGGCGGATTCTACGCCCCCGCCATGGAGTTCACTGCCACCAGTGGCGGCGCTCTGCCCGTCTCCAGTGTCTCCGCCATCGCTCCCGTCGGTATCTCAGTAGCGTCTGACAACATGTATGAAGGTGCTCTGGCCGTGGGTGGTGAGCTGCCGTTCGTGGGTACTGTGGCTATGGAGGGTGTGGTGCCGTCTGCTGGTGCTGGTGCCGTCAACCACGCCTGTGGTAATGGCAGAAACGCCATGATCAGTGACAATGCCGCCTTTGCACCGGCTGCTGGCCTGGCACCTTTTGCTGGTTACGGCCCTGGTCTTGGCTTCGGTGCTGGTTATGCTGGCAGAGGTTGTGGATGTGGACTATAAGGACTTATTTGTCACAGAAAATTCATATCCAAGGCTCCTCCAAAAAATTAAATAAACATGTAAAATAATAATTTCTTATATATTTTTTTGAACGAACTCGTTACCTCCTTTTCACGCCATACTTTTAAAAAGTTACCACACTAGTATTTTCTTGTGTTTCGAGGTAAAGTTTACAACAAATGTTTTCAAACTAGTTTTGTACAATTAAGCACATTTTATAAATATGATAAATGTAAATAGATCTTTTAAAAAAAAAAGACCGTTTTCAAGACACAAGTCAATATCTATATCTATACTAATATATAAAGCTGAAGAGTTTGTTTGTTTGTTTGTTTGTTTGTTTGTTTGTTTGCTTGAACGCGCTAATCTCAGGAACTACTGGTTCGACTTGAAAAATTCTTTCAGTGTTAGATAGCTCATTTATCGAGGAAGGCTATAGGCTATATATCATCACGCTAAGACTAATAGGAGCGGAGCATCAATGAAGAATGTTTCAAAATCGGGGTTTTTCTTTTTGTGAGCTTCCGATGCATGCGCTGCGTAAACGGTTAAAGATTCGCAAAAATAATATATGACAGAATTGTTCCTCTTTAAAAGTTCTAAAAAAAAGTCCGCGACAGCATATGTCTATCTTTTAAGGTTGGCTCACTATAACCTTTTTTATGCTAACTTTGTTCTAAAATTCGTTTTTTTTCCTTTTGAGAGCTTCCGATGCGTGCATTGCGTAAACGGTTAAAGTTTCGCAAAAATCATTTATGACAGAATTGTTCCTCTTTAAAAGTTCTAAAAAAAAAGTCCGCGACAGCATATGTCTATCTTTTAAGGTTGGCTCACTATAACCTTTTTTATGCTAACTTTGTTCTAAAATTCTAAATGCATTATTACGTAGGTGTTTTTGTAAACATGATATTAATCCTTATCCAAATAAATACGTTATTCATCAGCCTTTAGACCGTTTGTTTGGTATCCGTGTGGACCGAGCTTGGGTCCGCTCGGACCCAACAAACGCTCTAAAGGACATATCCTCATTTAGCGTTCTTTTATTATTCCTGTTCCCGTGACATATTTTACTAAAGTTCCGCTCGGATACTCAATACTCAATTACCAACTAACAATATTGGCTATATCTTGAAGTGAGCTTCAATGAAAACATACTACAAGCCGCTGAAGGGGATCATCATCTTCTTACCACCTGTCAAGTGCGACCTGCCAAGTTTGCTTGAACTTGAACGCGATAATCTCAGGAACTATTGGTCCGATTAGAAAAAATCTTACGATTTTAGATTCCATTTATTGAGGAAGGCTATAGGCTATCATCCCGCTAAGACTAAGAAACTATTCCACGCGGACGAAGTCGCGGGCGGAAGCTAGTTATATATATAAAAGAAAGTCGTGTTAGTTACTCCATTTATAACTCAAGAACGGCTGAACCGATTTGGCTGAAAATTGGTGGAGAGGTAGCTTAGAACCAGGAAACGGACATAGGATACTTTTTATCCCGATCCCGAAACTTTTTATTCCACGGGGGCGAAGCCGCGGGCAGAAGCTAGTTTTACATATTTTTAGCTAGCACTGGCATTTCCTAACTGACGGCTACTGAGAAGAAACACTGAACTAAACTCAGAGAATCATGACCTCGGGGGCGAAGCCGCGGGCAGAAGCTAGTTTTACATATTTTTAGCTAGCACTGGCATTTCCTAACTGACGGCTACTGAGAAGAAACACTGAACTAAACTCAGAGAATCATGACCTATTTTAAAGTCCGTAGTTTAAAGAACTAGTAATATTTAACTTACAATGCAAGGCGATGTCTGAAATGGCATGAAAAGCCATAGTGCCTTTCAGTAGGCTTGTCACAGCCACGGTAAAGATATTGTTACGAGCTGGGGTTCGGGATAAATAAATTATGTCTGAAATGGCATGAAAAGCCATAGTGCCTTTCAGTAGGCTTGTCACAGCCACGGTAAAGATATTGTTACGAGCTGGGGTTCGGGATAAATAAATTAACGCTAATTTTACCGAAATAAACAAATACTTTAATAAACTTGACAACACACAACAGAAATCACAAATAAAGTCATTACACTATTACTTGTCGCACTGTACTGTCACACTGAGAATCACTTGTCTTCACTTTGATGTTCACTTCACCTTGTCCAAAACTAAATTGCCCTAGCT
Organism: Acronicta leporina; assembly: GCA_947256265.1. NCBI lineage: Eukaryota > Metazoa > Arthropoda > Insecta > Lepidoptera > Noctuidae > Acronicta > Acronicta leporina. The sequence goes on from OX366538.1 coordinate 2,262,576, forward strand.
GACCCTCACGACGGCTATTTATATCAGTCACGAAGATTCTGGAATCGAACAGTCGCGAAAAGCCTACAAAATGCGAGTAGGTACTTGATCGTCTATTGTTTACGGGCATTGTCCTTTGAACCCGACCTTGAACTATTGTTGTTACGTGAGTACGTATTCGAGTACTTTCTTTCGAATATTCTACATGCTTCTACGATTTATCTAGAACCTTCGTGACCCATCTACGTCATTCTAATAGCTTCTCGGCGTAACAATATCATGCAGTATTACAACTTGACACTGTCCTTAAAATAATTACCTTCAGCTGCGTGGTACGTAAACAGGACGCATTCCACATTGTGCACCCGTTTAAACGGTACCTGAGTGAATGGCACCTAAGATATAGACATACACATACGGCACCTATCAATATTTTTCGCAGGTGCCATTAGTGGAATAATTTATTATTTTAAATTTTATTCCACGGCACCTACGTATCAGTAAGTACTAGTGGTGGGACGTTTATTTTTTAGAATGTCAAAATAAAAAAATCGATTAAAATCAGTACCTAGTGTCAGCGCCGATACAACAACACCGACGGTGTTCACGGGGAGTACGAGAGACGCGGGGGTCCAACCATTACCAACGGGCTACGAGCACCCACCGCGCCGGAGTAATGCACTCGCCGATAGCTCGCGAACCGATCGCCACCAAACCATTGTATTATTATTATTTTTAAACAAATTGTCTATCGTGTGAGTCGCCTATAATTTATGTGCCCATACTGCACACCTAGTAAGTTTAATAACATGATAATAAAACTATAAGTATGATTAGCCAAGTTCCCTCTATCTAATCCATTGAACTATTTCCGAGAGGTGCGAAACGGCCGCAGACTGTATATAATATATGATGTTTACTGTGCCCCAGCTGACTGACAGGACGCATTTTGCTTTTCTCACCTAGAAATATAATACACCTGACGACAACTCATAATTATTATATTATTAGTTGCTTGATCGTCGCTTTTAAAGCAGGTGCGATGTATGACGAGAGAGGTCGTGTGTATTTATGTAACTTGACTTACATGTCACGCGACTAAACAAACGTTTTATCAGACTGATTGTAATGAATTCCGTCTTTATTGTGCCACTGAATTGACGGCACGTGATGGCTTAACATGAACCACAGTGTTGCAGCTGATTGAAACAGCTGATTAAATCTCTAAGATTAATAATGATAGCAGGACAGATTTGGTTATTTTTTATTTTAAGAATTTTACAGGACGCTGAATTAACCATAAAAATTGAATATCAAAATAAATCATAATTCAAACACAATTTAATCAAAATTGAATTGTTATTCGGATTTTGATACCGTTCATCTAGGTTCCTACCCAATAATTTTGTGTAATTTAATCAAATTGTTTATTAATGGGATTCTGATACCGTTAATCGTTAAAGGTGTTTATATCTTACAGCACTCCGTTGTCCTACTAACCTTCAAATTGTCGCCTTGTAAGCAAATTACTCGCCTGCATTATGTAAAAAAGTGCGAACAAAAACGAACGTAATTTATAGAACTAGTTTATGATACTGCTGATGCTACTAATTCACAAAATCATGTGTTATTTAAAAATTAATTATTAAAGATAGAATACGTAAAATGCGTATAGTTTATCATTAAATTGCTTTTCAAACAATTTCATTTATCCCTAATTGTAAGTATTTATATTAAATATTGTTTTAGAATTATGTTTATAAATAGCAACTTTTAGCACTCAGTTTTTGATAGAGGGTTTTTCGTATTTGTGACTGTGTATCCTCACATGTACATATGTACACACCCTTATCATCCTTCCTAATAATTTAATATAGATTTATTTGATAGTTTTTGAAATATAAAACACAAAACTAATTGAAACTGCATTGCATCTTCATTTCCCGCATCAGGCAAAATAAACAAAGGAACTGCTTTAAAAGCGTGAGAAAGATGTATTTATTTTCAATTTTACAAGTTCTCTAGTAGACGTAAGGGCCACCGCAGCCGCAAGCACATTGTCCAGCGATAGACACAGCACCAGCAGCCGGAATAGCACCACCGAATTGCACAGCGCCCATGATGGGCACCTGACCGGCGACGGCGGTAGTACCAGCGACTGGCAGCTCACCAGCGACGGCCACGTTGCCTTCACCAGCGCCGCCGTACGCACCAAGTCCAGCACCATAACCAGCGCCGTATGCGAGTCCGTCATATGCTAAACCAGGTGCGGCCAATCCATAAGGGGCACCCAGACCAGCGCCAGCTAGGCCGAAAGGAGCAGCCAAACCGGCACCGGCCAATCCATAGGGAGCACCTAATCCATAGGAGCCAGCAAAGCCTGGGGCTCCCAAACCATACCCAGCGTACGAAGCATCAGCAACCGCTGCACGGCTGGTGCACTGGCTGAAGACCGACTGGAAAACGAAAATTGTTTCATTAAACATTCAGAATATATGAAAATCCTAATCCAAAAATCAAAGATTAGTAGAATGAAATAAAAGCAACAATAATTAAAGCTTACCTGGATCAAGCAAGCTTGGATACAGAGGAACACAACGGCGAAGGTATTCATGTTTGATGTTTGTTTGTGTTCAACGAGAAGCTGAAGACTGAATAATGAACTGAAACAGTGCCGTGTTTTTATACTTGACCAGTTGTTGATATCAAACATGAGGAATTTCCATTTCGTAACTTTGGAATGAGCTATTGATAGGATACATTGTGTGTTATAATTAATTTTATAGGCTTATCAGGTTTCATAAGCTTTGAAACGTTTACTAGTACTTACTTCGTTACTAAAGATTCCTAGAATTTGATAGGTAACTTAATTTAGTATAAAATCACCGGCAGGGTTATTGAACATCATTCTTGTGTCAGAACTCGAAACAAACTACAATGTCTGTCAAGGCTATCCTCATCCTCTGCGCCCAGGCTCTCCTGGCCAAGGTAAGAAATTGTTTAAATAAATAAATTTTCAGCCTATAAAGAGTGAACCTATATTTCACGCCTTTATTCATTGAAGGGTTAAGTAGAGGTAGAGAAGTAATTACACCCATAGTTTGCCGGTATGTTTATGAAAAGATTAATTAGATTTTTTAAGAGAATTAGTTCCTGTTTTAGTGAAAGAAAAATTCGGTCGGAGAGTAGCGTTAATTAAACTGCGGGCAGGAGCCTGCTATAATCACTAAGCCAAGTCCAAGTCCCAACCACCATATCAAAATTTACCTTCATATTCTTAACTTGCTTCTGCCCGCGACTTCGTCCGCGTAGCATGATGATATATAGCCTCTAGCCTTCCTCAATAAATGGGCTATGTAACACAGAAAGAATTTTTCAAATCGGACAAGTAGTTCCTGAGCGTTCAAGCAAGCAAACAAACAAACAAACTCTTCAGCTTTATATATAAGTATAGATTTACGTAATTTAGGTGACGTTACTAGAATAACTTTATAAGTAATCTGAGCATAGAAAAGGCAAAAAAAAAATACAAAAAGAGAATTAGTTCTACTCTATAATTGCTATTTTTTTGAACCATGCAACTAGTTCGGACTTTTCAAAATAAAACATTTCGATTTTGACTTAGGTATTGAGCCTCTAGCATAGCAGTCGCCCTTAGGACTATCAGACTAATCAAATAGTTGTCTTAATTCTTGCAGTACTTATCTATACTTATATATAAAGCTGAAGAGTTTGTTTTTTTGTTTGTTTGTTTGTTTACTTGAACGCGCTAATCTCAGGAACTAATGGTCCGATTTGAAAAATTCATTCAGTGTTAGATAGCCCATTTATTAAGGAAGGCTATGGGCTTTATATCATCACGCTACGCGGACGAAGTCGGGGGCAGAAGCTAGTTAATAATATAATTACTTATCATAACTTTATTTTCAGTCTGCACTCAGCCAGTTTGCTGGTTCCTGTGGCTTGGCAGCTCCCGGTTTGGCATATGATGGACTTGGCTACGGTGCTGGTTTTGCGGGCAGAGGTCTCGGCTACAATGGATTTGGCGCTGGTTACGCCGGCAATGCCTTTGGTTATGACGGAGTCTACGCCCCCGCCATGGAGTTCACTGCCACCAGTGGCGGCGCTCTGCCCGTCTCCAGCGTCTCCGCCATGGCTCCCGTTGGTATCTCTGTAGCGTCTGATAACTTTTATGAAGGCGCTCTGGCTGTTGGTGGTGAGCTTCCATTCGTGGGTACTGTGGCTATGGAGGGTGTGGTACCGACTGCTGGTGCTGGTGCCGTCAACCACGCCTGCGGTAATGGCAGGAACGCCATGATCAGTGAGAATGCCGCTTATGGTACTGCTGGGTATGGCGGTGCAGCTTTCGGTGCCGCCGGTGCCTTCGGCTACGGTGCTGGACTGGGTGACTTCGCCTATCCCGCTGCCGGCTTGGGTGGTGCCGTAGCTCCTGCTGGTCTCGGATACCGTGGTGGATGCGGTGGCAACTTCGGCTACGCCTTCTAAACATTGAACTGATTTTAATGACTATATGTGTATTGGTTGAACTGCAATAAATAGATTTCAGAATGCTTTACACATTTTTTTATTTCCATCTTAGTACTTACTTTGTGATAAGATTCAGGTTAAAGCCTTTCACTGCACTGCGTTGTGTGCTATGTTTAAAAGCCAATAAGAAGAGAGTCAACGTTGTTTTATGTTACAGCCACAATAATAACATTGACACAAGAGCCTTCACTTACATTTAGATGCCCTAAGTGCGATTTTGTCAAATATTTCTTTTACTGTACCGATGTAAATAAGTCCCGGTATGTACGAAGTCTATTTCAGATGTTTAATGTTACCTCAAAAAAAATTGGATGACGTATAGGATCAATTTATTGTCCGCTATCAGTCTGAACCTTTTTTTGGGAACGCATAATGGTATCGAGCTTAAATTAATATGAAATACATACTAAAATTATCATTCTCTAGCAGCATTGAAAAAATCAAACTTCTAAGTCAACGCAATCAAAAAATACGGCCGTCTATGGTCAGTTTACTCCGCATATTTTGACACTCAATGGGATTAAAACCGAAGAATCAAGAAATTTGGCAAGAAGTAGGAGCAGTGTTATCACATCGTTTACTTGATGGATCTGACAGACCTATTGCCTTCGCATCACGCTCATTGACCAACAGTGAGGCTAAATATAGCCAGATTAACAAAGAGGCCACGTCTTTGTTCTGGGGGTTAAAGAAATTTTTCCATTACTGCTACGGAAGAAAATTCATACTTGTTACTGATCACAAACCACTTACAACAATTTTCAATCCCCACAAAACCTTACCAGCGATGAGCACGATGCGACTCTTCCATTATGCACATTTTCTCTCTGGATTCGACTACACTATCGAATACAGGACCTCGATGGAACACAGCAATGCTGACTATTTGTCACGATTTCCAGTTGATACAATAGCCACAAACCTAATTGACGTAAATTCTGCATTTCAACTGAACCAAATAAACACCATTTCCATAGATCGTAACAAAATTGCCGAAAAGACTAACAGCGATACAGAGTACAATAAACTGTTACAAGCTTTGAAAGACGACGCAACCGTGAAGAGATACGGCTATAACGATAACGAATTAACCATTCAAGATGGTTGTATCATAAAAGGAACTCGAGTTATGATACCGACAGAACTGAGACAACATGTTTTACGAGAATTACATTCAGGTCATCTTGGAATCGTAAAAATGAAATTACTTGCACGCGGATACGTATACTGGAAAAATATTGATAAAGACATAGAGGATATAGTAAAAGGTTGCCGTGAATGCCGTTTGAACCAAAATCAGCCTACAACCGAAACATTACATCATTGGGACTTACCATCAGGTCCATGGCAAAGAATTCATATAGATTTTGCAGGACCGATTAACGGACATTACCTATTTATAGTTGTAGATGCATATACAAAATGGGTGGAAATAATCCAAACGAAAACTACTACAAGCACATGGTGTAACCGACAATTAAAAGAACTTTTCATGATCTTTGGCTTCCCGTTGACCTTGGTATCCGATAACGGCCGTCAATTCGTTTCAAGTGAATTTGAAACTTTTTTGAGGAACAACGCGGTGGTACATAAAACTACAGCACCTTACCACCCAGCCACGAATGGACAGGCAGAGCGTTACGTTCAGACCATAAAAAAAGCATTACACAGTATCCACGCCCAACCAGGCTCCATACAGGACAAACTTCTAAGTATAAAGGAGCGGTTACGGAGAACACCCAGTACCAGCACCCATAAAAGCCCATACGACCTAATGTTCGGTAGAGAAATAAGAAATACCTTAAGTGTTCATTACAGAGCGAGGACGAGAGACGGGATACGTTCCCCTAATACACCGATCCCAGTCCGCACATTTTTAGTTGGCCAGAGAGTGCAATTCAGAGATTACGCTGATCCTCAAACAAAATGGGAGTTCGGTACCGTGACACAAGTCATGGGCCGCTTACATTATGAGGTTACGGCAGACTTAGGTCGTATCTATAAGCGTCATGTCGACCAGATGCTACCCTCGCGTATCTAACGCATATGGCTGCACCATTTGGGACGGAGGTGTTATGTATCAATCCTCCTTTGCGTGCCTACTGGCCGCCAACAAAAGATTTGATTGAGACATGTGTCAATGTACAACTGATTGTCATAATAAAATAATTTCTACAATGAATTTAGGTATGTTTATTTAATTAAGTATAAACATAATATATCTTCTTCCAAATTTCATTTCACTTTGAAAGATAGAGTGAGAAACAGTGTGATAAGGGAGCGGTGTGGTGTGAAAGAAGGTGTAATAACAAAGATTGAGAAAGGTATGTTAAGGTGGTTTGGCATGTAGAGAGGATGGATGAACGGAGATTGACGAAACGAGTATACATGATGAGTACGGATGGAAGAGTTGGAAGGGGCCGACCTCGACGAACGTACCACAACCAAGTTGCGGCCGTTTTAAAAAAAGGTCAGGTTAAGAGCACCCTAAAGCGACGATCATGCATGAGGAGGTTAATGAACGTAGATGAAGCGAAAGTAGTGTGCCAGGATCGTAGCAAGTGGAAATCTATAGTCTCTGCCTGCCCCAATGGGCGACAGGCGTGAAAATATGTATGTATCTAAATTTCATATTACCTATATTAGCTTGTGCTAAGAAGAATGAAGAGAATGAAGAAAGAATGATCCGAATACTATATTTTTTTGTAGACTTCACATTAATGTGACTACAAGCTTAATTGCAATTGTTATACTAACACAATGACCTATGACAATGTCTGTCAACAGTTATCAAACGGCAAAAGTAAGTTGGTATCTTCTTCTTTCTCTTTTTTCTCTTCTCTACTATTATAAAATTGTAAAAAAGCTGTTTGTTACTGGTTGACGCAAAAACTACTGAATAGATTTTAATTTTGTTATCACTGTTAGAAAGTATATCCTCCAACTTAAAAACTGGTGAACTTCTTATCTCAAATAATTAATCGGATCCTGAGATACAGCTTGACCTCTCTGATATAAAGAGGCCCATACAAAGAAGAGATCATCACTGTATGATTTAAATAAATTATGTTGGGAATCCATTTCTAATCCTTCTATAGTTTCAGCTGAGCGAAGCCGAGGGCAAAACCTAGTAGTTAATGACAGATTTTTTACATAGGTACCAAGAAATTTTGTACCTTCGGTGCGCACTTCACCGGTTTTGTTTTTGCTCGCACTTGACCAATTTTTTTAAATCCAAAAACCGCGTGATCCATAAAGCACACTTAAATCGAAATCACCTATGCTATTTTATTATTATTTCTGAGGGATTAGATCATTATAAATTTTAAAAAGAAACACAAAATTAAAATTATGGCTGCATAGCGACATTTTATAAATAAATTATTAGCACATAAAAAGTGTGCTCCGTCTATTCTGAAACTTTCCAAAGTTTTTTAACGTTCCATCTTATATTATTCAAATATTACAGCCTATCGGCCGAAATTAATAACCTATCTCTGGATTATCTGATTATCTTTACGGAAATCAAAATTTTACATTACCTATATCCATATAAGTACCGTCAAACATTCGAGAGGTAATTTTATCGGATGAAGTTTCATACTGAAAGAAGAAGAAAATAAAGAAACATTTATTCACTTCTAAATAATTGTAACTATACATAATATACTTAGTTTAAAATTTATTTTTGATGCAGCAGTTTAAATGCTACGACTCAGCATAAAAGCCTCGCTTGAAGAGCGTGGCGCTGATTTTCAGTCACACCCGACCCGAAGAAATGCAGAGGCGCCTCTTAGAGGAGAGAAGAGGAGTAATATAAAGCTATAATCACCTCTTACCCAAAGAGGCATTAAATAAAATTTTGTTCAGTTACCTGGGTAAGTGCCTGTGCCTGCATTCAAGCCTAAATCCAAGCATGCTTGGTCTGTTCTGTATGCTCTGCATCCAAGCATGCTTGGTCTGGACCAAGCATGCTTGAATGCAGAGCATACAGAACAGCGAAGGTAGACATGTTTGAGATATGTTTGTGTTCAACAAAAAGCTGGAGACTGAATGATGAACTGGAACTGCTGTCCCGTTTTATATACAGCACAAAAGATTTAAGCACAAAAGATCCCATTGGGTCGAAGTGCTCTGAGGCCTTGCTGCCTCGGCCCCACACAAGATATATATAGCACCATTTATTCTATTGTTAGCGATGGAACATTTTATTCCGCAATTCTGCAAACGTGACTGAAATATCTTGAAAAAATGTGCATATTTTTTGTTGGTAAATGGCAGGCTTGCATGGCTACCTTGCACAAGCGTCTAATTAATTACATTCGCATTTATGTATATAAGACTAACTGTTCTTGGAACTTGATAGCGATATGGAGATTAAGACCACCCACAGTTTTCTTAACATGTCGTCAGTCGCCCATTGCACTTGGCCCTCGGGGAGGGTACAACATTGGACTTGATTCCATTGCAGTGGAATCGCGGATCATGCGAGAGCGATTCCCGTGATCCTATCATTGTGTCAAAAGTGGTGGTGTTAGTCGAAATATGCTGGCCACCCCACCAGAGATTCCGTTATAAACATAGTTATTAGTGAGCCATCAACCTTTCATAATGAAGAAAACAATAATTGCAAGGAAAACAAGTATTAGCTGCTGAGTAGTTATACTTTATTCCCTTTTTTAAACGTCACCATTTCGTTGTGTCTAGTACATGTAATTGTAGGGGGCACCACAGCCGCAAGCGCACTGTCCAGCAATAGACACAGCACCAGCAGCTGGAATAGCACCACCGAAGTTCACAGCACCCATGATGGGCACCTGACCGGCGACGACGGTAGTACCAGCGACGGGCAGCTCACCAGCGACGGCCACGTTGCCTTCGCCAACGCCGCCGTATGGAGCAAGTCCAGCACCATAACCAGCACCGTATGCGAGTCCATCATAAGCCAAACCACTACCGGCCAAGCCGTAGGGAGCAGCAAATCCGGCACCGGCCAATCCGTAGGGAGCAGCCAACCCTGCACCGGTGAATCCGTAAGGAGCACCTAATCCGTAGGAACCAGCAAAACCAGAGGCGCCCAAACCATACCCAGCATACGAAGCATCAGCAACCGCTGCACGGCTGGTGCACTGGCTGAATACCGACTGAAAATAAATTGATGTTATTGTAAAAATTGGCACTTGATTGCAACAAAGAGTATCTGATAAAAAAATAAAAATATTTGCACAACAACAATGAGATCATACGTTGAAATAACATAGTAAAGAAAAATAACAAACAAAAAAACAATCTAAGTCTACCTAAGTGGAGTGTCACTAAATCAGCATAATGTCAGGCAAAATTGTATTCTTCACAATCCTTCTACTATACTGATTTCTGATCATACTTAGCATCATGGCTATCAACAGCCTGACTCCACTCTTTGCTTGGCAAGGCCTTATCTTGGTCTCAAAGACAATTAAAAATTAGTATGCTTACCTGGACCAAGCAAGCTTGAATGCAGAGGAACACAACGGCGAAAGTATTCATGTTTGATGTTTGTTTGTATTCAACGAGAAGCTGAAGACTCAATGATGAACTGAAACGGTGCCATGTTTTTATACTTGACCAGTTGTTGATATCACCTATGAGGAGATTTCGTTTCGTAATTCAAGAAAAGGCAATTAATAGTGTCACAATAAATATGGATTCTTTTGTTGGTTAAGTGCAGGCTTATCTGGTTTCATAAGCCTTAAACGTTTATTTTACTAACCCATTTAGTAAATATTCCTAGAATTTGATAACACGCTTTAGTATAAAACCACACGCAGAAATGTAGAAAATCATTCTTGTGTTAGAACTCGAAACAAACTACAATGTCTGTCAAGGCTATCCTCATCCTCTGCGCCCAGGCTCTCCTGGTCAAGGTAAGAAATATTTGCTTGTAGTGTTTGCTTGTAGTAATACATAGAGTTGTCTTCAAAACCGATCCTATCATTGTTATTTTGTATAACAAAATGATGATTAATCAATTTTACCTTATTTTCAGTCTGCACTGAGCCAGTTTGCTGGTTCCTGTGGCTTGGCTGCTCCCGCTTTGGCATATGATGGACTTGGCTACGGTGCTGGTTTTGCAGGCAGAGGTCTCGGCTACAATGGATTTGGCGCTGGTTACACCGGCAATGCCTTTGGTTATGACGGAGTCTACGCCCCCGCCATGGAGTTCACTGCCACCAGTGGCGGCGCTCTGCCCGTCTCCAGCGTTTCCGCCATGGCTCCCGTTGGTATCTCTGTAGCGTCTGATAACTTTTATGAAGGCGCTCTGGCTGTTGGTGGTGAGCTTCCGTTCGTGGGTACTGTGGCTATGGAGGGTGTGGTACCGTCTGCTGGTGCTGGTGCCGTCAACCACGCCTGCGGTAATGGCAGGAACGCCATGATCAGTGAGAATGCCGCTTATGGTACTGCTGGGTATGGAGGTGCAGCTTTCGGTGCCGCCGGTGCCTTCGGCTACGGTGCTGGACTGGGTGACTTCGCCTATCCCGCTGCCGGCTTGGGTGGTGCCGTAGCTCCTGCTGGTCTCGGCTACCGTGGTGGATGCGGTGGCAACTTCGGCTACGCCTTCTAAACATTGAACTGATTTTAATGACTATATGTGTATTGGTTGAACTGCAATAAATAGATTTCAGAATGCTTTACACATTTTTTTATTTCCATCTTAGTACTTACTTTGTGATAAGATTCAGGTTAAAGCCTTTCACTGCACTGCGTTGTGTGCTATGTTTAAAAGCCAATAAGAAGAGTGCCAACGTTGTTCTATGTTACAGACATAATAATAAGATAAGATAAGAGCCTTCACTTACATTAGATGCCCTAAGTGCGATTTTGTCAAATGTTTCTTTTACTGTACCGATGTAAAAAAGTCTTCAGTTTTTAAGTGTATTATATTACCTCAAAAACAATCGGATCACCTATAGGATCAACTTGTTGTCCGCTGTCCGTAAAACTTCAAAGTCAAAGCAATTAAAAGATACGGCCGTCTCTATACAGTTTTCATTTTGCATATTTTGACACTTAATGGAATTAAAATCGAAGAATCATGAAATTTGGCAAGAAGTAAATTTATTTTTCCCAATTTCATTTCAGAGAACGATCCGAATACTATACCTACAATTTTGTAGACTTCACAAAAAATGAGACAACAAGCTTAATTGCAATTGTTATACTAACAGCGACCTATGACAATGTCTGTCAACAGTTATCAAACGACAAAAGTAAGTTGGTATCTTCTTCTTTCTCTTTCTTCTCTTATTTACTATTATAAAATTGTAAAAAAGCTGTTTGTTACTGGTTGACGCGAAAACTACTGAATAGATTTTAATTTTGTTATCACTGTTAGAAAGTGTACCCTCCAACTTTAAAACTGGTGAACTTCTTATCTCAATTAATTAATCAGATCTTGAGACACAGCTTGACCTCTCTTATATAAAGAGGCCCATACAAAGAAGAGATCATCACTGTATGATTTAAATAAATTATGTTGGGAATCCATTTTTTTTTTGCTCGCACTTGACCAATTTTTTTTAATCCAAAAACCGCGTGATCCATAAAGCACACTTATTTCGAAATCACCTATGCTATTTTATTATTATTTCTGAAGGATTAGATCATTATAATTTTTAAAATGAAACACAAAATTAAAATTATGGCTGCATAGCGACATTTTATCAATAAATTATTAGCACATACAAAGTGTGCTCCGTCTATACTGAAACTTTCCAAAGTTTCCATCTTATATTATTCAATATTACAGCCTATCGGCGGAAATTAATAACCTATCTCTGGATTATCTGATTATCTTTACGGAGATCAAAATTTTACATTACCTATATCCATATAAGTACCGTCAAACATTCGAGAGGTAATTTTATTGGATGAAGTTCCATACTGAAAGAAGAAGAAAATAAAGAAACATTTATTCACTACTAAATAATTGTAACTATACATAATATACTTAGTTTAAAATTTATTTTTGATGCAGCAGTTTAAATGCTACGACTCAGCATAAAAGCCTCGCTTGAACAGCATGGCGCTGATTTTCAGTCACACCCGACCCGAAGAAATGCAGAGGCGCCTCTTAGAGGAGAGAAGAGGAGTAATATAAAGCTATAATCACCTCTTACCCAAAGAGCCTAAATCCAAGCATGCTTGGTCTGTTCTGTATGCTCTGCAATCAAGCATGCTTGGTCTGGACCAAGCATTCTTGAATGCAGAGTGTGGAGGAGCGAGGTGTGTTGCCCCTCCAACCAAAGGGAGGATCCTCCGACCAGGCGGGTGTTTTGCCTGGCGGGCCGCGGCCCGACGGTTGATGTCGGGCGGTTGTATATATGCAACTTGCGTTGCAAACTTCACTTGCGCGATTCAGGATTTGTCCGTCGAAGCTTATCTATGTAGCGCGATAGATGTCGCTACGCAAATCAAAGCTATAATCACCTCTTACCCAAAGAGCCTAAATCCAAGCATGCTTGGTCTGTTCTGTATGCTCTGCATTCAAGCATGCTTGGTCTGGACCAAGCATTCTTGAATGCAGAGCATACAGAACAGCGAAGGTAGACATGTTTGAGATATGTTTGTGTTCAACAAAAAGCTGGAGACTGAATGATGAACTGGAACTGCTGTCCCGTTTTATATACAGCACCATTTATTCTATTGTTAGCGATGGAACATTTTATTCCGCAATTCTGCAAACGTGACTGAAATATCTTGAAAAAATGTGCATATTTTTTTGTTGGTAAATGGCAGGCTTATCTACCTTGCACAAGCTTCTAATTAATTACATTCGCATTTACGTATATAAGACTAACTGTTCTTGGAACTTGATAGCGATATGGAGATTAAGACCACCCACATTTTCTTAACATGTCATCAGTCGCCCATTGCACTTGGCCCTCGGGGAGGGTACAACATTGGACTTGATTCCATTGCAGTGGAATCGCGGATCATGCGAGAGCGATTCCCGTGATCCTATCATTATGTCAAAAGTGGTGGTGTTAGTCGAAATATGCTGGCCACCTCACCAGAGATTCCGTTATAAACATAGTTATTAGTGAGCCATCAACGTTTCATAATGAAGAAAACAATAATTGCAAGGAAAACAAGAATTAGCTGCTGAGTAGGTATACTTTATTCCCTTTTTTAAACGTCACCATTTGGTTGTGTCTAGTACATGTAATTGTAGGGGGCACCACAGCCGCAAGCGCACTGTCCAGCAATAGACACAGCACCAGCAGCTGGAATAGCACCACCGAAGTTCACAGCACCCATGATGGGCACCTGACCGGCGACGACGGTAGTACCAGCGACGGGCAGCTCACCAGCGACGGCCACGTTGCCTTCGCCAACGCCGCCGTATGGAGCAAGTCCAGCACCATAACCAGCACCGTATGCGAGTCCATCATAAGCCAAACCACTACCGGCCAAGCCGTAGCGAGCAGCAAATCCGGCACCGGCCAATCCGTAGGGAGCAGCCAACCCTGCACCGGCGAATCCGTAAGGAGCACCTAATCCGTAGGAACCAGCAAAACCAGAGGCGCCCAAACCATACCCAGCATACGAAGCATCAGCAACCGCTGCACGGCTGGTGCACTGGCTGAATACCGACTGAAAATAAATTGATATTATTGTAAAAATTGGCACTTGATTGCAACAAAGAGTATCTGATAAAAAATAAAAATATTTGCACAACAACAATGAGATCATACGTTGAAATAACATAGTAAAGAAAAATAACAAACAAAAAAAAATCTAAGTCTACTTATGTGGAGTGTCACTAAATCATCATAATGTCAGGCAAAATTGTATTCTTCACAATCCTTCTACTATACTGATTTCTGATCATACTTAGCATCATGGCTATCAACAGCCTGACTCCACTCTTTGCTTGGCAAGGCCTTATCTTGGTCTCAAAGACAATAAAAAATTAGTATGCTTACCTGGACCAAGCAAGCTTGAATGCAGAGGAACACAACGGCGAAAGTATTCATGTTTGATGTTTGTTTGTATTCAACGAGAAGCTGAAGACTCAATGATGAACTGAAACGGTGCCATGTTTTTATACTTGACCAGTTGTTGATGAGGAGATTTCGTTTCGTAATTCAAGAAAAGGCAATGAATAGTGTCACAATAAATATGGATTCTTTTGTTGGTTAAGTGCAGGCTTATCTGGTTTCATAAGCCTTAAACGTTTATTTTACTAACCCATTTAGTAAATATTCCTAGAATTTGATAACACACTTTAGTATAAAACCACACGCAGAAATGTAGAAAATCATTCTTGTGTTAGAACTCGAAACAAACTACAATGTCTGTCAAGGCTATCCTCATCCTCTGCGCCCAGGCTCTCCTGGTCAAGGTAAGAAATATTTGCTTGTAGTGTTTGCTTGTAGTAATACATAGAGTTGTCTTCAAAATCGATCCTATCATTGTTATTTTGTATAACAAAATGATGATTAATCAATTTTACCTTATTTTCAGTCTGCACTGAGCCAGTTTGCTGGTTCCTGTGGCTTGGCTGTTCCCGCTTTGGCATATGATGGACTTGGCTACGGTGCTAGTTTTGCGGGCAGAGGTCTCGGCTACAATGGATTTGGCGCTGGTTACGCCGGCAATGCCTTTGGTTATGACGGAGTCTACGCCCCCGCCATGGAGTTCACTGCCACCAGTGGTGGCGCTCTGCCCGTCTCCAGCGTTTCCGCCATGGCTCCCGTTGGTATCTCTGTAGCGTCTGATAACTTTTATGAAGGCGCTCTGGCTGTTGGTGGTGAGCTTCCGTTCGTGGGTACTGTGGCTATGGAGGGTGTGGTACCGTCTGCTGGTGCTGGTGCCGTCAACCACGCCTGCGGTAATGGCAGGAACGCCATGATCAGTGAGAATGCCGCTTATGGTACTGCTGGGTATGGCGGTGCAGCTTTCGGTGCCGCCGGTGCCTTCGGCTACGGTGCTGGACTGGGTGACTTCGCCTATCCCGCTGCCGGCTTGGGTGGTGCCGTAGCTCCTGTTGGTCTCGGCTACCGTGGTGGATGCGGTGGCAACTTCGGCTACGCCTTCTAAACATTGAACTGATTTTAATGACTATATGTGTATTGGTTGAACTGCAATAAATAGATTTCAGAATGCTTTACGCTTTTTGTTTTTTTTTTTAATGACATTAGCTGTTGATTCATGGAATTTTTACAGTGTAACCGGACTTTGTGGTGAGGCACCGAATGCCTCCAGCCAGGAAATTCCATCTTAGTACTTACTTTGTGATAAGATTCAAGTTAAAGCCTTTCATTGCAGTGCGTTTAGTAGTACCTACCTATGATTAAACGCCAATAAGAAGAGAGTCAACGTTGTTTTATGTTACAGCCACAATAATAACATAAGAGCCTTCTCTTACATTTAGATGCCCTAAGTGCGATTTTGGTGAATGTTTCTTTTACTGTACCGATGTAAAAAAGTCCTGGTATGTACGAAGTTTATTTCAGATGTTTAATGTTACCTCACATAAAATGGATGACGAGGATCAATTTATTGTCCGCTATCAGTCTGAATCTTTTTTTGGGAACGCGAAATGGTATCGAGCTTAAATTAATATGAAATACATACTAAAATTGTCATTCTCTTGCAGCATTGAAAAAATCAAACTTCTAAGTCAACGCAATCAAAAAATACGGCCGTCTATGGTCAGTTTACTCCGCATATTTTGACACTCAATGGGATTAAAACCGAAGAATCATTAAATTTGGCAAGAAGTAAATATCTTCTTCCAAATTTCATTTCACTTTGAAAGATAGAGTGAGAAACAGTGTGATAAGGAAGCGGTGTGGTGTGAAAGAAGGTGTAATAACAAAGATTGAGAAAGGTATGTTAAGGTGGTTTGGCATGTAGAGAGGATGGATGAACGGAGATTGACGAAACGAGTATACATGGGAAGAGTTGGAAGGGGCTGACCTCGACGAACGTACCACAACCAAGTTCAAGTTCAAATGTTTTTATTTCAAATAAGCTTTTACAAGCGTTTATGAAACGTTGTGATTCTAGTTGCACGGTTCCAAAAGGTCGATCCTATGGAGAAGAATCCGGCAAGAAACTCCATGGACACTCTTTTAAAATAAATGAATTACAAACTTCACTGGTACAATATTGCGATAACAAGATGTGAGGACGTTGAAGGATGTCCAAGTTTGACCGAGGTCGACTATATTAAACGAAGATTCACGTTATTTGAGAATCCGATGTCATTTCTAAATAAAAAACTATGTGGTAAAAACGCACACCATCAAAGCGACAAATAAAACTAGGTGTCTACTTAGACAAGTCACAACGTACATACATTTACAGTTTCTGTTGTGGTAAACAATACTTTCCATATGAAGACATCTCGATATGTTAATAATATGGAATCTGTTAAAGCTATGTCCATCTACTTATAAGGTTCCTACTATAGCTACTAACTGACCAACATGAAAATTAATAAGCTTATATTAGTCTCTAATAATCAATAGTTTCATTTTGCCAGGGAGGCCGCAAATGCATCCGTATCTAAGTTGCGGCCGTTCTAAAAAAAGGTCAGTTTAAGAGCACCCTAAAGCGACGATCATGCATGAGGAGGTTAATGAACGTAGATGAAGTGAAAGTAGTGTGCCAGGATCGTAGCAAGTAGAAATCTATAGTCTCTGCCTACCCCAATGGGCTTCGGGCGTGAAAATATGTATGTATGTAAATTTCATATTATATTAGCTTGTGCTAAGAAGAATGAAGAGAATGAAGAAAGAATGATCCGAATACTATATTTTTTTGTAGACTTCACAAAAAATGTGACTACAAGCTTAATTGCAATTGTTATACTAACAGCGACCTATGACAATGTCTGTCAACAGTTATCAAACGGCAAAAGTAAGTTGGTATCTTCTTCTTTCTCTTTCTTCTCTTCTCTACTATTATAAAATTGTAAAAAAGGTGTTTGTTACTGGTTGACGCAAAAACTACTGAATATATTTTAATTTTGTTATCACTGTTAGAAAGTATACCCTCCAACTTTAAAACTGGTGAACTTCTTATCTCAATTAATTAATCGGATCTTGAGACACAGCTTGACCTCTCTGATATAAAGAGGCCCATACAAAGAAGAGATCATCACTGTATGATTTAAATAAATTATGTTGGGAATCCATTTTTTTTTTGCTCGCACTTGACCAATTTTTTTTAATCCAAATACCGCGTGATCCATAAAGCACACTTATTTCGAAATCACCTATGCTATTTTATTATTATTTCTGAAGGATTAGATCATTATAATTTTTAAAAAGAAACACAATTAAAATTATGGCTGCATAGCGACATTTTATCAATAAATTATTAGCACATACAAAGTGTGCTCCGTCTATACTGAAACTTTCCAAAGTTTCCATCTTATATTATTCAATATTACAGCCTATCGGCCGAAATTAATAACCTATCTCTGGATTATCTGATTATCTTTACGGAGATCAAAATTTTACATTACCTATATCCATATAAGTACCGTCAAACATTCGAGAGGTAATTTTATTGGATGAAGTTCCATACTGAAAGAAGAAAATAAAGAAACATTTATTCACTTCTAAATAATTGTAACTATACATAATATACTTAGTTTAAAATTTATTTTTGATGCAGCAGTTTAAATGCAACGACTCAGCATAAAAGCCTCGCTTGAAGAGCGTGGCGCTGATTTTCAGTCATACCCGACCCGAAGAAATGCAGAGGCGCCTCTTAGAGGAGAGAAGAGGAGTAATATAAAGCTATAATCACCTCTTACCCAAAGAGGCATTAAATAAAATTTTGTTCACTTACCCAGGTAACTGAACAAAATTTTATTTAATGCCTGCATTCAAGCCTAAATCCAAGCATGCTTGGTCTGTTCTGTATACTCTGCATTCAAGCATGCTTGGTCTGGACCAAGCATGCTTGAATGCAGAGCATACAGAACAGCGAAGGTAGACATGTTTGAGATATGTTTGTGTTCAACAAAAAGCTGGAGACTGAATGATGAACTGGAACTGCGGTCCCGTTTTATATACAGCACCATTTATTCTATTGTTAGCGATGGAACATTTTATTCCGCAATTCTGCAAACGTGACTGAAATATCTTGAAAAAATGTGCATATTTTTTGTTCGTAAATGGCAGGCTTGCATGGCTACCTTGCACAAGCTTCTAATTAATTACATTCGCATTTACGTATATAAGACTAACTGTTCTTGGAACTTGATAGCGATATGGAGATTAAGGCCACCCACAGTTTTCTTAACATGTCGTCAGTCGCCCATTGCACTTGGCCCTCGGGGAGGGTACAACATTGGACTTGATTCCATTGCAGTGGAATCGCGGATCATGCGAGAGCGATTCCCGTGATCCTATCATTATGTCAAAAGTGGTGGTGTTAGTCGAAATATGCTGGCCACCTCACCAGAGATTCCGTTATAAACATAGTTATTAGTGAGCCATCAACCTTTCATAATGTAGAAAACAATAATTGCAAGGAAAACAAGAATTAGCTGCTGAGTAGGTATACTTTATTCCCTTTTTTAAACGTCACCATTTGGTTGTGTCTAGTACATGTAATTGTAGGGGGCACCACAGCCGCAAGCGCACTGTCCAGCAATAGACACAGCACCAGCAGCTGGAATAGCACCACCGAAGTTCACAGCACCCATGATGGGCACCTGACCGGCGACGACGGTAGTACCAGCGACGGGCAGCTCACCAGCGACGGCCAATCCGTAGGGAGCAGCCAGCCCTGCACCGGCGAATCCGTAAGGAGCACCTAATCCGTAGGAACCAGCAAAACCAGGGGCGCCCAAACCATACCCAGCATACGAAGCATCAGCAACCGCTGCACGGCTGGTGCACTGGCTGAATACCGACTGAAAATAAATTGATGTTATTGTAAAAATTGGCACTTGATTGCAACAAAGAGTATCTGATAAAAAAATAAAAATATTTGCACAACAACAATGAGATCATACGTTGAAATAACATAGTAAAGAAAAATAACAAACAAAAAAACAATCTAAGTCTACCTAAGTGGAGTGTCACTAAATCAGCATAATGTCAGGCAAAATTGTATTCTTCACAATCCTACTACTATACTGATTTCTGATCATACTTAGCATCATGGCTATCAACAGCCTGACTCCACTCTTTGCTTGGCAAGGCCTTATCTTGGTCTCAAAGACAATTAAAAATTAGTATGCTTACCTGGACCAAGCAAGCTTGAATGCAGAGGAACACAACGGCGAAAGTATTCATGTTTGATGTTTGTTTGTATTCAACGAGAAGCTGAACACTCAATGATGAACTGAAACGGTGCCATGTTTTTATACTTGACCAGTTGTTGATATCACCTATGAGGAGATTTCGTTTCGCAATTCAAGAAAAGGCAATTAATAGTGTCACAATAAATATGGATTCTTTTGTTGGTTAAGTGCAGGCTTATCTGGTTTCATAAGCCTTAAACGTTTATTTTACTAACCCATTTAGTAAATATTCCTAGAATTTGATAACACACTTTAGTATAAAACCACACGCAGAAATTAATGTAGAAAATCATTCTTGTGTTAGAACTCGAAACAAACTACAATGTCTGTCAAGGCTATCCTCATCCTCTGCGCCCAGGCTCTCCTGGTCAAGGTAAGAAATATTTGCTTGTAGTAATACATAGAGTTGTCTTCAAAACCGATCCTATCAATGTTATTTTGTATAAAAAATGATGATTAATCAATTTTACCTTATTTTCAGTCTGCACTGAGCCAGTTTGCTGGTTCCTGTGGCTTGGCTGCTCCCGCTTTGGCATATGATGGACTTGGCTACGGTGCTGGTTTTGCAGGCAGAGGTCTCGGCTACAATGGATTTGGCGCTGGTTACGCCGGCAATGCCTTTGGTTATGACGGAGTCTACGCCCCCGCCATGGAGTTCACTGCCACCAGTGGCGGCGCTCTGCCCGTCTCCAGCGTTTCCGCCATGGCTCCTGTTGGTATCTCTGTAGCGTCTGATAACTTTTATGAAGGCGCTCTGGCTGTTGGTGGTGAGCTTCCGTTCGTGGGTACTGTGGCTATGGAGGGTGTGGTACCGTCTGCTGGTGCTGGTGCCGTCAACCACGCCTGCGGTAATGGCAGGAACGCCATGATCAGTGAGAATGCCGCTTATGGTACTGCTGGGTATGGCGGTGCAGCTTTCGGTGCCGCCGGTGCCTTCGGCTACGGTGCTGGACTGGGTGACTTCGCCTATCCCGCTGCCGGCTTGGGTGGTGCCGTAGCTCCTGCTGGTCTCGGCTACCGTGGTGGATGCGGTGGCAACTTCGGCTACGCCTTCTAAACATTGAACTGATTTTAATGATTATATGTGTATTGGTTGAACTGCAATAAATAGATTTCAGAATGCTTTACACATTTTTTTATTTCCATCTTAGTACTTACTTCGTGATAAGATTCAAGTTAAAGCCTTTCACTGCACTGTGTTGTGTGCTATGTTTAAAAGCCAATAAGAAGAGAGTCAACATTGTTTTATGTTACAGCCACAATAATAACATAAGAGCCTTCACTTACATTTAGATGCCCTAAGTGCGATTTTGTAAAATGTTTCTTTTACTGTACCGATGTAAAACAGTCCTGGTATGTACAAAGTCTATTTCAGATGTTCTCACATAAAATGGATGACGAGGATCAATTTATTGTCCGCTATCAGTCTGAATCTTTTTTTGGGAACGCGTAATTGTATCGAGCTTAAATTAATATGAAATACATACTAAAATTGTCATTCTCTTGCAGCATTGAAAAAATAAAACTTCTAAGTCAACGCAATCAAAAAATACGGCGTCTATGGTCAGTTTATTCCACATATTTTGACACTCAATGGGATTAAAACCGAAGAATCATTAAATTTGGCAAAGTAAATATCTTCTTCCAAATTTCATTTCACTTTGAAAGATAGAGTGAGAAACAGTGTGATAAGGAAGCGGTGTGGTGTGAAAGAAGGTGTAATAACAAAGATTGAGAAAGGTATGTTAAGGTGGTTTGGCATGTAGAGAGGATGGATGAACGGAGATTGACGAAACGAGTATACATGGGAAGAGTTGGAAGGGGCTGACCTCGACGAACGTACCACAACCAAGTTGCGGCCGTTCTAAAAAAAGGTCAGTTTAAGAGCACCCTAAAGCGACGATCATGCATGAGGAGGTTAATGAACGTAGATGAAGTGAAAGTAGTGTGCCAGGATCGTAGCAAGTGGAAATCTATAGTCTCTGCCTACCCCAATGGGCGACAGGCGTGAAAATATGTATGTATGTAAATTTCATATTATATTAGCTTGTGCTAAGAAGAATGAAGAGAATGAAGAAAGAATGATCCGAATACTATATTTTTTTGTAGACTTCACAAAAAATGTGACTACAAGCTTAATTGCAATTGTTATACTAACAGCGACCTATGACAATGTCTGTCAACAGTTATCAAACGGCAAAAGTAAGTTGGTATCTTCTTCTTTCTCTTTCTTCTCTTCTCTACTATTATAAAATTGTAAAAAAGCTGTTTGTTACTGGTTGACGCAAAAACTACTGAATATATTTTAATTTTGTTATCACTGTTAGAAAGTATACCCTCCAACTTTAAAACTGGTGAACTTCTTATCTCAATTAATTAATCGGATCTTGAGACACAGCTTGACCTCTCTGATATAAAGAGGCCCATACAAAGAAGAGATCATCACTGTATGATTTAAATAAATTATGTTGGGAATCCATTTTTTTTTTTGCTCGCACTTGACCAATTTTTTTTAATCCAAATACCGCGTGATCCATAAAGCACACTTATTTCGAAATCACCTATGCTATTTTATTATTATTTCTGAAGGATTAGATCATTATAATTTTTAAAAAGAAACACAAAATTAAAATTATGGCTGCATAGCGACATTTTATCAATAAATTATTAGCACATACAAAGTGTGCTCCGTCTATACTGAAACTTTCCAAAGTTTCCATCTTATATTATTCAATATTACAGCCTATCGGCCGAAATTAATAACCTATCTCTGGATTATCTGATTATCTTTACGGAGATCAAAATTTTACATTACCTATATCCATATAAGTACCGTCAAACATTCGAGAGGTAATTTTATTGGATGAAGTTCCATACTGAAAGAAGAAAATAAAGAAACATTTATTCACTTCTAAATAATTGTAACTATACATAATATACTTAGTTTAAAATTTATTTTTGATGCAGCAGTTTAAATGCAACGACTCAGCATAAAAGCCTCGCTTGAAGAGCGTGGCGCTGATTTTCAGTCATACCCGACCCGAAGAAATGCAGAGGCGCCTCTTAGAGGAGAGAAGAGGAGTAATATAAAGCTATAATCACCTCTTACCCAAAGAGGCATTAAATAAAATTTTGTTCACTTACCCAGGTAACTGAACAAAATTTTATTTAATGCCTGCATTCACGCCTAAATCCAAGCATGCTTGGTCTGTTCTGTATACTCTGCATTCAAGCATGCTTGGTCTGGACCAAGCATGCTTGAATGCAGAGCATACAGAACAGCGAAGGTAGACATGTTTGAGATATGTTTGTGTTCAACAAAAAGCTGGAGACTGAATGATGAACTGGAACTGCTGTCCCGTTTTATGTACAGCACCATTTATTCTATTGTTAGCGATGGAACATTTTATTCCGCAATTCTGCAAACGTGACTGAAATATCTTGAAAAAATGTGCATATTTTTTGTTCGTAAATGGCAGGCTTGCATGGCTACCTTGCACAAGCTTCTAATTAATTACATTCGCATTTACGTATATAAGACTAACTGTTCTTGGAACTTGATAGCGATATGGAGATTAAGGCCACCCACAGTTTTCTTAACATGTCGTCAGTCGCCCATTGCACTTGGCCCTCGGGGAGGGTACAACATTGGACTTGATTCCATTGCAGTGGAATCGCGGATCATGCGAGAGCGATTCCCGTGATCCTATCATTATGTCAAAAGTGGTGGTGTTAGTCGAAATATGCTGGCCACCTCACCAGAGATTCCGTTATAAACATAGTTATTAGTGAGCCATCAACCTTTCATAATGTAGAAAACAATAATTGCAAGGAAAACAAGAATTAGCTGCTGAGTAGGTATACTTTATTCCCTTTTTTAAACGTCACCATTTGGTTGTGTCTAGTACATGTAATTGTAGGGGGCACCACAGCCGCAAGCGCACTGTCCAGCAATAGACACAGCACCAGCAGCTGGAATAGCACCACCGAAGTTCACAGCACCCATGATGGGCACCTGACCGGCGACGACGGTAGTACCAGCGACGGGCAGCTCACCAGCGACGGCCACGTTGCCTTCGCCAACGCCGCCGTATGGAGCAAGTCCAGCACCATAACCAGCACCGTATGCGAGTCCATCATAAGCCAAACCACTACCGGCCAAGCCGTAGGGAGCAGCAAATCCAGCACCGGCCAATCCGTAGGGAGCAGCCAACCCTGCACCGGCGAATCCGTAAGGAGCACCTAATCCGTAGGAACCAGCAAAACCAGGGGCGCCCAAACCATACCCAGCATACGAAGCATCAGCAACCGCTGCACGGCTGGTGCACTGGCTGAATACCGACTGAAAATAAATTGATGTTATTGTTAAAAATTGATGTTGATGTTATTGTTATTGTTAAAAATTGGCACTTGATTGCAACAAAGAGTATCTGATAAAAAAATAAAAATATTTGCACCAACAATGAGATCATACGTTGAAATAACATAGTAAAGAAAAATAACAAACAAAAAAACAATCTAAGTCTACCTAAGTGGAGTGTCACTAAATCAGCATAATGTCAGGCAAAATTGTATTCTTCACAATCCTAGGTACTACTATACTGATTTCTGATCATACTTAGCATCATGGCTATTAACAGCCTGACTCCACTCTTTGCTTGGCAAGGTAAGGCCTTGCCAAGCAAAGAGTGGTCTCAAAGACAATTAAAAATTAGTATGCTTACTTGGACCAAGCAAGCTTGAATGCAGAGGAACACAACGGCGAAAGTATTCATGTTTGATGTTTGTTTGTATTCAACGAGAAGCTGAAGACTCAATGATGAGCTGAAACGGTGCCATGTTTTTATACTTGACCAGTTGTTGATATCACCTATGAGGAGATTTCGTTTCGTAATTCAAGAAAAGGCAATTAATAGTGTCACAATAGATATGGATTCTTTTGTTGGTTAAGTGCAGGCTTATCTGGTTTCATAAGCCTTAAACGTTTATTTTACTAACCCATTTAGTAAATATTCCTAGAATTTGATAACACACTTTAGTATAAAACCACACGCAGAAATGTAGAAAATCATTCTTGTGTTAGAACTCGAAACAAACTACAATGTCTGTCAAGGCTATCCTCATCCTCTGCGCCCAGGCTCTCCTGGTCAAGGTAAGAAATATTTGCTTGTAGTAATACATAGAGTTGTCTTCAAAACCGATCCTATCAATGTTATTTTGTATAAAAAAATGATGATTAATCAATTTTACCTTATTTTCAGTCTGCACTGAGCCAGTTTGCTGGTTCCTGTGGCTTGGCTGCTCCCGCTTTGGCATATAATGGACTTGGCTACGGTGCTGGTTTTGCAGGCAGAGGTCTCGGCTACAATGGATTTGGCGCTGGTTACGCCGGCAATGCCTTTGGTTATGACGGAGTCTACGCCCCCGCCATGGAGTTCACTGCCACCAGTGGCGGCGCTCTGCCCGTCTCCAGCGTTTCCGCCATGGCTCCTGTTGGTATCTCTGTAGCGTCTGATAACTTTTATGAAGGCGCTCTGGCTGTTGGTGGTGAGCTTCCGTTCGTGGGTACTGTGGCTATGGAGGGTGTGGTACCGTCTGCTGGTGCTGGTGCCGTCAACCACGCCTGCGGTAATGGCAGGAACGCCATGATCAGTGAGAATGCCGCTTATGGTACTGCTGGGTATGGCGGTGCAGCTTTCGGTGCCGCCGGTGCCTTCGGCTACGGTGCTGGACTGGGTGACTTCGCCTATCCCGCTGCCGGCTTGGGTGGTGCCGTAGCTCCTGCTGGTCTCGGCTACCGTGGTGGATGCGGTGGCAACTTCGGCTACGCCTTCTAAACATTGAACTGATTTTAATGATTATATGTGTATTGGTTGAACTGCAATAAATAGATTTCAGAATGCTTTACACATTTTTTTATTTCCATCTTAGTACTTACTTCGTGATAAGATTCAAGTTAAAGCCTTTCACTGCACTGCGTTGTGTGCTATGTTTAAAAGCCAATAAGAAGAGAGTCAACGTTGTTTTATGTTACAGCCATAATAATAACATAAGAGCCTTCACTTACATTAGATGCCCTAAGTGCGATTTTGTCAAATGTTTCTTTTACTGTACCAATGTAAAAAAGTCCTGGTGTGTACGAAGTTTATTTCAGATGTTTAATGTTACCTCAAAAAAAAATGGATGACGTATAGGATCAATTTATTGTCCGTTATCAGTCTGAACCTTTTTTTGAGAACGCGTAATGGTATCGAGCTTAAATTAATATGAAATAAGTATTGTATGCACCAGAGAATATTGTCATTTACTTTAAAAGAGTGTCCATGGAATTTCTTGCGGGATTCTTCTTCATAGGATCACCTTTTTGGAACCGTACAACTAGAATCATAACGTTTCAGAAACGCTTGAAAAAGCTTATTTGAAATAAAAACATTTCAACTTTAAAGGTTTTCTCATGACTGAGGGGCGTAATTGATAAGTCTGGGCATACACACTGCTCCATTTCGGGCCAGGGCCTAAACAAGATCAAACTATTGCTCAAATTGATCAATGAATGTATGAAGATGACATTTGCACATGCTTGATTTGTCGAAAGCTTATGTCATTTGCATATATTTTGATTCTATTCGTTTGTCTATTAGAACTCACTTGTCTACAAGCCTACGGTGTGGTTCTTTATGCGTCATTCTTAACAAATTATTCATCGGTATTGTTACGAGCTGGGGTTCGGGATAAATTAATTAACGCAAATTTTACCGAAATAAACAAATACTTTAATTTACTTAGCAAACACACAACAGAAATCACAAATAAACTATTACTTGTCGCACTGTACTGTCACACTGAGAATCACTTGTCTTCACTTTGATGTTCACTTCACCTTGTCCAAAACTAAACTGCTCTAGCCGACCCTCACGACGGCTATCTATATCAGTCACGAAGATTCTGGAATCGAAAAATCACGAAAAGCCTACAAAATGCGAGTAGGTACTTGATCGTCTATTGTTTACGGGCATTGACCTTTGAACCTGACCTTGAACTATTGTTATTACGTGAGTACGCATTCGAGTACTTTCTTTCGAATATTCGACATGCTTCTACGATTTATCTAGAACCTTCGTGACCCATCCACGTCATTCTTATAGCTTCTCGACGTAACAGTATTGATAATACGTGCGGGTGAAGATTGGCAAGAATTTAATCTAATTTCTTTGAAGATTGACTTCAGGAAACACGATAAACGAGTGGTAGTAGTGGATGGTAAGAGATAACCGCCGCCCGCCCATGGACACCCACAACACTAGAGGAGTCACAAGTGCATTGCCCGCCTTTTAAAAGGGTTTGGGCCTCTGGTATCCTCACACACTCTCGGCGAAATATAACGTAAGTGTTGTTTCACGCCGGTTTTCTGTGAGGACGTGATATCACTCCAGTCGGGTCAGCCCATTTGAGCTGAAGCATGGCTCTCTGTTGGTAAAGGTACGGTTATGTAAGGAGTGCTTTAAAAACATGACTTTTACTAATTGTGTATTTAAGAAAGTTTGAATATATATAATAAATGTAATTACTTCCGTGAAGATATTTCCAATATTTGTGTCATCGATTATAACAATGTGTCACTATGGGTATATTTTTATCAGCATTTTTTCACAATCTGCTTACATAATAATATTCAATTTGTACAGTAACAGGACTGTAGCGTTTGTTAGTTTAATTGGTTAGATAGGCCAGCATTCTTGACAATGCAGTGGAGAGCCTTCCTTAACTTCTATTGCCAGTCAAACCAAATGAGGTAGAATATCAGTGTTTATAACGAAGCTACTTCCAAAAAATCTCCACGACCTAATCACAAAAAGAATACGGACTAATTTGATAACTCAACCTTGTTGAAATTTAGAAAAAGAAATAAAAAAGTAAGTCGATCCAAAACTGTCTTTATTACTCTGCTATAAGTGTGTATTTGTTGATGGTTTAGATAGCGTAGCCGAAGCCGTTAGCGCAACCACCACGGTAGCCAAGACCAGCGGCAGGATAGGCAAGGTCACCCAGCCCACCGCCGTAGCCGAAGGGAGCCGCAGCACCGAAAGCAGCAGGACCGTAAGCGGCATTCTCACTGATCATGGCGTTTCTGCCATTACCGCAGGCATGGTTGACGGCACCAGCACCAGCAGACGGTACCACACCCTCCATAGCCACAGTACCCACGAACGGCAGCTCACCACCCACGGCCAGAGTACCTTCATACATGTTGTCAGACGCTACAGAGATACCGACGGGAGCGATGGCGGAGACACTGGAGACGGGCAGAGCGCCACCACTGGTGGCAGTGAACTCCATGGCAGGGGCGTAGACTCCATCGTAACCAAAGGCATTGCCGGCGTAACCAGCGCCGAGTCCATTGTAACCGAGACCTCTGCCTGCAAAACCAGCACCGTAGCCAAGTCCATCATATGCCAAAGCGGGAGTAGCCAAGCCACAGGAACCAGCAAACTGGCTAAGTGCAGACTGAAAAAAAAACTCAGTTTTTAAATCGGATTATTGAGTTGTTGTATCATATACAAAAATAACGTACGAACACTTTTACTGGACAGCAATGGTAACATAATTGTTTGGCTAGGGCGGTAACTACCCTAATTTCTCATTTCCTTATTTATGCAGACATTGCAATAAGTTAATCATGGGAGAGCCATGCTTCTGCAAGAATGGGCCGGCTCGACAGGAGTGATAACATGGCCTCACAGAAACCGGCGTAAAACAACGCTTACGTTGTGTTTCGAAGAGTGAGTGAGGGTACCATATCATCAGGCGATCCGTCTGCTCGTATACCCCCCTGTCCCATACAAAAAAGTTTATTTTTGTTTGTCGTACATCGTACGGACGAAAATAAAAACTCTTTTCATCCCATCTATTCGAAAAGGACGACTTGGTTCGCCTTTAAGTGCACCCAAAGGTGGTATTTTCTAGAAGAAACTTTTAGCGGGCAATAATGAGATTTTAATCCGGTATAAGTGCGCCGCAATTTACTTTGCCGCGCACTTTTTGAGCGGGCAGTAATGAGCTTTTAATCCTCTTTATAAGTGCGCCGCAATTTACTTTTCCGCGACTTTTTAAATTTGGAACATCTTAGTGTTCAGCGCCAAAGAGATCGAACGCAAATATTATTTGAATAAAGACTGGCTGGTATGACGGCCTAAGGTCGCACCGCCGGCGCCGCCGCCGGTTTATGAGGCGCCTTTTATTTTCTCATAGTGGGTGATGAAAAGTAGAGTGTATCACTCGGGCGCAAAATATAATATTTTTGGCTCGGGCGTCGAACTTTGAATCCCTCGCTACGTTCCCGTAAAAATATTACTTTGCTCCCTTATAATACAATCTACTAATTCCTTTTTCTCTTCTTTTTCGATCCTTAGCAAAGTAGTGTGAAATATAATATTATTGTGGTTAGAAAGAAAATAAAGAGTTTCTTACCTTGACCAGGAGAGCCTGGGCGCATAGGATGAGGATAGCCTTGACAGACATTGTTATTTCGAGTTCTGACACAAGAATAATGTTCAAAGTGCCTGCAGGTAGTTTTATATTGATATTCGTGTTATCAAATTCTAGGAATGTTTATTAAATGGTCAGGTGTAACACATTTTCAAAAACCTTGTGAAACTTGATAAGCCTATATAGTTAACCAACAAAATACAGATTAGTTGTGACATTATTCATTGAATTTTCTAAAATTATGACATAGAATCTCCACATGGTTGAAATCAACGACTTGTCATGTATAAAAACACAGCACCGTTTCAGTTCATCATTCAGTCTTCAGCTTATCGTTGAACACAAACAAACATGAATACCTTCGCCGTTGTGTTCCTCTGCTTCCAAGCTTGCTTGGTCCAGGTAAACATTTTTATTGTTAAATTGCTTTTTTTCTACTTACAAACTATAAATGATGACGATGATAATGATGATGAACGGTTGAAAATAGTTATAGATGAAATACTAACAACGTAATTGAAATATAATAAATGCCTGTGATATGACCTTTGGACTGTCACATCGAGGCAAAAAGACTTGAGGGACTTGAGAGGCAAACGCACCACCAATTTCTCATAAAATATAAATCCCTGCTCTACTTTTAAATGTCTATTAAAACTATTTTCGTTTTCCAGTCAGTCTTCAGTCAGTGCACGAGCCGTGCAGCGGTTGCTGATGCTTCGTACGCTGGGTATGGTTTGGGAGCCCCTGGCTTTGCTGGTTCCTATGGATTAGGTGCTTCTTATGGATTGGCCGGTGCCGGTTTGGCTGCTCCCTACGGCTTGGCTGGACCTGGTTTGGCTTATGACGGACTCGCCTATGGTGCTGGTTATGGTGCTGGACTTGCTCCATACGGTGGTGTTGGCGAAGGCAACGTGGCGGTCGCTGGTGAGCTGCCAGTCGGTGGTACTACCGCCGTCGCCGGTCAGGTGCCCATCATGGGTGCTGTGCAATTCGGTGGTGTTATTCCGGCTGCTGGTGCTGTGTCTATTGCTGGACAATGTGCTTGCGGTTGCGGCTCCCCCTACATGTACTAAACGATATGATTTTAGCGTCCAAAAAAGAGATTGAAATATACATATATAGCAGCTATTATATTGTTTTTCTTGCTATTATTATTTCCTATATAATTGAATTTGAAAGTCGGGAGCCCCAAAATACCGTAGGACATCAGTTTTGCCCAGAAATTAGGGGTAATGTAATACCTATCCTAAGTCCCTATCAGAATTCGGAAATGGGAAATCATAATAAGTAGCATAATTATATGACACAGAAAAGGATCAATATGTTAGGCTTTTTTATAATTTCTATAAAAATTAATGTCCTAAGATGGACATTTTGGAGATCCCGACTTTCAACCTTGTCCATAACAAGTAGCAATTTATGGTGAGCATGATAAATTAAATTTATTTCTGTAAACATTTCATCAATCAAGTCAATGTTTCTATTTCATGAGGTATCACATAATAGACATAACTCAACTTCACGTTCCTGAACCTGAGAAAATCTTTTCACACTCTTATTGATAGGGTGGGTAATAGAAGACAATTAGTGTGGTGCTTAAACACCACCGGTTCTCCTCACTGCCAAAACAACACTTCCTTGCGGAGTCCTGTCGACCTTGCTCACTGTCGTCCTGTCGACTTTAATCCAATCTGGATTAAAAGTTGTTTATGTGCATATGTAATTGAATAGCAAACTGACAGCCGATATTTATTTAACTACTAACTACTACTTAAATAAACTTCGTTTTGCCTTATAATTTATTTATTTATTCTTCAATGCACATTGATAGTACATAAGGCGGACTTAATGCCGTAAGGCATTCTCTACCAGTCAACATTCGGGTTAAAATAGAAACAAAAAAATTAGGATAGGAAAAATAAATTTTAAATTTTTACATAATACTATACATACACATACAAATACTATATATATACATACCGGAATATTTTTTATTCAGTGCGCAAACTTTGACATTTGATACTTAAACGACTTTTATTAAACACCAATTTGTTATTTTGATATGTCTTAGTACAAAATATCGAAGTTATCATTAACGAAAGATGTTTACTTTGAAACTGATTTTATGGTTACTCGCTAGCGCACGGCAAAGCGCGCGCGCCTTAGTACCTACATCAGCTGTACACCGGCGCGTGAGTCGGCTGGCACACGTGCATATTGTTATTATTGCGAATAGATATTATGTGTCCATATTTTGCTGATTTCAAGCCGGATAAAAATTTTAAAAAAAGTTTTGAACTAATAATGGGAATGTGTTCTATTACTGATACTGAACTACCAAAATTTTTTTGCGCACTGCTTAAAAAATATTCCTGTATATAATGTAATACATATGAAATATATATAATTATAAATAAATACATCAGCTTGACAAAGACATACTCAGAAATTAGGGGTTCAAAGATTTGTAATAATATTCTCGAACTTTGCGTTTAAATAAGGACTATAATCATAGTTGTATGTCATCATCATATCAGGCTATTGCCGTCCACTGCTGAACGTAGGCCTCCCCCAAAAGGGGGGGAATTGCCATAGTCACCACGCTTGGCAGACGGGTTGGTGACCGCAGTTACTGGAAGGCTTTCGCTGATAGTACTGCTGCCCACTATCAGGTTCGGTATTTGGGTGCATTCCAGCTTACCTCATGGTTAAACCGCCATGTATCGGTTGCCGGAGCCAAAATGGTTGGGAAGATCTTACTATCCCATATTCCGGCTAGTATCCTGTAGTCGCCTTTTACGACACCCATAGGAGGAGAAGGGGTGGACTATTCTACAGCCCGGATCCACACGGGGAGTGTATGTTGTATGTAATTAAATCATATTTGAATATCAAGTGTCAAGCTTCTGCCCGCGGCCCCGCTCACCTGAAGCTCAGAAACCAACATTGAAGATCTCTTCTTTGTATGGGTCTCTATACATTAGAGAGGTCAAGCTGTATCTGCGGTTCCGTATTATTTGAGATAAGAAGTATACCAGTTTTTAAGTTGGAGCACATAGGTACTTTCTAACAGTGATAACAAAATTAAAATCTATTCAGTAGTGTTTGCGCCAACCCGTAACAAACAGACAAGTTTTCATTGAGAATTCCAAAAATAATATTTTCGGATTCGGAGACGTTTATATACTTGTTTTTTTTTAAATATCTACAATGTACAGACACAGCTTTTGCACAATTTTATAATAGTAGAGAACAGAACATACCTAGTAGGTAGGTACCTACTAGGTATGTTCTGTTCTCTCTATCTCTTCTCTCTTATCTCTCTTATGGTATTAAGACCCAGTTTCACAATTTTGACACAGCTTTTGCACAATTTTATAATAGTAGAGAACAGAACATACCTAGTAGGTACCTACCTACTAGGTATGTTCTGTTCTCTCTATCTCTTCTCTCTTATCTCTCTTATGGTATTAAGACCCAGTTTCACCAATTTCTATGTAACAAGGGATTAACTAATCAGCATTTAAAATTAACAAAGCTGTTAAAATAGGATATGTCCCACGACGAAAATTTAACAGTGCGTTACTAAATCAAGCATTTATTGAATGATACACAAAGCATTCACTCACATTCTAATACGACCAAAACAGTAAGTCATAGCAACGTATATCAATGATACTGATATGTCAAATATTGTAACTAGTCGTATAATAATGTAATACGGCCGAATTTATTACATCGTAATAAATCGTAACTGCCTCAATAGCCAAGTGGTCCTGACCGCGACTGCTACGCTAGAGGTCCTGGGTTCGATTCCCAGGTCGAGCTAAGTGTTATTGGGTTTTTCTATGAAATTCCCAGTAGCAGCTCGGAGTTTGGAATTTGTGCCCGGTTAATGGCAATAGGCTCGCCCCCTATTACATGGGACCTAAACATACCGGCGAACTGTGGGTGTACATTAGTACGCCTCTGCCTAACCCTTCGGGGAATACAGGCGTGATGGTATGTTATGTTTGTGTTATTACATCGTTCTTTTTCTCTAATTCAAAAGCAACCGGGGTATTTTTAATTTTGATAGATAAAACGTCAACAATAAATTGTCAATAATCATTTTTGTGTTTTGTTGTGCGGATTTTTTTCATATTTTAAAATTATAATCTCTGTGAAAAGTACCTTCACCCATAGCCCTCACCAGAAGAAATATCTAAAAAACATTCGCGCTGAGTTTTTCTTCGAACGAGAACGAAATTTTGGTATAGCTCATCATTGAAGACAAAGATGTTATGAAGAATAAAATATGATGCCCCTGCTAATAAAAACGAAGATTGGAGCAAACCACAATCACTTCTTCGAGCTTTTTCAATGCCATGGTACCTACTCAGTGTCATGGAACAATTCAATCAACAATAAACAATATAATATTCTCAACAGGTAGGAACTAATTTTGAGTTATATAGATGAACTAAATGTTTGTTACTATTTTATTTCAGTGTTTATTACTTAGGTGAAATGTTTAAAGTATTGCACGTTTTTCAGATCAGATTTCAAACTTCGATAAATGACGAATTGGTGCAGAGCAAAACTGAATTACTTATTGATGACAAATCATGAAAAAAACATGGTGAGGCTGAGGCAGCGATGACACAGTAGCTAAAAGAAAAATCAACACAACGGAAAATTAAGAAGGAAATATCTACTCCAAATTAATTCGAAACAACGGAACATGAAGAAGGAAATATCTACTCCAAATTAATTCGAAATAAAGTCGAAAATGGCTGGTTAATAACATAATTATGCAGTTTTATTTATTTTATATAATAATCATATCTTTACCAAACTATAAAAATAATAAGTACTCGTATGTATAATATTTAAAACTAGTATCCTACACAATTACTAAAAAGGCCTTAGCCTAAACTTCCTGTTTAGGCTAAGTGTTGAGCTATGTTAGTAGGTCCTAAGCACGATCGCTATGCTACAGGCTATGACTTCGATTCCCAGGTCAAATAAAATGTTATTGCCTTATTATTTTTTTCTATGAAATTCGCAGAAGCAGCTCAGGGTTTGGATTTGTGCCCGGTTAATGGCAATAAGCTAGCTCTCCATCCAAAAAAAAATTCTAAAACAATCCAAAATAAAATCATTCGCCTTAATCAGACCTTCATGAAAGGGTCTCCTTTGTTCTATTAAAACGATTTTGACAGTACACAAGTCATAGTAACACTGTGTTAAAAATTTAACAGACCCTCAGAGCAGTGATTAGATTTAACAGCTGATTAAGCAATTTAACAAGCCATAAGCATGTGGTGGGACACTCACAAACCTTAACAGTGTGTTAAAATATGAACAAGCTGTTAAATTAACAAACATAGTATGGTGAAACTGGGTCTAAATTTTCTAAGAATTAACAATTAGGCAACTCACGTCAAATAATGATTGATAATGCAAATTTTTGATACCTTGGCCTTGGGTTACCATATTGAAATTTTCACAGGGACCCCTAATTAAAAAAAACAGCCTATGTTACTCGCTGATAGAGGAGCTATCTAACTCCACTATCAGCGAGTAACATAGGCTGTTTAAATTCTTGGCATTTAATTTTTTTCACTAATAGATATAAGTGAAAGAATTTAAATCAGTTTAGTGGTTTATGACCCAGTTTCACCAATTTCTATTTAACAAGGCATTAACTAATCAGCATTTAAAATTAACAAAGCTGTTAAAATAAGATATGTCCCACGAAGAAAATGTAACAGTGCGTTACTAAATCAAGCATTTATTGAATGATACACAAAGCATTCACTCACATTCTAATACGACCAAAACAGTAAGTCATAGCAACGTATATCAATGATACTGATAAGTCAAATATTGTAACTAGTCGTATAATAATGTTATACGGCCGAATTTATTACATCGTTCTTTTTCTCTAATTCAAAAGCAACCGGGGTATTTATAATTTTGATAGGTAAAACGTCAACAATAATTTGATAGGTAAATTGTCAATAATCATTTTTGTGTTCTGTTGTGCGGATTTTTTTCATATTTTTAAATTATAATCTCTGTGAAAAGTACCTTCACCCTTAGCCCTCACCATGAGAAATATCTAAAAAACATTCACGCTGAATTTTTCTTCTAACGAGAACTAAATTTTTGTATATCTACAAAGATGTTATGAAGAATAAAATATGATGCAACTGCAAATAAAAACGAAGATTGGAGCAAACCACAATCACTTCTTCGAGCTTTTTCAATGCCATGGTACTCAGTGTCATGGAACAATTCAATCATGTGGGGATATTATACAATATAATATTCTCAACAGGTAGGAACTAATTTTGAGTTATCTATATGAAATAAATGTTTGTTACTATTTTATTTCAGTGTTTATTACTGAGGTAAAATGTTATTGCACCTTTTTCAGATCAGATTTCAAACTTCGATTAATGACGAATTGGTGCAGAGCAAACTGAATTACTTATGATGACAAATCACTAAAAAACATGGTGAGGCTGAGGCAGCGATGACACAGTAGCTATAAGAAAAATCAACACAACGGAAAATTAAGAAGGAAATATCTACTCCAAATTAATTCGAAATAAAGTCGAAAATGGCTGGTTAATAACATAATTATGCAGTTTTATTTATTTTGTATAGTAATTATATCTTTACCAAACTATAAAAATAATAAGTACCTACAAAATGTATAGTATTTAAAACTAGTATCCTACACACCAATAGGCCTTAGGCAAAACTTCCTGTTTAGGCTAAGTGTTGAGCTAAGTTAGTAGGGCCTAAGCGCGATCGCTATGCTACAGGCTATGACTTCGATTCCCAGGTCAAATAAAATGTTATTGCCTTATTGGTTTTTTCTATGAAATTCGCAGAAGCAGCTCAGAGTTTGGATTTGTGCCCGGTTAATGGCAAAAAGCTAAGTAGCTCTCTATTCATCCAAATTTTCTAAAACAATCCAAAATAAAATGATTCGCCTTAATTAGACCTTCATGAAAGGATCTCCTTTGTTCTTTCAAAACGATTTTGACAGTACACAAGTCATAGTAACACTCTGTTAAAAATTTAACAGACCCGCAGAGCAGTGATTAGATTTAACAGCTGATTAAGCAATTTAACAAGCTATTAGTATGTGGTGGGACACTCACAAGCCTTAACAGTGTGTTAAAATATTAACAGGCTGTTAAATTAACAAACATAGTATGGTGAAACTGGGTCTAAAGCAATTAAATAAAGTACAGGCGAACGTGTGGGATGCTCCAAAATTATTTCTTCTCGATATATATTTTTTAACCCAACATCCTTATTCCGTTTTCGTTTAACTAATTCTTGTCTTAGAAGAGCAGATATAATTAAAACACCCTCGCGCACTGCACTCATGGTAGCACCTGGCACAAAATCTCGTAATACTATTATTGCTTTAAAATTCTGTTTAGACGGACACTGTCAATATTCTATTGCGAGGCAATTATTTTGACGACACGTTTGGCGTAGCGGCTGAGCGATCGGCTTCTGCGACACGTGTCGCGTGGGTTCGATCCCCACACGGAGCAAATATTTGATTATCTACAGGTAGTTGTTCCGGTCTGGGTGTTTGTGTATGTGAGAATTTGTGTTTGTAAACGCACCCACGATACAGGAGACAATCCTAGTGTGGGGCAACGTTTAAAAAAAAAAATATCGCCAAAGTGGAAGGACGAGAGGTGGGAATATTTAGACGAAGAAACTTTTTTATATTCTTTCGATAATCGTATCTTCGAGATGAGAAACTCTTGCCATCTAAATGGGCCTATGTTTAGTTTGTTTCATTTGCAAAAAGTTTCCAATTCAGCAAAGAATTCCACAAATAAGAAAACCAAAATAAAGTATGCACGTAGATTTAATTATTTCAACAAATCATGAAATCAATCAGTTGTCATCGGCGAATAAGTAAGCTCTTACAGCCCGCAGCCACAACCTCTGCCAGCATACCCGCCACGGAAGCCAAGACCAGGACCGTAACCAGCCAGGCCAGCAGCCGGCGCAAAGGCGGCATTGTCACTGATCATGGCGTTTATGCCATTACCACATGCGTGGTTGACGGCACCAGCACCAGCAGACGGCACCACACCCTCCATAGCCACAGTACCCACAAACGGTAGCTCACCACCAACAGCCAGAGCGCCTTCATAAAAGTTATCAGACGCTACAGAGATGCCGACAGGAGCTATGGCGGAGACGCTGGAGACGGGCAGAGCGCCGCCACTGGTGGCAGTGAACTCCATGGCGGGGGCGTAGACTCCATCGTAGCCAAAGGCATTGCCTGCGTAACCAGCACCGAATCCATTGTAACCGAGACCTCTGCCTGCAAAACCAGCACCGTAGCCAAGTCCATCATATGCAAAACCAGCACCGTAGCCAAGTCCATCATATGCAAAACCGGGAGCAGCCAAGCCACAGGAACCAGCAAACTGGCTCAGTGCAGACTGAAAATAAGGTAAAATTAATTAATCATAATTTTGTTATACAAAATAACAATGATAGGATCGGTTTTGAAGACAACTCTATGTATTACTACAAGCAAACACTACAAGCAAATATTTCTTACCTTGACCAGGAGAGCCTGGGCGCAGAGGATGAGGATAGCCTTGACAGACATTGTAGTTTGTTTCGAGTTCTGACACAAGAATGATTTTCTACATTTCTGCGTGTGGTTTTATACTGAAGTGTGTTATCAAATTCTAGGAATATTTACTAAATGGGTTAGAAAAATTAACGTTAAAGCTTACGAAACCAGATAAGTCTGCACTTAACCAACAAAGAAATCTATATTTATTGTGACACTATTAATTGTTTTTTCTTGAATTACGAAACAAAATCTCCTCATGAGTGATATCAACGACTGGTCAAGTATAAAAACACGCCACTGTTTCAGTTCATCATTCAGTCTTCAGCTTCTTGTTGAACACTAACAAACATCAAACATGAATACCTTCGCCGTTGTGTTCCTCTGCTTCCAAGTTTGCTTGGTCCAGGTAAGCATATTCATTTTTAATTGTCTTGATAAGACTAAGTTATGGTCTTGCCAAGCAAATAGTGGAGTCAAGCTGTTGATGGCAATGATGTTTAAATATGATTCAAGTAGGTACTTCATTTTGCCTGATAATATGCTGATTTAGACTTTGACTATTAGATATTCTCCACTTACTTAGGTAGACTTTGATTGTTTTTTTTACTGTTTGTTCTTTTTCTTTAATATATGTTTAATTCTACGTATGATCTCATTGTTGCCGTCCAAATATTTTTTTTCTATAATCTTTACTTAATATATAAAGCTGACGAGTTTGATTGTTTGTTTGCTTGAACGCGCAAATCTCAGGAACTACTGGTCCGATTTGAAAAATTCTTTAAGTGTTAGATAGCCCATTTATTGAGGATGGCTATAGGCTATATATCATCACGCTACGCGGACGAAGTCGCGGGCAGCAGCTAGTCTTACATATAATAAGAATGTAAGTGAGCCGTGTCTGTACATTGCTTATATCTACAAAAAACTAATTTGGGGGTCTCAGAATCGGTAACACAATCCATTTCTATTATTTTTGGAACTTTTGTCTGTCTGTTTATCTGTCGGTTTGTCTGTCGGTTTGTCTGTCGGTTTATGTGTTTGACCACGCATCAAATGATAACTAGTTAACTATTGAAGAGATTTGGAGGAATTTTATAAATAATAAAAAAAATGCAACGTGCGTTAATCTTTACTGATGCCAAAATAGTTATTTGAGGTTCTTATCTATGTAGGTATGTCTGTTTATATTTACATGCTTCACGTCAATACCATGTAAACAAATCATTGAAATTAAGTAATTCATAGGTCAGAAATAAGGTATTCAGAGGTCAAAGGCGCTAAGTGTATTACAAATATGGAAAATCAAATTTCGAGGTGGTTAGTTGAAACTTGGAGAGGACAACGTCTGTCAGGTCAGATATTTTGAAATAAAAACATTTGATTTTAATTTGATTTGATTAATTGCACAACTTGCCTTACTCTTTGGAGAATATAGGAGTGATGGTTTGTTATGTAATCAATTATTATTATGATCAATGTTCAACCCATTCATTTCATTCATCTCATTTCAAACGCTATGGAAAGCAACTTAAGGATTATCGGATACTCTTTGTTGCAACCAAGTGTTGCTGACAATTTTTTACAATTACAACAATTTTCTACTTTCAGTCTGTCTTCAGTCAGTGCACGAGCCGTGCAGCAGTTGCTGATGCTTCATACGCTGGGTATGGTTTGGGCGCCCCTGGTTTTGCTGGTTCCTATGGATTAGGTGCTCCTTACGGATTGGCCGGTGCAGGTTTGGCTGCTCCCTACGGATTGGCCGGTGCTGGATTTGCTGCTCCCTACGGCTTGGCCGGACGTGGTTTGGCTTATGATGGACTCGCATGTGGTGCTGGTTATGGTGCTGGACTTGCCCCATACGGCGGCGTTGGCGAAGGCAATGTGGCGGTCGCTGGTGAGCTGCCAGTCGCTGGTACTACCGTCGTCGCCGGTCAGGTGCCCATCATGGGTGCTGTGAACTTCGGTGGTGCTATTCCAGCTGCTGGTGCTGTGTCTATTGCTGGACAGTGCGCTTGTGGCTGTGGTGCCCCCTACAATTACATGTACTAGACACAACCAATTGTGACGAATACTAAGAACGAAAAAAGGGAATAAAGTCTTCATATTCAGCAGCTATTTCTTGTTTTTTTTACAATTATTGTTTTCTATATTATAAAAGGTGAATGCCTCAACAAAAACAAAAAGTCTCTTCTTGAAGTATTACTTTGAATATTTCTTCCTTTGACTGTGCTGTTTTAGGAATCGATCACGATAAGTAGTAGTAGATCTATGGATGGGTGGCCATTATAAATATCAAGGATTAAACCAATTATGACGAGCCCATGCCACGCCTCCGAGATTACGTTAAGCCTATTGGTTATACGAATTCTTATAACAAGCGTTGATACTAGTCTGGACCCCTAATAGCCTGATCGGGTTATGATATTGGTATTACTAAGAAAAGGATGAAAAGGTTCTCGAGTGGAGACCACACATGCAGCGTAAGAAGATCTGCAACAAGTTGGACGGCCGACCTAGGAAAGATCGCTAGTCGGTTACGTCAGTATCTCAGGGTGTTCTTTTATTTATATAGAAGATGTATATGTGTATGTATTATAATCTGATACCTAATGTTTATGTATCTAATTTTTGTGAGTAAAATCAGATAATCAATCATTTTTTATTGGTTTGTGTAGGCAAACAGACAGACTAGCCACCTGGTAAGTGTTTCCGGCCGTTCATAGATACTTACAACACCAGGAGAGTTGCTGATACGTTTGTTCAGGAGAGTTGCTAAGAGTTGCAGCAACTGAGAAGGGGCAACTGGCTCTCACGCGCATAAAACTCACCCAAAGATGCATTACGACAGACTCCGACGTAAGGGTGGTCGCCAGCCAGTCAAATTCTGACTGCCAATGAGGAATGGTATTCTAACCCGTTCCCACACTGGCAAATCTAGTACCTACAAGTTTTAATAGATAGTACCTACAAGTTTTAATAGATAGTACCTACAAGTTTTAATAGATAGTACCTACAAGTTTTAATAGATAGTACCTACAAGTTTTAATAGATAGTACCTACAAGTTTTAATAGATAGTACCTACAAGTTTTAATAGATATGCAGAATTCTATCTTCGCTCATTGTTAAGTATGTGTCGAAAGTGTGTCAATAGTTTCATGTACATGGCAAGTGACTAAATTTATCTATTAAAACTAATTTAATTAATATCTGTTAATAGATAAAAGAAAATGGCATGAAAATAAACCAAATTTTATTTTATATTGTACTTAGGTATTATAAATTTTTTTTTCACTTCATTGTGACACATAAACAAACCCCATGTTTTTTTATGAGATGGGGATAAACGAGCAGACAGATCACCTGATGGTAAGCGATTACCGCCGCCCATGAACACCCGCAACACCAGAGGAATCACAAGTGCGCTACCGACCTTGTAATAGGGTTTGAGCCACTGGTATCCTCACTCACTCAGCGAGGCCGTGATATCACTCCAGTCAAGCCGGCCCATTCGTTCTGCCTGCGTGCGGAGGTCAAGCAGTTTTAATTTTTTTATTTTATAAATTTCGCAGTTAAAGTTGGGTTGTTCATGTTGGTCAACAATGTATCTTGATAATTTATGCATAACTTCTTGCTATATTGTTTATAGCGGTGATCGCGGATTCTAAAGGCATTCATTGCTGTGATATAAAGTTACAAACTGGTGCCTATTGTTTTCTCGTCTCCCCTATTTTGAGACACTTTGGCACGTCAAGTCCTGCGTGCACACACATTTGCTGCTAGATAATAGCATGCTTGTAAACAAACCTTTTCAGATGCGTTCAGAGCACGCTCCCTTCAACTCGCGCTAGAGACGTTTAGTGTGTTGAGTATACTCATAATAAGCGTGCTAATTACGAGCAATACTGTGACACACATACCACTGAGTAGCAATTGCTCATCAAAAGCATGCTTTCGTGCTAGTTATGAGAATATCTACACCTTTAAGATTGCTTCATCTGCAAGAAGTTTTCAAATCCGAAAGGGATATTTCGACAAAAAAAAACAACAAAAGTATTGTATGCACGTAGATTTAATAATTTCAAGAAATCATGAATATCAATCAGTTGTCATCAGCGAATATATAAGCTCTTACAGCCCGCAGCCATAACCTCTGCCAGCATACCCGCCACGGAAGCCAAGACCAGGACCGTAACCAGCCAGGCCAGCAGCCGGCGCAAATGCGGCATTGTCACTGATCATGGCGTTTATGCCATTACCGCAGGCGTGGTTGACGGCACCAGCACCAGCAGACGGCACCACACCCTCCATAGCCACAGTACCCACGAACGGCAGCTCACCACCCACGGCCAGAGCGCCTTCATAAAAGTTATCAGACGCTACAGAGATACCGACGGGAGCTATGGCGGAGACGCTGGAGACGGGCAGAGCGCCGCCACTGGTGGCAGTGAACTCCATGGCAGGGGCGTAGACTCCGTCATAACCAAAGGCATTGCCGGCGTAACCAGCGCCGAATCCATTGTAACCGAGACCTCTGCCTGCAAAACCAGCACCGTAGCCAAGTCCATCATATGCCAAGCCACAGGAACCAGCAAACTGGCTGAGTGCAGACTGAAAATTTGTTCAAATTTATTTATCATCATTTTGTCATACAATGTAACAATGATAGTTTCGGTTTTTAAGACCACTCTATGTAATACTACAAGAAA
The DNA here is from genome assembly GCA_947256265.1 of Acronicta leporina. Lineage (NCBI taxonomy): Eukaryota > Metazoa > Arthropoda > Insecta > Lepidoptera > Noctuidae > Acronicta > Acronicta leporina. Next base: position 2,305,235 of record OX366538.1, read on the forward strand.
TATTTCTTACCTTAACCAGGAGAGCCTGGGCGCAGAGGATGAGGATAGCCTTGAGAGACATTGTAGTTTGATTCGAGTTCTAACATAAGAATGGTTTTCTACATTTCTGCGTGTGGTTTTATACTGAAGTGTGTTATCAAATTCTAGGAATATGTATATACTAAATGGGTTAGTAAAATAAACGTTTAAAACTTATGAAACCAGATAAGCCTGCATTTAACCAACAAAGGAATCCATAATTATTGTGTCACTATTAATTGCCTTAAAAGCAAAGTTTCGAAATATAATCTCCACATACTTGATATCAATAACTGTTCAAGTATAAAAACACGCCACTGTTTCAGTTCATCATTCAGTCTTCAGCGTCTCGTTGAACACAAACAATCATCAAACATGAATACCTTCGCCGTTGTGTTTCTCTGCATCCAAGCTTGCTTGGTCCAGGTAAGCAATCTAATTTTTAATTCTCTTTATGAGACCAAGATAGGTTTTGCCAAGCAAAGAGTGGATTCAGGCTGTTGATGGCAATGATGCTTAAATATGATCGAAAATTAGTATGATTGTTTTATTCAAGTAGGTACACAATTTTGCCTGATATTATGCTGATTTAGAGACTCTCCACTTAGACTTAGATTGTTTTTTTATGTGTTTTTTTTTCTTAATATTTTATTTCAACGTATGATCTCATTGTTGTTGTCCTCAATATAGTATTGTCTTCTATCATTTCTTTTATAACTGCCTTATTAGCCTAGTAATCCTGAGCGCGACTGATACGCTAGAGGTCGGAGGTTGGAATCTCAGGTCGAGCAAAGTGTAATTGGGTTTTTTCTACGAAATTCCCGTAAGCAGCTCGGAGTTTGGAATTTGTGCCTGGATAATCATGGCAATAGGCTTAATCCTATAACATGGGACCTAATACACCGACGAATTGAGGGTGTACATTAATTATACACCTCGCCTAACTCTTCGGAGAATACAAGGAGTGATGGTATGTTATGTTATATTATCAATTGTTATTATGTTCAGCACATAAATGGAATCATGGTGGAAATCAAGATAGCGATTTTCGGATACTCTTTGTTGCAATCAAGTGTTGCTGACAATGTTTACAATTTAAAAAAAAACTATTTTCAGTCGGTCTTCAGCCAGTGCACCAGCCGTGCAGCGGTTGCTGATGCTTCGTACGCTGGATATGGTTTGGGCGCCCCTGGTTTTGCTGGTTCCTATGGATTAGGTGCTCCTTACGGATTGGCCGGTGCAGGTTTGGCTGCTCCCTACGGATTGGCTGGTGCTGGATTTGGTGCTCCCTACGGCTTGGCCGGACGTGGTTTGGCTTATGATGGACTCGCATACGGTGCTGGTTATGGTGCTGGACTTGCTCCATACGGCGGCGTTGGCGAAGGCAACGTGGCCGTCGCTGGTGAGCTGCCCGTCGCTGGTACTACCGTCGTCGCCGGTCAGGTGCCCATCATGGGTGCTGTGAACTTCGGTGGTGCTATTCCAGCTGCTGGTGCTGTGTCTATTGCTGGACAGTGCGCTTGCGGCTGTGGTGCCCCCTACAATTACATTTACTAGACACAAACAAATGGTGACGTTTAAAAAAGGGAATAAAGTATACCTACTCAGCAGCTAATTCTTGTTTTCCTTGCAATTATTGTTTTCTTCATTATGAAAGGTTGATGGCTCACTAATAACTATGTTACTCTGGACAGGTGGCCAGTATACCAAATAAAACCACCACTTTCGACATAGTGGTAGGATTACGGGAATCGCTCTCGCATGATCCGCGATTCCAAGGCAAATGTCCAATGTTGTACCCTCCCCGAGGGCCAAGTGCAATGGGCGACTGACGACATGTCAAGAAAACAGTGGGTGGTCTTATACCCCATATCGCTATCAAGTTCCAAGAACAGTTAGTCTATAGGTTAATGCGAATGTAATTAATTAGATGCTTGTGCAAGGTAGATAAGCCTGCTATTTACCAACAAAAAAAAACGCACATTTTTCAAGATATTTCAGTCACGTTTGCAGAATTGCGGAATAAAATGTTCCATCGCTAACAATAGAATAAATGGTGCTGTATATAAAACGGGACAGCAGTTCCAGTTCATCATTCAGTCTCCAGCTTTTTGTTGAACACAAACATATCTCAAACATGTCTACCTTCGCTGTTCTGCATGCTCTGCATTCAAGCATGCTTGGTTTGGACCAAGCATGCTTGGATTTAGGCTTGAATGCAGGCATTTAATAAAATTTTGTTCACTTACCTGGTTAAGTGAACAAAATTTTATTTAATACCTCTTTGGGTAAGAGGTGATTATAGCTTTATATTACTCCTCTTCTCTCCTCTAAGAGGCGCCTCTGCATTTCTTCGGGTCGGGTGTGACTGAAAATCAGCGCCACGCTGTTCAAGCGAGGCTTTTATGCTGAGTCGTAGCATTTAAACTGCTGCATCAAAAATAAATTTTAAACTAAGTATATTATGTATAGTTACAATAACCTATCTCTCGAATGTTTGACGGTACTTATATGGATATAGGTAATGTAAAATTGTGATTTCCGAAAAGATAATCATATAATCCAGAGATAGGTTATTAATTTCGGCCGATAGGCTGTAATATTTGAATAATATAAGATGGAACGTTAAAAAACGTTTGGAAAGTTTCAGAATAGACGGAGCACACTTTGTATGTGCTAATAATTTATTGATAAAATGTCGCTATGCAGCCATAATTTTAATTATGTGTTTCTTTTTAAAATGTATAATGATCTAATCCTTCAGAATTAATAATAAAATAGCATAGGTGATTTCGATATAAGTGTGCTTTATGGATCACGCGGTTTTTGGAAACAAAATTAAAATCTATTCAGTAGTTTTTGCGTCAACCAGTAACAAACAGCTTTTTTACAATTTTATAATAGTAGAGAAGAGAAGAAAGAGAAAGAAGAAGATACCAACTTACTTTTGCCGTTTGATAACTGTTGACAGACATTGTCATAGGTCGCTGTTAGTATAACAATTGCAATTAAGCTTGTAGATACATTTTTTGTGAAGTCTACAAAAAAATATAGTATTCGGATCATTCTTTCTTCATTCTCTTCATTCTTCTTAGCACAAGCTAATATAATATGAAATTTACATACATACATATTTTCACGCCTGTCGCCCATTGGGGTAGGCAGAGACTATAGATTTCCACTTGCTACGATCCTGGCACACTACTTTCGCTTCATCTACGTTCATTAACCTCCTCATGCATGATCGTCGCTTTAGGGTGCTCTTAACCTGACCTTTCTTTAGAACGGCCGCAACTTGGTTGTGGTACGCTCGTCGAGGACGGCCCCTTCCAACTCTTCCATCCGTACTCATCATGTATACTCGTTTCGTCAATCTCCGTTCATCCATCCTCTCTACATGCCAAACCACCTTAACATACCTTTCTCAATCTTTGTTATTACACCTTCTTTCACACCACACCGCTTCCTTATCACACTGTTTCTCACTCTATCTTTCAAAGTGAAATGAAATTTGGAAGAAGATATTTACTTCTTGCCAAATTTAATGATTCTTCGGTTTTAATCCCATTGAGTGTCAAAATATGCGGAGTAAACTGACCATAGACGGCCGTATTTTTTGATTGCGTTGACTTAGAAGTTTGATTTTTTCAATGCTGCAAGAGAATGACAATTTTAGTATGTATTTCATATTAATTTAAACTCGATACCATTACGCGTTCCCAAAAAAAGGTTCAGACTGATAGCGGACAATAAATTGATCCTATACGTCATCCATTTTTTTTCAGGTAACATTAAACATCTGAAATAGACTTCGTACATACCAGGACTTTTTTACATCGGTATAGTAAAAGAAACATTTGACAAAATCGCACTTAGGGCATCTAAATGTAAGTGAAGGCTCTTATGTTATTATTGTGGCTGTAACATAAAACAACGTTGACTCTCTTCTTATTGGCTTTTAAACATAGCACACAACGCAGTGCAGTGAAAGGCTTTAACTTGAATCTTATCACAAAGTACTGAGATGGAAATAAAAAAATGTGTAAAGCATTCTGAAATATATTTATTGCAGTTCAACCAATACACATATAGTCATTAAAATCAGTTCAATGTTTAGAAGGCGTAGCCGAAGTTGCCACCGCATCCACCACGGTAGCCGAGACCAGCAGGAGCTACGGCACCACCCAAGCCGGCAGCGGGATAGGCGAAGTCACCCAGTCCAGCTCCGTAGCCGAAGGCACCGGCGGCACCGAAACCTGCACCGCCATACCCAGCAGTACCATAAGCGGCATTCTCACTGATCATGGCGTTCCTGCCATTACCGCAGGCGTGGTTGACGGCACCAGCACCAGCAGACGGTACCACACCCTCCATAGCCACAGTACCCACGAACGGAAGCTCACCACCAACAGCCAGAGCGCCTTCATAAAAGTTATCAGACGCTACAGAGATACCAACGGGAGCCATGGCGGAGACGCTGGAGACGGGCAGAGCGCCGCCACTGGTGGCAGTGAACTCCATGGCGGGGGCGTAGACTCCGTCATAACCAAAGGCATTGCCGGCGTAACCAGCGCCAAATCCATTGTAGCCGAGACCTCTGCCTGCAAAACCAGCACCGTAGCCAAGTCCATCATATGCCAAAGCGGGAGCAGCCAAGCCACAGGAACCAGCAAACTGGCTCAGTGCAGACTGAAAATAAGGTAAAATTGATTAAATATCATTTTGTTATACAAAATAACAATGATAGGATCGGTTTTGAAGACAACTATGTATTACTACAAGCAAACACTACAAGCAAATATTTCTTACCTTGACCAGGAGAGCCTGGGCGCAGAGGATGAGGATAGCCTTGACAGACATTGTAGTTTGTTTCGAGTTCTAACACAAGAATGATTTTCTACATTTCTGCGTGTGGTTTTATACTAAAGTGTGTTATCAAATTCTAGGAATATTTACTAAATGGGTTAGTAAAATAAACGTTTAAGGCTTATGAAACCAGATAAGCCTGCACTGAACCAACAAAAGAATCCATATTTATTGTGACACTATTAATTGCCTTTTCTTGAATTGCGAAACGAAATCTCCTCATAGGTGATATCAACAACTGGTCAAGTATAAAAACATGGCACCGTTTCAGTTCATCATTGAGTCTTCAGCTTCTCGTTGAATACAAACAAACATCAAACATGAATACTTTCGCCGTTGTGTTCCTCTGCATTCAAGCTTGCTTGGTCCAGGTAAGCATACAAATTTTTAATTGTCTTTGAGACCAAGATAAGGCCTTGCCAAGCAAAGAGTGGAGTCAGGCTGTTGATAGCCATGATGCTAAGTAGGATCAGAAATCAGTATAGTAGTAGAATTGTGAAGAATACAATTTTGCCTGACATTATGCTGATTTAGTGACACTCCACTTAGGTAGACTTAGATTGTTTTTTTGTTAGTTATTTTTCTTTACTATGTTATTTCAACGTATGATCTCATTGTTGTTGTGCAAATATTTTTATTTTTTTATCAGATACTCTTTGTTGCAATCAAGTGCCAATTTTTACAATAACATCAATTTATTTTCAGTCTGTATTCAGCCAGTGCACCAGCCGTGCAGCGGTTGCTGATGCTTCGTATGCTGGGTATGGTTTGGGCGCCCCTGGTTTTGCTGGTTCCTACGGATTAGGTGCTCCTTACGGATTCGCCGGTGCAGGGTTGGCTGCTCCCTACGGATTGGCCGGTGCTGCATTTGCTGCTCCCTACGGCTTGGCCGGTAGTGGTTTGGCTTATGATGGACTCGCATACGGTGCTGGTTATGGTTCTGGACTTGCTCCATACGGCGGCGTTGGCGAAGGCAACGTGGCCGTCGCTGGTGAGCTGCCCGTCGCTGGTACTACCGTCGTCGCCGGTCAGGTGCCCATCATGGGTGCTGTGAACTTCGGTGGTGCTATTCCAGCTGCTGGTGCTGTGTCTATTGCTGGACAGTGCGCTTGCGGCTGTGGTGCCCCCTACAATTACATGTACTAGACACAACCAAATGGTGACGTTTAAAAAAGGGAATAAAGTATACCTACTCAGCAGCTAATTCTTGTTTTCCTTGCAATTATTGTTTTCTACATTATGAAAGGTTGATGGCTCACTAATAACTATGTTTATAACGGAATCTCTGGTGAGGTGGCCAGCATATTTCGACTAACACCACCACTTTTGACATAATGATAGGATCACGGGAATCGCTCTCGCATGATCCGCGATTCCACTGCAATGGAATCAAGTCCAATGTTGTACCCTCCCCGAGGGCCAAGTGCAATGGGCGACTGACGACATGTTAAGAAAACTGTGGGTGGTCTTAATCTCCATATCGCTATCAAGTTCCAAGAACAGTTAGTCTTATATACGTAAATGCGAATGTAATTAATTAGAAGCTTGTGCAAGGTAGCCACGCAAGCCTGCCATTTACCAACAAAAAATATGCACATTTTTTCAAGATATTTCAGTCACGTTTGCAGAATTGCGGAATAAAATGTTCCATCGCTAACAATAGAATAAATGGTGCTGTATATAAAACGGGACAGCAGTTCCAGTTCATCATTCAGTCTTCAGCTTTTTGTTGAACACAAACATATCTCAAACATGTCTACCTTCGCTGTTCTGCATGCTCTGCATTCAAGCATGCTTGGTTTGGACCAAGCATGCTTGGATTTAGGCTTGAATGCAGGCATTTAATAAAATTTTGTTCACTTACCTGGTTAAGTGAACAAAATTTTATTTAATGCCTCTTTGGGTAAGAGGTGATTATAGCTTTATATTACTCCTCTTCTCTCCTCTAAGAGGCGCCTCTGCATTTCTTCGGGTCGGGTGTGACTGAAAATCAGCACCACGCTGTTCAAGCGAGGCTTTTATGCTGAGTCGTAGCATTTAAACTGCTGCATCAAAAATAAATTTTAAACTAAGTATATTATGTATAGTTACAATAACCTATCTCTCGAATGTTTGACGGTACTTATATGGATATAGGTAATGTAAAATTGTGATTTCCGAAAAGATAATCATATAATCCAGAGATAGGTTATTAATTTCGGCCGATAGGCTGTAATATTTGAATGATATAAGATGGAACGTTAAAAAACGTTTGGAAAGTTTCAGAATAGACGGAGCACACTTTGTATGTGCTAATAATTTATTGATAAAATGTCGCTATGCAGCCATAATTTTAATTATGTGTTTCTTTTTAAAATGTATAATGATCTAATCCTTCAGAATTAATAATAAAATAGCATAGGTGATTTCGATATAAGTGTGCTTTATGGATCACGCGGTTTTTGGAAACAAAATTAAAATCTATTCAGTAGTTTTTGCGTCAACCAGTAACAAACAGCTTTTTTACAATTTTATAATAGTAGAGAAGAGAAGAAAGAGAAAGAAGAAGATACCAACTTACTTTTGCCGTTTGATAACTGTTGACAGACATTGTCATAGGTCGCTGTTAGTATAACAATTGCAATTAAGCTTGTAGTCACATTTTTTGTGAAGTCTACAAAAAAATATAGTATTCGGATCATTCTTTCTTCATTCTCTTCGTTCTTCTTAGCACAAGCTAATATAATATGAAATTTACATACATACATATTTTCACGCCTGTCGCCCATTGGGGTAGGCAGAGACTATAGATTTCCACTTGCTACGATCCTGGCACACTACTTTCGCTTCATCTACGTTCATTAACCTCCTCATGCATGATCGTCGCTTTAGGGTGCTCTTAACCTGACTTTTCTTTAGAACGGCCGCAACTTGGTTGTGGTACGTTCGTCGAGGACGGCCCCTTCCAACTCTTCCATCCGTACTCATCATGTATACTCGTTTCGTCAATCTCCGTTCATCCATCCTCTCTACATGCCAAACCACCTTAACGTACCTTTCTCAATCTTTGTTATTACACCTTCTTTCACACCACACCGCTTCCTTATCACACTGTTTCTCACTCTATCTTTCAAAGTGAAATGAAATTTGGAAGAAGATATTTACTTCTTGCCAAATTTAATGATTCTTCGGTTTTAATCCCATTGAGTGTCAAAATATGCGGAGTAAACTGACCATAGACGGCCGTATTTTTTTATTGCGTTGACTTAGAAGTTTGATTTTTTCAATGCTGCAAGAGAATGACAATTTTAGTATGTATTTCATATTAATTTAAGCTCGATACCATTACGCGTTCCCAAAAAAAGGTTCAGACTGATAGCGGACAATAAATTGATCCTATACGTCATCCATTTTTTTTCAGGTAACATTAAACATCTGAAATAGACTTCGTACATACCAGGACTTTTTTACATCGGTATAGTAAAAGAAACATTTGACAAAATCGCACTTAGGGCATCTAAATGTAAGTGAAGGCTCTTATGTTATTATTGTAGCTGTAACATAAAACAACGTTGACTCTCTTCTTATTGGCTTTTAAACATAGCACACAACGCAGTGCAGTGAAAGGCTTTAACTTGAATCTTATCACAAAGTACTGAGATGGAAATAAAAAAAATGTGTAAAGCATTCTGAAATCTATTTATTGCAGTTCAACCAATACACATATAGTCATTAAAATCAGTTCAATGTTTAGAAGGCGTAGCCGAAGTTGCCACCGCATCCACCACGGTAGCCGAGACCAGCAGGAGCTACGGCACCACCCAAGCCGGCAGCGGGATAGGCGAAGTCACCCAGTCCAGCACCGTAGCCGAAGGCACCGGCGGCACCGAAAGCTGCACCGCCATACCCAGCAGTACCATAAGCGGCATTCTCACTGATCATGGCGTTCCTGCCATTACCGCAGGCGTGGTTGACGGCACCAGCACCAGCAGACGGTACCACACCCTCCATAGCCACAGTACCCACGAACGGAAGCTCACCACCAACAGCCAGAGCGCCTTCATAAAAGTTATCAGACGCTACAGAGATACCAACGGGAGCCATGGCGGAGACGCTGGAGACGGGCAGAGCGCCGCCACTGGTGGCAGTGAACTCCATGGCGGGGGCGTAGACTCCGTCATAACCAAAGGCATTGCCGGCGTAACCAGCGCCAAATCCATTGTAGCCGAGACCTCTGCCTGCAAAACCAGCACCGTAGCCAAGTCCATCATATGCCAAAGCGGGAGCAGCCAAGCCACAGGAACCAGCAAACTGGCTCAGTGCAGACTGAAAATAAGGTAAAATTGATTAAATATCATTTTGTTATACAAAATAACAATGATAGGATCGGTTTTGAAGACAACTATGTATTACTACAAGCAAACACTACAAGCAAATATTTCTTACCTTGACCAGGAGAGCCTGGGCGCAGAGGATGAGGATAGCCTTGACAGACATTGTAGTTTGTTTCGAGTTCTAACACAAGAATGATTTTCTACATTTCTGCGTGTGGTTTTATACTAAAGTGTGTTATCAAATTCTAGGAATATTTACTAAATGGGTTAGTAAAATAAACGTTTAAGGCTTATGAAACCAGATAAGCCTGCACTGAACCAACAAAAGAATCCATATTTATTGTGACACTATTAATTGCCTTTTCTTGAATTGCGAAACGAAATCTCCTCATAGGTGATATCAACAACTGGTCAAGTATAAAAACATGGCACCGTTTCAGTTCATCATTGAGTCTTCAGCTTCTCGTTGAATACAAACAAACATCAAACATGAATACTTTCGCCGTTGTGTTCCTCTGCATTCAAGCTTGCTTGGTCCAGGTAAGCATACAAATTTTTAATTGTCTTTGAGACCAAGATAAGGCCTTGCCAAGCAAAGAGTGGAGTCAGGCTGTTGATAGCCATGATGCTAAGTAGGATCAGAAATCAGTATAGTAGTAGAATTGTGAAGAATACAATTTTGCCTGACATTATGCTGATTTAGTGACACTCCACTTAGGTAGACTTAGATTGTTTTTTTGTTAGTTATTTTTCTTTACTATGTTATTTTAACGTATGATCTCATTGTTGTTGTGCAAATATTTTTATTTTTTTATCAGATACTCTTTGTTGCAATCAAGTGCCAATTTTTACAATAACATCAATTTATTTTCAGTCTGTATTCAGCCAGTGCACCAGCCGTGCAGCGGTTGCTGATGCTTCGTATGCTGGGTATGGTTTGGGCGCCCCTGGTTTTGCTGGTTCCTACGGATTAGGTGCTCCTTACGGATTCGCCGGTGCAGGGTTGGCTGCTCCCTACGGATTGGCCGGTGCTGCATTTGCTGCTCCCTACGGCTTGGCCGGTAGTGGTTTGGCTTATGATGGACTCGCATACGGTGCTGGTTATGGTTCTGGACTTGCTCCATACGGCGGCGTTGGCGAAGGCAACGTGGCCGTCGCTGGTGAGCTGCCCGTCGCTGGTACTACCGTCGTCGCCGGTCAGGTGCCCATCATGGGTGCTGTGAACTTCGGTGGTGCTATTCCAGCTGCTGGTGCTGTGTCTATTGCTGGACAGTGCGCTTGCGGCTGTGGTGCCCCCTACAATTACATGTACTAGACACAACCAAATGGTGACGTTTAAAAAAGGGAATAAAGTATACCTACTCAGCAGCTAATTCTTGTTTTCCTTGCAATTATTGTTTTCTACATTATGAAAGGTTGATGGCTCACTAATAACTATGTTTATAACGGAATCTCTGGTGAGGTGGCCAGCATATTTCGACTAACACCACCACTTTTGACATAATGATAGGATCACGGGAATCGCTCTCGCATGATCCGCGATTCCACTGCAATGGAATCAAGTCCAATGTTGTACCCTCCCCGAGGGCCAAGTGCAATGGGCGACTGACGACATGTTAAGAAAACTGTGGGTGGTCTTAATCTCCATATCGCTATCAAGTTCCAAGAACAGTTAGTCTTATATACGTAAATGCGAATGTAATTAATTAGAAGCTTGTGCAAGGTAGCCACGCAAGCCTGCCATTTACCAACAAAAAATATGCACATTTTTTCAAGATATTTCAGTCACGTTTGCAGAATTGCGGAATAAAATGTTCCATCGCTAACAATAGAATAAATGGTGCTGTATATAAAACGGGACAGCAGTTCCAGTTCATCATTCAGTCTTCAGCTTTTTGTTGAACACAAACATATCTCAAACATGTCTACCTTCGCTGTTCTGCATGCTCTGCATTCAAGCATGCTTGGTTTGGACCAAGCATGCTTGGATTTAGGCTTGAATGCAGGCATTTAATAAAATTTTGTTCACTTACCTGGTTAAGTGAACAAAATTTTATTTAATGCCTCTTTGGGTAAGAGGTGATTATAGCTTTATATTACTCCTCTTCTCTCCTCTAAGAGGCGCCTCTGCATTTCTTCGGGTCGGGTGTGACTGAAAATCAGCACCACGCTGTTCAAGCGAGGCTTTTATGCTGAGTCGTAGCATTTAAACTGCTGCATCAAAAATAAATTTTAAACTAAGTATATTATGTATAGTTACAATAACCTATCTCTCGAATGTTTGACGGTACTTATATGGATATAGGTAATGTAAAATTGAGATTTCCGAAAAGATAATCATATAATCCAGAGATAGGTTATTAATTTCGGCCGATAGGCTGTAATATTTGAATGATATAAGATGGAACGTTAAAAAACGTTTGGAAAGTTTCAGAATAGACGGAGCACACTTTGTATGTGCTAATAATTTATTGATAAAATGTCGCTATGCAGCCATAATTTTAATTATGTGTTTCTTTTTAAAATGTATAATGATCTAATCCTTCAGAATTAATAATAAAATAGCATAGGTGATTTCGATATAAGTGTGCTTTATGGATCACGCGGTTTTTGGAAACAAAATTAAAATCTATTCAGTAGTTTTTGCGTCAACCAGTAACAAACAGCTTTTTTACAATTTTATAATAGTAGAGAAGAGAAGAAAGAGAAAGAAGAAGATACCAACTTACTTTTGCCGTTTGATAACTGTTGACAGACATTGTCATAGGTCGCTGTTAGTATAACAATTGCAATTAAGCTTGTAGTCACATTTTTTGTGAAGTCTACAAAAAAATATAGTATTCGGATCATTCTTTCTTCATTCTCTTCATTCTTCTTAGCACAAGCTAATATAATATGAAATTTACATACATACATATTTTCACGCCTGTCGCCCATTGGGGTAGGCAGAGACTATAGATTTCCACTTGCTACGATCCTGGCACACTACTTTCGCTTCATCTACGTTCATTAACCTCCTCATGCATGATCGTCGCTTTAGGGTGCTCTTAACCTGACCTTTTTTTAGAACGGCTACAACTTGGTTGTGGTACGTTCGTCGAGGTCGGCCCCTTCCAACTCTTCCATCCGTACTCATCATGTATACTCGTTTCGTAATCTCCGTTCATCCATCCTCTCTACATGCCAAACCACCTTAACATACCTTTCTCAATCTTTGTTATTACACCTTCACACCACACCGCTTCGTTATCAAACTGTTTCTCACTCTATATGTCAAAGTGAAATGAAATTTGGAAGAAGATATTTACTTCTTACTGATTTCTGATACTTAAGCGAATATTAGACATTGAAATGAAACTACTTTTTACGGATTTTATCGCGGTATATTGATGTTATGTGTGTTATGTTATGTGACGTTTCGAACTAAATAATATCAATATACCGCGATAAAATCCGTAAAAAGTAGTTTCAATTCAATATTTACTTCTTGCCAAATTTAATGATTCTTCGGTTTTAATCCCATTGAGTGTCAAAATATGCGGAGTAAACTGACCATAGACGGTCGTATTTTTTGATTGCGTTGACTTAGAAGTTTGATTTTTTCAATGCTGCAAGAGAATGACAATTTTAGTATGTAAGTATTTCGATAAAAGAATTTGTAGACATTGAAGTTTTAATGTCCAAGTTTGACCGAAGTTGATAATATTGTTGTTGATAAAAACAGACATTATCAAAGCGATAAATTAAACTAGGTGTCTACGACGTGCTACAATGTACACACGTTACAGGTTTTATTGTGGTAAATAATGGTGAATGTGCTCTTACATAATATCTCAAAATATTCAGAAGCTTTCCACTAATGAGTATAGTAAAGGAATTATTTTTGGAAAATAAAAGGAATTTTTAAATGCTGTGCTTTTTAATAGTTGCAGAAGTCATTAATATAAATCTTCATTGGAAAATCAGTGCTTAAAGTCCGCAGCCACAACCTCTGCCAGCATACCCAGCATAACCGGCACCGAAGCCAAGACCAGTACCGTAACCAGCAAAAGGTGCCAGACCAGCAGCCGGCGCAAAGGCAGCATTGTCACTGATCATGGCGTTTATGCCATTACCGCAGGCGTGGTTGACGGCACCAGCACCAGCAGACGGTACCACACCCTCCATAGCCACAGTACCCACGAACGGCAGCTCACCACCCACGGCAAGAGTACCTTCATAAAAGTTATCAGACGCTACAGAGATACCGACGGGAGCGATGGAGGAGACGCTGGAGACGGGCAGAGCGCCGCCACTGGTGGCAGTGAACTCCATGGCGGGGGCGTAGACTCCATCATAACCAAAAGCATTGCCTGCATAACCAGCGCCGAATCCGTTGTAACCGAGACCTCTGCCTGCAAAACCAGCACCGTAGCCAAGTCCATCATACGCCAAAGCGGGAGCTCCCAAGCCACAGGAACCAGCAAACTGGCTGAGTGCAGACTGAAAACAAAAGAGTGTGTTAGTAACCTTTTTTATTGTATATAAATGTCGATATACGGGCAAATGGAACACCGGAATTGTTGTCCAATAATATTGACATACTACAAAGGTAATCCAGTCAAAAATTCCTGATGAAAAGTAGTCATCGTTCCCTATGGATACTTCCAATAGTTACTATTTTAATGTGTAGAAATGACTTCACAATTGTTGATTTTGGATAGCTTTTTCTTCAAAATCTGTAAGTGCATAATATCATTTAAAACCACTGCATGATCATTCTGTCATAAATGAAATAGCAGACTTTTCCACTGATGAGTACACTAAAGTGGGAATAGCCAAGCTATATGGAGAACTAACTAGACTGAAAATAAGATCAATAAATAGGATCTTAACTAAAATCAACTATATTAGTAAAAAAATTTTTCTTACCTTGGCCAGGAGAGCCTGGGCGCAGAGGATGAGGATAGCCTTGACAGACATTGTAGTTTGCTTCGAGTTCCAACACAAGAATGCTGTACAAGAACCCTGCTGGTGCTTTTATACTTATTAAATACGTGTTATCAAATTCGAGGAAAGTATATTATACTTAAATAGGTAACAATTTATAAACGTTTGAAAGTTTGTGTAACACGATAAGCCTAAAATTTACCAACAAAGAAACCCAATAATTATTGTGTCACTATTAATTGCCTTAAAAGCAAAGTTTCGAAATATAATCTCCACATACTTGATATCAACAACTGGTCAAGTATAAAAACACGCCACTGTTTCAGTTCATCATTCAGTCTTCAGCTCCTCGTTGAACACAAACAATCATCAAACATGAATACCTTCGCCGTTGTGTTCCTCTGCATCCAAGCTTGCTTGGTCCAGGTAAGCATTATAATTCGCTTCAGGAGCTATCTTCTGTGGTTATTCTAGCCTGTATTATTCCACTCTAGAGCAAAGGCTGCTCCTCATATTTTCCACTGGTTTAGGAAATCCAGGTCATATCACCATCTCCTCCGTGATCTACTGCCTCTCTGGTTAACGGTTTCAGATCTCCATTTCTGTGCCCACAGCTCATTGTTATGCGGCAGGCATAAGCTATACCGCATACCGATGAACCTAGTCCCATTTGAGTGATGTGGCCATAAGAGTTACTTCGATAATTTAGGTTTTTGTGTAAAGTACAGAGGCTCCATCTTTTAATTTAATGCCAAGTATACCTCCTTAGTCCGTTGACATACCTTGAGTTGGATAAAGAATTTCACAGGAAAACCTAACAACAACTTGCTTGACCTATGGCGTGGTAGCCTTAACGAGCAATATAATTATAAAGCATTCGTATATAACTCCACGAAACCAAAGGTGACTGAACTGAAGTGGAATTAATAGCCTAGTGATATGACCATTGTACTGCCAAGTGAAAGATCCTCTGACTTTTCAAAGTACTGTGTGTAGTAATAGTTTATGACCCGGATAAACGGTGAAGTAAAACATCGTGAGGAAACCTGCCTGAGAGATTTTCTTGACGGCGTGGGAAGTCTGCCGCCTTGCATTGGGCTAACGTGGTGGACTATAGCATAATCCCTCTTACGCTGAGTGGAGACCCGTGCCCAGTAGTACATTATAGTGTCGTGAGGAAATCTGCCTGAGACATTTTCTCGACGGCGTAGGAAGCCTACCAACCCGAATTAGGCGAACGTGGTGGACTATACCATAATCCCTCTTACGCTGTGTGGAGATCCTCGGAGATCTTGCCCAGTAGTACATTATAATGGCTTGATAATTTAAGAATTAACTTTTTGTGATTTTTTTGCATTTTTCAGGCTTAGAGGCGTGGCTAGGTAAGCCAGAAGACGCAGGTTCGAATCCTGCCTGCAAGTCGAATTTTTGCTTCACCAAATAATCTTTTAGGAATCTTTACTATTCAATCAATTTTCTTTTTGCAGTCTGCGTTCGGGCAATGCACCAGCCGTGCAGCGGTTGCTGATGCTTCATACGCTGGATATGGTTTGGGCGCCCCTGGTTTTGCTGGTTCCTATGGATTAGGTGCTTCCTATGGATTGGCCGGTGCCGGTTTGGCTGCTCCCTACGGCTTGGCTGGACCTGGTTTGGCTTATGACGGACTCGGATACGGTGCTGGTTATGGTGCTGGTTATGGTGCTGGACTTGCTCCGTACGGCGGTGTTGGTGAAGGCAACGTGGCCGTCGCTGGGGAGCTGCCAGTCGCTGGTACTACCGCCGTCACCGGTCAGGTGCCCATCATGGGCGCTGTGCAATTCGGTGGTGCTATTCCGGCTGCTGGTGCTGTGTCTATCGCTGGACAATGTGCTTGCGGCTGCGGCGCTCCCTACGTGTACTAAATAAAGTTTATTATGCGATATAAGATCAGGAATAAACGATATACTACAGCATTTAAATAATGTTTTTATTCTATAGTAGTACCACAAATGAAAAAATATTTATTTCTGTAAGTAGATCCTTAGAGGCACTTTTACAAGTCAATGGTTTGGTTCTATTTATAGCTTCGGCGTTGACTAACTGACGACATCTGAGAAGAAACAGCGAAACAAACATAAAATCATGGTCTCTTTTAAAGTCTTAAAACACTTATGTGTCAGTATAATAACACTTATTTATGAATTTTATTAATATTTTGTTGTGACATTACAATTTATACTGACATTTATTTTGACATCTAAGTCTATTCTAGTCATTTTTCTTTTGTAAATGTTAGTACCATGTAGGCTTAATTTTATTATACCAGTTTTTATAGTCTGGAGGCTTTGGGAATTTTATACGACCTACACGAATGTCCTACTGATCTGGTATTGTCGTGTGACGGGTCGTTGAGCTCCCTTAATTATAGTTGAGCTACACGATGACTGATGCATGCTTGCCGTCAGTTAGGACTGGTCTATTCAAAGCTGCTATGGTTCTTTCCTCAAAAGGCCATTTCAGACATTGCCCTGCATTGTCCCACTCACATTATTTTATGTCTGGACTTTAAAAGAGACCATGATTCTCTGAGTTTGTTTCGGTGTTTCTTCTCAGAGGTCGTCAGTTAGGAAATGCCGAAGCCATCTAGCTATAAAAAAAAACAAACCATTGACTTGTAAGTGTCTCTAATGATCTACTTACAGAAATAAAATATCATTTCATTTCATTTCATCATTTCATTTCACTTATGTGTCAGTGCGACACTATAAAATGTAACAATTAATGATAAAATCCAATCTCTACTAAAAAAACGACTGAAAGATTTCTACTAAGAAAAAAATACTGAAAGACTGAAGAATTCTTTCAGTGTTAGATAGCTCATTTATTGAGGAAGGCTATAGGCTATATATCATTACGCTACGCGGACGAAGTCGCGGGCAGAAGCTAGTATAATATAAAATAAAGTCTACTAGCTACACTATTTATAACTTGAGAACGGCTGAACCGATTTGGCTGAAAATTGGTGGAGAGGTAGCTTAGAACCAGGAGACGGACATAGGATACTTTTTATCCCGTTCCCATGGGATGTGATGACAGACCGAATTGCACGGGGGCGAAGCCGCGGGCAGAAGCTAGTTTAATTTAAATAAGTGTCCATGGAGTTTCTTGACGGATTCTTCTCCATAGGATCAAAAGGATCAACCTTATGGAACCGTGCAACTACAATCATAAAGTTTCATAGACGCTTGTAAAAAATTATTGAAATAAAAAGGTTTTTGTAAGTAATTGTTAGCTTTACGGGTGCTTAGGAGGAAGTTTTAGGTATGTAATTAATACATAAAAAATCTAAAAACATAATTATAACACAAACAATATTAAATTAAATAATTATAAACTTATTACAACTTACCTATACTGTGCCGACAGTAACAGTATGAAGTAATTTGATCTTTGTTTATTGTTAAGCGTGTGCCACTGCGAGTCAAGTTAAATGCAATTTGATCCACATGGCACGCGCCTCAATCGTCTATACATACAATGTCTATACATAAGAAAAATTAATAGAGGGGTCTTTATAAGTGTCGTGGAAGCCATACTTCTCTTCTCTTCTCTCCTCTTCTCTACTATTATAAAATTGTAAAAAAGCTGTGTCTGTTCATTGAAGATGGTTAAAAAAAAGAAGTGGGTTCGGGTATATTAATAAACGACTCCGATCTCCGAAAAAATGTGTTTGTTACGTCTTGTCTGTTTGTCTGTTTGTTACGAGTTGGAGCAAAAACTACTGAATAAATTTTAATTTGGTTGTCACTGTTAGAAAGCATAATATGCTCCAATTTAAAAACTGGTGAACTTCTTATCTCAATTAATTAAGCGGATCCTGAGATACAGCTTGACCTCTCTGATGTATAGATCTATATTACTAATATATAAAGCTGAAGAGTTTGTTTGTTTGTTTGCTTGAACGCGCTAATCTCAGGATCTAATGGTCCGATTTGAAAAATTCTTTCAGTGTTAGATAGCCCATTTATTGAGGAAGGCTATAGGCTATATATCATCACGCTAAGTGGACGAAGTCACGGGTAGAAGCTAGTGTATAATAAATACATTTCGATTCGTTTTCATACCTCAGCCTTCTTTAAATCCTCTTATCAAGATAAAATGCACTAAATCTATACTAATATATAAAGCTGAAGAGTTTGTTTGTTTGTTTGCTTGAACGCGCTAATCTCAGGAACTACAGGTCCGATTTGAAAAACTCTTTCAGTGTTAGATAGCCCATTTATTGAGGAAGGCTATAGGCTATATATCATCACGCTACGTGGACGAAGTCACGGGCAGAAGCTAGTGTCCATATAAAGAAGAGATCATCTCTGTTGGTTATTTATTAAATTATTTTTGGAATCCATTTCTTATCGTATTATAGGTTCAGGTGAGCGAAGCTGCGAGCAAAAGCTAGTATTATACATATAATCTTTAGAAATAAGTATGTCTATCTGTATGTTTATACCCAATATTTCTCTCATACGCTCATGACACAAACTGGTGCAAGAAATTGAATGCGGTTTTTCCTGTTGTAATGATGGAGGTTTATATTAAAACTAGCTTCCGCCCGCAACTTGATCCGCGTGGAATAGTTACTTAGTCTTAGCGTGATAATATTATATAGCCTATAGCCTTCCTCAATAAATGGGCTATCTAACACTATAAAAGAATTTTTCAAATCGAACCAGTAGTTACTGAGATTAGCGCGTTCAAGCAAACAAACAAACTCTTCAGCTTTATATATTAGTATAGATTTAGTGCATTTTATCTTGATAAGAGGATTTAAAGAAGGCTGAGGTATGAAAAAGAATCGAAATGTATTTATTATACATTTTTTTCCCCATTCAAACAAATATAAAACGGTAATTTTGTTTTGTTTTGACACGTGATATTCTGTGTTGGGGAAAAGGAGACAAAACACATATACCTAGCTATAAAAAGTTTATAATAGGGTAGTTAATATAATGAATAAATAATTGAAACCCACTAATAGAGTTTCAAGAGACTACCCAAACACCAAACTACAAGAGACCCACTAAGAGAGCGGATACTCTATCTCTTTCCCGCAAAATCAGTCTTGGTGTAGAATTTGGATAGCGTACGCACGGATAGACATCACAACATGCTATAGTACTCTCTCTGTCTAACATAAACTTAAAATGCTTATTAACTTCTATACTTTTTATCTGACTTTAATTTTCGTTTTGTTTTTTTTTTTGCATTGTTCACGCTAAGATTATAAAGTTAGTTTAGTGAAGGCATTTAGGACATGGCGGGGGGGACTCGCGGTGCCTTAGTGGTGTATCTAACCAGAAGAGGCAGGTTCGAATCCTGCCTGCGAGTCGAATTTTTCCTTCACTAAAATAACTTGACTTTAATTTTGTTAACGTTGTTAGGCCTTATTTAGAGTCAACTTTTGAGACTAAGTATAGAATAATACTTCAGCTAGCCGACTGTGATGTTTTATATTTGTATGAATAAAGAAGTCAAGTTTAGATTTATTAAATTACGAGACGTTTTATAGTTAATAAAGATAAAGCATTTCCACAAACAAAAGAAAACAAAAATATTGTATGCAAGTAGATTTAATGAGTTCAAGAAACCAAGAATATCAATCAGTTGTCTTTTATGAAAAATTTCTTACAGCCCGCAGCCACAGCCTCTGCCAGCATACCCAGCATAACCGGCACCGAAGCCAAGACCAGTACCGTAACCAGCAAAAGGTGCCAGACCAGCAGCCGGCGCAAAGGCAGCATTGTCACTGATCATGGCGTTTATGCCATTACCGCAGGCGTGGTTGACGGCACCAGCACCAGCAGACGGCACCACACCCTCCATAGCCACAGTACCCACGAACGGCAGCTCACCACCCACGGCAAGAGTACCTTCATAAAAGTTATCAGACGCTACAGAGATACCGACGGGAGCGATGGAGGAGACGCTGGAGACGGGCAGAGCGCCGCCACTGGTGGCAGTGAACTCCATGGCGGGGGCGTAGACTCCATCATAACCAAAAGCATTGCCTGCATAACCAGCGCCGAATCCGTTGTAACCGAGACCTCTGCCTGCAAAACCAGCACCGTAGCCAAGTCCATCATACGCCAAAGCGGGAGCTCCCAAGCTACAGGAACCAGCAAACTGGCTGAGTGCAGACTGAAAACAAAAGAGTGTGTTAGTAACCTTTTTTATTGTTTATAAATGTCGATATACGGGCAAATGGAACACCGGAATTGTTGTCCAATAATATTGACATACTACAAAGGTAATCCAGTCAAAAATTCCTGATGAAAAGTAGTCATCGTTCCCTATGGATACTTCCAATAGTTACTATTTTAATGTGTAGAAATGACTTCACAATTGTTGATTTTGGATAGCTTTTTCTTCAAAATCTGTAAGTGCATAATATCATTTAAAACCACTGCATGATCATTCTGTCATAAATGAAATAGCAGACTTTTCCACTGATGAGTACACTAAAGTGGGAATAGCCAAGCTATATGGAGAACTAACTAGACTGAAAATAAGATCAATAAATAGGATCTTAGCTAAAATCAACTATATTAGTAAAAATTTTTTTCTTACCTTGGCCAGGAGAGCCTGGGCGCAGAGGATGAGGATAGCCTTGACAGACATTGTAGTTTGCTTCGAGTTCCGACACAAGAATGCTGTACAAGAACCCTGCCGGTGCTTTTATACTTATTAAATACGTGTCATCAAATTCGAGGAAAGTATATTATACATAGGTAACAATTTATAAACGTTTGAAAGTTTGTGTAACACGATAAGCCTAAAATTTACCAACAAAGAAACCCAATAATTATTGTGTCACTATTAATTGCCTTAAAAGCAAAGTTTCGAAATATAATCTCCACATACTTGTTATCAACAACTGGTCAAGTATAAAAACACGCCACTGTTTCAGTTCATCATTCAGTCTTCAGCTTCTCATTGAACACAAACAATCATCAAACATGAATACCTTCGCCGTTGTGTTCCTCTGCATCCAAGCTTGCTTGGTCCAGGTAAGCATTATAATTCGCTTCAGGAGCTATCTTCTGTGGTTATTCTAGCCTGTATTATTCCACTCTAGAGCAAAGGCTGCTCCTCATATTTTCCACTGGTTTAGGAAATCCAGGTCATATCACCATCTCCTCCGTGATCTACTGCCTCTCTGGTTAACGGCTTCAGATCTCCATTTCTGTGCCCACAGCTCATTGTTATGCGGCAGGCATAAGCTATACCGCATACCGATGAACCTAGTCCCATTTGAGTGATGTGGCCTTATGAGTTACTTCGATAATTTAGGTTTTTGGGTAAAGTACTGAGGCTCCATCTTTTAATTTAATGCCAAGTATACCCCCTTAGTCCGTTGACATACCTTGAGTTGGATAAAGAATTTCACAGGAAAACCTAACAACAACTTGCTTGACCTATGGCGTGGTAGCCCTAACGAGCAATATAATTATAAAGCATTCAAATATAACTCCACAAAATCAAAGCTGACTGAACTGAAGAGGAATTAATAGCCTAGTGATATGACCATTGTACTGCCAAGTCAAAGATCCTCTGACTTTTCAAAGTACTGTGTGTAGTAATAGTTTATGACCCGGATAAACGGTGAAGTAAAACATCGTAAGGAAACCTGCCTGAGAGATTTTCTTGACGGCGTGGGAAGTCTGCCGCCTTGCATTGGGCTAACGTGGTGGACTATAGCATAATCCCTCTTACGCTGAGTGGAGACCCGTGCCCAGTAGTATATTATAGTGTCGTGAGGAAACCTGCCTGAGACATTTTCTCGACGGCGTAGGAAGCCTACCAACCCGAATTAGGCGAACGTGGTGGACTATAGCATAATCCCTCTTACGCTGAGGGGAGATCCTCGGAGATCTTGCCCAGTAGTACATTATAATGGCTTGATAATTTAAGAATTAACTTTTTGTGATTTTTTTGCATTTTTCAGGCTTAGAGATCATAGCGTAGCTAGCGTGGCTAGGTAAGCCAGAAGACGCAGGTTCGAATCCTGCCTGCGAGTCGAATTTTGCTTCACCAAATAATCTTTTAGGAATCTTTACTATTAAATCAATTTTCTTTTTGCAGTCTGCGTTTGGGCAATGCACCAGCCGTGCAGCGGTTGCTGATGCTTCGTACGCTGGATATGGTTTGGGCGCCCCTGGTTTTGCTGGTTCCTATGGATTAGGTGCTTCCTATGGATTGGCCGGTGCCGGTTTTGCTGCTCCCTACGGCTTGGCTGGACCTGGTTTGGCTTATGACGGACTCGGATACGGTGCTGGTTATGGTGCTGGTTATGGTGCTGGACTTGCTCCGTACGGCGGTGTTGGTGAAGGCAACGTGGCGGTCGCTGGTGAGCTGCCAGTCGCTGGTACTACCGCCGTCGCCGGTCAGGTGCCCATCATGGGCGCTGTGCAATTCGGTGGTGCTATTCCGGCTGCTGGTGCTGTGTCTATCGCTGGACAATGTGCTTGCGGCTGCGGCGCTCCCTACGTGTACTAAATAACGTTTATTATGCGATATAAGATCAGGAATAAACGATATACTACAGCATTTAAATAATGATTTTATTCTATAGTAGTATCACAAATGAAAAATATTTATTTCTGTAAGTAGATCCTTAGAGGCACTTTTACTAGTCAATGGTTTGGTTATATTTATAGCTTCGGCGTTGCCTTACTGACGACATCTGAGAAGAAACAGCGAAACAAACAGAAAATCATGGTCTCTTTTTAAGTCTTAAAACACTTATGTGTCAGTATAATAACATTATGTGTCAGTGCGATAATATAAAATGTAACAATCTATATACCTATATATATAAAAGAAAGTCGTGTTAGTTACTTCATTTATATCCAACATAAATCATCCAACGGAAATTTGTGAAATACCTTAACTATAAAATAAAACAGTCTTTCCAAAACTATACTGATGCCTGTAAACACTATAGAATAAATACTCTTGAGGAGAGAAGGCAACTCAACGATTTGTTGTTACTGCATGACATTTTTAGTAATAAGTTTGACTGCCCACATTTGCTCAGTAAAATTCATTTCAATGTGCCGCGTAGACGGACTAGACAGACCCCATTATTAGATGTCCCTTCGACATCTACCAAATATTTGAAGATGTCACCGTTTGTGCGCATTCCAGCACTTTACAATGATACTTTTTCGTCGCTGGACCCTTTTCATACCACAAAGAAAGCTTGGAAAAAACAAATCCTCCAAATCATGGCTCAGGTCAACAACAATAGCTTGCCGAAATAATATCATATTATGTAATCAAAGCACTACACACACTCTATTCACACACACGCACATACTTAAACACCCACGCACAAGCATAAGCACGCACTTAAAATCTAATTTTACTTATTCGTTTTATTTTGTCAACAACACACATCTTATCTCTTCTATTGGTTCATTATTAGAATAATTGACTTTATTGTGTACTTCGTCATTGGCGTATTGCATAGACTTAATAACCTTGTAATTATTATTGTAAGCTGTGAAGTTACCTTAAATAAATAAATAAATAAATAAATAAATAACTCAAGAACGGCTGAACCGATTTGGCTGAAAATTGGTGGAGAGGTAGCTTAGAACCAGGAAACGGACATAGGATACTTTTTATTCCGTTCCCGATACTTTTTATTCCACGGGGGCGAAGCCGCGGGCAGAAGCTAGTTTAATTTAAATAAGTGTCCACGGAGTTTCTTGACGGATTCTTCTCCATAGGATCAACCTTATGGAACCGTGCAACTACAATCATAAAGTTTCATAAACGCTTGTAAAAGTATATTGAAATAAAAAGGTTTTTGTAAGTAATTGTTAGCTTTACGGGTGCTTAGGAGGAAGTTTTAGGTATGTAATTAATACATAAAAAATCTAAAAACATAATTATAACACAAAGAATATTAAATTAAATAATTATAAACTTATTACAACTTACCTATACTGTGCCGACAGTAATAGTATGAAGTAATTTGATCTTTGTTTATTGTTTAGCGTGTGCCACTGCGAGTCAAGTTAAATGCAATTTGATCCACATGGCACGCGCCTCAATCATCTATACATACGATGTCTATACATAAGAAAATTTAATAGAGGGGTCTTTATAAGTGTCGTGGAAGCTTCTCTTCTCTTCTCTCCTCTTCTCTACTATTATAAAATTGTAAAAAAGCTGTGTCTGTTCATTGAAGATGGTTAAAAAAAAGAAGTGGGTTCGGGTATATTAATAAACGACTCCGATCTCCGAAAAAATGTGGTTGTTACGTCTTGTCTGTTTGTCTGTTTGTTACGAGTTGGAGCAAAAACTAATGAATATATTTAATTTATGTTACACTGTTAGTAAGCATATGCTCCAATTTAAAAAGATGTGGACTTCTTATCTTAATTAATTAAATGGATCCTGAGATACAGCTTGACCTCTCTGATGTATAGAGGCCCATATAAAGAAGACATCATCTCTGTTGGTTATTTATAAAATTATTTTTGGAATCCATTTCTTATCCTATTATAGGTTCAGGTGAGCGAAACCGCGTGCAAAAGCTAGTATTATACATATAATCTTTAGAAATAAGTATGTCTATCTGTATGTTTATACCCAATACCACTGTGGGGCTGTAACATCAGCAGAGATCGGCAAGGCCTCACGCACAATACAATGCTTTTTCTAATGCTTTCTGTTTTTCTTGTCTTATTTTGTGAGAGGTACAAAATAAAAGGATTTTCTTTATTTTTCTCATGCGGGCATGACACAAAAACTGGTGCAAGAAATTGAATGCGGTTTTTCCAGTAACGTTATTGATGGAGGTTTATTTTTTTTATTTTTTTTTTTATTTGATGCACAAAACACATTACAATCGTTACAAAAAAAACCTTAGAACTAAAAGTTTTAAACTAGATTATAACATAAAACTATGTGCACACTGCAAAATTACTGTTACAATAATGAAAGAGCTCATGGCTTATAACTATTAAAGGTAACATAGTAATAAAATGTGACGTTCCTCGACCCCAGTAATTTAACGAGGAGGGTGGGTCTAGTCAATCAGGCATAGCATCCCGGGCCACAAGGATCCGCACTTAACTTACGATGGAGGATGCCTTTAATGACAGTGGTGAATTTTTTAATGTTATGACAAAATATGTCAACAAGCATGTGATTGCTCTTTGCCAACTCGTTGTATTGACGAGCCATCCTGGTCAAAGGGTTGTAGAACGAGATGTTGTTTTTATAAATTTGTAGGGAAAATAGATTGACTTCATTAGATCTACGGGCACTAAATTTTATATTAAGGCTTATGTGAGCTAGTAGTTCGGAAGAGTCTATAATGGAGTGGGTGATTTTATAGAGGTAAACTAAATCAAAGATGATGCGTCTGGATTCTAATGGTTGAACTTTAAATTTCAGGAGTCTATCGCGATAATTTAAATTTGATTGGATTGGAATAATGGTGATTTTAAAATCTATTGCATTTTATCTTGATTGGAGGATATAAAGAAGGCTGCGGTATGAAAACGAATCGAAATGTATTTAGTATACATTTGTTTCCCCCATTCAAACAAATATAAAACGGTAATTTTGTCTTGTTTTGACACGTGATATTCTGTGTTGGGGAAAAGGAGACAAAACACATATACCTAGCTATAAAAAGTTTATAATAGGGTAGTTAATATAATGAATAAATAATTGAAACCCACTAATAGAGTTTCAAGAGACTACCCAAACACCAAACTACAAGAGACCCACTAAGAGAGCGGATACTCTCTCTCTTTCCCGCAAAATCAGTCTTGGTGTAGAATTTGGATAGCGTACGCACGGATAGACATCACAACATGCTCTAGTACTCTCTCTGTCTAACATAAACTTAAAATGCTTATTAACTTCTATACTTTTTATCTGACTTTAATTTTCTTTTTGTTTTTTTTTTTGCATTGTTCACGCTAAGATTATAAAGTTAGTTTAGTGAAGGCATTTAGGACATGGAGGGCGGGACTCGCGGTGCCTTAGTGGTGTATCTAACCAGAAGAGGCAGGTTCGAATCCTGCCTGCGAGTCGAATTTTTCCTTCACTAAAATAACTTGACTTTAATTTTGTTAACGTTGTTCGGCCTTATTTAGAGTCAACTTTTGAGACTATGGAATAATACTTCAGCTAGCCGACTGTGATGTTTTATATTTGTATGAATAAAGAAGCCAAGTTTAGATTTATTAAATTACGAGACGTTTTATAGTTAATCAAGATAAAGCATTTCCACAAACAAAAGAAAAACAAAAATATTGTATGCAAGTAGATTTAATGAGTTCAAGAAACCATGAATATCAATCAGTTGTCTTTTATGAAAAAAAAATTACAGCCCGCAGCCACAGCCTCTGCCAGCATACCCAGCATAACCGGCACCGAAGCCAAGACCAGTACCGTAACCAGCAAAAGGTGCCAGGCCAGCAGCCGGCGCAAAGGCAGCATTGTCACTGATCATGGCGTTTATGCCATTACCGCAGGCGTGGTTAACGGCACCAGCACCAGCAGACGGCACCACACCCTCCATAGCCACAGTACCCACGAACGGCAGCTCACCACCCACGGCAAGAGTACCTTCATAAAAGTTATCAGACGCTACAGAGATACCGACGGGAGCGATGGCGGAGACACTGGAGACGGGCAGAGCGCCGCCACTGGTAGCAGTGAACTCCATGGCAGGGGCGTAGACTCCATCGTAGCCAAAGGCATTGCCTGCGTAACCAGCGCCGAATCCATTGTAACCGAGACCTCTGCCGGCAAAACCAGCACCGTAGCCAAGTCCATCATATGCCAAACCGGGAGCACCCAAGCCACAGGAACCAGCAAACTGGCTCAGTGCAGACTGAAAATAAGATTAAATTATTTTAGGTTTGTATCTGATTTGCCGTGATAGCCTAGTGATATTCCATATTGTAGTTACATATTGGGTTCATATTGGACTGCCAAGTCAAAGGTCTCGAGTTCAAATCCAAGGCACGCACCTCTGACTTTTCGTAGTTATGTGCTTATTAATTGTTAATTATCACGCGCTTAAACGGTAAAGGAAAACATCGTGAGGAAACCTGCACGTCTGAGACATTTTCTCGATGGCGTGTGAAGTCTGCCAACACGCATTAGGCTAGCGTGGTGGACTATAGCCTAATCCCTCTCATTGTTAGAGGAGACCCGTGCCCAGTAGTGGGACATATAATGGGTTGATTATGTTATGTTATGTTGTATCTACACTATGTAGTATCACTAGCACACCAGTAGAATCACTAGCGCGTCACCATCTGGAGACTCCAAAGAAGAGGAGGTTCTAGGTTCGACTGTATGTTCATCGATATTTTCGTCAATTGTCGACCGATTTTAATACTTTTTGTATGAAAGAGGATACTCCCTAGGTCCCATTCAAGTTTAGTGAAGATATGATAACAAAATTTGGAAAAAGAACACATACCAACCGAGTAAATGGCAACGTCGTCGAGATACATCATATTCTACTCGCAACTTGACATGTTGAAATAAGGGGCTCGTGGCTAAGTAATAGCTAAGCTGATCAACTGATCTGCAAGGTTAAGCCACGCTCGCCGCGATCAGTGTATGGATGGGTGAATATTCTTAACACATCGAGACACCTCCGTGCCTCGGCGAGCATGTAAAGACGTCAGTCCCGGTTGTCATACGAACATCTATGACAATTGTTGGTGGTAGTCAGATCCCCAAAAAAGCCTGACAACCAGTTTATCCACTATATAGAATACTACTATTTCCCAGAAATTGGGTTTCGGAGGTATGATGACAGTCACTTAGTATAAAGTACTGATATTCGGCCGCATCTAGGAAGACTGGAAGCCGACTCCAACATAGTTGGAACTGGCAACATTTACCTTTAAAATCGGAACATAATAATGTTAGCACATTATTGCTTAGCGGCAGAATATTTGTCAATGCGGTTATTCTACAACAGACGAAGTTAAAAGCAGAGTTGAATTCCAGAGAGCCAATGTATAATAGTCAAAAATAAGTTTCTTACCTTGGCCAGGAGAGCCTGGGCGCAGAGGATGAGGATAGCCTTGACAGACATTGTAGTTTGCTTCGAGTTCTAACACAAGAATGATGTTCAGCAATCCCGCAGGTTATTTTATATTAAGCCACTATCAAATTCTAGGAATATTTACTAAATGAGTAAGTGTAAGTAACTGTTTAAAAGCTTATGAAACCTGATAAGCTTAAAATTGAGTAACAAAGAAACCCATATTGATTGTGACACTATTAATTAATTGCTTTTTCTTGAGTTACGAAATGGTATCTCCTCATTGTTGATATCAACAACTGGTCAAGTATAAAAACACGGCACCGTTTCAGTTCATCATTCAGTCTTCAGCTTCTCGTTGAACACAAACAAACATCAAACATGAATACCTTCACCGTTGCGTTCCTCTGCATCCAAGCTTGCTTGGTCCAGGTAAGCACACGAGTACTTTTATTGTTGATGTTCTTTCTCCTATGTCCCACTGCTGGGCACGGGTCTCCTCTTAGAGTGAGAGGGATAAGGCTCTTGTAGCCCACCATGCTAGCCTGATGCGGGTAGGCAGATTTCACATACTGTCAAGAAAATCTCTCAGGCATGCAAATTTTCTCACGATGTTTTCCTTCACCGCTTAAGCGCGTGATAATTAACTATTAATGCGTAATTCGAAAAGTCAGAGGTACCTTGGATTTGGACTCGAGATTTTGACTTGGCAGTCCAATGGTCCAATTGCACTTCTAAATCTAATAAAAATGACGAAATATAAGGGAGCCCTATGTCAAGCAGTGGGTGGAGCCAGGATAAGTATGATAATAGTAATACTTCATATGAATATTCTGTCTGTTCCGTAG
This sequence comes from Acronicta leporina, assembly GCA_947256265.1. Lineage (NCBI taxonomy): Eukaryota > Metazoa > Arthropoda > Insecta > Lepidoptera > Noctuidae > Acronicta > Acronicta leporina. The sequence goes on from OX366538.1 coordinate 2,334,283, forward strand.
TTTTATTTATTTAAGGCTTAAGACATATGTCTTAGTTCTTAGTTTTGTTTGACATTGATTCCTTTTATATAATTATCAACTAGCTTTTAGAAATGGATCCCAATAATAATTTATTCAAAGTCCAACAGTGATGGTCTGTTCTTTGTATGGGTCTCTATACATCAGAAATGTCAAGCTGTATCTCAGGATCCATTTAATCAATTGAGATAAGAAGTTCACCAGTTTTTAAGTTGGAGCATAATAATATACTTTCTAACAGTGATAACCAATTTAAAATATATTCAGTAGTTTTTGCGCCAACCCGTAACAAACAGACAAGAATCTCAAAAATCAACAAGGTGCTTATAATTATCTCTCCTTAGTAGTCTATCAAGAGCCAATGGCGATGTTTCCTAATCAAGCGATTTTCGATTTCCAGTCTGTCATCAGTCAGTGCACCAGCCGTGCAGCGGTTGCTGATGCTTCGTACGCTGGGTATGGTTTCGGCGCCCCTGGTTTTGCTGGTTCCTATGGACTAGGTGCTTCCTATGGATTGGCCGGTGCCGGTTTGGGTGCTCCCTACGGCTTGGCTGGACCTGGTTTGGCTTATGACGGACTCGCCTACGGTGCTGGTTATGGTGCTGGACTTGCTCCATACGGCGGTATTGGCGAAGGCAACGTGGCGGTCGCTGGTGAGCTGCCAGTCGCTGGTAATACCGCCGTCGCCGGTCAGGTGCCCATCATGGGCGCTGTGCAATTCGGTGGTGCTATTCCCGCTGCTGGTGCTGTGTCTATCGCTGGACAATGCGCTTGTGGTTGCGGCGCCCCCTACGCGTACTAGATACAACCGATTCTGGAGCATAAAAAGACAATAAATCCATTATTGCAGCAGTATTATCTTGTTTTTTATTACGATGATCATTGCCTTTGAAGACCATAATAAACTGCCTCGGTAGTCTAGTGGTCCTGAACGCAATTGCTACCCTCAGGTCTCAGTTCGAAGAAAATGTTGTTGGGTTTTCCTATGAAATATCTACCTACTGTTCGGGAAATTTAGGCGTCATGTAGGTGTGTCAGTTGTACATAAAGCCTGACAATTAGTTTATTCTTGGTCATCGGTATTGCTCAGAAATTGGGATACGAAGATCTGATAACAGTCGCTTTGTATAAAATACTGGCATTCCATCACACATATATATTTTGAATACTTATTTATTTTATTTATTTAGCCTAGCTAGTTGAGCGAATTTTATAATTCGATATTTTACATAATCGCTAGCAGCTTTAGAAATTACCTCTATTATGTAAAATAGCTGAAATACATTCAGCACTTTTGCATAATTAGTGACCTTCAACAGGCGGAAAGGAATGAACGTTTTGCGTTCATCAATATGCGGATTGATGTTAAGCTGTCTTGTAAAACAGTGCATTTCATCGTGAAATGACATGTTGGATGGCAGATTTTAGTACCAGAATTCAGTGCTAGGGGTGTTGTATGGCCAAAAAATGGCCTATACTCGTTCAGTTACCCCAAATTTCTTCTATACAATTATGCACAATGGCTACATTTCAGTTCTGGTCATTTGGTCAGAGTTCTGCCATAACCTAACCTATTTAAACATATTGCATCCCGAAATTACCCCGTTAAAACTAAATTTGGTTGCAAAAATCCTTGAAAATATAACTAAATGGTTTTTTACATAAAACGCTTATCGTAACTGCAAAGAAGACATTCTACAAAAAAAACAAAACGTGGGTAGCGGTTTTGATAAACGTAAATTCAGCTGGAAGCCATTCAACTATCCTACTAATATTATAAATGCGAAAGTTTGTGAGGATGGATGGATGGATGGATGGATGTTACTCTTGTGTTACTGTGTTACTCTTTCACGCCAGAACGGATCTGGATAAAATTTGGCGTAGAGATAGATTATAGTCTGGAATAACACATGGGCTACTTTTTATCTGAAGTCCACGCAGACGAAGAAAATTAAGTAAATGCGTTATTTTTGTGTTTTTTTTATTTATTTTCCATGCTAAGATTATAATGTTATTTTAGTGACGGAAAAATTCGACTCGCAGGAAGGATTCAAACCTGCGTCTTCTGGTTAGATACATCAGACGCTATGAACATTAATCTACCGCGAGTTCCACCTGCCATGTCGAATTTTTCCTTCACTAAAATAACTGAAGTGCGTTCGTTATATTTTATCGTCTAAAATATATAACTAGATTCTCGACGCTTTAAGCCCGCCGAATACGCTTCCCGAGTGGGTCTTCTTCGATAGATATAATCTGGGTATCTTTAAATCACGAGTAAATCGGTTTCTTCTAGGCAAGCGCGCTCCATCGTTGATTGCAGAGTCGCTCAACATCGGAAACCGACAATCAATCGAGTAGATTGTGCTCTTTTGAGAGGGTTTACTTTCTCGATGCGTTTCTTCGTATTTTTGAACCCTTACCTACAGTTTTTCTTCTTTATAATGTAATAGGTATATAGGTATACCTATTACATTATAAAGAAGAAAAAGTTTATATTATTGTGTAGCGAAAAATATTGATTTCATTTATTAGATTAGTTACAGGTAATATCAATAAAGGCGCTTCTTCTTTCTTACCTTGACCAGGAGTGCTTGAGCGCAAAGGATGAGGATAGCCTTGACAGACATCGTAGTTAGTATTTCTGGTGCAATGGAAAGAAAGAAAAAAGAAAAAATATTTATTGGACAGTCGAGGACACTGCACACAATAATATAAAAAAAAAATATATACATACTTATATCTAATTATTTTTTAAATTAAAAAGAGAAAGTAAATAAAAAATGTGTGTCCCGCGGCCGTGCCAAATAGGTCCAGTTCAGCTAAATGCCAGACCACCGATTGCTGCGAATTGCTGACACGAGAATGATGTTCAGGCCAACTGTGGGTTTATACTATCACAGGTAGGTCCATCTACATTCTTAGTGACAGCCAAGCGGCACTCATGGCCCTGGCCTCCTACAGGATCGATTCAAGGACGCTGCTCGGACTCTAGGCATCTAATTTTTGAACCGAATAAACATACAGGCAGACAAACTATTTAGAGAAGTTGTTATTTTTTTAATGTTGCCGACACTAAGTTTTCTCTCCTGTATCGTGGATGCGTTTACAAACAACCAGACTCAGAACAACTACCTGTAGATAATACAAATATTCACACCAAAATAAATCTTAATTCAAACACAATTTATTCGTGTGATTTCTGCTCTACTATTTTGGTTCAAAATACTTCACTGGAAATAAAAGTATGTGAATGCAATTCTTTATAACGTTGGCAAGTTTGGATCGATTTTCCGGTCGTTTATTTCCAGTGAAGTAGTAGTACCTAGTAGACGAAATGGTACGATAAGAATCTAGATTAACAATATCTTTATCCGATTAATAATACAATTTGACTAAATATTGATTGAATTACGATTTGATCGATTTCTTTATCCGAACAATACTTAATATTACGTTTTTGAACCGTCAGTGTACCATATCAAACAGTCCTCCTAAGGTGGGTCTAGTCCTTAAATTCCACTCGCAAATAATACACGTCAATACAACGCAATGCACTTTAAATAAGAAATGAAAAAATAATAACATTAAGATAATACAAATCCAATTGACGATCTGACATACTTGTTTGCTGTATTTTTCGTTAAGTCGAAAGGTCAAACTTGTAGAAGCGGACTAAATATAATAAAAAAGGGATCCCTTTGAATCTTGATTTATTTTGACATAACACCATAACTATTAAATTCAATTTAGTATTTAGAACCCGTAGCCGAAGTTGCCCGCGCATCCCCCACGGTAGCCGAGACCGGCAGGAGCATAGGCACCACCGAAGCCAGCAGCGGGGTAGGCGAAGTCACCCAGTCCAGCACCGTAGCCGAAGGCACCGGCGGCAGGACCGTACGTAGCAGAACCGTAAGCAGCAGTCTCGCTGATCATGGCATTTACGCCATTACCGCAGGCGTGGTTGACGGCACCAGCACCAGCAGATGGCACCACACCCTCCATAGCCACAGTACCCACGAACGGCAACTCACCAGCCACGTTCACAGCACCCTCATAAAAATTGTCAGACACTACAGAGATACCGACGGGAGCGATCGTGGAGGCGCTGGAGACGGGCAGAGCGCCGCCACTGGTGGCAGTGAACTCCATGGCAGGGGCGTAGACTCCATCGTAACCAAAGGCATTGCCGGCGTAACCAGCGCCGAGTCCATTGTAACCGAGACCTCTGCCTGCAAAACCAGCACCGTAGCCAAGTCCATCATATGCCAAAGCGGGTGCAGCCAAGCCACAGGAACCAGCAAACTGGCTAAGTGCAGACTGAAAGAGGGTTTGTTATTAATAGACATCGTCTTTGAATAAATAAAAATGTAAATGAAAATATCTGAAATATTTCAAAACATTACGAAAGAAAAATATTTCTCTACCTTGGCCAGAAGAGCCTGAGCGCAGAGGATGAGGATAGCCTTGACAGACATCTTAATTTAGTTCGAGTTCCGACACTAGAATGATGTTTAAAACTGTCTGTAGACAGTTTTATATTTAATTGTGTTATCAATTTCTAGGAATCTTTAGTAAATAGGTGAGTGTAATACTATTTAAAAGCTTGTGAAACCTGATAAGCCTACTATTTACCAACAAACGCCCAATTATTGTGACACTATTAATAGCATCCTTTGTGATATCAACGTCTGGTCAAGTATAAAAACACGGCACTATTTCAAGATCATCATTCAGTCTTCAGCTCCTCGTTGAACACAAACAAACATCAAACATGAATACCTTCGCCGTTGTGTTCCTCTGTATCCAAGCTGGCTTGATCCAGGTAAGCATTACTTAAGTTTTAATTTTATTTCAACAGATGTTCGATAAAATGCCCAACAATTAAATATCAATAACATTTTGACATACTAGACATAGACCTTTTCAAAGTTTGTGGGTAATCTAATTTTTGAAAGTCTTTATGTGCTTATCGGCAAGTGTACTGTACTAAGTTACTATGTCCTGAGCAAGTCAGTGTCAACTCTAATTTTTGATTTCCAGTCTGCCCTCAGCCAGTGCACCAGCCGTGCAGCGGTTGCTGATGCTTCGTACGCTGGGTATGGTTTCGGAGCCCCTGGCTTTGCTGGCTCTTATGGATTAGGTGCTTCCTATGGATTGGCCGGTGCCGGTTTGGCTGCTCCCTATGGCTTAGCTGGACCTGGTTTAGCATATGACGGACTCGCATACGGCGCTGGTTATGGTGCTGGACTTGGTGCGTACGGCGGCGCTGGTGAAGGCAACGTGGCGGTCGCTGGAGAGCTGCCAGTCGCTGGTACTACCGCCGTCGCCGGTCAGGTGCCCATCATGGGAGCTGTGCAATTCGGCGGTGCTATTCCGGCTGCTGGTGCTGTTTCTATCGCTGGACAGTGTGCTTGCGGTTGCGGCGCCCCCTACGATTACCTGTACTAAACTATGAAGCTCAATGATACAGTCGAAGACTTGTTAAATAAATTTAAATATATTTGATCACAGCATTTTATTTAACTACCTTGTTAGTCTAGTGATCCTAAGTGCAACTGCTATGTTAGAGGTCCTGAGTTCGATTCCCAGGTCGAGCAGTGTTACTGTGTTTTTCTATGCAATTCTCAGTAGCAACTAGAGGTTTGGAATTTGTGCCCGGTTAATGGCAATAGGCTCGCCCCCTTTTACATGGGACCTAAACATACCGGCGAACTGTGGGTGTACATTAAGTACGAACCTATTACATGGTTCCTAAACATACCGGTGCACTGTGGATGTACCTTATTACGGCTTTGCTTAACTCTTCGGAGAATTCAGGCATGGTAGTATGTGTTAAGTTTTGTTTTATTTGCACGGGACCCATAAAAATGATGACAGCTGAAATCCCAGTCAGTTACAAAATTTACTTTTTTGTTTTTTTTCGTGTTGAGACACAAATAATTTGACATTTATTATTACTCCGTTGACATTTTTTATATGTATCTGACATTCGACTTTCAATTTTATTCATATATTATTTGTTTTAATTTAAATTCCTGAATTTGTTATTTATGTAAATGTGAGTACTGTGTAGGCTAATTTGAAATCTATATTTACGTTTTCTGACAGTTTTGAGTATTTTACATGACCTACGCAAATGTCTTGCTGATCTGGTATTGTCGTGCGACAGGTCGTTGAGCTCCCTAAATAATGGTTGAGCTACACGATGCCTGAGGTATGCGTGCCGTCAGTTAAGACAGGTCAACTCAAAGCTGCTATGGCTCTTTCTTCAAAAGGCCTGTCCAGATATTGCCCGACATCGTAACACTCACATAATCTATATACTAATATATAAAGCTGAAGAGTTTGTTTGTTTGTTTGTTTACTTGAACGCGCTAATCCCAGGAACTACTGCTCCGATTTGAAAAATTCTTTCAGTTTTAGATAGCCCATTTCTTGAGGAAGGCTATAGGCTATATATCATCACGCTATGCGGACGAAGTCGCGGGCAGAAGCTATATCTAATAATACTATTACTGTCTGGACTTTAAAGGAGACCATGATTCTCTGAGTTTGTTTCGGCGTTTCTTCTCAGTGGTCGTCAGTTAGGAAATGCCGGCGCCATCTAGATTTAAAAAAAAATGTAAAGCATTGACTTGTAAAAGTGTCTTTAAAAGATCTATTTACAGAAATAAATATCATTTATCATTTCTTGCAGATTTTTGAACGTTTATTCTAAATCCGCTAACAAAATTGCTGTAAGACGAGAATTTGGAGATAATTATATCAATATCAAAGTGCTAAAAACACAGCTGTTGGCACGGTTTTGATAATCGATTTTTAGACGTTTACTCTAAACCCGCCAACAGAATTGCTCTAAGACGAGAATTTGGAGATATATCAATCTCAAAGTGCTAAAAACAGTAGTATTTTTAAGAAGTATTTTTTTGAGAACAGCAAAATTTTTGCGGTCATTTCTAACCTAAGCATCATTTAGTTCTTCTCTGCTCCTTTTTTGCTTCGCTACGATTTTTTCTCTCTCAAGATATAACATTTTATTTTCATAGTATAGTTTGTTAGTACTGTTCTTCTTAAGAAAGCCTTTTATTAAACCAAGGACTACGTTGACGATAAGAATGTGTGGTCGTTAAATAAGGATGCATTTGTGGCCTCCCTGGCTAAATTAAACTGTTGATTATTAGAAACCAATATATGCTTAGGTATTAATTTTCATGTTGGTCAGTTAGTAGCTATAGTAGGAACTGTATAAGTAGACGGACATAGCTTTGACAGATTTCATATTATTTACATATCGAGATGTCTTCATATTGGTTACCACAACAGAAACTGTAAATGTGTGTACGTTGTAGCTTGTCTAAGTAGACACCTAGATTCATTTGTCGCTTTGATGGTGTGCGTGTTTACCACATAGTTTATTTATTATCTAGAAATGACATCGGGTTCTCAAATAACGTGAATTTTCGTTTAATATAGTCGACCTCGGTCAAACCTGGACATTCTTCAACGTCCTCGCATGTTGTTATCACAATATTGTACCAGTGAAGTTTGTAATTTATTTATTTTAAAAGAGTGTCCATGGAGTTTCTTGCCGGATTCTTCTCCATAGAATCGATCTTTTGGAACCGTGCAACTAGAATCATAACTTTTCAAACACGCTTGTAAAAGCTTATTTGAAATAAAAACATTTGAACTTTGAACTTGAACTTGAAGTAGGTACTAAAACAGCAAAATCTCTATTCTCAAAATTATTATAAAATTTAAAAAAAGCTGTGTCTGTACATTGAAGATATTTAAAAAAAAACAAGTGGGTTAGGGTATATAAACGTCGCCGAACCCAAAAATGTGATTTTTAAAATTCTTGTCTGTTTGTTACGTGTTGGCGCAAAAACTACTGCATAGATTTTAATTTTGTTATCACTGTTAGAAAGTAGGTGCTCCAAATTAAAAACTGGTATACTTCTTATCTCATATAATTAAATGGAACCCGATATACAGCTTGACCTCTCAAATGTATAGAGACCCATACTAAGAAGAGATAATCACTGTTGGTTTTTGAGCTTCATGCGAGCGAAGCCGTAGGCAGAAGCTAGTTAATTATAAAACAATCCATACTGTATACGGCATTTTTTACATCAGTTCTAGAAAAAAAGGGATTAACAAATGGATTCGTTATTTTCGTTTAACTTAAATATGTTTTTAGCGGCTAAACGACCTAGGGGCAATTTACAAGAGTTGAGAATTGTCTACTTAAATACTTTTATATACTAATATACTTAAATGTTGTGACAAATAATACAAGTAAATACGATGCTATGACATTAAAATAAACCACAACCTATAAACATAAAAGAAGTAACTACGTTAAAATAAAAATAACTTTCCATTCAAATCAAATTGATGAGTAAACAAACTTGTATATCGTAATTTCAGTTGAAAGTTTTATGTAACAAAGACGAAAAACTCAGTGAATACTTTGAAATATTATTTATTACATTCAAGAGTACATCATAGCTATTAAATTCAATTTAGTATTTAGAACCCGTAGCCGAAGTTGCCCGCGCATCCCCCACGGTAGCCGAGACCGGCAGGAGCAAAGGCACCACCGAAGCCAGCAGCGGGGTAGGCGAAGTCACCCAGTCCAGCACCGTAGCCGAAGGCACCGGCGGCAGGACCGTACGCAGCAGAACCGTAAGCAGCAGTCTCGCTGATCATGGCATTTACGCCATTACCGCAGGCGTGGTTGACGGCACCAGCACCAGCAGACGGCACCACACCCTCCATAGCCACAGTACCCACGAACGGCAACTCACCAGCCACGTTCACAGCACCCTCATAAAAATTGTCAGACACTACAGAGATACCGACGGGAGCGATCGTGGAGGCGCTGGATACGGGCAGAGCGCCGCCACTGGTGGCAGTGAACTCCATGGCAGGGGCGTAGACTCCATCGTAACCAAAGGCATTGCCGGCGTAACCAGCGCCGAGTCCGTTGTAACCGAGACCTCTGCCTGCAAAACCAGCACCGTAGCCAAGTCCATCATATGCCAAAGCGGGAGCAGCCAAGCCACAGGAACCAGCAAACTGGCTAAGTGCAGACTGAAAGAGGGTTTGTTATTAATAGACATCGTCTTTGAATAAATTAAAATGTACATGAAAATATCTGAAATATTTCACAACATTACGAAAGAAAAATACTTCTCTACCTTGGCCAGAAGAGCTTCAGCGCAGAGGATGAGGATAGCTTTGACAGACATCTTAGTTTGGATCGAGTTCCGACACTAGAATGATGTTTAAAACTGTTTGTAGACAGTTTTATATTTAATTGTGTTATCAATTTCTAGGAATCTTTAGTTAATAGGTGAGTGTAATAAATGTTTAAAAGCTTGTGAAACCTGATAAGCCTACTATTTACTAACAAACGCACAATTATTGTGACACTATTAATAGCATCACTCGTAATATCAACCACTGGTCAAGTATAAAAACACGGCACTAATTCAAGATCATCACTCAGTCTTCAGCTCCTCGTTGAACACAAACAAACATTAAACATGAATACCTTCGCCGTTGTGTTCCTCTGCATCCAAGCTGGCTTGATCCGGGTAAGCATAACATAAGTTTTAATTTTATTTCAACAGATGCCCAACAATTAAATATCAATAACATTTTGACATACCATAGACTTTTTCAAAGTTTCTGGGTAGTCTGATTTTTTAAAGTCTTTATGTGCATAACTGCAAGTGTACATTCAGTTACTATGTCCTCAGCAAGTCAGTGTCAACTATATTTTTTTATTTCCAGTCTGCCCTCAGCCAGTGCACCAGCCGTGCAGCGGTTGCTGATGCTTCGTACGCTGGGTATGGTTTAGGAGCCCCTGGCTTTGCTGGCTCCTATGGATTAGGTGCTCCCTATGGACTGGCTGCACCTGGTTTAGCTGGCTCTGCTCTGGGTGCCCCTTACGGATTGGCCGCACCTGGTTTAGCATATGACGGACTCGCATATGGTGCCGGTTATGGTGCCGGACTCGCTCCGTACGGCGGTGTTGGTGAAGGCAACGTGGCGGTCGCTGGTGAGCTGCCAGTCGCTGGTACTACCGCCGTCGCCGGTCAGGTGCCCATCATGGGCGCTGTGCAATTCGGTGGTGCTATTCCGGCTGCTGGTGCTGTGTCTATCGCTGGACAATGTGCTTGCGGTTGCGGCGCCCCCTACGATTACCTGTACTAGATAATGAAAATCAGTTATATAACTAAAGACTTGTCTTGTTAAATAAATGACATTATATTTATGACATCATTTCATTTAAACGGTCCTGAAAAAATGATGACTACTGATGACTGCGTTCACGCGATATTAGACGATATTAAGTTGATAATATTATTTTAGTCATCAGAATCTTACATGTTTAAGTAAATATGTTTTCAAATTATATAAATATCCATTGTTACGTAAAGTTTAAGATATTTATATATTTACTGACCACACATACATCGAATCATTGAGTTTAATTTGGCTTCTGCGCACATCGTAAATTCGATTCACGTACCTACGGAGGGATTTATATAACCTATAGGTAGTTGTTTCGGATCTGGGTATTTATGTATACAACGTTCATATTCAGTAAAAAAATAAGGATGGTGAGTAATGAAACCCAAGACAAGTGTCTCGTTACTTTTTCTTGTTTTTGAAAAGAAGAAGATCATAAGTTCTAAATACTAGTTATACCGTTACCGACGCTATGGTTGACGACACCAGCTCCACAATTTGATAACACACCCTGCAAAGCTGTCCTTACGCTGGAGACTGTCGTAAAGCCCCTCAGTTGTTGCGGCTCTGATGGTCTGCAGTCTATAGGGGTCATAAAAAGCGGCAACGCGAGGTGTTTCCTGCAGATGCCTTTCGTATTGCAGGTGTGCATTGGCAGCGATGACTACTTACAATCAAGTGGATCATCTTTGCATCTTCTATCGTCTATACTATGGGGAGTGCTCCGAGGAATTGTTCCGATTGATCCCTGCAGCCTCTTTTTGCCATCGTTCTACGTGACAACAGTTCCATTCCATCTCCATCATCTTGATGGCTGGCAGTCCACAACTGTGCGTTTCTCTAGAAACTTTCTGCCTCGTACAACAAAACTGTGGAATGACCTGTCGCCTGCAGTATTTCCGTACCAATACGACCTTCAAACGTCCAAGAAAAGAGCGTACTCCTTTTTTAAAATTGCGGCAGCGCACTTGTGACTCCTCTGGAGTTGCGGGAGTCCATGGGCGGCGGTGATGGCTTACCATTAGGCGATCCGTCTGCTCGTTTGCCTGCTAATCCATAAAATTGGTCAGAACAGAGTGTGTTTGAGGGTCAAACACATTCTCAGGCGATAATCACCAATGAGATGGACAAAGAACCTGAGTAGGACATGGGGAGTCGGTGGTTTCAATCGGCAAAAATCCAGTCCATATTTAAATATTACGCTTCTGTTCAATAGTAGATTTTCATTGGCTGCTTTTTTTAATCAACACGTCTGTATGCTCGAAATGTGACGCACAGGGAGCAATAGGGAGTTAGTTTGAGGTGAGCAAATTTTTATTAAAAATACGTTAGCTAGCAAAGCACAGTATACCAAGTAAACTATTATGCCACGGATAAACAATAAATACATAAAACTGTTAAATAAATTTTATTTATTGGAACTATAACAGTAATAAATTGTGCACGATAATAGCTACATTAGTGCAAAGACTGTGTCGTAGCCACTAACGCCCACCTCCAGAGACGGCGGCGCAGCGTTCCAGAAAAGAGAATAATATCTATTTCTTACAATGGGGGTTAGCCATATTACTGGAAATATATAACTACCTTGATGTGTAGCCTGTGTACGAGGATCAATAGTCTAGTGGTACGGATGACTGCTAGCCTAGAGGTCCTAGGTTCCATTCCTAGATCGAATAGTGTTCTTGGGTTTTCTTAAAGAAATTCTCAATAGTATTTCGAGGTTTGAACTCTGCCTGGTTAATGGCAATAAATACATCTCTGCCTAACCCTTTAGCAAATAGAATAGAACGTGTAACTAAATAAGCGGTAGACCTCAAACACGTTAGTTAGAATATCGAACCATAATTAAAATAACGAAACCCTAAAGTCATTTTGAGACACTAAAGCATATTTTTTTCAAGAAATTGGTTATATACGTATATATATTTGACGTGGGAGAGCCATGCTTCGGCACGAATGGGCCTCACAGAAAACCGGCGTGAAACAACGCTTGCGTTGTGTTTCGCCAAGTGAATGAGGTTACCGGAGACCCAAACCCAAAGGCGGGCAACGCACTTGTGACTCCTCTGATGTTGCGGATGTCCATGGGCGGCGGTGATCGCTTGCCATCAGGCGATCCGTCTGCTCGTTTGCTCCACTATCTCATAAAAAAAATACCAGCTAAACGCAAAACTCGTGGCTGTACTACAGTCGTACCCACAATGATAACGATACCGGTGCGCACGCGCACACAATAAAAATATGTGCAAATAGGTTTGATTTTTCATAACTCGAGCCACTGTTGGAAAAGGGAACCATAGTCTAGTCCGACCGCCCACTCACAAGGCCCTAGCTGGCAACGCGGTTTGCAGTTTCCGCGCCCCGCTCAGCGGATCGGTAGAAGAAGGGGAGGGAGAACGTCCACGTCTGTCTCCCCTTACGCGAAGAGGGCCGCAAAAGGCGGCCCGCCACTGCCGGGTCCGCGGATGAATGCTACAGCGCTCCCGTAGGCCCGGCACCAAAGTGGTGACGCGAAACGCCGAGGTTGGTTTTAGTCAGTAGATCGCACTTTTCAGAGCGAAGTCTGACACACCCCACCGCTCTCAACAAAAAAAAAGGGAACCATAGTCTCCGGTATTGTAATTATCTTTTCGGGAGAAATTAACACATATTAAAACCACTGTAATAGATTCAGTAGTAGATTTTGTACAAACTTCTTTCAGGTCTTACGTATGTTAAAGGTTGTAGAGATAAGATACTTTTTATCGTGTCTGATAAATTATTGATAGATTTTTCTTTTTATGGGCTATGGGAGCAAAAGAGCAGTTGGATCACCTGATGGTAAGCGATAACCGCGCCCGTGCGTTGCCCACCTTTTACAAGGGTTTGGGCCTCCGGTAACCTCACTCACTCGGCGAAACACAACGCAAGCGTTGTTTCATGCCGGTTTTCTATGAGGCCGTGATGGTATCACTCCGGTCGAGCCGGCCCATTCATGCCGAAGCATGGCTCTCCCACGTTAACGCCAAGATATTATCTCTAAATATATTCCATGTTTAAAACATTTATGTCGATATTCAACATTAATTTAGGATTAGGTAAGTCCATTTTTTTTCATAAAAAAAAACAACAAATTAGATAAAACAATTTGTTTATTACACCTACATAACAATATATTTAATCAAACAATAAATTAATAAATAATGTCTCGACCACAGCCACCTAAGCCAATTCTTCCCGCTAATGGTGCTGCTCCAAAGGATGCAGCAACTGGAGAAATGGAAGCTGCTGGACCAAACGAAGCAGTTATTGGAGGAATAGCACCACCAGGACCAAAGGTTAAGGCACCATCACTCGACATAGCAGTAATACCGCTACCACAAGCGTGATTAATAGCACCAGCACCACCTGAAGGCATAGCACCTTCCATACCAGTAGTACCCACGAACGGCAGCTCGCCAGCAACAGACAATGCACCTTCAAACACGTTCTCAGATACTATAGAGATGCCAGTAGGAGCGATAGCAGATGTACTGGTGACAGGTAAAGAACCGCCGCTGGTAGCAGTGAATTCCATTGCAGGGCCGTAGATTCCATCGCCAGCTAAGCCTCTGCCTCCGAAACCGGGTGCCAATCCATTATATGGCAAACCGGGTCCGGCTAAGCCAGGGGCTAAGCCGAGACCTGGCCGGCCTGGAAAACCAAGTCCAGCGTCAATCGCAGCTCGGCTGGCGCATTGGCTGAAGACGGACTGAAAATATTAAAAAAACATTAGTAAATTGATTGCACGTTCTTTTTAGCTGTTAATATGATCATCCACTACCATGGTCTCGAATACCTTGGGTATCGATTACCAGAAACACGGCACAAAATCAAATTTTCAAATTTCATGGTTCAAATTCAAAACAATTAATTACCTGGATTAAAAGTGCCTGAGCGCAGAAGACGAACACAGCCTTCGAAGACATTTTGGTTCTTGTATTAATTACTGGAGCAAGTACTGATACGAGAATGATAATTAAAACCATAGCTGCTAGCTTTATAATAACCCTTTTTATCAAAATTATTACGTAAAGCTTACAGTTATTGTAAAATATAGGTAATACTTTATTGTATAACAATTATTTAATTAGACAAAAGTCACGTAATTAATACCTATTACTCATTGCTTCGATGAAGTATTTCAAATGACAAGTTTTGAAACGTACTTTTGGAGTATAAAACGGTGAAATGAATTTCAATTCATCATTCAGTCTTCAGCTTCTCGTTGAACACAAACAAACATCAAGCATGTCTACCTTCACTGTTGTGTTCCTCTGTATCCAAGCTTGCTTGGTCCAGGTGAGTAGCAATATATTGAATTCATTTTAACATATATTTTATTAACATGCCTGTTTCATCACAGCTGCTAAGCATGACTTAAAAACTTAAATTCCCAGGTTAGGTAGTAAAGGTACGTATGGCGTAGCGGCTAAATGATCGGCTTCTACACTACGTGTTAACGGTTCGATCCCCACACGTAACAAATTTTTGTAAGATCTACAGGTTATCTAAGATCTTCCGGGTTGGGTGTGTGTGTGTGTCTGTGATAAACTGATAATTTTTGTTTGTAATCGCACACACAAAACATATCATCACATACCATCATGCCTATATTCCCCGAAGGGTTAGGCAGAGGCATACTAGTGTACACCCACAGTTCGCCGGTATATTTTGGTCCGATGTAATAAGGAACGAGCCTATTGCCATTGCCATCGCCATTATTGCCAACCGGGCACAAATTCCAAACTTCGAGCTGCTACTGGGAATTTCATAGAAAAACCCAATAACACTTCCCTCGACCTGGAAATCGAATCCAGAACGTCTAGCGTAGCAGTCGCGCTCTGGACCACTACGCTAATGAGGCAGGTAGGCAATCGCACGCACGATACAGGAGAAATAACTAGTGTTAGTCCCAGTCTAAAGTAGCTGTTTCAACTCCCCCCTACCTACGGCCATTTGCTTAAGCCTTCAAGAACAGAGGCGTGATGGCATCGAATGTAAATAAGGTCTATTTTGTTTCCACAGAATGTATTCAGCCAATGTCTTGGAGCGTATGGCCCCACGGGTCTCTCTCCTGGCGCTCCTTTTGGCTACGGCGCCGGCATTGCTGAACTTGGTTACCCTGCCGCTGGATTCTCTGGTGGTTTCCCTGGTATTGGCGGCGTATACCCCGCTGCTGGCTATGCAGGAGCGTACCCAGCAGGTGCTGGACTTGGTGCGTACGGCGGTGCTGGACTTGGTGCGTACGGCGGTGCTGGACTTGGTGCGTACGGTGGTGCTGGACTTGGTGCGTACGGCGGTGCTGGTGAAGGCAACGTGGCGGTCGCTGGCGAGCTGCCAGTCGCTGGTAACACCGCTGTTGCTGGCCAGGTGCCCATCATGGGAGCCGTGAACTTCGGTGGTCCAGTTCCGGCTGCTGGTGCTGTATCTATCGCTGGCAACTGCGCGTGCGGCTGTGGCTCCTCCTACGCTTACTAATTAGGTTTTTACTTAATAAAGTATTAATATTAATCTCAAATATGGTATTTTTTAATTTTCTGAAGGATTCTCGTGTTCTTTTTTTTTAAATATTAGAGGACTAGCTTCTACCCGCGACTCCATCCGCGTAGCGTGATGAAATATAGCCTACAGCCTTCCTCAATACATGGGCTATCTAACACTGAAATAATTTTACAAATCGGACCAGTAGTTCCTGAGATTAGCGCGTTCAAGCAAACAAACAAACAAACAAACTTTTCAGCTTTATATATTAGTAAGTATAGAGTATAGATATAGATGATAATAAAATAGCTTGTCGTAGCTCGGTCGAGGATGCAAGGAAGGAAAACATAAATAAGAACTATGTACATACAGCTACTCGCAACCGGCGCGTATGTATGAGAAGATGTATGAATGTCGCAGAAGCAAAAGAAGTATGCAAGAATCGTAGCAAGTGGCAGTCTATAGTTTCTGCCTACCCCTGTGGGAGAAGGGCGTGAGTGTATGTGTATGTACATACAGTTAGGCACAGATGTACTACTTAATATACCCACAGTTTGCCGGTACGTATAGGTCACATTGAAAAGGGCCTATTGCCATCAACCGGGTACTAGGCGCTTAGAACCAATAGACTAATGAGGTAAAAAAGGGGCCAATAATGTTAAATTTACTTAACTTTGACAAACCTTTCTTTGAATTCGTCTTGATCCAATGAGTTTACGTAAATATATTTTTTATGGGATAGGATAGGTGAAATAACACAAGATCGTGATAGATGTTGACATGAAGCCTTTGCCCAGCAGTGGGACACAACAGGCTAATCATAATAGGTGGGCAAACAAGCAGACGAATCGCCAGATAGAAGCGATTACCGCCGCCCATGGACACCTGCAACACCAGAGGAGTCTCAAGAGCGTTGCCCGCCTTTTAAATGGGTTCAGGCCTCTGGTATCCTCACTTACTCCGTGAAACACAAAGTAAGCGTTGTTTCACGCCAGTTTTTTGTGAAGCCGAAGCATGACTCTCCCACAGTCAAAAAAATGGATAATATATAGCAAACCCTGGACGAACGAAAAGTGTGCGCTCTGTAAATTTATTACTACTAGCGCCATCTGAAAGGCGAGATCATCACGTCATCAGCTCTAGCAGCATCCATAATTCTATCAAATATACGTTGGATCCAGCAAACTTTGATTAGTACAGTAACAGATATCGCTCATGGGCGCATTGACAGTCATCTGTTATCACCAGAACAGTTATCGTTCCAGCTGAGCATCATCTCCAGTCAACTGAATGGTAAACTTATGATACCAGTGGATTTTAAACACATCAAGGACTTGTATAGATTACTCAAAGTATCAGCAAGAGTCTTCTCTAATTATTTAATCATAGAAATCAAGGTTCCACTCTTGAGCAACGAATTGTTTGAATTAAACAAAATCATATCTATTCCGCAAAGGATAGGACAAGAGTATTATAATTTACTCCCATCTCTACCATTCATAGCTTACAATCTACAAAAGGATACCGCAATTCTTCTATCAGAAGCTGACCTACAATCATGCACTCATATTCCCAATGATATATTTCTATGCTCAATCAATATGCCCATATACGACCTAAAAATCGAGAACTCTACCTGTGATATCAAGACAATTAATCAAAAACAATTATGTCAGTCGGTAAGATCACCGTGTGAACAACAGTGGATTAAATTACACAGGCCGAACAGCTGGTTGTATTCGTGTTGCTCGGAATGCCAAGTCCACATTATTTATAAAGACGGCGTAACAATGGTCAATCTCACAGGCAATGCAATTATTACCCTAGGTCATGGATGCACATTGAAAGGGGACACCTTTAGTATTTACGCTCATAATAACTTTGTCAATAAATTAAGCATACATCAACATATTGAAGTCCCAGAGGTGTCTGTGCTCAATCAAATCATGAAAACCACGGCACCTGATAATTACAGCGACACTGAAGATCATCAACTTATTTGGACTCAGCTAAAGGCTCAAATTGACGAGGTTAAGGAACAGTCGTCAACCGATCTGAACATTCATGACGTACATCATTACACTGTGCAGTACATCAGTGTTGCTTTGGTGATCGTATTGGTAGGCGTATTAGTGTACTTCATCAGGAAAATTCGTCCGAAGGCAGTATCAGCGTCGCCGGCCCCCCAGGGCCAGGAGGCTACCAAGGAAGAAATGGTCACAGTCGTTCCTATAGTCCCTCTACCGGGGGTATCACATTCCGCGGAATCAGTGCAAAAGTGCAGTGAAGTTATTAAAATCAGTGGTGTAGATAAAGCTACCTCGCCAACGTTTTTGCGTTCAGTGCATTCTTCAGATAGTGATGATTAAGGATATAAAAGTAACATTGATATCTGTATCATCTATGTCAACATCTATTATACAATTTTACTCTACTTTACTTTACTAGTAATCCTGTAACTTCAATTATCAGTTATTTGTGTTCCTATCATTTTTAAAGTCTGCATCCTTTGGGCGGCAGGATGTACGGAACCGTACATTAATTTAGCAATTACGCGCCGTGCATTTAGCACACGCCAGCATTTACATGCAATGAGACAATTATATGTACAAAATTATTTGCAATAAATCAGTGTTAATCAAACATTCAAAGTGGACGGTTTTATTTCATAATTCTTATAGAATCGACCCGTCATCATCAAAGATAAATGTAGAAATCTCCTAAATTTTTTTGGTCCTTCGCGCCTTTCAGATAGGCGAGATGCCTATCTGAAAGGCGCTGAGGAATCTCTTCTTCTCTACTATTATAAAATTGTAAAGATGCTGTGTCTGTACATTGAAGAAATTAAAAAAAACAAGTGGGTTAGGGTATACATATAAACGACTCCGAACCCAAAAATGTGATGTGATATTGAAAGATGTGAAATTCTTGTCTGTTTGTTACGTGTTGGCGCAAAAACTACTGAATAGATTTTAATTTTGTAATCACTGTTAGAAAGCATGTGCTCCAAATTAAAAACTGGTATACTTCTTATCTCAAATAATTAAACGGAACCTGAGATACAGCTTGACCTCTCTGATGTATAGAGACACATACAACAAAGAGATCATCACTGTTGGTCTTTGAGCTTCAAGTGAGCGAAGCCGCGGGCATAGGCTAGTAGTATTATATAGGTGATCCGTATGCTCGTTTGCCTCCCTATCCCATAAAAAAAAATATTAAAACCTTTTTGGGGATGATTTTTTAAAAAGAACATCTGCTTAGATAAGTTTTAGACTAATTTTAGTCATTTATTTTTATTCCTTGATTACAGAATCACGGTTTTAATAGTAGGCAGAAGCTCCACAGTCGCACGCGCACTGTCCAGAGATAGACACAGCACCAGCAGCCGGTACAGCACCGCCGAAGTTCACAATACCTATTACTGGCACTTGACCAGCGACAGCGGTGCTGCCAGCGACTGGCAGCTCTCCAATGACCGCCACGTTGCCTTCACCAGCGCCGCCGTAGGCAGCACCACTAGCACCGTAGGCACCACCATAAGCAGAGCCAAGAGCACTATTGTAGGCGCCAAGACCAATGGCTCCGCCATACCCGGCGGCAGGAGCGAGCGCGCCACCGTAGCCAGAGCCTTTAGCACCATTAAAACCACCAAGACCGATGGTGCCGCCATACGCAGCACCAGAAGAAATGCCAGCACCAAGACGCCCACAGCCGCATCCTCCACCACCAACGTACTGACCGATGACATTCTGTGAATTTTGGAATTTATGATGGAATGGTATTTATTTCAGTAAGTAAATCTATAGAGACACACTTTTACAAGTCAATAGTTTAGTTTTTTATAGCTAGATGACTTCGGCATTGCCTAACAGACCTGACGACCTCTGAGAAGAAACACCGACACAACCTCATAGAATCATGGTCTCTTTTAAAGTCCGGCCATACAATAATGTAAATAATAATGTGAGTGGGATAATGCAGGGCAAAGTCTGAAATGGCCTTTTGAGGAAAGAACTAGCAGCTTTGAGTAGACCAGTCCTAACTGACGGCAATAAAATACTATTAATATGCTGTCTGTCTGTTGCGTTTTCATGCCTAAACCACCGAACCAATGTCGACGAAATTTTGGTATAAAGATAGATTGGACCATAAACCGCGGGCAAAAGCTAGTGAACTATAGTATAGTGATTTCAATAAAATAAGTTTAGAAAAACTTGCTCATGTGGTTGCCGGTTCGAAACCCACCCATTGCACTACCGTGAAACCAATCGTAACAGAAGCATTTATCTTAGCACGAAGGGTTAACAAGAATACTAGTAATGTGCGACCCACACAGATAGTTTTTTAAAAAAAAACAAAAAGTAAGTTTCATAATAAGAACTAAAAATAGTACTCACAAGGTCTGGTATATGAAACAAATGAAAGTGAAAAAAAATTGTAACTCACCTGGACCAAGCAAGCTTGAATGCAGAGCAATAGAACAGTGAAGGTAGACATGTTTGATGTTTGTTTGTGTTCAACGAGAAGCTGAAGACTGAATGATGTTTTTAATTCTAGATCAGCTTTATATAGTGCATAAATTTCGTATTATTTTACAATGTTCCTAACAAAACTATTCATATCAAATATTTCAATATCACACAATGCGTGCAGTTTTCTAGTTCCGTAATATTGCAACTACTGATAACTATTTAAAAAGTTCAATTCAAAAATTACTGCAATGCAGCTAGATAAGAACTGCATTTCAATATAAATAGTCGATGGATTCCTGGAAAACTCATTCTGAAGTTTGCTTTCACACAAACTAAGTACAATGGCAGCCAAGGTATTCCTCGTGCTCTGCGCTCAGGCGCTCCTCATACAGGTAAGAAATTACATTGAGTTATACTGGTTTCTGAAACTTACACGAATAAAACTAAGTTTTAAGGTTTTTGTCGCATTATATTGTCACGTGGTGGTCACCTTCTAACAACGTGGAAGACCAAGGAAGCTAACTAAGAGTTAAATTAGGAGAAAAATTGCATACCCAGATCACAAATTAGGTTTAACACACTTTGGCCCTAAGTGTGTTTAGCCTAATTTGTTTTTGCCTGCGAAATTTGGTATTAAGTAACCTTTGCACCAACTTCTAAAATATATTTAAACTGTATTTAAACACAAATTTACTATGAAAAATGTTGTTTAAATGGAATTTAAACATATTTAAAAAGTTGGTGCAAAGGTAGAAAGTAAATATAGAACAGACATATATTTTCGTAATTTTCCTTGTAAAAAAAATACAAATAGAAATAAATTCGACCGGTACAGTATTATTAATTTCTCGACGTTTAGGATCCTCTACAGTAGAGATTCCCAGACATTTTTCTCATTAACCACCTTCAAAATTTAGCTGGTTCCGGTGGTCCCTGCTGCCACATTTCTACCATATTCCCAAAACTCGACAAAAAATGTGAAGATTAGGTTTAACTATGGAAATTTACCTACGTAGTTGAGTCTCCCGTGGACTCCTGAGGTACACCTTGACCACTTTATTAACTAATGCTCTACAACATGGTCATGAGGACACTCTGGTGTTGGCGTCTTAATGTTAAAATTACTAACCTTACATTTTTATTAATTAATAACGATCCGATTCACGCAGAATAAGTTCATCGAGTCTTTTGCTTTTGTATTTTTGGGCTTGGCATAAGATTTCATGGAATCTATAAGGTGTTAAGACCGAACTAGAACCACTGCGATTGCGATTCACTGCGTTTCTTTAGTATGGATTAATGGGCAAGCCATTTTTTTATTGCTTATGAATTTCATAGAAAAACCCAATAACTCTTTGCTTCAGGGCCTGTAGACAAGTGACAATCAGTTCGAATAGACAAACGATTAGAAACAAAATGTATGGAGATGACATTTGTGCGCGCTCGATTTGTCAAAAGCTTACGTCATTTGCATACATTGAGAAATCTAGTCTATTCTACATTCATGATACATGTCTAAGCTTTCAGAACCTCTATCACCGTAGTCGCGCTTAGGACCACAAGAAAATGAGGCAGTTTAGTTATGTAGTAATGTCATATTTACGTGTTTACAGATTGCCTTCAGTCAGTATGCTGGTCTTGGATCTGCTGCTTCTGGTCTTGCTGGTAATGGCTTCATTGGCAATGGTTTGGCTGGCAACAGTTTGATTGGCAACGGCCTGGCTGACAACGGCTTGATTGGTAATGGATTGATTGGCAATGGTCTATCCGGCATTGGTTTGGCTGGTAATGGCTTGGCTGGCAATGGCCTATCCGGCATTGGTTTGGCTGGTAATGGCCTGTCTGGCATTGGATTGGCTGGAAATGGTTTGGTAGGCAATGGTATTGCTGGCATTGGCCTGGCTGGAAATGGTATGGTGGGCAATGGTATTGCTGGTATTGGATGTGCTGGCAATGGCTTGGCTGGCAACGGCTTGGCTGGCTATGGCTTGGCTGGTAATGGCTTGGCTGGTAACGGCTTCGCTGGCAACGACTTGGCTGGCTATGGCTTGGCTGGTAACGGTTTCGCTGGTAACGGCTTGGCTATTGAAGTTGCCACCAGTGGCGGCTCTCTGCCCGTCTCCAGCAGTTCCGCCATGGCTCTTGTCGGTCTCTCCGTTACGTCTGAGAACGCTTTTGAGGGTGCTCTGTCCGTTGCTGGTGAGCTGCCGTTCTTGAGTGCTGTGGGTTTGGAAGGCGTGTTCCCCACTGCTGGTGCTGGCGTTGTCAACCACGCGTGCGGTAGCGGTGTTGCTATCGCAGCTGAGAGTGTCGCCCCTGGCTACGGTGCCGGCTATGGCGCAGGTTATGGTGCTGCTGGTGCCTACGGTTCTGGTGCAGCTGCTATTGCTCCCGCCGCTCTCGGACTTGGCTATGGAAGTCAAGGCTGTGGATGCGGACTTTACTAAGAATTTTACAATATATGGCTTTGTTTGGTATAACGATTCAATAAATAAACTTTCAAAGATATTTGATTTTTTCATTTATTCAAAATATTTCAGTAGTAACAGCAATCCGAATGAAATTTAAACAAGCCGTAAATTAATATTTGAAATGAAAAATGTGCTAACTGTCCATTGGTGTTAGATAACTAAAAAATGTGTCTTATTGGTGGAGTTACAGAGGTTGGTTACTGTGTTCGATTCCCAGGTCAGGCAAAATGTTTATTTTTATTGTTTACTAGATGACCTGACAGACGTTTTCCTGTCCAAGTTTCAACTAACTACCTCGAAAAATTTGGTTTTCCATATTTGTAATACACTTAGCGCTATTGATTTCTGAATACCTTAGTTCTGATCTATAAATTACTTAATTTCAAAAATTTGTTCACATTGTATTGACGTGAAGTATGGAAATATAAATAGACATACCTACCTACATAGATTAAAATCTCAAATATCTGTTTCGGCATCAGTAAAGATTAACGCACGTTGCATTTTTTTTATTATTATATTTATTTATGTATTTAATTATTCGATTTGATGGAAACTCTTTAGTTTCTCAAATAAAGTGTGCGCACTGTATCTACACTATGGAGGTTTCACATTATAAAATGAGTTAGGTTCTATATGGCTGGATGCTATAAAGAAGAAAACAATAATATTGTCAAAATTGTCAACTCAAAATGACACCTGTTATCGAATCAAATTTCATTGCGGTAATAACGATGTCGTGTTAGTCCGCTAGAAAATAAGTTGTAATTTTTTGTTTACTTCTTTAACCTACTCAAATATTTAGTTTTTACACCGGCTTGTGCTCGCTGGATAAATCCTATGTATGTCCCGTGTTAGAATTACTGTACTAATAATCAATGCTTGGTCACAATAATGGTTTCTGATTGATCTGCTTTATTTTCTTGTTTTATGTTATTTAGTCCCTGTAAATGTATTTTTTAAATTTTAGTACTTGATTCTGTTATAATTTTTGATCCGTGCTGGTCTAGTACAGAAATACTTGAAAAAGAAATTGACTTCAATGGTTATTTTTAAAAGTCAACGTTTTAAATAATTAAAATGTTAATAACTTTTGGTAGAGAGAACCGATTTGAATTTAAAATAGCCTAAATGTTAATCCAAGAAACAGGCTATGAATTCCTGCCCACTTCCTCCAAATCTCTTCAGTAGTTATCATTTGATGCGCGGTCAAACATACAGACAAACCGACAGACAAACCGACAGACAAACAGACAGACAAAAGTTCCAAAAATAATAGAAATGGATTGTGTTACCGATTCTGAGTCCCCCAAATTAGTTTTTTTGTAAATATAAGCAATGTACAGACACGGCTCACTTACATTCTTATTATATATGTAAGATAAGATAAGAAGATAAGATGTCAGAAAACGAGCAGACAATCCACGTGATGGTTAAAGGTTATCGCCGCCCAAGGACACTAAGTTATAAATTTACAAAAAATTCATGCACATTTCCCATAAGCTATCATTTCATTATCAGTAAAGTTACATAAATTGCGTTTGACACACATAGTGTTACGTGATTGATAGCACAATTATTATGTCAATGCATTGAAACCTTGCTGATTGTAAAGTTTGCTAATATGATGACGTCGCTTAAGTTTGCCTTTATTCCGAGCCCTCACCTTGCTACTTGGTTATTTATATATACTGGATTGCTGAACAAACATTCCAAGATGCTGACAAAATTAAAGTCGAGTCGAAGTCAACATGTTAAGGTTTTTTTGAGAAACCATTGCCCCACCCTAGGATTTTCTCCTGCGGTGTAGGTGCGTTTACAAACACAAACGCCCAGACCCGGAACAACTACCTGTAGATCATACAAATATTTGCTCCGTGTGGGGATCGAACCCATAACACGTTTTGTTGAAGCTGATCGCTCAGCCGCAACTCCAATCGTGTCGTCGATATGTTGTACTTAGCGTTGCTGTGCCCAATAGGGTCCATAATTGGTTCTTAGTTTTAAGCTTACCATCTGTTTAATTTTATATGTACATTATGGAACGCAATAAAGAATTGAATTGAATTGAATTGAAATGTTCAATTAGACCATTAAAAAGAAAAGTGGTTCTTATGGAAAAGGGCCGGGAAGAAACTCGATATATACTCTTTTTAAAAATAAATGACGATTCCAATATTAAGCTTTAAGTATAAATTTGTTTTTTAAAATACATAAATACCATCACGCCTGTATTCCCCGAAGGGTTAGGCAGAGGCGTACTAATATACACCCACAGTTCGCCGGTATGTTTAGGTCCCATGTAATAGGGGGCGAGCCTATTGCCATTAACCGGGCACAAATTCCTAACTCCTAGCTGCTACTGGGAATTTCATAGAAAAACCCAATAACACTTTGCTTGACCTGGGAATCGAACCCAGGACATCTAGCGTAGCAGTCGCACTTGGGACCACTAGACTAACGAGGCAGTCTAACGACTAATGAGTTTAAAATACTTGTTGAAAATTATGCAGTTTAATGTGTAAGGTTTATTTATTATAAGAAAAGGATTGCCACAACAAGTAAATGCTGACCAGCCCCGGCGGACAGCACCTGTTCACGAGCATGACGTGTGTATCGGCGTGGTTCGACTCAACCATATTGTAGGGATTAAAACTAGCCGACACGCAACGCCACCATCAGCCGGGTATTGAAGCGAGCATGACAAGCTATGACCGCGGGCACAATATTTTCTAGTACACCATGATAATAACATAACATACCATCACGCCTGTATTCCCCGAAGGGTTAGGCAGAGGCGTACTAATATACAGTCACAGTTCGCCGGTATGTTTAGGTCCCACGTAATAGGGGGCGAGCCTTTTGCCATTAACCGGGCACAAATTCCTAACTCCGAGCTGCTACTGGGAATTTCATAGAAAAACCCAATAACACTTTGCTCGACCTGGGAATCAAACCCAGGACCTCTAGCGTAGCAGTCGCGCTCAGGACCACTTGGCTAATGAGGCAGTTGGACCATGATAATAATGATTATTTTTTCTAGTACACCATGGACTACCCTTACCCTTAAGAACTTCTTGGAAGTTTTATCTTTATACTTTATGGTGTATAAATTTGTCTGTGGTACTGAGAAACAATTGATAGAGGTGCAAAAATAAAAACGTTGTAACAAGTACGAATTAAATATAATTTCTGTTATTTCCATGAATATAGTGTTTTTATTACCACTGGTGCCATCCACTGAACTTAAACTTCAATACTTTGTTCTTTGAGCGACTGACTTGGGGAGCCAATAAGCAGTAAACACATTTGCTCCACGCGTGCTTTCAAGGATGACATTCGCTCGGGGTGGCGCAAGCGAATGTTCAAATTCACTTTTGTTTTGTTTCGCACTTTGTAGGTCCACAACAACACACACATTGACGACTAAGAAAATCTTAATCATAAAAATTGACAAAATATTCAACTTTCGAAAAGAGATAATAAAGTTTAATAATCGGTATTTAAAAAGTTATTTCAATCACTGGCAAATACAAATACGATTGTTATTATTATTATGTTTTACAAATTTTTAGGATATCTATCATTTAGTGCCATTGAACGACAACATTGTACCTATATATTGTTTAGACGTGTAAGGCGAATATCAGCGACAGCATTGGAAGAGGTCATTCTAGAAGGACATACGCCGATCTTAATGGTGAAGTCCTTCAAGTAGGTCAGGTGCGTAGTACTCGCAACCCAGGCGTATGTATGAGAAGATGTATGAATGTGGCAGAAGCAAAAGAAGTACCAAGCCCTAGAATTGTAGCAAGTGGCGTTCTATAGTTTTTGCCTACCCCTGGGAGAAAAAGGCATGGGTGTATGAATTATGTATTGTACGAGTAAGTGTACAGAATTGAAATATATCTGCGAGAATAGTTTATGTTATAAAGCAATTGTAATGATATCAATTGTATAAATTAATATTACTATAATATTAAAGACAAATTAAGAAGTTAATATTTTAATAATTTAGTCTGATGAAAATAATAAATTTTCTTACTAGCGACCTTTGAGAAGAATCCCCGACAGGAACTCACAGAATTTATTCTATGAGAACACAAATGAAACAATAAAAAAGTGCTTTTGCTATTGCTTGAGTATTTATTCATTGTCCCTTAAACAGTTCTAGTAGTAAGCAGCAGAACCACAGTCGCACGCGCACTGCCCGGCGATAGACACAGCACCGGCAGCAGGCACAGCGCCGCCGAAATTCACCACACCCAGGATCGGCACCTGACCGGCGACAGCGGTGCTGCCGGCGACTGGCAGCTCACCAATGACCGCCACATTGCCTTCACCAGCACCGCCGTAGACAGCACCGCTAGCACCGTAGGCACCACCGTAAGCAGAGCCAATGGCACCATTATAACCACCAAGACCGATGGCACCACCATACCCGCCGGCGAGCGCGCCACCGTAGGCAGAGCCAATAGCACCATTATAACCACCAAGACCAATGGCACCGCCATACGCAGCACCAGAAGCAATGCCAGCACCTAAACCTCCACAGCCGCATCCTCCACCACCAAGGTACTGGCTGATGACATTCTGTGGACATTGGAACTTATGAAATACTATCCATATATCTGTCTGTTTCGTTTTCATGCCTAAACCACTGAACCAAATTCTATGAATTTTGGTATAGAGATAGGTTGTACCTTAAACAAGGATATAGGCTACCTTTCGTACTCATAAATTCTGGAGTATGTTAGAATTTCAAATACATGTAAGTGAAAAAAAAAATGTTACCTTACCTGAACCAAGCAAGCTTGGATGCAAAGCAACAGAACAGCGAAGGTAGACATGTTTGATGTTTGTCTGTGTTCAACGAGAAGCTGAAGACTGAATGATGTTCCTACCCTAAACCAAGTTTATATAGTGTATTCATTGCATATTATTTTACAATGTTCTAAATAAAACCATTCATAATTATCAAATATCAATGTCACACAATGCGTGCATTTTTCTATTTTCCTAATATTGCAACATTTGCAACTACTGATAATCATTTGAAAAGTTTATTTTGAAGTTCAAAAATTGCTCCAATGCAACTAGATAAGAACTATATTTCTATTATAAATAGACGATGGATTCTTGGAAAACTCATTCTGAATTTTGCTTTCACACAAACAATGGCTGCTAAGATGATCCTCGCGCTCTGCGCTCAAGCGCTCCTCATTCAGGTAAGAAATTTCATTACATTATATTAGTTTCCTACGCTAACGCGAATGTCTAATATTGGAATGAAAAACTTTTTTATATATTTTTTATCTCGATACATTGATATTATTTAATTTCCGGAAGAGAATACTCTACTAAGGTATTACACCTCTTAATGATAAAATAACCAACAGCTACCTACCTTACATTTATGCTAATCACTAGCGATCCGATTCACGCAGAATAAGTTCACCGAGTTTTTTGTAGTTTTGGGCTAGGCTTAAGATTTCATGGAATCTATAGGGTGGTAAGACACAAATAGTCCCAGATTTTTTTAATTTCAATAGATTGCAATTCACATTGAGCAAGTATATATTATTTTAGTATGGATTAATGGGCGAGCCTATTGCCTTTGCCTATGAATTTCATAGAAAAATCCAATAACTCTTTGCTTCAGGGCCTGTAGACAAGTGACAATCAGTTCAAATTAACAAACGAATAGAAACAAAAAGTGTGGAGATGACACTTGTACGCGCTCGATTTGTCGAAAGGGGCGGTAGCCTTATGGCTAGGGCATCGGACTTGTGATCATGTGGTTGCGGGTTCGAAACCCACCCATTGCACTACCGACGTGAACCCACTCGTAACACAAGCATTTTAGCTTAGCACGAAGGGTTAACAAGAATACTAGTAATGTGAGATCCACGTTGCTAGTAAGCTTCTTATTAAAAAATAAATAAAAACTTACGTCGTTTGCATACATTGAGAAATCTATTATTTTCTATTTGATTAGCATTCATGCCAATTGTCTAACGCCGTATTCAGGCTTAGGACAACCAGAAAAAGAGGCAGTTTAGTTATGTAGCAATGTCATATTTACGTGTTTACAGACTGCCTTCAGTCAGTATGCTGGTCTTGGATCTGCTGCTTCTGGTCTTGCTGGCAATGGCTTCATTGGCAATGGTTTGGCTGGCAACAGTTTGATTGGCAACGGCCTGGCTGGCAACGGCTTGATTGGTAAAGGATTGATTGGCAATGGTCTATCCGGCATTGGTTTGGCTGGTAATGGCCTGTCTGGCATTGGATTGACTGGAAATGGTTTGGCAGGTAATGGTATTGCTGGCATTGGCCTGTCTGGAAATGGAATGGTAGGCAGTGGTATTGCTGGTATTGGATGTGCTGGCAATGGCTTGGCTGGCTACGGCTTGGCTGGTAACGGCTTGGCTGGCAACGGCTTGGCTGGCAACGGCTTGGCTGGTGATGGCTTGGCTGGTAACGGCTTCGCTGGTAACGGCTTCGCTGGCAACGGCTTCGCTGGCTATGGCTTGGCTGGTAACGGTTTTGCTGGTAACGGCTTGGCGATTGAAGTTGCCACCAGTGGCGGCTCTCTGCCCGTCTCCAGCAGTTCCACCATGGCTCCTGTCAGTCTCTCCGTTACGTCTGAGAACGCTTTTGAGGGTGCTCTGTCCGTTGCTGGTGAGCTGCCGTTCTTGAGTGCTGTGGGTTTGGAAGGCGTGTTCCCCACTGCTGGTGCTGGCGTTGTCAACCACGCGTGCGGTAGCGGTGTTGCTATCGCAGCTGAGAGTGTCGCCCCTGGCTACGGTGCCGGCTATGGCGCAGGTTATGGTGCTGCTGGTGCCTACGGTTCTGGTGCAGCTGCTATTGCTCCCGCCGCTCTTGGACGTGGCTATGGAAGTCAAGGCTGTGGATGCGGACTTTACTAAGAATTCTACAATAGGCTTTGTTTGGTATAACGATTCAATAAATAAACTTTCAAAGATATTTGATTTTTTCATTTATTCAGAATATGTCAGTAGTAACAGCAATCCGAATGAAATTTAAACAAGCCGCAAATTAATATTTGAAATGAAAAATGTGCTTTTTTTTTTTTTCTTTTTTTTCTTTTTTTTTTTTTGCTAACTGTCCATTGGTGTTAGATAACTAAAAAATGTGTCTTATTGGTGGAGTTACAGAGGTTGGTTACTGTGTTCGATTCCCAGGTCAGGCAAAATGTTTATTTTTATTGTTTATGTCGGAAAACGAGCAGACAAACCACGTGATGGTTAAAGGTTATCGCCGCCCAAGGACACTAAGTTATAAATTTACAAAAAATTCATGCACATTTCCCTTAAGCTATCATTTCATTATCAGTAAAGTTACATAAATTGCGTTTGACACACATAGTGTTACGTGATTGATAACACAATTATTATGTCAATGCATTGAAACCTTGCTGATTGTAAAGTTTGCTAATATGATGACGTCGCTTAAGTTTGCCTTTATTCCGAGGCCTCACCTTGCCACTTGGTTATTTATATACCTATACTGGATTGCTGAACAAACATTCCAAGATGCTGACAAAATGAAAGTCGAGTCGAAGTCAACATGTTAAGGTTTTTTTGAGAAACCGTTGCCACACCCTAGGATTTTCTCCTGCGTTGTAGGTGCGTTTACAAACACAAACGCCCAGACTAGAGGTGTTATATTAGGGTGATATTTAAGTAATACTATTATTGAATATATTCACTTAGCCATATTAGGATACCATACCTATTACTGGGTAATAGTCAAATATTAGTCAGCCATATTGAGATTCATATTCTCTCCGTATTCGTTACTCAAACATAATATTGATATTGTGCCTATTCTGAGAATAGTTACACTATTTTTTTTATTTTTTATAAAACTTTGTCCCACACTAGGATTTTCTCCTGTATCGTGGGTGCGTTTACAAACTAGAGGTGTAACTAATATATTCGTAATAGGTATAGATATTATGATACGAGTTGTATATTCATATTAGTGTATATTAGTTTAGCGTAGACTATTACCAGATATTAGTCAAATAATAGGCACACTGAGAGATCAGTGTTCTGATATACGCGGTGACTTCCGCGGCTGTGTGCGTCGACGAGCGCGCTACGGGAGGTTGCCGTACGCATACACACAGTTACTCCGCTGCGACCGCGTCATAGCGAGACGATTCGGGGCAGTTAGCGAGATGCTTATATGATTCGAAATGTCGAATAGAATAAAACGCTACTGCTTACTTCTATTTGACGTGTGCGTGTGTGAGTGAGATTTCTAAAGACAAAATTATACACGTCGGGCTTTATATGCAAGCTGAATGTGATGGTTACAAAGTAAACACTCAATGAAAACAAAATCACTACATTTAGCGCTGAATAAATTTCTGAACAAAATGTAGTTTGGTAGTGCTATGTCCTTTAAAATAAAAGTGCTATGTTCTTAAATACGCCAACGTATTTACGTTGAGAGTCCTAAGCCTGTTATAGTATGATGGAAAATTTAATCACCGTTTCGTTTTGGTAATAATATAATAGGCAAACCAGAATTATGAATATTCAAGAATATCTTGTGGACCTACCTATATTAAAGAGAAAGAGAATAATTCTGTATTCGTAACGAATAATAATGAGCCATATTAGGATACCATACCTATTACTGGGTAATAGTCAAATATTAGTCAGCCATTTTGAGATTCATATTCTCTCCGTATTCGTTAGCTCAACATAATATTGATATCGTAACTATTCTCAGAATAGGTACGATATGAATATTATGTTAGAGTTGACTATTACCCAGTAATAGGCTATTACTGGATAATAGTCAAATATTAGTCAGCCATTTTGATATTCATATTCTCTCCGTATTCGTTAACTCTAACATAATATTGATATCGTAACTATTCTCAGAATAGGTACGATATCAATATTATGTTAGAGTTGACTATTACCCAGTAATAGGCTATTACTGGGTAATAGTCAAATATTAGTCAGCCATTTTGAGATTCATATTCTCTCCGTATTCGTTAACTCTAACTTAATATTGATATTTTTTTGACGACACGTTTGGCGTAGCGGCTGAGCCATTGGCTTCTGCGACACGTGTTGTGGGTTCGATCCCCACACGGAGCAAATATTTGTATGATCTACAGGTAGTTGTTCCGGGTCTGGGTGTTTGTGTATGTGACAATTTGTGTTTGTAATAGAGGTGTTATATTAGGGTGATATTTAAGTAATACTATTATTGAATATATTCACTTAGCCATATTAGGATACCATACCTATTACTGGGTAATAGTCAAATATTAGTCAGCCATATTGAGATTCATATTCTCTCCGTATTCGTTACTCAAACATAATATTGATATTGTGCCTATTCTGAGAATAGTTACACTATTTTTTTTATTTTTTATAAAACTTTGTCCCACACTAGGATTTTCTCCTGTATCGTGGGTGCGTTTACAAACACAAATTGTCACATACACAAACACCCAGACCCGGAACAACTACCTGTAGATCATACAAATATTTGCTCCGTGTGGGGATCGAACCCACAACACGTGTCGCAGAAGCCAATGGCTCAGCCGCTACGCCAAACGTGTCGTCAAAAAAATATCAATATTAAGTTAGAGTTAACGAATACGGAGAGAATATGAATCTCAAAATGGCTGACTAATATTTGACTATTACCCAGTAATAGCCTATTACTGGGTAATAGTCAACTCTAACATAATATTGATATCGTACCTATTCTGAGAATAGTTACGATATCAATATTATGTTAGAGTTAACGAATACGGAGAGAATATGAATATCAAAATGGCTGACTAATATTTGACTATTATCCAGTAATAGCCTATTACTGGGTAATAGTCAACTCTAACATAATATTCATATCGTACCTATTCTGAGAATAGTTACGATATCAATATTATGTTGAGCTAACGAATACGGAGAGAATATGAATCTCAAAATGGCTGACTAATATTTGACTATTACCCAGTAATAGGTATGGTATCCTAATATGGCTCATTATTATTCGTTACGAATACAGAATTATTCTCTTTCTCTTTAATATAGGTAGGTCCACAAGATATTCTTGAATATTCATAATTCTGGTTTGCCTATTATATTATTACCAAAACGAAACGGTGATTAAATTTTCCATCATACTATAACAGGCTTAGGACTCTCAACGTAAATACGTTGGCGTATTTAAGAACATAGCACTTTTATTTTAAAGGACATAGCACTACCAAACTACATTTTGTTCAGAAATTTATTCAGCGCTAAATGTAGTGATTTTGTTTTCATTGAGTGTTTACTTTGTAACCATCACATTCAGCTTGCATATAAAGCCCGACGTGTATAATTTTGTCTTTAGAAATCTCACTCACACACGCACACGTCAAATAGAAGTAAGCAGTAGCGTTTTATTCTATTCGACATTTCGAATCATATAAGCATCTCGCTAACTGCCCCGAATCGTCTCGCTATGACGCGGTCGCAGCGGAGTAACTGTGTGTATGCGTACGGCAACCTCCCGTAGCGCGCTCGTCGACGCACACAGCCGCGGAAGTCACCGCGTATATCAGAACACTGATCTCTCAGTGTGCCTATTATTTGACTAATATCTGGTAATAGTCTACGCTAAACTAATATACACTAATATGAATATACAACTCGTATCATAATATCTATACCTATTACGAATATATTAGTTACACCTCTAGCCCAGACCCGGAACAACTACCTGTAGATCATACAAATATTTGCTCCGTGTGGGGATCGAACCCACAACACGTGTTGTTGAAGCCGATCACTCAGCCGCAACGCCAATCGTGTCGTCGATATGTTCAATTAGACCATTAAATTTTCAAACAGACAAAGAAAACCAAAATATCCAACATTATTTTTAGTAATATGCGAAACCGGAATATAGTTTGTTTTTAAAAAGAAAAGTGGGTCTTATGGAAAAGAGCCGGGAAGAAACTCGATATATACTCTTTTTAAAAATAAATGACGATTCCAATACTAAGATTTAAGTACAAATTTGTTTTTTAAAATACATGTTGAAATTGATGCAGTTTGATGTGTAAGGTTTATCTCTCTTCTCTCTCTACTATTATAAAATTGTAAAAAGCTGTGTCTGTTTTTGATTGACATTGAAGATATAATTGTCTGTTTCTCTCTTGTCTGTTTGTCTGTTTGTTACGGGTTGGAGCAAAACTACTGCATAGATTTTAATTTTGTTATCACTGTTAGAAAGTATATACCTACTACAACTTAAAAACTGGTGAACTTCTTATTTAGTTAAAATGGATCCTGCGATTCAGCTTGACCTCTCTGATGTATAGAGGTCCATACAAAGAAGAGATCATCACTGTTGGTTATTAAATTTTTTATTTTGGAATTCATTTCTAATCCTACTATAGCTTCAGGCGAGCGAAGCCGAGGGAAAAGCTAGTTTATTATATAAGAAAAGGATTGCCACAACAAGTAAATGCCGACTAGCCCCGGTGGACAGCACCTATTCACGAGCATGACTTGTGTATCAGCATGGTTCGACTCAACCATATTGTAGGGAATAAAACCACCCGACACACAACGCCACCATCAGCAGGGTATTGAAGTGAGCATGACAAGCTACCTGACCTGACCGCGGGTACAATATTTTAACCTTTAAATTAAGTTACTTATACAGATTGTTAGACAGAACTCCGATCTCCATAAGCTTTGTATCTTTGAGCGGTTGACTTGGGGAGCCAATAAGCAGTAAACACATTTGCTCCACGCGTGCCTTCAAGGGCGACATTCGCTCGGGGTGGCCCGTGCGAATGTTCCAATTAAAATTTCACTTTTGTTTTGTTTCGCACTTTGTAGGTCCACAACAACACACACATTGACAACTAAGAAAATCTTAATCATAAAAATTGTCAAAATATTCAACTTTCAAAAAGAGATAATAAAGTTTAATAATCAATATTTAAAAAGTTATTTCAATCACTGGCAAATACAAATACGATTGTTATTATTATTGTGTTTTACAAATTTTTGAATTTTGACAGTGCTGTCTACGAAATCTGTCATTTAGTGCCACGACAACATTGTACCTAGATATTGTTTAGACGTGTAAGGCGAATATCAGCGACAGCATTGGAAGAGGTCATTCTCGAAGGACATACGCCGATCTTAATGGTGAAGTCCTTCAAGTAGGTCAGGTGCGTAGTACTCGCAACCCAGGCGTATGTATGAGAAGATGTATGAATGTGGCA
Source organism: Acronicta leporina (assembly GCA_947256265.1). Classification (NCBI taxonomy): domain Eukaryota; kingdom Metazoa; phylum Arthropoda; class Insecta; order Lepidoptera; family Noctuidae; genus Acronicta; species Acronicta leporina. The sequence continues at coordinate 2,369,304 of OX366538.1, forward strand.
GAAGCAAAAGAAGTACCAAGCGCTAGAATTGTAGCAAGTGACGTTCTATAGTTTTTGCCTACCCCTGGGAGAAAAAGGCATGGGTGTATGAATTATGTATTGTACGAGTAAGTGTACAGAATTGAAATATATCTGCGAGAATAGTTTATGTTATAAAGTAATTGTAATGATATCCATTGTATAAATTAATATTACTATAATTATAAAGACAAATTAAGAAGTTAATATTTTAATAATTTAGCCTGAAGAAAATAATAATTTTTCTTACTAGCGACCTTTGAGAAGAATCCCCGACAGGAACTCACAGAATTTATTCTATGAGAACACAAATGAAACAATAAAAAAGTTTTTTTGCTATTGCTTGATATTTATTCATTGTCCCTTAAATAGTTCTAGTAGTAAGCAGCAGAACCACAGTCGCACGCGCACTGCCCGGCGATAGACACAGCACCAGCAGCAGGAACAGCGCCGCCGAAATTCACAACACCCAGGATCGGCACCTGACCGGCGACAGCGGTGCTACCGGCGACTGGCAGCTCACCAATGACCGCCACGTTGCCTTCTCCAGCGCCTCCATAGATAGCACCACTAGCACCGTAGGCACCACCATAACCAGAGCCAAAAGCTCCATTGTAGCCGCCAAGACCAATGGCACCGCTATACCCGGCGGTAGGTGCGAGTGCGCCACCGTAGCCAGAGCCAATGGCACCATTATAACCACCAAGACCGATGGCACCACCATACCCGCCGGCGAGCGCGCCACCGTAGGCAGAGCCAATAGCACCATTATAACCACCAAGACCAATGGCACCGCCATACGCAGCACCAGAAGCAATGCCAGCACCTAAACCTCCACAGCCGCATCCTCCACCACCAAGGAACTGACTGATGACATTCTGTGGACATTGGAACTTATGAAATACTATCCATATATCTGTCTGTTTCGTTTTCATGCCTAAACCACTGAACCAAATTCTATGAATTTTGGTATAGAGATAGGTTGTATCTTAAACAAGGATATAGGCTACCTTTCGTAGTCATAAATTCTGGAGTATGTTAGAATTTCAAATAAATGTAAGTAAAAAAAAAAAATTTAACTTACCTGAACCAAGCCAGCTTGGATGCAGAGCAACAGAACAGCGAAGGTAGACATGTTTGATATTTGTCTGTGTTCAACAAGAAGCTGAAGACTGAATGATGTTCCTACCCTAGATCAGGTTTATATAGTGTATTCATTGCATATTATTTTACAATGTTCTAAATAAAACCATTCATAATTAAATATCAATATGTCACACAATGCGTGCATTTTTCTATTTTCCTAATATTGCAACATTTGCAACTACTGACAATCATTTGAAAAGTTTGTTTTGAAGTTCAAAAATTGCTGCAATGCAACTAGATAAGAACTATATTTCTATTATAAATAGACGATGGATTCTTGGAAAACTCATTCTGAATTTTGCTTTCACACAAACAATGGCTGCCAAGATGATCCTCGCGCTCTGCGCTCAAGCGCTCCTCATTCAGGTAAGAAATTTCATTGCATTATATTGGTTTCCTATGCCTACGCGAATATTAGACATTGGAATGAAAATATTCTTTATCTCGTTACATTGATATTATTTAATTCCCAGAAGGAAGCACAAAATTATAAAATTAATAAAAACTACCTTACATTTTTCGATTCGATACGATCGATCCGATTCACGCAGAATGGGTTCACCGAGTCTTTTGCTTTTGTAGTTTTGGGCTTGGCTTAAGATTTAATGGAATTAGACCCAGTTCTTTTAAAATTTAGAATGATTGATATTCACTTTGAGCAAGTATTGATTTTTTTAGCATCGATTAACTCTTAAAATCTAATAACTCTTTTCTTCAACCAGAACCTCTATCACCGTAGTCGCGCTTAGGACCACAAGAAAAACAGGCAGTTTAGTATATTATGTAGTGATATCATGTAAACGTATTTACAGACTGCCTTCAGTCAGTATGCTGGTCTTGGATCTCTCGCCGGCCCGGGGTTAGCTGCTTCTGGTGTTGCTGGCAATGGCTTCATTGGCAATGGTTTGGCTGGCAACAGTTTGATTGGCAACGGCCTGGCTGGCAATGGTTTAATTGGCAATGGATTGATTGGCAATGGCCTATCCGGCATTGGTTTGGCTGGTAATGGCCTGTCTGGCATGGGATTGGCTGGAAATGGTTTGGCAGGCAATGGTATTGCTGTTATTGGCCTGGCTGGAAATGGTATGGTAGGCAATGGTATTGCTGGTATTGGATGTGCTGGCAATGGCTTGGCTGGCAACAGCTTGGCTGGCTACGGCTTGGCTGGTAACGGCTTCGCTGGTAACGGCTTCGCTGGCAACGGCTTGGTTGGGAACGGGTTTGCTGGTAACGGCTTCGCTGGCAACGGCTTGGATGGCTATGGCTTCGCTGGTAACGGCTTGGCTATTGAAGCTGCTACCAGTGGCGGCGCTCTGCCCGTCACCAGCAGCTCCACCGTCGCTCCTGTCGGTCTCTCCGTTACGTCTGAGAACGCTTTTGAGGGTGCTCTGTCCGTTGCTGGTGAGCTACCGTTCTTGAGTGCTGTGGGTTTGGAAGGCGTGTTTCCCACTGCTGGTGCTGGCGTTGTCAACCACGCGTGCGGTAGCGGTGTTGCTATCGCAGCTGAGGGTGTCGCCCCTGGCTACGGTGCCGGCTATGGCGCAGGTTATGGTGCTGCTGGTGCCTACAGTTCTGGTGCAGCTGCTATTGCTCCCGCCGCTCTTGGACGTAGCTATGGAAGTCAAGGCTGTGGAAGCGGACTCTACTAATAATAAAAATAGGCTTTCTGTAGGATGATTCAATAAATAAACTGTCAAATGATATTTGAGTTTTTCATTTGTTCAAAAGAATTCAGTAGTTAAGTATACCATTGTGAATTACATTTTGACATTCCCAAACTATAGACTGGCTTTCGATAACTGAAAATCTTATGTGTCTTATTGGTGAAGTAACAGAGGTTACTGGTGAGTGTGTAACTGGTTACTGGGTGCGATTCCCAAGTTTACATCGGGAAACGTGCAGACGAACCACGTGATGGTAAAAAGTTACCGCTGCTCAAGGCCACATAGATAATATAATTTGGGAATATGTATAAAGCTCAAATTTGAGTCTAATATTTTTATTTGTAATCTTTACTGATTTTATTTGTACGTAGTGAGCTAATGGTCATTACATAAATAAAACGATAAAACGATAATACAGTGCTTGTTTTACGGAATCTGTCTCAAAGAAATATTTTTTGACAGTGTTTTAATAATATATGCTATAAGCAGATTAAAAATATTAAAAATCATGCATGATTCTATCTTTTTGAGTTTTGTTTGCATTTTTCCAGCTAAGATTATAAAGTTATAAGCCAAAATTCTACATGGCAGGTGGAACTCGCGGTAGCTTCGTGGTCATAGCGTCTAGTGTATCTAACCAGAAGACGCAAGTTTGAATCATGCATATTATCATTTTCATAACATAATATACCATCACGCCTGTATTCCCCGAAGGGTTAGGCAGAGGCGTACTAATGTACACCCACAGTTCGCCGGTATGTTTAGGTCCCATGTAATAGGGGGCGAGCCTATTGCCATTAACCGGGCACAAATTCCTAACTCCGAGCTGCTACTGGGAATTTCATAGAAAAACCCAATAACACTGCTCGACCTGGGAATCGAACCCAGGACCTCTAGCGTAGCAGTCGCGCTCAGGACCACTTGGCTAATGAGGCAGGAGTTTAATATGTTTTCATTAACATTAACAAAAACTGTCAAAAATCAACAATTCAAAGATTTCAATAATTCATTTTTATAAAAATGAGCACTATGCGTTCTCCACCGGAGTTACCGATCTTGAGAGGCAGTTCTCAATCCGATTTGACTCGCAGATAACCCTTCGAAAGCGGAAGATACAAGGGCATGATGGTGACGTAGGACAACAGCTTTCTGACTTTCGTAAAGACATAATATCTATCCTGTCGTCTTTCGCCGAATCGCAAAATGAAAATTTAGTTAAAATGCGTCAAGAAATCGCAGCCGATTTTAAAGAACAGATAAGTAAGATCACCTCATTAACCGAAAATCTAATCGAAGAGCAAAATACGGTTAAAATCGATTTATCTGATCTCAAGAATAAGATGATCGCAACGGAAGAAACTATATCTACCTTGTCTACGTTACCAAAATCCCTCAGTGAAGCCAACCAAACCATCAAGTACCTGATCACAGAATGTAATAACAGTAAACAATTCTCTATGCTCAATAATCTTGAGATCTCGGGAGTGCCGTTCACAACAGGAGAAAACTTGTTAACAATCTTGCGTAACATATGTGTTCGCGTAGGATTCACATTGATTGAGAGTGACGTTGATACAATACATCGTGTCCGCCGTTTTCGTACTAGCAGCAGTTCTAGTGCCAAAGATGCAGATAATAATATTCGACCACCTGCTATAATTGTACGCTTTACACAGCGTAGGCGTAAGAACGAGCTGCTGGCCGCTGTACGAACTCGCCGTGGTCTGACCACCGCGGACATCAACTTGCCGGGACCGGCCGCCACTTTATACGTAGGAGACCATCTTACCCCGGCTAATAAATTATTGTTGAAGCGCGCACGAGAATTAAAGGCCAAGTTAAGTTACTCGTTTTTATGGATACGAGATTGTAAAATATTTATGCGAAAGAATGAAAAACAACGTTCTATCTGTATTAGTAGCGAATCTGATTTAGATAAACTTAAATGACTTCTATGTGTGCGTTATGTTATGTTATATTTCTTATTGTTACTTACAAATGTGTACAACCTACATAAATATAAAAAATGTATTAATCACAATCTTCCGCATCTGTTACATACTTGTACTGTTACTTTACTGTTTAAAAACGGGTACACTTCATTCGTCATATTTTTTGTGTTTACAATTACCTACATAATTAAAAAATACAATAATAATTATTATTGTGCAAACTGGCATAAACTTAGAGTAGTATTTTCAAATATTATGCGTATGGGGATGTATTACAACTTATTACTATTACAAATATTATTTAGTTTTTACTTATTAATTTATGGCACATAACATTTTCAGTGGTTACTACCAAAATGTGAGGGGACTACGCACTAAGTCACACGATTTTTTTTCCCGAGTTGCTCAATCGAGTTATGACTTTATCTGTATAACTGATACCTGGCTAACCCCAGACTTTTATGATGGTGAGTACTTTGATAATAGTCTTAGTGTTTACCGATGTGATCGATCAGCTGTTGAGAGCGGTGCGAGTCGGGGTGGTGGGGCAGCCGTGGCGGTACGGACGAAATTCCGACCGCAGAGGCGCGACTGGCCTGTGCCACCGCGCGCTCACTCTGACTGTGTTTGGGTATCTATTCCCCTAAAAGCTGACTGCTACGACAATGTGCCTTCGGCGCCTAACAACAGACAAGAACCGCGATATTTAAATATTGGCTGTGTTTATATTCCCCACGGACCAGGTTATAGGGAGGCGCTGAGTTCTTTTATCGATATCACCGGTAACCTGACTTCGGATTATCCAAGTGATTTATTTCTTATCACTGGCGATCTAAATATTTCTGGGGCAGAGTGGTTGACAACTTCATCTTTAAATGCACAAATAAATATGAGTGGAAATTTCGCTGTGCAAGTAATTAGCTAATTTTTATCCTTTAGCGGAATGAAACAATTTAATCTTTGTAGTAATGTAAATAATCGCATTCTTGATTTAATTTTGTGTACATCAGACTGTCACGTTTCAGCTTGTGATCATCCACTAGTAATTGAAGACGCACATCACAAATCACTTCTGATCGATTTAAAATGTAACTACTCGCAGCCCCTCAAACCCCGCCCGTATTCTATTTACAATTTCCATTCTGCAAATTTTGATGAAATCAATACGGAATTGTCTAAGATTTATTGGGATGAATTCTTTTTAAATCTGAATATGGAAGATAGTGTTGATAAGTTCTACGGTCTTCTAAACGAGTTAATTAAATCGCATGTTCCCCGTCGTAAACTACAGTCTTCTGGTAGGATCCCTTCTTGGTATAGTAGTTCGTTAAAAAAAGTATTAAGAGAAAAACGCAAGTATCACTCGTTATGGAAACGTTATGGAAATCCTCTAGGCTATGCTAGTTTTAAGATTTTACGTAAAAGAGCTAGAATAATGGAATCTGATGGTTATAATAGTTTTATATCTTTCTCAGAGCAGAGAATTAAAAGTAACCCGAATTTCTTTTGGAGTTATATTAAATCTATTTTTTCAAAAAACGGTTATCCAGAAATAATGCATTACAAGGATTTAGCGTCCGGTGACGGAGAACAAATATGTAATCTTTTTAATTCACACTTCCATTCTGTCTTCGAAGGCTCGACCCTTCACACTTTAAATATTGAAAGCCTAACTCCCCCTATAAATGCTTTAGTTGATATAAATTCGATTGAAATTAACAAAAATACTGTTTATAAATGTTTTAAAGTCTTTAAATGTTCATAAAGGGGCAGGGCCTGATGGGGTGCACCCCCTATTAATCAAAATGTGTGCTTCGTCACTGACCATACCGATTACTATACTCTTTACCAAATCAATGCGAGAAGGTTACTTTCCTTTAATCTGGAAACAAGCTTGGATAACTCCTATACCAAAAGGGCCAATCAGTAAAGATATCGAAAAGTATAGACCAATCTCTAAACTTTGTCAGTTTAGTAAAATACTTGAGAAAATTGTTACTGAACAACTTTTCGCTGTAGTGCGCCGACATATTACACCAAGCCAACACGGATTTTTTAGAGGACGTTCGGTTGATAGCAATTTATTAGGTTTCACTAATGAAATTCTTAACGCCATGGACGATGGGTACAGTGTAGACGCTGTATACACCGATTTTGCCAAGGCTTTCGATAAAATTTGTCACAAAACCCTATTAGTTAAACTTTGGCAACTTGGTATACATGGTGATCTGTTTCGTTGGGTAAAATCGTACGTAGAAAATAGAAGTCAGTGTGTTGTTGTCTCCGGTTTTAAATCACAAATTAAAAGTGCTAGTTCCGGGGTACCACAGGGGTCCCATTTAGGTCCCCTGTTATTCATGCTATATATTAACGATTTGGATAAATTTATCTCACATTCAAACGTGTTGCTATACGCAGACGATACTAAAATCTTTAGGGTTATCCGTGATGTCAGAGACTGCGAATTGCTACAAGAGGACCTTGATAATTTTGTCAACTTCTGTAATGATAACAATTTATTTTTAAACTTTGACAAATGTCATGTAATTAGCTTCTCTAAAAAACATAACGTCCTGCATTATGATTACACTTTGAATAACAATCGTATAAATAGAGTAACACAAATTCGCGATCTCGGAGTTATCATGGACTCTAAGTTAACATTTATTCCACACATTGATTATATTTTACAAAAATCATATAAACAATTGGGTTTCATACTGCGTGTCGGCAAACCTTTCAAAAATCCGATGACTTATAAAATCTTATATAATTCTTTTGTTCTTACTCGACTAGAATTTGCCTGTGCTGTATGGAAGCCCTATCATAAATTGCATATCGACAGAATCGAGCGAATCCAGAAGAAATGTATTAAATCACTCGACTATAGAACTTGCCATACTTATTCCAACTACGAAGACTCATTAAAACATCATAAAGTCAAATCTCTGGAATTACGTCGTGACTGCGTAGATTCTGTTTTACTTTATAAGATTATTCATAATCTTTGTGATGCCCCTACACTAGTACATAATATTTTCCTTAGAGTGCCTCGTGCACGTGAACGTCGATGTCGTAAAAAGGATTTATTTTACATCCCCAGCAGCAGGACATGTTATTCCAGAAATATGTTCTTGAAGCGTGCCTGTAGACTTTGTAATGCCAGTGACAAATTAGCCGATGTAGATATCTTCTGTTGTTCAATTACAACACTAAAGAAAGCTTTTTTTACGTAAATTAGTATTTATTTAATGTAAGGTACATTTTATATTTGTATTTCATAGTCAATAGTGTAGAAATTACTAAATTTTAGGTGTTCATTAAGTTGATATAAATATTGTTGGTTACATAAGGAAGCTATAGGTCTTTTTGTGTTATTTTGTCTTAGATTATTATGTGTTGAATGACTGTTTGTTTCTTTCCTAAATAAATAAATAAATAAATTAACAAAAAAAATATAAATTTAATATCTTTTCCGTTAAACTATCAGTTAAGTTACATAAATTGCGTCTGACACACATAGTGTTACGTGATTGATAGCACAATTATTATGTCAACGCATTGAAACCTTGCTGATTGTAAAGTTTGCTAATATGATGACGTCGCATACGTTCGCACTTAGTCCGAGCCCTGAACCTACTACTTGTCATTTATCTATATATATTCAAGGAGCTCGAAGATGCTGACAATAAAGTCAAAGTCAAAATGTTTTGTTTCAAGAAGACCACTAAAACCAAAAACTCAAATCTAGTTGCAAAAAGTGGGTCTTTTAGAGAAACAAGAAACTCCGTAGATAATCTTTTAAATTTAATTCTTAGAAAATCATTAAGGCGTTCATCGTCTACCAATTATTGCATACTATACATACTATTAGAAAAACATGTTGGTTCTCCTATGTTATTTATTAAGTGGCGTGGCATGGGTGTATGTATGTATTGTACGTGTAAGTATACAGAATGAAGCAAAAAACATATTAGCGAGAATAGTTTATTTTAAGAAGCAATTCATAAATGATATCAATTGTGTGAATCTAGACACGTGGCAGCGTGTCAAGCCAAGTTCAAGCAAAGGAACTGGATAGCCAGCGCCGAGTATAATATTACACGAACCACTTGGTGCCACTTTTGACCCTTCTATTACTCAAAACCTCTTTAACGTAAACACATAAAACAACGTGTGTTTAATAATATCCATAAGGACATCTAGAAGCCCAAATTTCATGAAGCTAGCTCAAACGGTTATAAAGATATGAAGGTCAAAAAGTCGTAAATTTTAGCACTGACTGACTGACTGACATATAGTACCTAAATCTAACCTACTTCCAGATGACCTAGAAGGATGAAATTTGGAATCCAGCTCGGTAATTGTGTGTAAGCGTAGGAAAAAATCTAAAAATAAAAAAAGTAAAAATGTTGACTTGGCCAGTTATTATAAGAATTAAAAAATATATATATTTTGAATCTATATACTAATATATAAAGCTGAAGAGTTTGTTTGTTTGTTTGCTTGAACGCGCTAATCTCGGGAACTACAGGTCCTATTTGAAAAATTATTTCAGTGTTATATAGCCCATTTATTGAGGAAGGCTATAGGCTATATATCATCACGTTACGCGAACGATGTCGCGGGCAGAAGCTAGTAACTTTATAAAATGACTGATGTAATAAAAACTGGCCAAGTTAAATCTAAACTACTTTAGAGCGGCGGTAGCCTAATGGCTAGGGCTTCGGACTTGCGATCATGTGGTTGCCGGTTCGAAACCCACCCATTGCACTACCGACGTGAAACCACTCGTAACACAAGCATTTAGTTTAGTACGAGGGGTTAACAAGAATACTAAGTAGTAATGTGCAACGCACATTGCTAATAAGGTTTAAATAAAACCTACTTTATGATCTCACATTTTTAAATAACAGTAATTGTTATAGATATCCAATAAAGCAAAGAAATAGAGTTTAATACTTGTTCATAATGTTATTTTGTTCCTATAAATACATATTTGGATTTTGCATAGAACTTGGCACTCATTTAGATCTCCATACTTTTTGCGGTGAAGCCTACAGCCAAGCATAACTTTTGTATTGAACTTGGCTCTCCTTTTTTACATTTATGTTTTTGGTGGGATAAATATTACTTTATTATTAACGTCAAATTTAAACGTCAAAATTTTAATTAATAGGCCTCTAGAAAATTCGATATTTTCTTACTAACGACCTTTGTGAAGAAACCCCGAAACAAACTCACAGAATTTATTCTATGAGAACACAAATGAAACAATAAAAAAGTGCTTTTGCTATTGCTTGAGTATTTATTCATCGTCCCTTAAACAGTTCTAGTAGTAAGCAGCAGAACCACAGTCGCACGCGCACTGCCCGGCGATAGACACAGCACCAGCAGCAGGCACAGCGCCGCCGAAATTCACCACACCCAGGATCGGCACCTGACCGGCGACAGCGGTGCTGCCGGCGACTGGCAGCTCACCAATGACCGCCACATTGCCTTCACCAGCACCGCCGTAGACAGCACCGCTAGCACCGTAGGCACCACCATAACCAGAGCCAAAAGCTCCATTGTAGCCGCCAAGACCAATAGCACCGCCATACCCGGCGGCAGGAGCGAACGCGCCACCGTAGCCAGAGCCAATGGCACCATTATAACCACCAAGACCGATGGCTCCGCCATACGCAGCACCAGGAGCAATTAAGCCGGCGTTAAGACCTCCACACCCGCAACCACCACCGTTGATGTACTGACCGAACACATTCTGAGGAAATTGACATTATTTTAATATGATTTCTCCTTAGACCATCTAACCAAAATCTAAGGATTTCTCCAACGGACAAAATATCGCGCTATAATTTAAATGATAAACTACAGCATTAGAATGAATCTTGGCTGAGCAAAGGTATAAGAGAGTTTTAGCACTCACCTGGACCAAGCAAGCTTGGATGCAGAGCAACAGAACAGCGAAGGTGGACATGTTTGATGTTTGTTTGTGTTAAACGAGAAGCTGAAGACTGAATGATATTCCTACCTCTAGACCAGGTTTATATACTACACAAGTCCGTTTATCATATCAAAAATGTTTTTTCAATGTTCTATTTCAAGGTCACGATGTTTCCGAAACACTCGCATTTTCTATTTCTATATATTATTGTAACTACTGATAACTATTTGAAAAGTATATTTCAAAATTGCTGCAATATAACTAGATAAGGACAGAGTTTAAGTATAAATAGTCGATGGATTCTTGGAAAACTCATTCTGAAGTTTGCTTTCGAACAAAATAAGTACAATGGCAGCCAAGGTGATCCTCGTGCTCTGCGCTCAGGCGCTCTTCATACAGGTATCCATCGGACAAATATTGATATTTTCTCTTTTCAATTGTGATTTTGAATTTTCAGTCACTTTTTTGTAAGTTTATAACTGCCTCATTAGCCCAGTGGTCCTAAGCGTGACTTGCGACTGACTAACGTGGCTAGATGTCCTGGGTTCTATTCCCAGGTCAAGCAAAGTGTTATTGAATTTTTCTATGAAATTCACAGTACCAGCTCGGAGTTTGAAATTTGTGCCAGGTTAATGGCAATAGGCCACGGCGAACTGTAGGTGTACATTAGCTCGCCTCTGCCTAAGCCTTCGGAAAATACGGGTGTTATTGTATGTTATGTTAATGGTATATTTTAACAATTTCACTGTGCAATAATATTAAAAAAGAAACATTTTACAGAGTGCCTTCACTCAGTGTCTGGGTTGTGGAACCGGTCCAGGCTTAGCTGGCATTGGATTGGCTGGCAATGGCATGGCTGGAAATGGCTTGACCGGATATGGACTGGCTGGCAATGGCTTGGCTGGATATGGCCTGGCTGGCAATGGTCTGGCTGGATATGGCCTGGCTGGCAATGGTCTGGCTGGATATGGCCTGGCTAGCAATGGTCTGGCTGGCAATGGTCTCGCTGGATATGGCCTGGCTGGCAATGCCCTGGCTGGCAATGGTCTGGCTAGCAATGGTCTCGCTGGATATGGCCTGGCTGGCAATGGTCTGGCTGGATATGGCTTAGCTGGTAACGGATTGGCTATTGACGCCATTGCCACCAGTGGTGGTGCTCTGCCCATCTCCAGCGCCTCTGCCAGCGCTCCCGTCGGTATCTCCTTAACGTCTGAGAACGCTTATGAGGGTGCACTGTCCGTGGCTGGTGAGCTGCCGTTCTTGAGTACTGTGGGTTTGGAAGGCGTGTTCCCCACTGCTGGTGCTGGCGTTGTCAACCACGCATGCGGTAGCGGTGTTGCTATCGCAGCTGAGAGTGTCGCCCCTGGCTACGGTGCCGGCTATGGTGCAGGTTATGGTGCTGCTGGTGCCTACGGTCCTGCTGCAGCTGCTATTGCTCCTGCTGGTCTCGGACTTGGCTACGGCGGCCGCGGTTGTGGATGCGGACTCTAATAAAGAATAACTAAATTATGTTTCGTCGGATACAATTTTTCAATAAAAAGGTTTCCCTGAATGATTTAATTGTTTTTGTGAATGAATTAATTTGTATTTTTCCTTGCACATTAGTCTCCAAGTCAATACAATGCTCTTATAGAAATCGCCTCATCTGGACTCAGAAAACTGCCTGATTAGCCTAGTTGTCCGAAGCGCGACTGCTACACTGATCTTGTGTTTCCATTTCTATGTCGAGAAAAGTGTAATAATTGGATTATTCTATGAAATTCCACTTCATTTTTACCGTGGGAGCGCCATGCTTGGGCACGAATGGGCCGGCTCGACTGCAGTGATACCAGTGTGGTACAATGCTTACGTTGTGTTTCGCCAAGACAGTGAGTGAGGATACTGGAGACCCAAACCCTTTTAAAAAGCCGACAACGCACCCGTGACTCCTCTGGTGTTGCGAGTATCCATGGGCGGCAGTAATTGCTTACCATCAGGTGATACATCTAATCGTTTGGCCCCCAATCCCATAAATATAAAATCTCAGTAGCAGCTCGGAGTTTGGGATTAATCATTCCCAACTGATCTCCCTCTACATAGGACCTAAATATACCGGCAAAGTTTGGGTGATATGTCTCTCCCTAACGTTTCGGGGAATACAGGCGTAATGGTAATAATTGAATAAATAGGTTTGACTGAAACTGTTGATGATAACTATGCTTGCATATCGAAATCCTTTCACCGGTTTCAGTATGAAAAGGTAGCAGATACACAGAAAACGTTACTTCCAAATTTATAATATTAGTATAATTTAACACACATTACGTTATGTCACGTACATAACGTAATGTGTGTTAAATGTCAATAAAAAGTCAAAGCAATAAAACAATGTGTCGATGTTATGGAATCACTCCTTATTCTGTTTACTAATACAATGATGACGTTGCGTTTAATTACTGCACTCATTGAGTTCCTTGACCTTACCAAGATTATTGACCTTTCTTTTTGTTTTTTCTTTTGCATTCTCCATGCTAAAATTATACAGCTATTTTAATGAAGAGCAGGATTCGAGGACTTGTGGGTTCGAATTGAGAAACAAAGTAACTTGTTTCTCAATAGTTGTCACTAACGTCACCGTTAAGACGTATTCAGAATGTGAAGGCAAATTTCGATATGGCGGGTGGGACTTGTGGTGGCTTAGTGGTCATAGCGTCTGGTGTATTTAACCAGAAGACTCAGGTACGAATCCTGCCCGCAAGCCGAATATTTGTTTCGCTAAAATAACATGATTGACCTTGTTTCCCGTTTATACCATTTCTTTTGACAAACACGTCCCAAACATTTAATGGTACTAAATTTTATACAAATAAAACCTTTCCACTTATGGAGGCAGGTCTCTGTCTTATTCTATGGCTAATAACAATTTACTAACTAAGCAATAGACGCAGCTCTATAATTGATGTTAGGACAATATTGATCCATGGAGAACGCATTAGCTATGTAGACACTAAGACTTATTGTAAATTGAACTTCAGAACTTAGATTGCTACGCTAGATTTGATTCCGAGGTAGAGCAGTGTTATTGGGTTTTTCTATAAAATTCTCAATAGCAGTGGGAGAGCCATGCTTTGGCAAGAATGGGCCGGCTCGACCGGAGTGGTACCACTCCCTCACAGAAAACCGGCGTGAACACACAGGAGTCACAAGTCTTGCGTTGTGTTTCGCCGGGTAAGTAAGGTAACCGGAGGCCCAAACCCTTTTAAAAAGTTGGCAGCGCACTTGTGACTCCTCTGGTGTTGAGGGTGTCCATGGGCGGCGGTTATCGCTTACCATCAAGTGATCCGTCTGCTTGTTTGCTCACCTACCTATTTGCTCGCTCCTGGTCGTGGTATGAGAGTGTATATATGAATACACCCCTGCCTTACCCCTTGGGGTATACAGGCGCGTTGATATTATGTTATGTCATGAACTCTAGAAAGATAATTAAGCGGCGGTAGCCTAATGGCTAGAGCGTCGGACTTGCGATCATGTGGTTGCCGGTTCGAAACCCACCCATTGCACTACCGAGGTGAACCCACTCGTAACACAAGAATTTAGCTTAGCACGAGGGGTTAACAAGAATACTAGTAATGTGTGACCCACATTGATAGTAAGCTTTTGAAAAAAAAACAGAAGATGAGAAAAAATTTCAAGTATGGAGTCACCGAATTACCTGTCTGGTGTTTAAAAACGTTCAAAATATATTTCCGATATCCATTTTCAATTTCGTAAAAAATGTCAAATGGTATTCGAAATAACTAAAAATAACTTCATAAATGGGAAGTAACGTATGTAACGTTCTTGAAGAGTTTCAGGCGGGAAAATGTCAAGTGCTCGTTGTCCATTTTATATTATTTTCCAAAACTTGAATTTCGCCGAGGTTTAATGTGTAGTTATGGTGGATAATAACCATTAAGTGTTCGTGAACGTGTGCGAGTGTAGGCAAATGATATAACATTGAAAATCGAAAATCGTGACTAATCGGGTTCACTCCTAAGCTCCATCGAAGATTCAATGAAGTTTCCATCATTTTAATGGTGCTAAAACTACTGAGTACTTGACAATGGCGAACGCGAAATGTGTGGTGCCATAATATAATCCCATGGGAACTATGATTACTTGATTACTCTTTATATTATACACGACACTGGCAAAAAATATGGAGCCAAAAAAAAACGTTCTTGGAAAACAAATTAACTACGAAAGTCTCGAAAGGCTGGTGACATTTGTGACTAAACGTCATACTCTAATACTGAAACTGGATCGAAATCATAATTTTATATACCATAATTTACTTTCTGGAGGATAATTTTGGTAGGTACTTGCGAAAACTATATCAAACTCTCCATCTCCTCTGTCTTCCTAGCCCAGTGTTTGGGTCCACTTTTATTGTTTACTCTCTCCAATTTACTCGGTTCATTACATTATCTTGAGACTTTGCACTGTATGAAGAAATTCTGATAAAAAATAATAAGACATCTGTTTTGCTTGCGTAGTTATATTTATTTTGTCTTCCGTAAAACCAGATCTAGTAGTAAGCAGGAGAGCCGCAGCTGCACGCGCACTGTCCAGCGATAGACACGGCACCAGCAGCCGGTACAGCCCCACCGAAGTTCACAACACCCAGGATAGGCACCTGACCGACGACAGCGGTGTTGCCGACGACTGGCAGCTCACCAATAACTGCCACGTTGCCTTCACCAGCGCCGCCGTAGACAGCACCACTAGCACCGTAGGCACCACCATAAGCAGAGCCAAGAGCTCCATTGTAGCCGCCAAGACCAATGGCACCGCCATACCCACCGGCGAGCGCGCCACCGTAGCCAGAGCCGATGGCACCATTATAACCTCCAAGACCGATGGCGCCGCCATACGCAGCACCAGGAGCAATTAAGCCAGCGTTAAGACCTCCACACCCGCAACCACCACCGTTCATGTATTGACCGAACACATTCTGAGGAAATTTATATTTATTTTAATATGATTTCTCCTAACGGACTTAATAGTAAAATTAAAGTGCTACAACATTAGAAAGAATCTTGGCTGAACATATAGAATATATTAATTAACTAGCTTCTGCCTGCGGCTTCGCTCACGTGAAGCTATATCAGGAGTAAATATGGAAAACCAACATTGATTACCTGTTTTTTGTATGGGCCTCTTCTATACATCTTGGAGGTCTAGCTGTATCTCAGGATTCATTTAATTAATTGAGATAAGAGGTTCACCAGTTTTTAAGTTGGAGTATATACTTTCCAACAGTGATAATAAAATTAAAATCTATGCAGTAGTTTTTGCTCCAACCCGTAACAAACAGACAAACTGACAAGAATTTTAAAAATCACATTTTCGGTTTCGGAGACGTTTCTATACCATAACCCACGTGTTTTTTTTTAAATATCTTCAATGTACAGACACAGCTTTTTTACAATTTTAGAATAGTAAGTAGAGAAGAATTCAACAAAAGTAAAATCACATTAGTAAAAATTCGTAACACTCACCTGAACCAAGCAAGCTTGGATGCAGAGCAGCAGAATAGCGAAGGTAGACATGTTTGATGTTTGTTTGTATTCAACGAGAAGCTGAAGACTGAATGATGTTTCTACCCTAGACCAGGTCTATATAGCACACAAGTTTCTTATCATAACTAGACTATTGTTTCAATGTTCTATTAAAACAAAGTCCTCTATATTATTAAAAATCATAGGTCACGTTATTTACGTAATACACGCGTTTTCTATTCCATATATCGCAAGTACTGATAAAAGTTTTGAAAAGTTAATTTCACGATTCAAAAATTGCTGCAATCCAACTAGTATAAATAGTCGATGGATTCATAGAAAACTCATTCTGAATTTTGCTTCCGAATAAACTAAATACAATGGCAGCCAAGATGATCCTCGTGCTCTGCGCTCAGGCGCTTTTCATACAGGTAAATATTATCACACAAATAGTTATTAACATTTTCTCTTTTAATAGAGATTTTTACATTTCATTTAGGTACTGTTGTTTTTCTTCCATTATGCACTTATATAATAATTTGCATTTACAGACTGCCTTCAGCCAGTGTCTGGGAGCACTCGGTGGTCCAGGCTTTGCTGGCAATGGTTTGGCTGGATATGGCTTAGCTGGCAATGGTTTGGCTGGATATGGCTTAGCTGGCAATGGTTTGGCCGGCAATGGCTTGGCTGGCAATGGCTTGGCTGGCTATGGCCTGGCTGGAAATGGCTTAGCTGGCTATGGCTTGGCCGGTAACGGCTTGGCTATCGAAGCTATTGCCACTAGTGGCGGCGCTCTACCCGTCTCCAGTGCCTCCGCCAGCGCACCCGTCGGGATCTCCCTAACGTCTGAGAACGCTTATGAGGGTGCTCTGTCCGTGGCTGGTGAGCTGCCGTTCGTGAGTACTGTGGGTTTGGAAGGCGTGTTCCCCACTGCTGGTGCTGGCGTTGTCAACCACGCGTGCGGTAGCGGTGTTGCTATCGCAGCTGAGAGTGTCGCCCCTGGCTACGGTGCCGGCTATGGCGCAGGTTATGGTGCTACTGGTGCCTACGGGCCTGGTGCAGCTGCTATTGCTCCTGCTGGTCTCGGACTTGGCTATGGAGGTCGAGGCTGTGGATGTGGAGTTTACTAACATAAAACTATTGTTTCGACGGATACCTACTAAAAATGTTACAATAAACTGATTATCAAATTATTTTCTTGTTTTATTACCTTGCACATTCTGTGTCCAAACATAAAAAACTGTCTTTTTTCGATTTTCAGATTTTAGGGGGGAAACCGAGGGTGAAAGTTTATATGTGATAGCTGGGTTTTAGCTGGTGTATATTTTTAGGAGAGGAACAGCTACTCATCATAAATAATGATTTGTTTCTGATTTTGGGTGTTCAACTATATAGGTGGGCAACGGGTGGGTGAAAGTTTTAAATGATGATATTTATTTCTGTAAATAGATCTTTTTAACACACTTTTACAAGTTAATGCTCTTCTTTTTTTAATTATATGGCGCCGGCATTTCCTGCCTGACGACCTGTGAGAAGAAACGCCGAAACAAACTCAGAGAATCATGTTTTAATGTCCAGTTGGTAGTAATAGTATTATAAGATATGTGAGTGTCACGATGTTGGGCAATATCTGAACAGGCCTTTTTAAGGAAAAGCTGTCAGTTAGGACAGTAGCTCAATCATTATTTAGGGAGCTCAACGACCCGTCGCACGACGGTACCAGATCAGCAAGACATTTGCATAGGCCATATAAATACTCAAGACCATCAGAAAAAACCTTAATATTAATTTTATGTGTGTTTAAAATAGCCTACACAGTACTCACATTTACATTAATTATGAGAACTTTTTAATATACCTAGCTGATATTGTAATGTTGGAACCAAGGAAAACAACTGTTCATCGTTCGGTGCACTTTATTTGACTACTTCAATGAATGAAAATGGAACAACAACATTACAATATACAACTTTGTAAAAGAGAGTACCTACCGATATTTTTAAAGGTAGGAACTTGAAGATGGAAATAGAGAGCAGAAATAATGCTTTTTTAATAAGAACCAGCTTCAAAAAGACTATTATAACATAGGTATTTATCATAATATCATTCTAGGTCGTGGATAAAACCACGGTGAACAGCTGGTTACAGACAATGCATTTGACACGTATTATGTTACGTGATCGATAACACAATATGTCGATGCTCAGACATCACTAGTCAGCATTTTATATGATGACGTTGTGTTTTATTTTTGCAGTCCGTCTTGACATTTCTACGGTCATCGACCTTTCTTGACTCTCCGTAGAGCTTTGCCAGCAGTATAGCAAGCGATATATTGTAGATAGCATCTTATTTTTTTGTATATGTCTTGCAGATATATTATGTAGGATTTTGTAGAAATATCTATATTTATCTATAAAAAATTACCGGTCGAGCCAGCGCATTCGTGCCGAAGCATGGCTCTCCCACGGTATACGGAACGGTTTTGGAACCGTACTTACGTAATAAGTACTTTTCAAGTATTTTAGAAAAGTACTTATTATTTTAAACATTTAGACTAACAAAAAATCCTCTAGTGGTCACCCAAGGAACTATAATCGCTATAGCAAGATTTGCCAGAGAAAAAACCAACCTGCCCAAATCGCGGGTATTTAGCTTAAAAGCTGAATATATGGACAGAAACAAGTACTATAGTGACTATTACTAAGTATTAGGAAAGTCAATAACCGGTAATGGGAAAAAGGAAAAAGGGAATAAACCACCAACCAACTACCAATAGCTTACAAAAACAAAAAAAAATGCGAGCTAGGTGAACTCTTAGGGACTTATTTTAAAATACACTTATATAAAATAATAAGACGTAAATATTTTGCGGGCATAGCTATTTATTTTGTCGTTAGTTAAAGTTAAAATTCAAGAAATAAAATGGTGAACAGTTTGCTCAGAAGTAGATATTCTAGTAGTACCCAGGAGCGCCGCAGCCGCACGCGCACTGTCCAGCGATAGACACGGCACCAGCAGCCGGCACAGCCCCACCGAAGTTCACAACACCCATGATAGGTACCTGACCGACGACAGCGGTGTTGCCGACGACTGGCAGCTCACCAATGACCGCCACGTTGCCTTCACCAGCGCCGCCGTAGACAGCACCACTAGCACCGTAGGCACCACCATAACCAGAGCCAAGAGCTCCATTGTAGCCGCCAAGACCAATGGCACCGCCATACCCGCCGGCGAGCGCGCCACCGTAGCCAGAGCCGATGGCACCATTATAACCACCAAGACCGATGGCACCACCGTACGCAGCACCAGGAGCAACTAAGCCGGCGTTAAGACCTCCACACCCGCAACCACCACCGTTGATGTACTGACCGAACACATTCTGAGGAAATTGATATTATTTTAATATTATATTTCTCCTAACGGACTTAATAGTAAAATTAAAGTGCTACAACATTAGAAGGAATCTTAGCTGAAGCTATTGAATATAAATTAAAGTCAACAAAAGCAAAATCACATTAGTAAAAATTCGTAACACTCACCTGAACCAAGCAAGCTTGGATGCAGAGCAGGAGAAAAGCGAAGGTAGACATGTTTGATGTTTGTTCGTATTCAATGAGAAGCTGAAGACTGAATGATGTTCCTAACCTAGACTAGGTTTATATAGCACAAAAGTTTCTTATCATAACTAGAGTATTGTTTCAATGTTCTATTGAAACAAAGCCCTCTATATTAAAAATCCTAGGTCACGTTATTTACGTAATACACGCATTTTCTATTCCATATATCGCAAATACTGATAACAGTTTTGAAAAACACATTTCAAAACTCAAAAATTGCTGCAACTCAACTAGATAACGACTGAATTTCAATATAAGTAGTCGATGGATTATTAGAAAATTCATTCTGCAGTTTGCTTCTACACAAACTAAGTACAATGGCAGCCAAGTTGATCCTCGCAGTCTGCGCTCAGGCGCTCTTCATACAGGTAACATCACACAAACATTTTTTTTTTTAATTTTCTCTTTTAATAGTGATTTTGACATATCAAATACTTTTATTTTAACTCTTTCGTTGTGCACTTATACAATAATTCGCATTTACAGGCCGTCTTCAGCCAGTTTCTTGGAGCACTCACTGGTCCAGGTTTAGCTGGCAATGGTTTGGCTGGCTATGGATTGGCTGGCAATGGCTTGGGTGGATATGGGCTGGCTGGCAATGGCTTGGGTGGATATGGGCTGGCTGGCAACGGTTTGGCTGGCAATGGCTTGGGTGGATATGGGCTGGCTGGCAATGGTTTGGCTGAATATGGCCTGGCTGGCAATGGCTTGGCTGGATATGGCCTAGCTGGCAACGGTTTGGCTGGCAATGGCTTGGCTGGCTATGGCCTGGCTGGCAATGGCTTAGCTGGCTATGGCTTGGCCGGTAATGGCTTGGCTATTGAAGCTATTGCCACCAGTGGTGGCGCTCTGCCCGTCTCCAGCGCCTCCGCCATTGCTCCAGTCGGGATCTCCCTAACGTCTGAGAACGCATATGAGGGTGCTCTGTCCGTGGCTGGTGAGCTGCCGTTCGTGAGTACTGTGGGTTTGGAAGGCGTTTTCCCCACTGCTGGTGCTGGCGTTGTCAACCACGCGTGCGGTAGCGGTGTTGCTATCGCAGCTGAGAGTGTCGCCCCTGGCTACGGTGCCGGCTATGGTGCAGGTTATGGTGCTGCTGGTGCCTACGGTCCTGCTGCAGCTGCTATTGCTCCCGCTGGTCTCGGACTTGGCTATGGAGGTCGCGGTTGTGGATGCGGACTTTACTAAAAAAATTATAAAACACGATAATTTAACACGATGATTAAATAAATTGATATGCAAAATAGTTCACAAGTTTTCATTCATCCATCCATTCGTATTACTAATTTTGTATAACTGTAAATATATAGTTAAGTAGTATAGGTATCTTTGTTCATAAAGCTGGTACAAACATACTTGTAAAATATAGTATTACAAAGGCCCGCGATAAAATTCGTAAAAAGTAGTTTCATTTAAAGTCTAATATTCGCGTAAGTGTCAGAAATCACTATGTTTTGGATATATACTCAACATTATTTTTTGGTATTTGAAGTCGGTTATACTTTTTTTAAGTTTTTTTATTCATCATTTTGAGTGGCACAATAAATCCTGTGGTCGAACCTTTTGAGTTCAGACTGTGGTGACCACCCCTTTCGCCAGAGTCTTTCGTAAAGTACTACCTAGGTTTATTCTTATTTTATCAATCAAAACGCTCCGTCCACCTTCCTAACCGGATAGAACATGTAGGAAGTAAGAAGTATGTCATACAGGACGTTCCACAAACCGGAATAGCGTTGAACAACTGTATAATCTATATCTATTACTAATTACTAATTACTAATAATATATAAAGCTGAAGAGTTCGTTTGTTTGTTAGCTTGAACGCGCTAATCTCAGCAACTAATGGTCCGATTTGAAAAATTCTTTCAGTGTTAGATAGCCCATTTATTGAGGAAGGCTTTAGGCTATATATCATCACGCTACGCGGACGAAGTCGCGGGCAGAAGCTAGTATTTATATAAACTGCATTTGACACACATTGTGTTACGTGACAGACCTCTTGCAAAGTGCAATTGGAAATGGTTAAAGGGATTTGCGAACAGTAATCGGTCAGACATCATGGTGTTATGATCTTTGGCATTGATTTTAGAATCAGAGACGGCTAAATTGGTAAAAAGGAAGAATAAATTTAAAATGAAATCTAGAATACCATTTTGAAAAGCTATTAAAATAATAACTCATCCCTTGATTGAACCTCTTGGTGTCAGACTCGCTGGCGACCCTCTGGCTTACGCCACCTGAGTGTGTGTTTCGACGATTTTCTTCTCCAAGATGTAATCTATCTTCCTGCTCATTTTCATTCTAATCATTTAGGTGGTTTAGGGAAAGGGATAAGAACAGTTAAGTTGATAGAGTTACTTTCGTATCTATACGTCTATACTAATATATATAACGCTGAAGAGTTTGTTTGTTTGCCTGAACTCGCTAATCTCAGGAACTACCGATCCGATTTGAAAAATTATTTCATTGTTAGATAGCCTTTTTATTGAGGAAGGCTATAGGCTATATATCATCACACTAACCCAGACGAAGTCGCGGGCAGAAGCTAGTATAAAATAATAGTATGATGTAATAATCTAACACTGATACTAATCTGCACCTCTCGATATGAGTAATTTTAGCATTGCGCCTATGGAGAGGATAAGAGCTCTACTTTGAAACCCAGGTAGACTAATCTATTAGTTAACTAAGAAAATATGCTTATGATTTCATGGTCCCAATAATACCTAAGTACAGTTTCTCAACAAAAAAACCCTCCATCCAACATCCCCAGCAGATGGAACATGTCGGAGGTAAGAGGTATGCTACACAGGACGTTCCTCAAACCGGAATAGCTTAGATAAGGTTGTTTGACAATCATTAAAAGTATTACATAAACTGCGTTTGACATACATTGTGTTACGTGACCGATAACTTATTATATTATGTCAATGCATAGAAATCGTTTTGCTGTGTATAATGTTTGCTAATACGATGACTTTGCCACTTTAGTGGTATGAAAACAAAATTCTATCTTTCAATCAATCCATTTAGTGTCCCACTGTTGGGCACGGATCTCCTGTCAGAATAAGAACTAGGCAACTAGGTTACTACGCTGTATTAATACATATTGGCAGAATTCACACATCGTTAAGAAAATCTCTCAGGCATGCGGGTTTCCTCTCTATGTTTTCCTTTATGAGTCCGGCGGACTGAATTTCCAATACAAACGTAATACTAAAATAACTAAGGGTAACTGGCTCGTATTCATAACAAAAGTAGATATTGCTTGTAAGTAAAGATTTATTCAAAGTCAGATAAAGCAGTCTAGTAGTAAGCGGGTACATCACAGCCACACGCACATTGTCCGGAGATAGACACGGCGCCAGCAGCTGGTATAGCTCCACCGAAGCTCACAACACCTAAGATCGGCACCTGACCCGCAACAGCGGTGCTGCCGGCGACTGGCAGCTCACCAATGACCGCCACGTTGCCTTCACCAGCGCCGCCGTAGACAGCACCACTACCACCGTAGGCACTACCATAAGCAGAGCCAAGAGCTCCATTGTAGCCGCCAAGACCAATGGCACCGCCATACCCGCCGGCGAGCGCGCCGCCGTAGCCAGAGCCAATGGCACCATTATAACCTCCAAGACCGATGGCACCGCCATACGCAGCACCAGGAGCAATCAAGCCGGCGTTAAGACCTCCACACCCGCAACCACCACCGTTGATGTACTGACCGAACACATTCTGAGGAAATTGATATTATTTTAATATGATTTCTAATAACGGACATAATGCTGCTAAAATAAAAATAATTACGAATGTTATTATTAATCAAGAATAATAAAATTGACAGCAGAACCAGAACTCTTAAACCAAAATTAAAATCAGAAAAATATTACCTACATAATATGTTGTAACTCACCTGGACCAAGCAAGCTTGGATGCAGACCAACAGAACAGCGAAGGTAGACATCTTTGATGTTTGTTTGTGTTCAACGAGAAGCTGAAGACTGAATGATGTTTCTACCCTAGACCAGGTTTATATAGCACACAAGTTTCTTATCATAACTAGAGTATTGTTTCAATGTTCTATTGAAACAAAGCCCTCCATATTAAAAATCCTAGGTCACGTTATTTACGTAATACACGCATTTTCTATTCCATACATCGCAAGTACTGATAACAGTTTTGAAAAACACATTTCAAAACTCAAAAATTGCTGCAATTCAACTAGATAACGACTGAATTTCAATATAAGTAGTCGATGGATTATTAGAAAATTCATTCTGCAGTTTGCTTCTACACAAACTAAGTACAATGGCAGCCAAGTTGATCCTCGCACTCTGCGCTCAGGCGCTCTTCATACAGGTAACATCATACAAACATTTTCTCTTTTAATAGTGATTTTGACATATCAAATACTTTTATTTTAACTCTTTCGTTGTGCACTTATACAATAATTCGCATTTACAGGCCGTCTTCAGCCAGTTTCTTGGAGCACTCACTGGTCCAGGTTTAGCTGGCAATGGTTTGGCTGGCTATGGATTAGCTGGCAATGGCTTGGGTGGATATGGGCTGGCTGGCAACGGTTTGGCTGGCAATGGCTTGGGTGGATATGGGCTGGCTGGCAATGGTTTGGCTGAATATGGCCTGGCTGGCAATGGCTTGGCTGGATATGGCCTAGCTGGCAACGGTTTGGCTGGCAATGGCTTGGCTGGCTATGGCCTGGCTGGCAATGGCTTAGCTGGCTATGGCTTGGCCGGTAACGGCTTGGGTATTGAAACTATTGCCACCAGTGGCGGTGCTCTACCCGTCTCCAGCGCCTCCGCCATTGCTCCCTTCGGGATCTCTCTAACGTCTGAGAATGCATATGAGGGTGCTCTGTCCGTGGCTGGTGAGCTACCGTTCGTGAGTACTGTGGGTTTGGAAGGCGTATTCCCCACTGCTGGTGCTGGCGTTGTCAACCACGCGTGCGGTAGCGGTGTTGCTATCGCAGCTGAGAGTGTCGCCTCTGGCTACGGTGCCGGCTATGGCGCAGGTTATGGTGCTGCTGGTGCCTACGGTCCTGCTGCAGCTGCTATTGCTCCTGCTGGTCTCGGACTTGGCTATGGAGGTCGTGGTTGTGGATGCGGACTTTAATTAAATTTAAAAAAATATACACGATGATTAAATAAATTGATATGGAATTTAACAAGTAAAATAATTTCACAAGTAGTTTTCATTCATCCATCCATTCGTATTAACAATTTTGTATAATGTAAGCCATACACGCTACGGTCTACCGTAGAGGTCATCTGTGCAGCTATGCCTGTGCAGGTCAACCGAACATTGGTAGTGTGTATGGGGACATTCCGGTGTACCGGAGCTGTCTTCAGTTCTTTTTGCGATGGCATCGAATGAGGACGATGACGCGCTGGCATTGCTAGGCCTTGCTTTACTAGAAAACAACTGACGCGACCTGCGCAGGCGACCGGAGTGCACGCACACACGCAAAGGTACACCGTACGGCGTCACTCGAAAGAATTGATTTTCGATCTTGCGCCGGTCGCCTGCGCAGGCTCAAAAAACTGCACAGGTCTATTCCCACACACATTCCGGTCTACCTGCGCAGGCATACTTGCTCAGGTGGACCTTTCCGGCAGACCGTAGCGTGTATGGCCGGCATAACTATAGATTCAAGTACAGGTATCTATGTTCTAAGAGCTCGTACAACAATACTAGTAAAAGATGGTATTACTAGGGTCACAATATCATCTACTTAGTCTTTTGACGACCTCTGTGGTTTAGTGGTTCGAGTACCGGACTGCGGACCACGAGGTCGTGGGTTCGATTCCCACAAGACACACATATTTATGGGATGAATATAAGTTTTTGTGTTCGTCTGGGTGTTTCTTATGTATTACAAGTATGTACATACACACACACGTAAAACATACACACGGTCCCTGCGTTTTATTCGCGGACGACATCTCCCTATTAGTATCATGCCGGAACAATATAAATTTAAATAACCAACTCGATACTCTCCTAAACAATATAAAATCCTGGATGAACCTACATAACTTAGAAATAAACTACTCCAAAACCAAATTGATAACTTTCCATCCGCCTCAAAAAGCGCCATTAAATCTAAATTTTGAGTTCCAAGATCAAAAGTTAGAAGTAGTTAGCAAATTTACCTTATTAGGCTTAAACATAGACACCCATATAAATTGGAAATCTCATATAAATAAAATTAAATCAAAATTAGCTAAGTTTTCATATGCTCTCCGCGAAGTAAAAAAATCCACAGATATCCAAACAGCACTCGTCACCTATTACGCCTATGCTTACGCTTGGCTTAGCTATGGTATTATCCTGTGGGGAAACAGTACAGAAGCGCCATCACTTTTAACTCTTCAAAAGAAACTTATACGAATACTTGTACACATAGAAGATACTGATAGCTGTAAGCCGCACTTTATAGAACACAAAATATTAACGATACCTAGTCTATACATTTTAGAAATATGTAAGTTTGTTAGAAGTCACCAAAATTTCTACACAACACGAGAAGACAAAAACCAGAGACTAAGACATAAAAATAGATTAAACCTACCAAGCTCCCATCTAAAAATGCACTCATCTAGTCCACATGTCATGTCGATAAAAATATATAATAAGCTACCCCCGCGAATAAAAAATGAAATTAAAGACTGTATTTTTATAAAAAAATTAAAACACATCCTAATAACTAAATGTTACTACCATATAAATGAATACCTAAATGATAAATGTATATGAAATATAATAAATTGAAATTTAAATAAATACTTGTAATAATATACCTAAACATAAACACAAATACATAAATAATATACAAGCATGACATACATTTATAATAATAATATCTGGGACATTTAATTTATTTTCTTTTTACAAACTGATAATAATGATAATGACCATAATTACAATAACATATAATAAAATAATATAATTACATAATAGAATATTAAATAATAAAAATAATTATAGTAATATATCTAACTATAGCAAGCGCACCTTATTAATTACCTATAATAATATAATAGTCAATAAATATCAATTTATTATAAGTAAAATATGAAAATTTTAAAATATGTAAAACTTCCTCCTCTCTCCTACATCTTGCCGTGCCGACAAGGCCCACACATGTTTCTTATATTATACCATTGTAACATCAATTTAACTTGTGGAGTGCAATAAATGTATTGAGTATTGAGTATTGAGTACCTATTTACGAAAAAAGTATATAGGTATTATATGCATTGTCTCATATCCATAGTACAAGCTCTGCTTAGTTTGGGACTCGATGGTGCTGTGTAAAATGATGCAGAATATTTATTTATTGTTTATTTTCCAAAGCATGCCAGGGTCAGATTCCAGTTTCAGACCTCACTAATATGTCGGCCCCAATTATAGTATTTCATGGTATGAAAATCATTAATGACTTCAGCATTGTTGATTTTTGAAAGTTTCACCTTCAAAATCTGTCTGTTCTTATGTCATTTTGAACCACTCGACACCCATTGTAACACAACCGAAGTAGTAGACGGCCCCAGACCTCTTGCAAAGTGCAGTTGGAACTGGTTAAAGGGATTTGGCGAACAGTAATCGGTCAGACATCATGGTGTTATTATCTTTATTGATTTTAGAATCAGAGACGGCTAAATTGAAAAAAAAGGAACAATAAATTTAGATGTAAGGACATAAGTTCAGAATGTGAAGGCAAATTTCGACATGGCAGGTGGGACTCGCGGTGACTTCAAGGTCATAGGTCATCATAGGTCATAGCTGGTGTACCTAGCCAGAAGACGCAGGTTCGAATCCTGCCTGCGAGTCGAATTGTTCCTTCACTAAAATAATTTTATAATCTTAGCATGAAAAATGCAAAAAAAAATACAAAAGGATAATAAATTTTGAATGAAATCTAGAACATAACATAACATACCATCACGCCTGTATTCCCCGAAGGGTTAGGCAGAGGCGTACTAATGTACACCCACAGTTCGCCGGTATGTTTAGGTCCCATGTAATAGGGGGCGAGCCTATTGCCATTAACCGGGCACAAATTCCTAACTCCGAGCTGCTACTGGGAATTTCATAGAAAAACCCAATAACACTTTGCTCGACCTGAGAATCGAACCCAGGACCTCTAGCGTAGCAGTCGCGCTCAGGACCACTTGGCTAATGAGGCAGTTTTGCCTCACCTGATGAAATCTAGAATAACATTTTAAAAAGCTATTAAAATAATAGTTCATTCGTTGATTGAACCTCTTGGGGTCAGACTCGCTGGCGACCACTCCTTATCTTATCTTATCTTGTGTAGCGCCGAGGCAGCAAGGCCTCAGTGCACTTCGACCCAATGGGATCTTTTGTGCTTCCCCTAGATAATCTATTCCTCATCCCCTCCCAGTTCTACAAACAGCTCTTCCATGAGCTTTATAATGAGGCCTGGGGGTATGAGTCTGTAGTCCTCCGGGCTTGGATAACCCTGACCCAAAAGGCACATTCGCTTTCTAGCCATTGCATCGCATGTACACAGAAGGTGTTCCATGCTCTCAATTTCCCTTTTGCAGGCCCTGCAGGCTGATGTATCCGTCAGAACCATCTTTTGTAGGAGAGCGTTAGTCCCGAAGTGTCCGGTCAGCGCCCCCATCAAAAGACGGGCCTGCCGCCTGCTTGAGTTCCAAATGGCATTTTTCCATTTCGATGAGGAACCTATGAATTTCTTGGAGTGAGCAAGTCCCGTGAGGCTCAACCACTCATCCATGTGCCTCGCCCTTGCGTACTCCCGAAATGCCGTTTTGACTGTGCTTGGAGCCAGTCCTACAAATGGTTCCGGTCCAATTAGTGAGGTTCCAAAACCTTCCCTAGCCAGCTCGTCAGCATGCTCGTTGCCCACAATACCCCTATGACCAGGGATCCAAACCAGCCTGACCTTGTTTCGCTTCCCCAGCTCATTAAGAGTTCGGGCAGCGTCCATGGTCAGCCTTGAATCGATCCTGTAGGAGGTCAGGGCCATGAGTGCCGCTTGGCTGTCACTAAGAATGTAGATGGACCTACCTGTGGTACCGCTACTTTCCATCTGTTGTGCACAGGCAAGAATAGCATATGTTTCCGCTTGGAAAACTGTAGCTAATTTGCCCATGCTTTGACTGACCTTATGGTCCCTTGCATATATGCCCGCCCCTGTACCCTACTCGGTTTTCGAACCGTCAGTGTACCATATCAGACTGCCCTCCTCTGGTGGGTCGAGTCCCTTCATCCATTCTTCCCTTGACGGCAGATGAACCTTGTAAGATCTCTTGAACCAAAACATGGGCTGCATTTTGTCGCAGTGCATGTTCGTTAGTTCGTCAAGGCCTTCCTGTATTTTAAGCTTTGTGTGTCTAGTTCTAGGCTTAGAACTATCCCACAGGCCATTTATTGCCAGTCTGTGTAGTGCAAGACGGGCCTCAGTCTCTATGACAATATGTAGCGGTGCAAGGTTGAGTACCTTTTCCATCGCCACTGTTGGTGTGGTTTTGAACGCCCCTGTGATAGCTAGGCATGCTGTTCGCTGTAGTTTAGCGAGGGCTTCCTTGCATATCCCTAGTTGCGTCCTAGGCCACCAAACAATGCTGCCATATGTGATTATTGGTCTAACCATCATGGTGTATAGCCACTGCACAACCTTTGGTCTAAGTCCCCAGGTTTTGCCATACGCTGAGCGACACATACCCAAGACTCTTAGAGCCTTGGCTATGGTATTGTCCAGATGTGTTCGCCACGTCAGTTCTTTATCCAGGGTTACCCCTAAATATTTTACCTCTGAGGCCCAGTTTAGTTGTTTGCCATAAAGCCGAAGTTGGCCAACCACTCGTACTTGGCGACCACTCCTTACGTCAGAGTCTATCGTAAACCACCTAAGTGTGTGTTTCAACGTCTTTCTTCTCCAAGATGTAATCTATCTCCCTGCTCATTTTCATTCTAATCAGTTAGGCGGTTTAGGGAAAGGGCAGATAAAAGAGCAGTTAAGTTGATAGAGTTACTTTCGTATATAAAATAATAGTAGGATGTAATAATCTAACTCTGATACTAATCTGCACCTCTCGATATGAGTAATTTTAGGATTACGCCTATGGAGAGAATAAGAGCTCTACTTTGAAGGGTGATTCTTTGAAAACGAGTGTTTTTGACTAATTCGTATGGCTTTAATTAATTTTTACTTTTAGATCCAAATTATAGTACTAGTTTTTGTAAGTCATTAAATGTAATAACATATATCAAACGCATTTATTTTGTCCCAGTTGTTAATTATTTTGAGCACACAGATGAATCATGCAGCCAGGTAAATTATGACAATGGCAGAAGAATGAGATTTTATAGAAATATTAATTAGAATTATACAGATAAATAAAATTTTAATGATTTTCATCTTTAATTAACTTTATTAATAAATCAATAACAACTTTTTAATCACATTATGAATTGTCAAACCATTTTTTATATTCTATAACAAACTGTATTATTCTTGCATACTGAACATGTTCGTTGTAAACAATCCACATTATAGACGTTAAAACATAGCAAAGACAGAAGATCTTGGGAAGTCTTAACTTATAGTATCTTCCTCTGGTGCAATCCCTGAACGTATTAGTGTGCAATCTTAACAAATAAGTGTCTCGTGATCGAGAATCAGGTAACAGTGCAGTATCCAAATAAGTCTTAACTTGGAAAATGCTAAATAGCTGATGTTAATAATGTTAATATGGTTATGGAAGGTAATATGATTTTTAATACTTTCTCCATGTCTTTCTCTGTAATTTCTGTTGTCTAGGATTCATTTCGTGTATATGTAGTTTCTTTTCCTCCTTCCTTCCTACGTATGTAGTTTTGTCTATTCTTTTATTGTTTTTATTTCCATAGATCATCATTGTTTTTATTCTTATCTGGTGTTATATCATTGTATTTTATCTTCTTTTCTCTGAGAGCCTTTTTCTTCTTAGCCTTTCTTCTCGTGTTTGCTTTTGATTTTGCCATTACAAGATAGATATCTAAAAACGACTCATTTTTTAAATCTTTTTGATCAATACTTAATATCTTAATACTGAATCTTAAGACTATGTATCTGGCTTATAAGCAGTTGCAGTTTTTATACATATTAATGTGTAGGCTACAGGCTAAAGTATTACAGCTTATAAAACCGTAAAAATCGCTCAATAAAAAAAATCAGTGTTACATACACTACTTTTTTTAGTAATATATAAAATATTACTTTATCGAGTTATACTTTTGCTCAGTAATTATTCATCTGATTTTATGAGCCGCCATACTTTATGGTTAAAATCTAATTCATCTTGCCCATTTAAATTCATCTGGCCTAAAGAGCCAGATAAAACCAGATCAATGATATCCAGATAAATGAGGAATATGGAGATAATCGAATTTTACTTATTTATATAAAAACGCTAAACTAAAGAAGCATAATTAATAGTAGTTAAAATTTGATGCAAACCTATAGTGACGCTACAAATCATGACAATAGCACGCAGTTTTTCATAAATAAAGACAGATGGATTATGCTACTTACCTTACAAATGCCAGATCACAAGTTTTAGTTGTATTTTTTTACCAAAATATGCGCCGGCCACGAGTGCTTCGTTGACAGATCGGCGCTCACTGGGACAACCAATCACGAGTCGGTATAATTCAATGGAATATTTTGAGATAGCGTTGAATCTAAGTTTCGACATATTGAGCCAGATGAATGATTATTTTTACCGCGGACACTTTTATAATTAATGTAATTTTAAGAAACTTATATTATTAGAGATTTTGACTTGAAAATATCAGGAAATATATATTAAAATATCGGTACAACTTGCTAATTTTAGTATGATGCGAAAATTATTTGATGAAATTTGTGTAATTCAACGAAAAATCGTCATTGGGACAGGCAAGGTTAATGAGGTTTTAACGTTTTCTGTAAGTTTAAATAGGGTTTATTTTGAATATTTTCAAATAATTACATTATGCCTCGATAGACAATTATCTTTAACATTAAACCTTAAATGGATGTTTAATTTGGAGATTAGTTAGATATGTTCTTCAGTGAAAATAGCGTCAAAACTATGTTTCAAAGAATCACCCTGAAACCCAGGTAGACTAATCTATTAGTTAACTAAGAAAATATGCTTGTAATTTCATGGTCCCAATAATACCTAAGCACAGTTCCTCAACAAAAACACCCTCGACCCAACATCCACATCAGATGGAACTTGTCGGAGGTAAGAAGTATGCTACACAGGCGTTCCTCAAACCGGAACTTGTTTGACAATCATTAGAAGTATTACATGAACTGCGTTTGACACACATTGTGTTACGTGACCGATAACATATTTATTATTATGTCAATGCATAGAAATCGTTTTGCTGATTATAATGTTTGCTAATACGATGACTGCCAGTTTATTTATTTATTTCTTATACTTTATGCACCGTTGGTACAAAGGCGGTCTTAATGCCATTAGACATTTTCTGCCAGACAACCTTAGGGTGATGCAGAGAAAAATAATAAAAACAGTAGATGCACTAGAAAATAGAGAGATAGGAAATAACTATACATAAATATATTCATATATAAAAACAGATCCCAATCAAGTTGACGAATCTGCAAAGATACTAGCAATACAACCTACGAAAATACCTGGAGGTATTTTAAAGAAAGCCGACTGTTTGCCATCCCGATTTCAGATGGGAGAGCATACTTTTTAAAAATTTATCGATCTATCAACTCCTTTAGTGTCCCACTGTTGGGCACGAATCTTCTCTCAGATAGGGAACTAGGAAACTAGGATACTACGCTGTATTACACATGTTGGTAGACTTCACACATCGTCAAGAAAATCTCTCAGGCATGCGGGTTTCCTCTCTATATTTTCCTTAGAGTCCGGCGCACCGATTTTCCAATATACACGTAATAATAAAACAAGGGTAACTGGCTCGTATTCATAACAAAAGTAGATATTGCTTGTAAGTAAAGATTTATTCAACGTCAGATAAAGCAGTCTAGTAGTAAGCTGGCACATCACAGCCACACGCACATTGTCCGGAGATAGACACGGCGCCAGCAGCTGGTATAGCTCCACCGAAGCTCACAACACCTAAGATCGGCACCTGACCCGCAACAGCGGTAGTGCCGGCGACTGGCAGCTCACCAATAACCGCCACGTTGCCTTCACCAGCGCCGCCGTAGACAGCACCACTAGCACCGTAGGCACCACCATAAGCAGAGCCAAGAGCTCCATTGTAGCCACCAAGACCAATGGCACCGCCATACCCGCCGGCGAGCGCGCCACCGTAGCCAGAACCAATGGCACCATTATAACCACCAAGACCGATGGCGCCGCCATACGCAGCACCAGGAGCAGTTAAGCCGGCGTTAAGACCTCCACACCCGCAACCACCACCGTTGATGTACTGACCGAACACATTCTGAGGAAATTGATATTTATTTTAATATGATTTCTCCTAACGGACTTAATAGTATAATTAAAGTGATACAACATTACAAAGAATCTTGGCTGAACATACTGAATATAAATTAAAGTCAACAAAAACAAAATCACAACAGTAACATTTCGTAACACTCACCTGAACCAAGCAAGCTTGGATGCAGAGCAGCAGAATAGCGAAGGTAGACATGTTTGATGTTTGTTTGTATTCAACGAGAAGCTGAAGACTGAATGATGTTTCTACCCTAGACCAGGTTTATATAGCACACAAGTTTCATAACTAGAGTATTATTTCAATGTTCTATTAAAACAAAGCCCTTAAAATCATAGGTCACGTTATTTACGTAATACACGCATTTTCTGTTCCATATATCGCAAGTACTGATAACAGTTTTGAAAAACACATTTCAAAACTCAAAAATTGCTGCAATTCAACTAGATAACGACTGAATTTCAATATAAGTAGTCGATGGATTATTAGAAAATTCATTCTGCAGTTTGCTTCTACACAAACTAAGTACAATGGCAGCCAAGTTGATCCTCGCACTCTGCGCTCAGGCGCTCTTCTTACAGGTAACATCACACAAACATTTTTTTTTTAATTTTCTCTTTTAATAGTGATTTTGACATATCAAATACTTTTATTTTAACTCTTTCGTTGTGCACTTATACAATAATTCGCATTTACAGGCCGTCTCCAGCCAGTTTCTAGGAGCACTCACTGGTCCAGGTTTAGCTGGCAATGGTTTGGCTGGCTATGGATTGGCTGGCAATGGCTTGGGTGGATATGGGCTGGCTGGCAACGGTTTGGCTGGCAATGGCTTGGGTGGATATGGGCTGGCTGGCAATGGTTTGGCTGAATATGGCCTGGCTGGCAATGGCTTGGCTGGATATGGCCTGGCTGGCAATGGCTTGGGTGGATATGGGCTGGCTGGCAATGG
Source organism: Acronicta leporina (assembly GCA_947256265.1). NCBI lineage: Eukaryota > Metazoa > Arthropoda > Insecta > Lepidoptera > Noctuidae > Acronicta > Acronicta leporina. The sequence continues at coordinate 2,403,613 of OX366538.1, forward strand.
TTTGGCTGAATATGGCCTGGCTGGCAATGGCTTGGCTGGATATGGCCTAGCTGGCAACGGTTTGGCTGGCAATGGCTTGGCTGGCTATGGCCTGGCTGGCAATGGCTTAGCTGGCTATGGCTTGGCCGGTAATGGCTTGGCTATTGAAGCTATTGCCACCAGTGGTGGCGCTCTGCCTGTCTCCAGCGCCTCCGCCATTGCTCCCGTCGGGATCTCCCTAACGTCTGAGAACGCTTATGAGGGTGCTCTGTCCGTGGCTGGTGAGCTGCCGTTCGTGAGTACTGTGGGTTTGGAAGGCGTGTTCCCCACTGCTGGTGCTGGCGTTGTCAACCACGCGTGCGGTAGCGGTGTTGCTATCGCAGCTGAGAGTGTCGCCCCTGGCTACGGTGCCGGCTATGGCGCAGGTTATGGTGCTGCTGGTGCCTACGGTCCTGCTGCAGCTGCTATTGCTCCCGCTGGTCTCGGACTTGGCTATGGAGGTCGTGGTTATGGATTTGGACTTTAATAAAAATATATAAAACACGATAATTTAACACGATGATTAAATAAATTGATATGCAAAATAGTTCACAAATTTTCATTCATCCATCCATTCGTATTACTAATCTTATTTAAATAAAAGAAAGTCGTGTTAGTTACACTATTTATAACTCAAGAATGGCTGAACCGATTTGGCTGAAAATTGGTGGAGAGGTAGCTTACAACCAGGAGACGGACATACGATGTGATGACATACAGAATTCCACGGGGGCGAAGCCGTGGGCAGAAGCTAGTTTTGTATAACTGTAAATGCATAGTTAAGTACATAGTATAGGTATCTTTGTTCATAAAGCTGATACAATAATACTAGTAAAAGATAGTATTACAAAGGCCCGCGATAAAATCCGTAAAAAGTATTTTCATTTCATAGTCTAATATTCGCGTAAGTGTCAGAAATCAGTATGTTTTGGATATATACTCAACATTATTTTTTGGTATTTGAAGACGGTTATACTTTTTCTATGTAATTTTATTTCATCATTTTGAGTGGCACAATAAATCCTGTGGTCGAACCTTTTGGGTTCAGACTGTGGTGACCACCCCTTACGCCAGAGTCTATCGTAAAGTACCTACCTAGGTTTATCCTTTTTTTATCGATCAAAACGCTCCATCCACCTTCCTTAGCGGATAGATCATGTAGGAAGTAAGAAGTATGTCAAACCGGAATAGCTTTGAACAACTGTATAATATTTACATTAACTGCATTTGACACACATTGTGTTACGTGACAGATAATATAATAATACTAGCTTCTGCCCGCGACTTCGTCTGCGTAGCGTGATGATATATAGCCTATAGCCTTCCTCAATAAATGGGCTATCTAACACTGAAAGAATTTTTCAAATCGGACCAGTAGTTCCTGAGGTTAGCGCGTTTAAGCAAGCAAACAAACTCTTCAGCTTTAATATTAAGTATAGATTACGTCAATGCATGGAAATAATTATGCTGATTGTAATGACTGCACAAGCCTAGCTTTACATAACACTAACGTTTCTACAATAGCTGTCTTCAACACCTTTGAAGCCTATTCCAGCTCTATCTGCTGGTAAGAGCTAGATTAGAACTGGTATAGGTATCTATTAGGGTAGTTTCTTAGAGATTTCAACGTCAACTTTTTTTTTTGATTGCCGAAAATCCATTAATCCCATCCGTCGAATTCATGGATCGTCTGCGACCTTGGGAGGTAGAAGGTAAAATCATACCAACATAAAATCGCACTTGCTTTCCTTAGCCCTAAGCCCTGGGATTGAGCAAGTTTTAGAATGCTTAACAAAAATCACTACTATCGTTATTGGGTTTGAATATTTTTGACAGAGTGTGTATTTTTTGTTAATGTGATTTCGGGAGCAAACGAGCAGTCAAATCACCTGATGGTATGTGATTACCGCCGCCCATGGACACCCGCAACACCAGAGGAGTTACAAGTGCTTTGTCCGCCTTTTAAAAGGGGTTTGGGCCTCCAGTATCCTCACTCACTCGGTGAAAAACAACGTAAATTTTCAACGTTTCACGCCGTTTCAATCAAGATAACAAGCTCTTATTCATGACAAATAACTTTATTTATAATAATTTTATCTGTAAAAGTATATGAATCGTTGATTAGCGAAATAATCCACAAGAACTGCGTATATTTAACGAAGCAGCTTAGCGATTAGCTTCTGCGACACGTGTTGTGGGTTCGCTCCCCACACGAAGCAAATATTTGTATGATCTTTATACAGGTAGTTGTTTCGGGTCTGGGGCCTGGGCGTTTGTTTATGTGAGAATTGATGTTTGTAAACGTAACCACGACAGGAGGAAATCGTAGTGTGGTGCAAAGTAAAAAAATAATCAGTATGCTTGTAAGTATATTATTTTATTCGTCATCCGATAAAGTTGGTCTAGTAGTAAGCAGCAGAACCGCAGTCACACGCGCACTGTCCAGAAATAGACACAGCACCAGCAGCTGGAACAACTCCACCGAAGCTCACGACACCTAAGATCGGCACCTGGCCGGCGACAGCGGTGCTGCCGGCGACTGGCAGCTCACCAATGACCGCCACGTTGCCTTCACCAGCGCCGCCATAGATGGAAGTACCAGAGCCATATGCGCCACCATAACCAGAGCTAAGGACACCATTATAGCCGCCAAGACCAATGGCACCACCATAGGCGGCGGTAGGAGCGAGCGCGCCACCATAGCCGGAGCTAATGGCACCATTATAACCACCAAGACCGATGGCACCGCCATACGCAGCACCAGGAGCAATTAAGCCGGCGTTAAGACCTCCACACCCGCAACCACCACCGTTGATGTACTGACCGAACACATTCTGGGGAAATGGACATTATTTTAATATGATTTCACCCAATGGACATAATATTTGCACTCCCACTAGGAGTGCAAGTATTAGAAGGAATCTTGGCCAAAGCCATCAAATATATAAATAAAAGTCAACAAAAGCAAATTTAGAAGAGTAATAGCTTTTTGAGCTCACCTGGACCAAGCAAGCTTGGATGCAGAGCAACAGAACAGCAAAGGTAGACATGTTTGATGTTTGTTTATGTTCAATGAAAAGCTGTAGACTGAATGATGTTTCTACCTTCAGACCCTGTTTATATAGTGCAAAAGTTCCTTATCATATTTATTTCCATGTTCTATTTCAAGGTCATAATATTACTTATGAAATGCACGCATTTTTTTATTCCTACATTTTATATTGCAACGAGCTGCTGATAACCGTTTAAATAAATGTCAAAATGCAAAAATTGTTGCAATGGAACTTGATAAAGACTGTATTTCAGTATAAATAGTGGATGGATTCTTGGAAAAATCATTCTGAAGTTTGCTTCTTCACAAACTAAGTACAATGGCAGCAAAGGTGATCCTCGTGCTCTGCGCTCAGGCGCTCTTCATACAGGTAAGCAATTGAAATTGGAATTCTTTTCCCATCAAAATCTTTTTTTTTTTTATTATGGCGCCACACTTATTGTGTATTTGCCAGTGTCAAGTATTAGAATAATCAAGTAGGTAATAATTTCCCATCATGGGATTGTATTATGGCACCACACTTTTTGTGTTCGCCAGTGTCAAGTATAAGGTTCAGTTGCCCCAATAAAACGGTAGAAACTTTATTGAGGCTTCGATGGAGTTTAGGTGTGAACCCAAAAAGTCACGATTTTCAATATTATATAATTTGCCTCACTGCAATTTTGCTCTCACACGTTCACGAACACTTAATGGTTAATTATCCACCATAATTACACATTAAACTTCGGAGAAATTTAAGTTTTGAAAAATAATATAAAATCGACAATGTGCACTTTTCATTTTCCCGCCTAAACCCTCCATCAAAATCTGGTAATTTTAAGTTGTTAGTGTAGTAAAGTGTCAGTTTAGTAAAAAGTTTCATAACGGTCAAAAAGATATCTTAAAGAAAAGCCGTTCTGAAAGTGTTTGGAATATTCTAAATAATCAATTCCAGGGCTTTTATGTTGATATCAATTAGCTTATTACCAAACGTGTTTTACGTGGATGAGAAATACTCTTCTTAGTATGGCGTACAATCGTTAAGTAATAATCATATTATAATAATTTTGTGTTTTCAGAATGCCTTCAGTCAGTATGCTGGTCTTGGAGTATTTACCACTCCAGCCTTAGCAGATACTAGCTTTGCTGGTAATGGCTTTGCTGATAATGGCTTTGCCAGTATAGGCTTTGCTGGCAATGATTTTTCTGGCAATGGCTTTGCTGGCAATGGCTTTGCTGGCAATGGCTTTGCTGGCAATGGCTTTGCTGGCAATGACTTTGCTGGCAATAGCTTTGCTGGCAATGGCTTTGCTGGCAATGGCTTTGCTGGCAATGGCTTAGCTGGCAATGGCTTTGCTGGCAATGACTTTGCTGGCAATAGCTTTGCTGGCAATGGCTTTGCTGGCAATGGCTTTGCTGGCAATGGCTTTGCTGGCAATGGCTTTGCTGGCAATGGCTTTGCTGGCAATGGCTTTGCTGGCAATGGCTTTGCTGGCAATGGCTTTGCTGGCAATGACTTTGCTGGCAATAGCTTTGCTGGCAATGGCTTTGCTGGCAATGGCTTGATCGGCGATGGCTTGATCAGCAATGGTTTGATTAGCGATGGTTTGGCTGGTAATGGCTTGATCGGCAATGGCTTTATTGGCAATGAATTGATTGGCAATGGATTGGCTGGCAATGGCCTAATTGGCAACGGTATGTCCAGTAATGGCTTCGCTGGCTTTGGATTGACTGGTAATGGTTTGATTTCCAATGAATTGATTGGTAATGGACTGGTTGGGAGTGGATTGGCAGGCAATGGCTTGACTGGCAATAGCCTGATTGGCAATGGTTTATCCAGTAACGGCTTTGCTGGCTTGGGATTGGCTGGTAATGGTTTGATTTCCAATGAATTGATTGGTAATGGACTGGTTGGAAGTGGATTGTCTGGCAATGGTTTGATTGTAAATGACTTCATTGGGAATGGAGTGTCTGGCAATGGTTTGGCTGGCAATGGCTATGTAGGAAATGGCTTACCGGGTAATGGCTTGGTTGGCAATGGGTTCGCAGATAATGGCTTGGCTGGCTATGGCTTGGGTGGTAACAGTTTAGCTATTGACGCCACTGCCACCAGAGGTGGTGCTCTGCCCGTCTTCAGCAGCTCCGCTATAGCCCCTGTCGGTCTTTCCGTAACGTCTGACATAGCTTACGAGGGTGCTCTGTTCGTGGCTGGTGAGCTACCGTTCATGAGTGCTGTGGGTTTGGAAGGCGTTTTCCCCACTGCTGGTGCCGGCGTTGTGAACCACGCATGTGGTAGTGATGTTGTTCTCGCGGCTGAGAGCGGTGCCCCAGCATATGGTGCTGATTATGGTGTAGGCTATGGTGCTGCTGGTGCCTACGGTCCTGCTGCAGCTGCTATTGTTCCTGGTGGTCTTGACCTTGGCTATGGAGGTCAAAGCTGTAGATGTGGACTCTACTAAGAACACACAACGACAATTATTGTATTTTTGACAACGATGACTTAATAAATTGATTTTGTAATTAATTTTTTAGCTATTTTATTTTGACTTATATTTCCTATTGCCATTATACATTAATATTTTTAGTATATTATATGCGAAACCTGAATACAGTTTGTTTAGAATAAGTTACTGAATCGATTCCAGTTTTTTTTACACCATGTTATATTTCTGTCCCGTTTAATAGGGGGCGAGCCTATTGCCATTAACCGGGCACAAATTCCAAACTCCGAGCTGCTACTGAGAATTTCATAGAAAAACCCAATAACACTTTGCTCGAGGAACCCAATAACACTTGGGACCACTAGACTAACGAACATACCGGCGAACTGTGGGTGAACCTTAATACACCTCTGCCTAACCCTTCGGCGTGATAGTATGATATGTTATATTTTGTCCCAAAAATGTTTTAAATAGTTGTGATGTAGTGAATTTTTTGTACCTTTCCGCATTCATACGCACGCAACACAAATCTTGGCAGGTCATAGCGGCACTAGGCGCAGGCGCACAGTGGGGCAGGAGTAATAAGACGTGGTGAGCATGTTTTTGTACGGACAACTAGGAAACATAACAAGCTTATAACTTTGTGATTTTTTTTCGTCCCTAAAAAAGCAGCCTTCTCCCACATATATAATGCTTGCTCCTGTCAAATGTTGTGCTTTAATTAGATCCCTCCTTTTATTTTTCTTTGATTACAGTAGAAAAATAAATGTGTATTTATTTGTTTAAGCTGTGCCCACTGATCGTGCAATCCTTGACTTTGCATTGTTGTGATATTTGATCCATAATGCACAGGGCATTGTCCGATGTAATATGATAAATTGGCGTTTGCATAAAACACAGCTGAGTGATATCGTTATATAACATACATTATCGAAGCTTATTTAGAGAAATTGTAACAAATGAGTCCTTTTGTCCATTCAGGGCTATTTTCTGCAATATTAGCATCATTTTATTTCCGGTCTACTGTGGGATTTCAATGAAACAGTATCTTTTTCATGCTAAGATTATTTTAGTGAAGGAAAAAATCGACTTGCGGGCCGATCTTTCCATCGAACCTGCGTCTTCTGGTTAGATACCCCAGACGCTATGACCAATAAGCCACCTACGTCTACAGCGGCGCTGGTGAAGGCAACGTACCGGTCATTGGTGAACTGCTGCTGGTGACACCGCTGTCTCCAGTCAGGTATGGATGGGTCCGATCATGGGTGTTGTGAGCTTCGGTGGGCCTTTGGTGCGTTTTCCGTTTTTGTCAGCTTATGTGTACGGCGTAATGAATTAAGAGGATTATTTTTTTTAAGAAATGTTGCCCCACACTAGTATTATCTCCTGTATCGTGGGTGCATTTACAAACACAAATTCTCACATACACAAACACCCAGACCTGGAACAACTACCTGTAGATCATACAAATATTTGCTTCGTGTGAGGATCGAACCCACGACACCTGTCGTAGAAGCCAATCGCTCAGTCGCTACGCCAAAACAAAACATGACTTTATTTTCTAATATTTTTTAAGAAAAGCCGTGAGTTTAGTTTTCTTATAATTATATTTTTTCCGCACTAATTCTTAGTAGTTTACCTAGAAATCAATAAAATTTTCCATATCTCTAGATTTAGTTGATAGGATAAAATAGAATAGAAAATCCTTTATTGTACACCAACAACTAATGTCAAGTATAAGTTATCAATCATAGAATATGGTATGATGGGTGGTCTTATCGCTAAAAGCGATCTCTTACAAATACAGTTGTTATGTGTATACAAAAATAATACTTATGTAATCTAGAATACATCGCTTACTAAACTGCTGGCTAAGCTCTATGGAGGGCCAAGAAAGGTCGATGACCGTGGTAAGGGTAAGACAGAATTCAAATGTAAAATACAACGCCATCATAAAAATTATGACTAATGATTTCAGTGCATTGACAAATTATTGTGATATAGATCGTAATGTCGTAAAATCGTAAAAAAATTGGAACGTTTACCCTAGTGGCACATGAATGCATCAAACCGACACCTGGATGTACCTGCCTTTCACTTACCAGAACAAACATTATCAAATATTTAGGCATTACCATTGATAGCACCTTCACCTGGCATCCACATATAAATGGCCTTGTTGGTAGAATAAGAAAGTTATTACCCATCTTCAAGAATCTACGTACTTGTGCTGACAGTGCAACCCTAACTGTCGTATATCACGCACTCGCTCAATCGCTATTCCAGTATTGTATTACAACTTGGGGAGGAACCGACACCACATCAATGCTTCGCCTAGAGCGCGCACAAAGAGCGATCCTAAAAGTAATGACCGGAAAGCCTCGCAGGTACTCCACCACAACACTTTATAGTGAATGCAAGGTGCTGACAGTCAGACAGCTTTACATACTAAGGGTAGCACTTAAACAGCACTCCTACCTTAAATTCGATCCGGCTGCGCGAGGCAGGAGGATGGGCACTTGTCCCACTGTGCCTCACCGAACCACGTTAGCAAGGAGACAGTTCTATGTCACTGCCCCACGTCTTTACAATAAGATAAATAAATTTAAGGGGATTTACTCACTTACAATGAATCGTTGCAAAAAAATTATAAAATTTTGGTTACTTACTCACACTTATCTAGATACAGAGGCACTATTAAAGTAAACACTCACCTAAAACAAGCACACGCTCTACACACACACACACCCACCACACCACACCACACCACACACACACACACACACACACACACACACACACACACACACACACCACCACCACCACCACCACCACCACACCACACCCACACACACTATACTATACTACTTTGAATTGTGGTGTAGTATATTCCTTTTTTCTTCTTTTCTTTTAAAATGAATACGTACTGTACCTATCGCTTATTTTGTCGACATAAGACTTGTATTTTTCTAAGGAGATGGCACTGGCCCCTGTAATACAGTTTATACTAGCTCAGGAGCCAGAGTTATAAACTAATTATGTAACATATTTATGTCAATAAAAATATTATTAAATATTATTATTATTAATGTCAAATAACCAGCTGTTTACCAGGGTTTAACCGCGACCTAAACTGATGTTATGTAGACTGTGGAACTTTTTTATTACCTAGGGAGAAACACTAACTTTTAACTCGTAATTTAGTTAATACAAATAACTGCGAAACTATCTTTGTGGTTCTTTTTATGTGCTCCAATAACTTTTAACCAACATCATCTATGTAACCACCCATTGTACTATCGACAATCTTGGCGGTGAACCACCCTTATGGCTAAAATCGTTACGTAGCGTACTGCGCGTTATCACCCCTTACCTCACCCCGCCTATATCCCCTTGAGCTTTATGCGCGTTACTTGAAACTTTCAATTTCTATTAAATCGTATGATGAATTTTTGCATTTTAAACTATCCTAATTGGCGGAAGTGAAATGTGCGTGTGGCGGACGTATCGAGAGTTGTTCAAAGGATTTTGTTAGAAAAATGGTCGACCGCCAAGTTTCGCTACTGTACCATATTCTATAAAGGATATTCTATTCTATTCTTTTCTATCATTTAATTTTTTTTTGCTATTAAAGCAATATGGATCACACATTACTAGTATTCTTGTTAACCCCTCGTGCTTAGCTAAATGCTTGTGTTACGAGTGGGTTCACGTCGGTAGTGCAATGGGTGAGGTTCGAACCGGCAACCACATGATCGCAAGTCCGACGCCCAAGCCATTAGGCTACCGCCGCTTCGGTGATAAGTCTTAATTGTTTGGGTAGTGCTCACTGGCCCCTACAATAATACTTTTGGAAGCTGGTTCCTATTAAAAAAAAGCATTACTTTCGTCCTCTATTTACGCCTTCAAGTTCCTACATTTAAAAACACCGGTAGGTCCTCCCTTTTAAATATTTCACAACTCTCACCCACCCCTTCACATTTAAAGAAGCCTAAGAACATAACATAACATGCCATCACGCCTGTATTCCCCGAAGGGTTAGGCAGAGGCGTACTAATGTACACCCACAGTTCGCCGGTATGTTTAGGTCCCATGTAATAGGGGGCGGGCACAAATTCCTAACTCCGAGCTGCTACTGGGAATTTTATAGAAGCCCAATAACACTTTGCTCGACCTGGGAATCGAACCCAGGACCTCTAGCGTAGCAGTCGCGCACCGGACCACTTGGCTATTGAGGCAGTTGAGAACATGGCATTATTTATTTATGACTACTCGTCATAAATAAATGTAAGCTTTGTGTTGACTTGACGTTGACACAGACATTGACATTTGAGTATGTACCTATCAGTTCAGCCACAAGAGGGAGCCACCTCAGTGGTGTTTGGGAATTTGCTTCAATTTAACGATTTAAGTTTTTATATTATAATAGTAAAGCATGAACATTTAGGGCCACTTGCACCAACTTGTTAAATATGTTTAAATTATATTTAAACACAATTTTCCATAGAAATTTCGTGTTTAAATACAATTTAAATACATTTAAAAGTTGGTGCAAGTGGGCCTTAATTGTCGATTCTGTGTTTAAGGTTAGTACCTACCTAATTATTTCACAGTGATATTTTGTTATGTAAAACTTATCTGTATTTAATAAATAAACTCTGTTTTAGATGAATCAAATTGTGTTATGCTTCAAGAATATAACACATCGTCTTAAATAAATAATGCCATGTTCTTAGGCGAGTAGCTATAAGCCACTATTCAAATTCCTCTCATAAAAACATAAGTTTAACATCCTCCAAGCCTTTCCTCAACTACCTACGTCGGAGTTGATTTCCACTCGCATCTGAATATGAATGATACGGCAGTATTTTACACGAAGCGACTGCCATCAGACCTCCGCAACCCATTTCTGAGCAAGACCCATATTCGAGGAAGGACTTGTTGTCAGGCTTTTTTGGGCGTCTGACTACCACTAACAATTGTCATAGATGTTCGAATGACAACCGGGACCGACGGCTTTACGTGCCCTCCGAAGCATGGAGGAGTCTCGATGTGTTAATAATGGTCACCCATCCGCACACCGACACAGTGTGCGCAGCTTAACTTGCAGATCAGTTACTTAGCTACGAGCCCCACTCAAAAAAATCCCTTAAAAAACTAGTTATCACATAAAAACGAAAAAATGTAGTAAAATTAAGCCACAATAGGTATTTGTTTGAACACACAATGAGCAAGGTAACAAAACAATAAAATAATTTGCTAATCAGTTTATTATAGCAATGTATTCATCGAAACACAATATTATTTTTGTCTTTAGTAAGCTCCACACCCACAGCCTCGACCTCCATAGCCAAGTCCGAGACCGGCAGGAGCAATAGCAGCTGCACCAGGACCGTAGGCACCAGCAGCGCCATAACCTGCGCCATAGCCGGCACCGTAGCCAGGGGCGACACTCTCAGCTGCGATAGCGACACCGCTACCGCAAGCGTGGTTGACAACGCCAGCACCAGCAGTGGGGAACACGCCTTCCAAACCCACAGTACTCACGAACGGCAGCTCACCAGCCACGGACAGAGCACCCTCATATGCGTTCTCAGACGTTAGGGATATACCGACAGGAGCACTGGCGGAGGCGCTGGAGACAGGCAGAGCGCCGCCACTGGTGGCAATGGCATCAATAGCCAAGCCGTTACCGGCCAAGCCATATCCAGCCAAGCCATTACCACCCAGCCCATAGCCACCAAACCCATTGCCAGCCAGGCCGTAGCCACCCAAACCATTGCCAGCCAAACCATTGCCAGCCAGGCCATATCCAGCCAAACCATTGCCAGCCAGGCCATAGCCACCCAAACCATTGCCAGCCAGGCCATAGCCACCCAAACCATTGCCGGCTAAGCCTGAACCACCGAGTGCTGCCAGACACTGGCTGAAGGCAGTCTGTAAATGCAAATTATTATATAAGTGCATAACGGAAGAAAAACAAAAGTAATTACTACTACTACTATTATAAGAGAAAGTGTTAATATTAGGGTGCTGTTACCTGTATGAAGAGCGCCTGAGCGCAGAGTGCGAGGATCACCTTGGCTGCCATTGTATTTAGTTTGTTCGGAAGCAAACTTCAGAATGAGTTTTCCGAGAATCCATCGACTATTTATACTGAAACGCAGTCGTTATCTATTTGAATTGCAGCAATTTTTGAGTTTTGAAACAATCTTTTCAAAACTGTTATCAGTGCTTGCGATATATGGAATAATAGAAAATGCGTGTATTACGTAAAAAACGTGACCTATGATTTTAATAAGTAGGGTTTTGTTTCAATAGAACATTGGAACAATACTCTAGTTATGATAAGAAACTTGTGTGCTATATAAACCTGGTCTAGGGTAGAAACATCATTCAGTCTTCAGCTTCTTGTTGAACACAAACAAACATCAAACATGTCTACCTTCGCTGTTCTGTTGCTCTGCATCCAAGCTTGCTTGGTCCAGGTGAGTGTTAAAATTTAATACTCTTCTTACTTTGCTTTTCTTGACTTTTATTTATTTGATGGCTTCAACCAATATTCCTTTTAATTATGTAGTTCATCATTTAAATTTTACTACGATATTTTGTCAAATAGGAGAAATCATATTAAAATAATGTCAATTGCCTCAGAATGTGTTCGGTCAGTACATCAACGGTGGTGGTTGCGGGTGTGGAGGTCTTAACGCCGGCTTAATTGCTCCTGGTGCTGCGTATGGCGGCGCCATCGGTCTTGGTGGTTATAATGGTGCCATCGGCGCTGGCTACGGTGGCGCGCTCGCCGGCGGGTATGGCGGTGCCATTGGTCTTGGTGGCTACAATGGAGCTCTTGGCTCTGCTTATGGTGGTGCCTACGGTGCTAGTGGTGCTGTCTACGGCGGCGCTGGTGAAGGCAACGTGGCGGTCATTGGTGAGCTGCCAGTCGCCGGCAGCACCGCTGTCGCCGGTCAGGTGCCGATCGTGGGTGCTGTGAGCTTCGGGGGCCCTGTGCCGGCTGCTGGTGCTGTATCCATCGCCGGACAGTGCGCGTGCGGCTGTGGTGCTCCTGGATACTACTAGAACTTCTTCTTCTGAGCAAACTGTTCACTGTTTTACTTCTTGAATTTTAACTTCAACTAACGATAAAATAAATAACTATGCCCGCAAAATATTCAACGTCTTATTATTTTTTATTAGTGTATTTTCAACTTAGTCCCTCAGCGTTCACCTAGCTCGCATTTTTTTGTTTTTGTAAACTGTAGTTATATCCAGTTCAGTTAGTCCAAGTTATTTAATATCTACATACAGGTTCTAATACTAAATAGGTTTCGATCAAATTCTGCATAGTTTATGCAGAATTTGATCAGAACCTATTTAGTAGTTTTGACAACAATCATCAAATATTTAAACGTACAGGTTTTTTTATTGGATAGCGGGCAAACGAGCAGACATATTACAATATTAACTATATAGTATTCGTAGGATTCTTAGAATATACATAATTACATTTAATCATTCATTCCCTTATTTTCTCATTGCAGGTTATAGACCTTCATAATACATAGTAATAGTCACTACGTTACTTGATTCAGTCCCACTAATCAGCATTTAGGCTCGAAAGACCCGCGATTTGGGCAGTTTGATTTGTGTCTGGAAAATGGTCCCATACCATTTATATTGGCGATTATAGTTCCTTGGGTGACCGCTAGAGGGGTTTCCGTTAATCTAAGTCCAAATGTTTAAAATAAATAAATTCCAACCCCTTCAATTAGGTTATGGTTCTAAAGGGGGTTGTGAGGCTGCCGTACACGCCCTAACCACTTATCTCAACAGTAATGAAGGAGAGGTAATTCTTAAGGTCGATATAAGGAATGCCTTTAACTCCGTTAACAGGGACACCTTGCTGACAGAAGTAAAAAAAGAAATTCCTCAAATTTATAGTTTTCTTTGGCAATGTTACAGACAGCCCTCAAAATTACTGTATAAGGACAATCTTTTAAGTTCGGCCGTTGGATGTCAGCAGGGTGACCCTCTTGGGCCTGTCATTTTTAGTTTGGCTATAAACCCAATAATTCGGCAGTTAAATTCCAAATTTAACGTTTGGTACTTAGATGATGGTACCCTGGGAGGTGACGCGGACACAGTTTTAAATGATCTAAAATTTTTGAATGAGAAATTACAGTTAATTGGCTTGGAACTTAATTTTTCAAAATGCGAAATTTATTTACCTCACACAACTGACCGACAACTGACCATAGCCAAATTTAATGCAATAGCCCCAGGTATTAAAATCACGGAGAAGAGCAATCTTCACCTCCTAGGGTCTCCAATCTTTGACGAATCATTTGCATCTTTCATCGATGAAAAAATACAAAATTTTTGTGATACATCGGAAAAACTCCTCAAAGTCAATATTCATTCGGCTCTTACTATTATCCGTTACTGTTGTTTTGGCCCTAAATTCATTTATAACTTGCGTTCTTCCCACTTGTGGAAGCACCCACAACTTTTAGACAAAGTTGACAAAATTATTAGGAATTTCTTAACAACTATTTTAAACGTGGCTTTGGACGACCGAGCTTGGCTTCAAGCCACTCTCCCCATTCGGCTGGGTGGTCTCGGCGTCCGCAAAATTTCCAGTCTTAGTTTACCAGCGTTTCTGGCCTCAGCTCACGGCACTGAAATTTTAACGAAGAAAATTTTAGCTCCTTCTCTCGTTGATTTTGAGGTGCCGTGTTTGACGGATGCTGTGAACGCTTGGAAAATGGCTTGTCCCAATACGGTCTTGCCCGTCATCCCATCTTCCCAAAAACAGTGGGACTGGCCGCTCTGCAGTTTGACACGGAAATATCTGATAAATACGTCAGTCAATACTGCCGAGCGTGCTCGTTTGCTGGCCTTGGGTGAGTGGGAGTCGGGCCTTTGGCTTCAGGCACTTCCATCACCTAATATAGGTAGCTTGTTGGATGACACTACTTTTCGGTGTGCTATTTGCTTACGTCTGGGCGCTCCTTGTGTTGCTCCGCATCGGTGTCACTGTGGTGAAGCTGTCGACAGCCTCGGACACCACGGCTTGTCTTGCTGCAGGAGTGCGGGGCGAATAGCACGGCACGCCAATATTAATGACATTATTCGTCGTGCTCTTGTCACCGTCGGTGTGCCAGCTGTATTAGAGCCTAATGGCTTGGCAGGTGACGATGGAAAGAGACCAGACGGTATGTCACTATTGCCATGGAAATTGGGTAGGCCTTTGGTGTGGGATGCAACTTGCGTCGATACCCTTGCTCCATCCCATCTTCCAAGCTCGGCGGGTTGTGCTGGCGCTGCCGCTGCTGGCGCAGAGACCCTCAAACGGCGCAAATATAGCAACCTCAATGGGAACTATAATTTTGAGCCGTTTGGAGTGGAAACGCTCGGGCCGTGGGGTCCGAGTGCGCGCCATCTCTTCAAAGAAATTTCTAAGAGACTTGTCGACTCTTCGCGGGATCAGAGGGCTGGTTTATTCTTTGGTCAAAGGATTAGCATTGCCATTCAACGTGGCAATGCAGCCAGTCTTCTGGGTACGTTACCCGATGACAGTGATGTGGAGGAGTACTTTGACGCCTAGGCGTGTTTATTTTTCTTTGTTTTTTTTTTAGGTTATATAGATAAGAAATATTATAAAGAGGAAAGATTTGTATGTATCAATGTATGTAAGAAAAATTAGTTTCAAATTCAGAACTAGTTGTACGGTTTCGAAACCGTTCTGTTTACCGTAGGAGAGCTTTGCTTCGGCACGAATGCGCCGGCTCGACCGGCAATCTTTTATAAATATTGATATTTCTACAAAATCATACATAAATATCTGCAAGATAAATATAAAAATGAGATAACTAGAATATATCGCTTGCTAAACTGCTGACTAAGGTCTACGGAGGTCAAGAAAGGTCGATGACCGTAGAAATGTCAAGACAGACTGCAAAAACAAAACACAACGTCATCATATAAAAATGCTGACTAGTGATGTCAGTGGACAGATTGTGTTATCGATCACGTAACAAAATACGTGACAAATGCATTGTCTGTAACCAGCTGTTCAATGCTGTTTTATCTGCGACCTAAAATGATATTATGATAAAAACGTACTCTTGAATTGAGCTGAAAATTATTGCTGCTCTCTTTTATAAATTTTCATTAATACGTGTATTATAAAGTAATTACAAATGTAAATCTGAGTACTGTTTAGGCTAGTTTAAACGCACATAAAATTTATATTAAGGTTTTTTCGGACGGTCTTGAGTATTTATATGGCCTATAAATGGTTGAGCTACTGTCCTGACTGACGGCTTTTTATTAAAAAGCCCTTTTCAGATATTGCCCAACATCGTAACACTCATATCTTATAATACTCCTACTACCAACTGCACATTAGAACAGACCATGAGGCGGCGTTCTTTCGTTCTCGGCGTTGTTTCGGCGTTTCTTCTCAGAGGTCGTCAGTTAGGAAATGCCGGCGCCATCTAGTTAAAAAAATGTAAAAACATTGACTTGTAAAAGTGTGTTTAAAAGATCTATTTACATAAATAAATATCATTTATCATTTAAATCTTTCACTCACCCTTCCCGACCTATATATTTGAAAACTCAAATATAGAATCAGGTCTTTATTCATTTATGATAATGAGCTATAAACCAATATTCAAATTTCTCTCTAAATAACTTATACCAGCTAAAACCCAGCCAACCCATTATATCATATGAAATTACATACCATCACGCCTGTTTTCGCCGGAGGGTTTGGCAGAGGCGTACTAATGAACAACCACAGTTCGCCGGTATGATTAGGTCCTATGTAATAAGGAGCGGTATTTCGCCGGTATTTTTAGGTTCTATGTAATAAGCGAGCCTATTACTATTAACCGGACACAAATTCCAAACTCCGAGCTGTTACTGGGGATTTCATAGAAAAATCCAATTACACTTTGCTCCACCCGGGAATTGAACCCAGGACCTCAAGCGTAGTAGTCGCGCTCAGGACGACTAGGCTAGTAAGGTTCTTATTTTTATAATTTCTTAGACTTTATTTTTTTAGTTGTGTGTTAATGGGCCAATCAGTCACTCAAGACAAATGAAATTTCTACCTGTCTCTTCCGTGTTCCGCTACTTTAAAAGGCCAGCTTTTCTAGACCGCAATATTTGTTTTGACACAGAATGTGCAAGGTAACAAAACAACAAAATAATTTGCTAATCAGTTTATTGTTACATTGTAGGTCCGTCGAAAAAAATAGTATTATGTTAGTAAACTCCACATCCACAACCTCGACCTCCATAGCCAAGTCCGAGACCAGCAGGAGCAATAGCAGCTGCACCAAGCCCGTAGATACCAGCAGCGCCATAACCTGCGCCATAGCCGGTACCGTAGCCAGGGGCGACACTCTCAGCTGCGATAGCAACACCGCTACCGCACGCGTGGTTCACGACGCCAGCACCAGCAGTGGGGAACACGCCTTCCAAACCCACAGTACTCACGAACGGTAGCTCACCAGCCACGGACAGAGCACCCTCATATGCGTTCTCAGACGTTAGGGAGATCCCAACGGGAGCAATGGCGGAGGCGCTAGAGATGGGCAGAGCGCCGCCACTGGTAGCAATAGCTTCAATAGCCAGACCGTTACCGGCCAAGCCATAGCCAGCTAAGCCATTGCCCGCCAGGCCATAGCCACCCAAACCATTGCCAGCCAGGCCATATCCAGCCAAACCATTGCCAGCCAGGCCATAGCCACCTAAACCATTGCCAGCCAGGCCATATCCAGCCAAACCATTGCCAGCCAGGCCATAGCCAGCCAAACCATTGCCGGCTAGGCCTGAACCACCGAGTGCTCCCAGACACTGGCTGAAGGCATTCTGTAAATGCAAATTATTATATAAGTGCATAACGGAAGAAAAACAAAAGTAATTACTACTACTACTATTATAAGAGAAAGTGTTAATATTAGGGTGCTGTTACCTGTATGAAGAGCGCCTGAGCGCAGAGTGCGAGGATCACCTTGGCTGCCATTGTACTTAGTTTGTTCGGAAGCAAACTTCAGAATGAGTTTTCCGAGAATCCATCGACTATTTATACTGAAACGCAGTCGTTATCTATTTGAATTGCAGCAATTTTTGAGTTTTGAAACAATCTTTTCAAAACTGTTATCAGTCCTTGCGATATATGGAATAATAGAAAATGCGTGTATTACGTAAATAACGTGACCTATGATTTTAAGGGCTTTGTTTTAATAGAACATTGAAATAATACTCTAGTTATGATAAGAAACTTGTGTGCTATATAAACCTGGTGTAGGGTAGAAACATCATTCAGTCTTCAGCTTCTCGTTGAACACAAAATAAACATCAAACATGTCTACCTTCGCTGTTCTGTTGCTCTGCATCCAAGCTTGCTTGGTCCAGGTGAGTGTTAAAATTTAATACTCTTCTTACTTTGCTTTTCTTGACTTTTATTTATTTGATGGCTTCAACCAATATTCCGTTTAATACTGTAGTTCATCATTTAAATTTTACTGCGATATTTGTCCAATAGGAGAAATCATATTAAAATAATGTCAATTTCCTCAGAATGTGTTCGGTCAGTACATCAACGGTGGTGGTTGCGGGTGTGGAGGTCTTAACGCCGGCTTAATTGCTCCTGGTGCTGCGTATGGCGGAGCCATCGGTCTTGGAGGTTATAATGGTGCCATCGGCTCTGGCTACGGTGGCGCGCTCGCCGGCGGGTATGGCGGTGCCATTGGTCTTGGCGGCTACAATGGAGCTCTTGGCTCTGCTTATGGTGGTGCCTACGGTGCTAGTGGTGCTGTCTACGGCGGTGCTGGTGAAGGCAACGTGGCGGTCATTGGTGAGCTGCCAGTCGCCGGCAGCACCGCTGTCGCCGGTCAGGTGCCGATCGTGGGTGTTGTGAGCTTCGGGGGCCCTGTGCCGGCTGCTGGTGCTGTATCCATCGCCGGACAGTGCGCGTGCGGCTGCGGCGCTCCTGGGTACTACTAGAACATTTTCTTCTGAGCAAACTGTTCACCGTTTTACTTCTTGAATTTTAACTTTAACTAACGACAAAATAAATAACTATGCCCGCAAAATATTCAACGTCTTATTATTTTTTTTATTGGTGTATTTTAAAATTAGTCCCTCAGCGTTCACCTAGCTCGCATTTTTTTTGTTTTTGTATACTGTAGTTATATCCAGTTCAGTTAGTCCAAGTTATTTAATATCTACATACTAAACAGGTTCTAATACTAAATAGGTTTCGATCAAATTCTGCATAGTTTATGCAGAATTTGATCGAAACCTATTTAGTCGTTTTGGAGCAACAATCATCAAATATTTAAACGTACAGGTTTTTTTATTGGATAGCGGGCAAACGAGCAGACATATTACCATATTAATTATATAGTATTCGTAGGATTCTTAGAATATACATAATTACATTAAATCATTCATTCCCTTATTTTCTTATTGCAGGTTATAACATAGTAATAGTCACTACGTTACTTGATTCAGTCCCACTAATCAGCATTTAGGCTCGAAAGATACGCGATTTGGGCAGTTTGATTTGTGTCTGGAAAATGGTCCCATACCATTTATATTTGCGATTATAGTTCCTTGGGTGACCGCTAGAGGGTTTTCCGTTAATTTAAGTCCAAATGTTTAAAATAAATACTTTTGACAAGTCAGAACTATTTGTACGGTTTCGAAACCGTTCTGTTTGCCGTGGGAGAGCTGTGCTTCGGCACGAATGCGCCGGCTCGACCGGCAATCTTTTATATATAAATATAGATATTTCTACAAAATCGTACATAAATATCTGCAAGATAAATATAAAAATGAGATAACTAGAATATATCGCTTGCTAAACTGCTGACTAAGGTCTACGGGGGTCAAGAAAGGTCGATGACCGTAGAAATGTCAAGACAGACTGCAAAAACAAAACACAACGTCATCATATAAAAATGCTGACTAGTGATGTCAGTGCATCGACAGATTGTGTTATCGATCACGTAACAAAATACGTGACAAATGCATTGTCTGTAACCAGCTGTTCACTGCTGTTTTATCTGCGACCTAAAATGATATTATGATAAAAACGTACTCTTGAATTGAGCTGAAAATTATTGCTGCTCTCTTTTATAAATTTTCATTAATACGTGTATTATAAAGTTATTACAAATGTAAATCTGAGTACTGTATAGGCTAGTTTAAACGCACATAAAATTTATATTAAGGTTTTTTCTGACGGTCTTGAGTATTTATATGGCCTATGCAAATGTCTAGCTGATCTGGTATCGTCATACGACGGGTCGTTGAGCTCCCTAAATAAATGGTTGAGCTACTGTCCTAACTGACGGCTTTTTATTAAAGAGCCCTGTTCAGATATTGCCCAACATCGTAACACTCATATCTTATAATACTCCTACTACCAACTGCACATTAGAACAGACCATAATTCTCTGAGGTTGTTTCGGCGTTTCTTCTCAGAGGTCGTCAGCTAGGAAATGCCGGCGCCATCTAGTTAAAAAATGTAAAACTTTGACTTGTAAAAGTGTGTTTAAAAGATCTATTTACATAAATAAATATCATTTATCATTTAAATCTTTCAATCACCCTTCCCGACCTATATATTTGAAAACCCAAATATAGAATCAGGTCTTTATTCATTTATGATAAGTAGCTATAAACCAATTTTCAAATTTCTCTCTAAATAACTTATACCAGCTAAAACCCAGCCAACTCATTATCCATCTATACTAATATATAAAGCTGAAGAGTTTGTTTGTTGAGTTTGCTTGAACGCGCTAATCTCAGGAACTACTGGTCCGATTCGAAAAATTATTTCAGCGTTAGATAGCCCATTTATTGAGGAAGGCTATAGGCTATATATCATCACGCTACGCGGACGAAGTCGCGGGCAGAAGCTAGTATCATATGAAATTACATACAATCACGCCTGTTTTCGCCGAAGGGTTTGGCAGAGGCGTACTAATGTACAACCACAGTTCGCCGGTATGTTTAGGTCCTATGTAATAAGGAGCGAGCCTATTGCTATTAACCGGACAAATTCCAAACTCCGAGCTGTTACTGGGGATTTCATAGAAATATCCAATAACACTGCTCGACCTGGGAATCGAACCCAGGACCTCAAGCGTAGCAGTCGCGCTCAGGACCACTAGGTTAATGAGGTTTCTTATTTTTATAATTTCTTAGACTTGTATTGTTGTGTGTTGATAGGCCAATCAGTCACTCAGGACAAATGAAATTACTACCTGCCTCTTCCGTGTTCCGCTACTTTAAAAGGCCAGCCTTTCTAGACCGCAATATTTTTTTGGACACAGAATGTGCAAGGTAACAAAATAACAAAATAATTTGCTAATCAGTTTATTGTTACATTGTAGGTCCGTCGAAAAAAATAGTATTATGTTAGTAAACTCCACACCCACAGCCTCGACCTCCATAGCCAAGTCCGAGACCGGCAGGAGCAATAGCAGCTGCACCAGGCCCGTAGGCACCAGCAGCACCATAACCTGCGCCATAGCCGGCACCGTAGCCAGGGGCGACACTCTCAGCTGCGATAGCGACACCGCTACCGCACGCGTGGTTGACAACGCCAGCACCAGCAGTGGGGAAAACGCCTTCCAAACCCACAGTACTCACGAACGGCAGCTCACCAGCCACGGACAGAGCACCCTCATATGCGTTCTCAGACATTAGGGAGATCCCGACGGGAGCAATGGCGGAGGCGCTAGAGACGGGCAGAGCGCCGCCACTGGTAGCAATAGCTTCAATAGCCAAACCGTTACCGGCTAAGCCATAGCCAGCTAAGCCATTGCCAGCCAGACCATAGCCACCCAAACCATTGCCAGCCAGGCCATATCCTGCCAAACCATTGCCAGCCAGGCCATAGCCACCCAAACCATTGCCAGCCAGGCCATATCCAGCCAAACCATTGCCAGCCAGGCCATAGCCAGACAAACCATTGCCGGCTAAGCCTGAACCACCGAGTGTTCCCAGACACTGGCTGAAGGCAGTCTGTAAATGCAAATTATTATAATTACAAGTGCATAATGGAAGAAAAACAAAAGTAATTGAGATGTAAAAATCACTATTAAAAGAGAAAGTGTTAATATTAGGGCGCTGTTACCTGTATGAAGAGCGCCTGAGCGCAGAGTGCGAGGATCACCTTGGCTGCCATTGTACTTAGTTTGTTCGGAAGCAAACTTCAGAATGAGTTTTCCGAGAATCCATCGACTATTTATACTGAAACGCAGTCGTTATCTATTTGAATTGCAGCACTTTTTGAATTTTGAAATTATATTTTCAAAACTGTTATCAGTACTTGCGATATATAGAATAATAGAAAATGCGTGTATTACGTAAATAACGTGACCTATGATTTTTAATATGGAGGGCTTTGTTTCAATAGAACATTGGAACAATACTCTAGTTATGATAAGAAACTTGTGTGCTATATAAACCTGGTCTAGGGCAGGAACATCATTCAGTCTTCAGCTTCTCGTTGAACACAAACAAACATCAAACATGTCTACCTTCACTGTCATATTGCTCTGCATCCAAGCTTGCTTCGTTCAGGTAGTCTTTTAATCATTTATTTCACTTTCTTCTGTATTTAATTTACTATATTTTCTAGCTTCAGCTTTATAGAACCTACTTTAACTAAGGTTCCCTCATAAGATGGCAATTTCTTATTGTTCTGGATATTATTTTGGTATTAGCTACACGATGACTGATGCATGCTTGCCGTCAGCTAGGACAGGTCTACTCAAAGCTAGAAGCTTTGAGTAGAGTGGTTCTTTCCTCAAAAGGCCATTTCAGACATTGCTCTGCATTGTCCCATACACATTATTTGTATTATTTTATGTCTGGGCTTTAAAAGAGACCATGATTCTCTGAGATTGTTTCGGTGTTTCTTCTCAGAGGTCGTTAGTTAGGAAATACCGAAGTCATCTAGCTATAAAAAAAACCATTGACTTGTAAAAGTATCTCTAAAGATCTACTTACAGAAATAATTATCATTTCATTTCATCATTATTAACTTAAATTATTGTCTACCCATTGTATATTTTAAAGACAACACAGTGACAACTAAAATCTCACAAGAAGAACAAACCTTCTGCCAGCAAAAGGTACAAAGATACCTACTACTGCTTATTTGTTAAAGAAATGTTTTTCAGGAAGCCTATCAATAAATAAAATATTAATCATGTCGATTTCCTCAGAATGTGTTCGGTCAGTACATCAACGGTGGTGGTTGCGGGTGTGGAGGTCTTAACGCCGGCTTACTTGCTCCTGGTGCTGCGTACGGCGGTGCCATCGGTCTTGGTGGTTATAATGGTGCCATTGGCTCTAGCTACGGTGGCGCGCTCGCCGGTGGGTATGGCGGTGCCATTGGTCTTGGTGGCTACAATGGAGCTCTTGGCTCTGCTTATGGTGGTGCCTACGGTGCTAGTGGTGCTGTCTACGGCGGCGCCGGTGAAGGCAACGTGGCTGTCATTGGTGAGCTGCCAGTCGCCGGCAGCACCGCTGTCGCTGGTCAAGTGCCGATCATGGGTGTTGTGAGCTTCGGGGGCCCTGTGCCGGCTGCTGGTGCTGTATCCATCGCCGGACAGTGCGCGTGCGGCTGTGGCGCTCCTGGGTACTACTAGAACTTCTTCTGCGCAACTGTTCACCGTTTTACTTCTTGAATTTTAACTTCAACTAACGATAAAATAAATAACTATGCCCGCAAAATATTCAACGTCTTATTATTTTAATAACTGTATTTTGAAATTATTCCCCTTATTAAGCGGTCCTCTAGCTTGCACTGTTTTGTTGTTTTTTTCCAAATTGTATGTCTAGTTTACTTAGTCCAGGTTGTAATCTATGTACTTTTAAACTATGCCGTATTTTATCGAAACCCATTCAGCAGTTTTGGAGCAACTAAGCAACAAACATTGCCTGACTATTACATAGACCTTTCTAATAGTTTTAGTTACTCTACTACTTGTTTCATGAATGAGTCATTTCCGAATAATATTCAGATTAGAGACCCGCTATTTGGGTACTTTGGATTATTCCTGGAAAATGTTTGTTTAGCCAATATAGTTCCCCAGGTGACCGCTAGAGGATTTTCCATTAATCAAAGTCGAGGTCAAAATGTTTTATTTCAATAACAAGAATGTTTATCACATGAGCATATCAGTTTTTAATAAACTGCCTAAGAGTCTAAGGGAACTTCCATTTAAATATTTTAAAATAATGTTAAGAAAATGGCTAGTGGATAAGTGTTTTTATACCATAGAATAGAAGAGTTCATGCAACATAACGACTGTATCTATTTGTAAGAAAAAAAATATAATGTGATATAATAGTAATAAATATGCTAAATAATAAATAAATATACTAAATAATAATATAGCTTGACATTTGTTAGTAGGTAATAATAATAATATAAATTAATTAATTTTGTTAGTAATATAATAAATTGTAATTATAATTTCTTAACATTAATTATAAACTTTTGCATGCCTAATACAGGCAGAATATAGCTTGAACTATGCACCATTGTTAAACCCGGTACCACCTGTATTCTGTGCAAATTTTGAAATGTACTTTTTGTACTTTTGAAATGTCAGAACTAATTGTACGGTTCCAAAAAGTGGGCTTTATAGCGAAAAGCATGCAAAAACTCCATTAAAAAAAAAAGTAATATTATCTCTACCATTGTTTCTTATTATGTACAGTCACGAGCAAAGATATGTATACACTTGGCAAATTTCAAAAGCGATTTTCTCTTAATGTATTAATTGAAATTTTATGATGTTATGAACATAGTATTTTCGAACCAATGCTTTGTTGATATTGTTATTATCACAAAGTTTGCAATCGTCATTTCATAAAAAAACGCTTTCGAATTTTAGTAAGTGTATACATATTGATGCTCGTGACTGTACTTGCCGAGAATTATACGAATGCACGATATAATAATATACAAAAATGAGATCGCTTTCTGAACTGCTGGCTAAGCTCTAACGGAGGGTCAAGAAAGGTCGATGACCATAGTAATGTCAAGACTGAATGCAGTAGACACAACGTCATCATAATTATAAAATGCTGACTAGTGATGTCGGTGCATCGACATTGTGTTATCGATCACGTAACATAATGCGTGTCAAATGTAATTATTACCTGTTGTCCGCTGTTTTTAGGGTTCCGTACCTCAAAAGGAAAGAACGGAGCCATAATAGGATCACTTTGTTGTCCGTCTGTCGATCTTTCAAGACCCTTTTTCTTAGTAACGCGTTCAGGTATCAATCTAAAATTCATGTCAAATACTCAAGTCTACTTAAAAAATGAAACTTCTAAGCCAACGCAATCAAAAGATACCTACAGCCGTGTATGCTGCAAATTTTCGACATTCGCAAAGGAACCAAAACTTTCAGGGTACTTCCCGCGAACTCAGAATCTGAAATTTTGTACGAAGCAACCATAAAATTACTACTTAAAATTATAGCACAGATAAAGGAAAATTAGTAGTAGAAAATTTTTAGTTAAATCATGTAATAAATCTTATATACCTTCAGGTTTGTACGGAACCCTCGGTGCGCGAGTCTGACTCGCACTTAGCTGGTTTTTTTAAGTGTTCAGCTGCTTTTAACGAGACAGTTACACATATTTGTTTGGAGGAAGAATGTGCAAGGTAACATAAAGTAAAACCACTTTCAAGCCGAGGTTTTCCTAAAAGAACTATAGCATTGGGTTCTTCAAGAAAAGAGTGAAATGGTTTTTACAGGGTAGGAAACGCGCAAACTATATCTCTTGTGTTGCAGATTTTCAAAGGCTGCAGTGCTTACCATAAGGCGGGTCGTAAGCTTGTTTATCACCCCAGTGGTATAAAAAAAACAACGGATTGCACTCCGGGAGTGCCAGCAGAAGTGAAAACTTGAACATTAAGTAACATTGTGCATTTTTGATATTTTGGAATGGTTAGGGAATAATTTCACACAAATTGCTCTAAATATCAGTATAAAAGTACTATCATTTATGTGGTAAAATACAATATTCATTTAATGCGCTATCGTACACAAACATGACAATTTATATTACCTACATTAAAAATGTAACACTTCAGAAGTATTACAACCGTCTTACAAATTTTCGATCAGAAACACGAACAACTATCGAATTCGTATCGTAAACGAATGAGTTTTTTTATGCTACAAATTAACCCATCCCAAAAAGTGCACAACGGAAGTTTTCACTTCATAAACATACAAAGAATAATGTAAGTAGATATATGTGCAAAACAGTTTTGGTAGTCAGCCCTTTAGGTTTGGTTGGATATTTAGTTTTCACCACCGATTTCCGAAACTTAGGCCCACTTGCACCAACTTTTTAAATGTGTTTAAACTGAATTTAAACACAAAATTTCATAGAAATTGCGTGTTTAAATACAATTTAAACACATTTAAGAAGTTGGTGCAAGTGGGCCTTACTACATAATATATCGATTTTTGATATACATATTTTTTTTTGTAAGTAACGTATTTTATATCAAAATTTTGAGTCCCTAGAAGTAGGTATTTCACATTCCTTGACCAGGCAAGTTTTTTAGATCATAGAACATTGTTTATTAACTCTTTTTAAGTCGTTTAAAAAAACAATAGAATTTGCTAATCAGTTTATTGAAACATTGTATTTGTCGACACCAAATAGGTTATTTTGTTAGTAAACTCCACACCCACAGCCTCGAGCTCCATAGCCAAGTCCGAGACCAGCAGGAGCAATAGCAGCTGCACCAAGCCCGTAGGCACCAGCAGCACCATAACCTGCACCATAGCCGGCACCGTAGCCAGGGGCGACACTCTCAGCTGCGATAGCGACACCGCTACCGCACGCGTGGTTGACAACGCCAGCACCAGCAGTGGGGAACACGCCTTCCAAACCTACAGTACTCACGAACGGCAGCTCACCAGCCACGGACAGAGCACCCTCATAAGCGTTCTCAGACGTTAAGGAGATACCTACGGGAGCACTGGCAGAGGCGCTGGAGATGGGCAGAGCACCGCCACTGGTGGCAGTGGCCTCAATAGCCAAGCCATTACCAGCCAGCCCATAGCCACCGAAGCCATTGCCAGCCAGCCCATAGCCAGCGAAGCCATTGCCAGCCAAACCGTTGCCAGCTAGGCCATATCCAGCCAAGCCATTGCCAGCTAAGCCATATCCAGCCAAGCCATTGCCCGCTAAGCCATATCCAGCCAAGCCATTGCCAGATAAGCCATAGCCAGCCAAACCATTGCCAGCTAAGCCTGAACCACCGAGTGCTCCAAGGCACTGGCTGAAGGCAGTCTGTAAATTATTATATAAGTGCATAATGGAAGAAAAACAGAAGTAATTGAATTGTTAAAATCTGTATTGAAAGGGAAAATAATAATATTAGTGTGATGTTACCTGTATGAAGAGCGCCTGAGCGCAAAGAACGAGGATCACCTTGGCTGCCATTGTATTGTACTTAGTTTGTGTGGAAGCAAACTATAGAATGAGTTTTCCAAGAATCCATCGACTATTTATACCGAGACACAGTCCTTATCTAATTGAGTTGCAGCAATTTTTGAATTTAAAAAAATCATTTATCTGTAATTTCAAAACAGAGAAATAGAAAATGCGTGCATTACTCAACTATAAGCCTATTACGATATTATATCTAACGCATTATTTAATTAAATAGGAAATAGTAAAAAACTACGTGGTATGATAAGATTTCTCGCGGTATATAAACTTGGTTTAGCCGTACGAACATCACACAGTCTTCAGCTTTTCGTTGAACACAAACAAACATGTCTCCCTTCGCTGTTCTTTTGCTCTGTATCCAAGCTTGCTTGGTCCAGGTAAGAGCCACACAGAAACTTAAATATTCCGTCCCAGTTTCACCAACCAATTTATAGTCTTACCGTCATCCAATTCCTGCCCAATCACTCCTGAGGATTGACTGGTTATCGGACTTTTACAACTGACTACTACTATTGATTGCCATAGATTTTCGTTTGATGAGTAAACTGTCAATTCTCTTTCAGAATGTCTTCGGGCAATTCCTCGATGGTCGTGGCTGTGGTGGAGCAGCCTTAGGTATCGCTCCTGCAGCTGCCATCGCTCCTGCTGCTGGTATTGCCCCTGTTGCTGCTTTGGGTAATGGTTTAGGTATCGGTGCTGGAATCGGCTCCATTTATGGTGGTGGTTTCGGCTCTGCTTACGGTGGCGCTTTTGTCCCTGGCTACGGTGGTGCTATTGCGCCTGGAGCGGCTTACGGTGGCGCTGGTGAAGGCAACGTGGCTGTCGCTGGTGAGCTGCCAGTCGCTGGTACTACCGCCGTCGCCGGTCAGGTCCCCATCATGGGCGCTGTGAGCTTTGGTGGCGCTGTTCCGGCTGCTGGTGCTGTGTCTATCATTGGACAATGCGCGTGCGGCTGTGACGTTCCTTACTACTAGACGATAAGCTCATACTATTAAATTGTAAATAAAGAAAAAAAAACAGCACAATATGCCATGTTTTTATTCTTGATTCAAAAAATAACCTTCATTGTGAAATTAGCTACATGGGTACCCATATACAAATTTCTTCTGCCTAAAATGACAGGTCTTCGTGTCATAAACAAACTAAAAAGTATTTGCCGCCGCCCAAGATCCAGGACACGCGTCGCTATACAACTACCATTGCTTTACATTTTAAACCGTGGGAGAGCCATGCTTCGGCACGGATTTCGCTAAGTGAGTGAGGATACCGGAGGCCTCAACCCTTTTAAAAGGCGGACCACGCACTCTGGTATTGCAGGTGTCCATGGGCAGCGGTAATCGCTTACTACTACTGTGCTAATACGCTACGCTTGCTTTACGACAGACTCCGACGTATGGTAGATCGCCAGCCAGTCAAACCTCAAGTCTTACTACCAAATAAATCAAACATTTTCTCGCTACCTATATTATATAATTTGCTTTCTTTCGCTCCTTTCTCTTGAGTCCATCCAAAGGTTGTCTATAAGAGATCGCTTTTAGCGATAAGACCACCCATTGTATGTACCATATTCTATGATTGATAACTTATACTTGACATTAGTTTTTGGTGTACAATAAAGAATATTCTATTCTGTTCTATAACGAGGAACTTTTTTTTAATGACTGTAATGGTTAGACAGATTGGGGTCTCAAGAATGTATGTTACAGGCTATTCTATATGTTACGTTCGCCGCTTACCATCAGGAACCCTGTATGATTGTTTGACTTTTAGTCATAGCAAAAAAAAATTACTAGGCACATTCAAAATTGATTTAAGGAGTTTTTGCTCAGTAATAACTACTAATGCTGATCAACTTAAGGCGCCAACATACCTAATGTTGGCGCCTATCGTTTTACGCATAGCACCCAAGTTTTCTGTAATATTTCGTCTAAACAATTGCATAAGAGTTTTATTTGTCAGTTCAGTTTCTCCAAGGACCTCACGTCACTTTTATTATTCTCGTTGTAACATCGTTCGTCCCTGTTGTGCAAAATAGTTAATAATTCTTTTCTAAATTGAAATACAAACATACTTAAACGTTATTTTGAGGGTTTCCTGACACCTAATGTAAGTTAAATCACTGCACATAACGAGACTCAACAACTGAGTTGTCAAGCAAGATGACAAGGCTACTTGTCTAATACTCCTAGTATTGCTGGTGTTTATAGGATACAGTTGCTGCCATCAGAGGTCCCGTATGCCTTATTTATTACGATGAAAAAACTTTAATAGCGCCTTAATAAATTATAGGAGCAATACGGACATTTCGAAGTGCTATTATGTTTATTTTGATAGGCGCTTAATCTTTTTTCATAATTAAAGTATTAATTTCGCTGATAACCACCATATCGGTTGGATCTGTGATTTTCTGCAAGCTTGGTAGCGTAGTTGCCGCCATATCAGCCGTGTACATGGCGGGGCTATAAAGGAGCCCCAACGTGTGTAAGGAAAAATTGTAAAATCCAAAGCCGGAAAGAAAACGTTAACGAAGGGAAGAACACCATTATTGTTACAGGGCAACGCTACTGGTTAAGGGTTCGGCGCTAGACCAACTTGACTACAAACATGATACCAAAATAAATCGTAATTGATAACATACCATCACGCCTGTATTCCCCGAAGGGTTAGGCAGAGGCGTACTAATGTACACCCACGGTTCGCCGGTATGTTTAGGTCCCATGTAATAGGGGGCGAGCCTATTGCCATTAACCGGGCACAAATTCCTAACTCCGAGCTGCTACTGGGAATTTCATAGAAAAACCCAATAACACTTTGCTCGACCTGGGAATCGAACCCAGGACCTCTAGCGTAGCAGTCGTGGTCCGGACCACTTGGCTATTGAGGCAGTTTTCATTTTTTTCAGAAATCGTAATTGAAACACAATTTAATCAAAGTGTGTTATTATTCGGGTTCCTATACCGTTAACCTAGGTTCCTGCTCTACCATTTCGTTCAAAATACTTCACTGGAAATAAATGTAACGGAATAGGTACAATTTTTGATAAGTTTAGCAAGGTTGGAAAGATTTTCCAGTCGCTTATTTCCAGTGAAGTAGTAGTATAGAAAATGGTTGGGTAGGATCTAGGAGGTAGGAACCTAGATTAACAGTATCCGAATCCGAATAATACTCGTAACACAATTTGATTTAATTGTGTTTGAATTCCGATTTATTTTGGTATTACGTTTTTATGGTCAATTGAGCGTCCGCCAGACCTTGTGCTACGGTTAGTTAATGGGCATTCAGAGCATTATAATGTCCTTGCATACGTTAAGTAGTCATGAAGTTACAAAAGGAAAGGATATGTAACATAAATTGTCCTGTGGGAAAGGACAGTCATGTTTGTTGTGGGTGCTAAGTTCCTCTGCTAAGTACTTAGATGTAAAAGGAAGAGGTATACTTTAAGTATAAAAACGATGTTTTATAAGAAAAAAACTTTTTATTTGCAAAATATTGACAACAACTCCCTTATCCCAAAACGCTCATCAGTTCAAACACACGGTGTTATTTCTAGTGCTGTCTTTGCACGGGCGTTGTGTGAGCCTTCAGGAATAAGGTTCTTAGCATCTATTTAGTACACGTAGGAAGCACCACAATCACAGGCGCAGTTACCAGCGATGGACACAGCGCCAGCAGCTGGGATGCCACCTCCGAAGTTAACAGCGCCCATGATGGGCACCTGACCGGCGACGGCGGTAGTACCAGCGACTGGCAGCTCACCAGCGACCGCCACGTTGCCTTCACCAATGCCGCCGTACGGAGCGAGTCCAGCGCCACAGCCAGCAGCGGGGTAAGCACCAGCAGAGCCAGGGTAGGAGAGCCCGGCTAGTCCAGCGCCGTAGCCAAAGGGAGCAGCGGGAGCGATGGCAGCGGCAGAACCGTATGCTCCAATACCCTGGCCAAATACATTTCCAGGTCCAAAACCGTAGCCAGGACCAGAAATGAGGCCAGGGGAAACAGGACCAAAATTCATTCCAAGACCAGGAGCGATGGCAGCTGCAGAACCGTAACCAGCAAAAGGAGCTACGGCAGCAGCTGGGGCAAAGCCAGAATTCTCGCTGATCATAGCAGTTCTGCCATTACCGCAGGCGTGGTTGACGGCACCAGCACCAGCAGACGGCACCACACCCTCCATAGCCACAGTACCAACGAACGGCAGCTCACCAGTGACGGCCAGAGCACCTTCATACATGTTGTCAGACTCTACAGAGATACCGACGGGAGGGACCGCGGACACACTGGAGACGGGCAGAGCGCCGCCACTGGTGGCAGTGAACTCCAAAGCAGGGGATATTCCATCGTAGGCGACGGAGCTGCCTCCAAAGCCAAGTCCATTATAAGCCAGGCCGTTCATTAAGCCACCAAATCCATTCCCTGCACAGCCAGCAGAGAGGCCATTGAATCCAGGACCTGCCAAGCCGTATGGAGCACCAAGAATGGAGTCAGGTGCAAGTGACGCTCGGTTAAGGCATTGGCCGAGTGTGGTCTGTAAGGAATACGACATTATTTAATTTTTTTCTTGATATCATATATATATCATATAGTCATTCAATTGACTCAGAGGATTCGATTGTCCAAGGAGGGGAACCCCGCCCCCTAAATTGTAAACGTTTAATTAACCATCCCTCTATTACTTAGACAGGAGTACCTCCGCTCTGACTATGACCCCTCATCCCCCCACGTCTGGCTGTAGCCGTGCCTGTTACTATCTTATTAGTCTCTTGCTGTCCTCAGGGCATCTGCTATTGCTACTGGCCCTCTTTTCGATTCCTACGTTGAGCAGTGTTAGTGAGTTTTGAGTTTGAATTTGCGCCCCATTATTTGCAACAAATCTGCCCCCTATAACATGAGACTTAAATACTAGCAAATTGTTAATATGCGTTAGTAGCTCTGCCGAAACCTTTGAGGAAAATAAGCGTATATATTTAAAACGACTCTAGTAGGCTTTATTAAAGAATAAAACATACCTGAATGAAAGCTTGAGCAAAGAACAGGAAAACAACAGACTTGGCCGCCATCTTGTTTTGTTGTTTGCTAGTGTCAAACTAATACTGATCTATTCTTCAACGATTGGGGCTTATATACAAATAAATCAATAATATGTTATAACACTTTTGTAATAACTAATTATATTTAATTATGTACAGTTATTTCAAAACATAGGATACGCATAGAAAACACTCAAGTTTCATAATGATAATAATTGTGTCAGTAAAAATTGTGGAGTAAAGTTTCAAGAAATAGAATACGCAATTCAGTGGAAATATACAATAAAATGCGTAAGAAAGATATTTTTAAATCTGATTTTATCTAGGCACGTACAATGCTTAACTTTTTAAGAAAATACTCGTGTTTTTTATGTATTAGGGGGGCAAACGAGCAGACGGGTCGCCTCATGGTAAGCGATTGCCCATAGACACTCCGGTATCCTAACTCGCTCGGCGAAATACAACGTAAGCGTTCTTTCACGCCGGTTTTCTGTGAGGCCGTGGTATCCGGTTGAGCCGGCTCATTCGTGCCGAAGCATGGCTCACCCACGATAAAAGCAAGCTCTCCAAGGACTTCGTGGCATATCCGTGGGAAAAAACCATAGAAATTGGTTCACGATCGGCTGAAGAAGAAGAATATTTTCTGTATCATTCACACAAATTAAACATTGTAGTCAAAAGGACGTCCTCCTTTTTGTTGCCCGCAGTTATTTTATTCGTATTCCAAGAGACTTTTAAGACAAAAGACTTATGACCTCCTCCAAAGTCCAATGTACTTCTATACCAAAATTCATCAGAATTGATTAAGCGGTTTAAGCGTAAAGTTGGTACAAACAAACAAATAGAGTTACCAACTTACATTTATGAATAACTAGCTTCTACCCGCGACTTTGTCTGCGCGTCAAAATTGGGTCCGACCTTGATAAAAAGCAGCCCATGTTATCTATCACTGTTATCTATCTCTGGCAATTTTAAATAAACATAAAAGTAATAATATAGATATAATAAATGTGAAAGTAATCTCCTGTCTTTCTGTCCGTTTGCTGTTACCTTTTCACGCTAAACCACTGGAGAGATTTCGGTAGAGATAGATTGGATGGACGAAAAATAAACAGTATCTAAAGTATTTAGTTCGTTTCCAAATGATTTCGACTGCTTTTTGATATATTTTAGCCACTGCCTCTGCCTGATTAGTAGATCCACAGTTCAGCCAGTGGTGGCCCAAGGGAGGGGGACGTGGAGGTCATAACCACCCTCCCAAATTGATGTTTGACAAACTTCCTATTACCTACTGAGTCACGAGTACCTACGCTCTGACTATGACATCTTTGCCTGGGACTGTGCCTGAGTTCAGTTGTATGTTTAGGTCCCATTAGGGCTATTACCATTCTGAGCTACTAGGTACTTAGTTACTTAGATTACTAATTTATAGAAGAACCCAAACCCACTGCTCGATCGGGGGATGGAACCCTTTTAGCGTAGCAGGTCAGACAAACCGTACTTTTGTGAATGGATAATTTGTAAATTGAAATTTAACATACATACCATCACGCCTGTATTCCCCGAAGGGTTAGGCAGAGGCGTACACCCACAGTTCGCCGGTATGATTAGGTCCCATGTAATAGGGGGCGTGTCTATTGCCATTATCCGGGCACAAATTCCTAACTCCGAGCTGCTACTGGGAATTTCATAGAAAAACCCAATAACACTTTGCTCGACCTGAGAATCGAACCCAGGACCTCTAGCGTAGCAGTCGCGCTCAGGACCACTTGGCTAATGAGGCAGTCTAATAAATTGAAATATTTTCGTAATAATACGAGCTTTTTAAAAAAAATGAAAATCTGTCTTAGTAGATTCCAATTATTGATTATTTACTACATTATATAGCTGAATCCTTTTTCGACGTGTCCCTCATCTGAGTCGCTGCTCCTTTCTTCCACACTCCATAGTCTAGCAATACCTACCACGTTTTTTTTAAATTAAGGCGGATCGTTCAGCTGATCCCGCCAAATTCAAATTTCAACTGGTTTTTCGCAATTTGTAGGTCTATAACACATTCTAGATTCCTAGCTGTAGTAATTGCGGAATTAGCTATACAATATTCACAACTGAGCATTAAAAACTTTGACCAACCAATTGAAATTTGAATTTGGCGGGCTCAGCTGAACGATCCGCCTTAAGGGCAATTTATTTAAATTTCTTTGACTAGTGACATCTATGCTACACTAACCAAACTAAAACTTTGGTCCTGTCGGTTAGGAAATAATTGTTATCGTCAACAGATGTCGCTAATTACACCGTAGATCTTGAATTCAATCATCATCATTTCAGACCATCCAAGTTCCAAGTGATCATAGTCCAGGGGTCCAGGTCAGCTTCCAGTCTAACCGAACGCGAAGCGTTGTTGCACGCTGTGATATCACTCCGGTCGAGCTGGCCAATTCGTGCCGAAGCATGGACCTACCACGATAATCTACCAGTACGTTATTCAACCTTATATAAGTCTGTTTTTGTATATATTTTTACAGCTACTACACACGAAACTATTCATACGCCAATATATATCCAATCACACCAAATTTCGACATGAAATTCCACAAATTATCAACGTTTCAAAACAAAGAACTTTGGCATTGCCAAAGGAACGATACCACAGTTTTCAAAAGTCTATCTATGTAAATAGTAAAATGGCACGAAATGCTATTTTGCGATAACACTTTCGCACTATAAAAACATGTTCTAGAATGTCCAATATTACAGTCTTCTTTTCGTTGAACACAAACAAACATCGATCATGTCCACCTTCACTGTTCTGTTGCTCTGTATCCAAGCTTGCTTGGTTCAGGTAAGTCAATTGTTTCGTTAGACCTAACATTTTATTCATGCATAATAATAATATAAATTGCAAGAATAACTTACTATAAAAGTAGCCTAAGTTACTCCTATTAACGTCAGCTATATGCCAGTGAAAGTCCCGACAATATCGATCTAGCCATTTCGGAGACTATCCGGAACAAACAGACAGACCAGATTTGACCATGAAGGCCAATTAAAATTTGATTTTCACATTAAAAAATACTTTCAAGTTCCATAAGATAACATACCATCACGCCTGTATTCCCCGAAGAATTTTTTTTTTTTTTTTTTTAATTCATGCAAAACTAGTAGGTACCCATATTTTCGGTAGTAGTGACTTAAAAACTATGTTAGTTTGTACATTTATAAAATATAAAGCTAAGGTTTGGAGCAAGCCTTTGGTAGAAATAAGTGTATTCTACACAAATACTCCATCAATTGCCCCTCAGTCTTGCTGGCAACAACGTTCAAGAGACTATTGTCGCTGTCTCGCACACGACGCAACAAGGATGCGGAGCGTTTGCGCATGACTGCAAAAAAGTCGTCAGTATGCGCCACCGCGAACATGCCCGACGCGCTACAGAAACGTGGCAGCGATAACAGTATCCTGAATGCGTTGTTGTACTGCACTCGCAGGGCATTGTACGCTTTCTGCGTGTATCTGGTCCACAGGCTGCATGTATAAAAAGTTTGACAGTATGCCTTAAACAGAGTTATTTTAACACTGTCATCGCATCTTGCAAACCTGCGGACCAGCATATTACATCTTACGGTCAACGCCCTGCGCTCTCTCTCTATATCACAGTCGTCTGTGCCATCCTCCGAAACCCAGTGACCAAGATACTTAAACCTTTTTACCCTACTTAAGGTTGTACCACATAGCGAGATCGACGGTACCACTAAGCAGAGGTGTACTAAGATACCTATCCACACAGTTCGACGGTATGTTTAGGTCCCTTTTTTTTAAAAAAAAAAAAGCTTACTAGCATTGTGGGTCACACATTACTAGTATTCTTGTTAACCCCTCGTGCTAAGCTAAATGCTTGTGTTACGAGTGGGTTCACGTCGGTAGTACAATGGGTGGGTTTCGAATGGTTCCATGTAATAGGGGGCGAGATGATTGCCATTAACCAGGCCCAAATACAAACGCCGAGCAGCTACTGAGAATTTCATAGAAACACCTAATAACAGCTCGACTTGGGAATCGAACCCAAGACCTTAGGACCACTAGACTGATGAGGTAGGAAGTTTATTTTATGACCTTCACAATCGCAATCTTTTTCCAGAATGTCTTCAGCCAGTGTATCGGATATGGGGTCGGTCTCGCTCCAACTGCGATCGCTCCTCCTGCAAATCCTCCTCTATCCTACGGAGCAGGCTGTGGTGGAGCTAGCTACGGAATATCCGGTTTAGGTGGAGCAGGGTTAGGAGGAATTGGGATCGGCGCTGGTTACGGAGGCGCGGCCTACGGCGGTACTGGTGAAGGCAACGTGGCGGTCATTGGTGAGCTGCCAGTCGCCGGTACTACCGCCGTCGCCGGTCAGGTGCCGATAATCGGAGTGGTCCAGTTCGGAGGATCTGTGCCCGCTGCTGGTGCTGTGTCTATCTCCGGACAGTGCAGTTGCGGCTGCAGTCAGTCTTATTACTAAAGTACAGTCGGGAGCACATCAAGTAACCTACCTTTTTTGCATTTTCCATGCAAAGATTAAAGTCATTTTTGTGAAGGAAAACTTCGACTACGGGATTCCAACCTTTGTCTCCTAATATTTTGGTTAAATACACCAGACGCTATAACCAAACTAAGCCATTGCAAGTCCCACTCCCTAGGTCGAAATTTGCCTTCACATTCTGAATTTATCAATCGACCCACTGTCAAATTGCTCCAATGGATATTAAACTCTGCTGTTTCGTGATTAAATTGAAAATTGATTTAAGTTTTGGATACCATGATGTGCTTGGCGACCGTACTTAAAGAACTTAATTTAGGCATTTTCCTCGTTGTTCTAAGATCTGGGAGACTGAATTACATTATGACTCAATGGCCATAGTATTTCCAGTATAATCTGAACTCTCGTTGTAAAGGCTTTTTATACACTCAGAGGTCAGCTTATATTGGATATATAAAAAGTTGTGATAGCCATGTGTCCGTGAATCATAGTGTCATTCATCAGTCACCATTTAGCTCTTAGTGTTATTGCGATCATTTTGAGATTGAGAGAAAAGGATGCTGCTCTACATATAAATAGCGCAATCTATTTCTCACAACCTGAACAAAATGATCACATTAATATGTTAAGCCTCAGTCATAATCCATCAATGGCGTATTAATATCAATGTCTGCAGTATTACATTGTTTTTCTTTTCTATACCATTCGAATTATCCCTATCATCGATATAATATTTAACACATTACATACATAATCAACCCATTATTATGTCCCACTGCTGGGCACGGGTCTCCTCTCACAATGAGAGGGATTAGGCTATAGTCCACCACGCTAGCCTAATGCGGGTTGGCAGACTTCACACGCCTTCGAGAAAATCTCTCAGGCGTGCAGGTTTCCTCACGATGTTTTCCATCACCGTTTAAGAGTTATTAATACGCACATAACTTCGAAACTCGAGACCTTCGACTGAACTGTTCAATGGAATTGGTCATATCACTAAGCCTATCACTGCTCCGCAAATGAGATATCATCACACCTATATTCCCCGAAGGTTTAGGCAGTGGTGTCCTATCGTTGGGTACTTATACGATTTTCGACTACAATTCGCTGGTATTTTTAGGTGTCAAGTAATGTATAAGGGGAGCCCATAAACCACGCAAAACCACACTGAAAATTAACATCAAGCTGCTACTGAGATTTTCATATAAAAACACTTACATTGCTCGACTTAGGAATCGAACCCAAGACCTCTAAGCATAGCAGTCATGCTGATGACTAGACTAATGAGGCAGGCAGTTATATAATATATTTTTTTTTTTTATGGGATAGGGGGGCAAACGTGCAAACGGATCACCTGATGGTAAGCGATAACCGCCGCCCATGGACACCCGCAACACCAGAGGAGTCGCAAGTGCGCTGCCCGCCTTTAAAAGGGTTTGGGCCTCCGGTAACCTCAACTCACTCGGCGAAACACAACGCAAGCGTTGTTTCACGCCGGTTTTCTGTGAGGCCGTGGTATCACTCCGGTCGAGCCGGCCCATTCGTGCCGAAGCATGGCTCTCCCACGTAAAATATCCGAGTTATTTTTAAACATACACATAACATCAACATGTTTTGTCTTTTTTTCTCGGTCACAGACTATCACGTATGTCAAAACAAGACAACACATTAATAATAGGATGCTTTATAATTTTATGAATCGTACTTTACTTTTTTTTTAAAGTGTAAGTATATATAATTATTTAGTAGTCTATTTATTAGAAATAACTGATAAGATTCAGTTAGTTTTACTCTAGCTATTAAGAAATGAAGTTCTTCTGGGTTACATCAATCAATCAAACAAATCATTTATTTTGCGAATATGGGTACACGAGTAAGACATTATTACAAGATTAAAACCACGAAAAAAATCAAAAATAATATTTAAATACCGACCTACAAATAATCAACAGCAGTATCACGCCCACATTCCGTAAAATGACCCGACCTGCTCTAGCAGGACTTATAATTGCAGGACTCGAGCCAAACACTCCTGCGCCCGAGGTCCTGCGCCAGTTACATGTCCTGCAAATAGAGAGCTACGACCTACTGGTGATCCAGCGTTTATTATAGGTAGTAACATCAAAAGGAGTTTCCGAAGTTATTCCAGTGCCAGAACCACAGGAATGAGCAACAATTCCAGCTCCTATAGACGAGAGAGCTCCTTCAAACGCCACTGTTCCTAAGAACGGGAGCTGTCCATCTACCATTAATGATCCTTCGATAACCGAACGTACTGATAATATAGCAACTACTGTGGGAGCTGTATGTATGCGTGCCATCAGTTAGGACAGGTCAACTCAAGGCTGCTATGGCTCTTTCATCAAAAGGCCTTGAGATTTTGCCCTACATCGTAACACACATATCTTATAATACTACTACTACTGTCTGGATTTTAAAAGAGACCATGATTCTCTGAGTTTGTTTCGGCGTTTCTTCTCAGAGGTCGTCAGATAGGAAATGCCAGCGCCATCTAGTAAAAAAAATGTAAAACGACCTGTAAATGTGGCTTTTAAAGATCTATTTACAGAAATAAATATCATTTATCATCATCATCATTTATCATTTAGCTCCGCTCAAAAATAGCTCAGATACGCAGGATGAGCTCACAGGTCTTCCGATGTACTGTGCCAATATCTTATCTTATCTTTGTGGGGCAGAGGCAGCAAGGCCTCAGTGCACTTCGACCCAATAGAATCTTTTGTGCTTCCGCTAGATACCTAGTCCTCATCCTCTCCCAGTTCTTCAAACAGCTCTTCCAAGACCTTCATAATGAGGCCTAGGGGTATGAGTCTGTAGTTCTCTGGTCTTGGATAACCCTGCCCCATGAGGCACATTCGCTTTCTAGCCATTGCATCGTATGTACACAGAATGTGTTCCATACTCTCTAGCTTCCTTTTGCAGGCCCTGCAGGCTGATGTTTCCGTTAGACCCATTTTCTGTAGGAGAGTGTTAGTCCCGAAATGTCCGGTAAGCGCCCCCATCGAGTGACGGGCTTGCCGCCTGCTTGAGTTCCAAATGGCATTTTGGCATCTCGATGAACCTATGAATTTCTTGGAGTGAGCAAGTCCCGCTGAGCCGATATTCTCTGTAAATGAAGTGTTATTTAGTCCTGTAAACAGATCTTTTAAAGACACTTTTACATGTCAATGTTTTAATAAACAAATTCAGAGAATCGTGGTATCTTTTAAAGTCCCACAGGACACAAATAATTATGTGATGAATGAATATTTTCAAGTAAATAGTTTCAGTAAACATGCACTGCACATTTAATCGATTACGATTAGCCCGGTGTGTCCCACTGCTGCGCAAAGGCCCCCCCCTCATTCCTCCATCTGTCTCGGTCCCGTGCGTGTGTCGTTCGTCTGGGTGTTTATTATAAGTAACAGCTTCCGCCCGCGACTTCGTCCGCGTGGAATGGTTACTTAGTCTTAGCGTGATGATATATAGCCTATAGCCTTCCTCAATAAATGGGC
This sequence comes from Acronicta leporina, assembly GCA_947256265.1. Taxonomy (NCBI): domain Eukaryota; kingdom Metazoa; phylum Arthropoda; class Insecta; order Lepidoptera; family Noctuidae; genus Acronicta; species Acronicta leporina. The sequence goes on from OX366538.1 coordinate 2,443,696, forward strand.
TATCTAACACTGATAGATTTTTTCCAATCGGACCAGTAGTTCCTGAGATTAGCGCGTTTAAGCAAACAAACAAACAAACTCTTCAGCTTTATATATTAGTATAGATGAATTTACAAAATAAAGTACATAAGTATTATACGTATTCATTGTCTAGTATTCATAGTACAAGCTCTGCTTAGTTTGGCACTAGATGGTGCTGTGTAAATTGTCAGAGAAAGTCTAGACGAAATAGTATGAAAATATGTGATATAAGTATGTCACAAGGGCAATGTCTAAAATGGCCTTTTGAAGAAAAAATCATAGCGACTTTAAGTGGATCAGCCGACGGCAAGCATGCATCAGTCATAGTGTAGCTCAACCATAAGAGAGCTCAAAACTGTAAAGAAGGATACCTATATACCTGTATATACCTGTTACCTACATTAAGTTTGGACATTCCAGACAGTTAGAAGGGTTGTTTAGCTCCCCAGATTATGGTCGAGCTTCTCAATGACTAATGCATGCATGGAATCAGCTGGGACTGGACTAGCCAAAGCCTACTATTAATTATTTTTCTTGAAGAGACCATTTCATTCATTGCCCCGTATTGTAACTCACTTATTTGCTACTATTTTTTTTTATATGGGATAGGGGAGCAAACGAGCAGACGGATCACTTGCAGCACCAGAGGAGTTACAAGTGCGTTGCCCGCCTTTAAAAAGGGTTTGGGCCTCCGGTAACCTCATTCCCTCGGCGAAACACAACGTAAGCGTTGTTTCACGCCAGTTTTAAGTGAGGCCCTGGTATCACTCCGGTCGAGCCGGCCTATTCGTGCCGAAGCATGGCTCTCCCACGTGAAAACTAATGTCTGGACTTTAAAAAAGACCATGATCCTTTCAGATTGTTTTGGTGTTTCTTTTCAGCGGTCATCAGGTAAGAAATACCGGCGCTATGTAAAAAAATAAGTAGATTTTACCAAATAAACGTAATACAAAAATAAGTCGTAATTTGAACACAATTTAATCAAAGTCTGTTATTATTCGGATTCCTTTACCGTTAATCCAGGTTCTTGCTCTACCATTTCAACCAAAATACTTTATTGGAAACTAGCTTCTGCCCGCGACTTCGTCTGCGCAAACTTCAGATAAAAAGTAGCCCATGTGTTATTCCAGACTATAATCTATATCTGTGCCAAATTTCATCCAGATCCGTTCAGCCGTTCTGGCGTGAAAGAGTAACAAACATCCATCCATCCATCTTCACAAACTTTCGCAATTATAATATTAGTAGGACATTATAGGCAGCCTAATGGCTAGGGCGTCGGACTTGCGATAATGTGGTTGCTGGTTCGAAACCCACCCATTGCACTACCGACGTGAACCCAAGCATTAACACAAGCATTTAGCGTAGCACAAGGGGTTACTACAAGAATACTAGTACTTAATGTGCAAACCACTTTTTTTTTTTAATGTTGCCCCACTCCGGGATTTTCTCGTTTACAAACACAAATTCTCACATACACAAACACCCAGACGCGGAACAACTACCTGTAAATCATACAATATTTGCTCCGTGTGGGGATCGAACCCACAACACGTGTCGCAGAATTGCTCAGCCGCTACGCCAAACGTGTCATCGAACATTGTTAGTAAGCTTTTTTTTAAAAAAAATGTAAGCTAATGCAATTCTTGATAACTTTACCTAGTTTGAAACGATTTTCCGTTCGTTTATTTGCAGTGAAGTAGTGATAGACGAAATGTTACTGTAGGAATCTACATTATTAGTATCTCAATCCGTATAACAACACAATTTGATAAAATATTGATTTTGTGGGCAATTCAGCTTGAATTGCCCACAAAATCAATATTTTATCCTTTGGTCCCTTAAAGGACCAGGTGCAGCCTAAGCACGAATTCGTATCGAAATCGAGAATAATCTGTATGAGAAGGAGATGAATGAACGTAGATGAAACGAAAGTAGTGTGCCAGGATCGTAGCAAGTGGAAAATCTATAGTCTCTGCCTACCCCAATAGGAGACAGGCCTGAAAATATGTATGTATTTATATTTTCAGGCCTGTCTCTTATTGGGATAGGCAGAGACTATAGATTTTCCACTTGCTACGATCCTGGCACACTACTTTCGTTTTATCTACGTTCATTCATCTCCTCATACAAATTATTCTTAATTTGATTAATATAATTTGCATAAGAAAAAAACTCGATACTGAACTGCCTCGTTAGTCTAGTGGTTTCAAGTGCGACCACTACGCTAGAGGTCTTGGGTTCGATTCCCAGGTCGAGCAAAGTGTTATTGGGTTTTATGGGTTATGCAGAGGTGTACTAAGGTACACCTTTAGGTCCCATGTAATAGGGGGCGAGCCTATTGCCATTAACCGGGCACAAATTCCTAACTCCGAGCTGCTACTGGGAATTTCATAGAAAAACCCAATAACACTTTGCTCGACTTGGGAATCGAACCCAGGACCTCTAGCGTAGCAGTCGCGCACATGACCACTTGGCTAATGAGGCAGTTGTGCATATGTATGTATGTATAGTATGTAAAAACTCGATACGCTTACGATACGAATTCGATAGTTGTTAATTACTGTATTTATTTTATTGAATAATACTGAATACAACTAAATCTTATATTACTTTGTAAATGCTCTGCTTTGACTATCTATCTATAGTCAAAGATGCTCTGCGCGCGCACTCCTTCCGCACACAGAGCCGCACTTTTTCCAGGACTGCATTTTGAGTGTGAACTAGCGTAGCTAACAATAGTTTACAGAAATATATTTATTGTTAGTCTGTAAGTAGCTAGTTTAAAGCGTCGAGTGTACTATGAATCAATTTCGAATCCTGCCTGAGGGCGAAACACGCCTCGCCTCGCTAAATTATAATGATAAATAATATTAAATGCCTTAATATGAAACAAAATAAAATTATTATCAAAGAATTATGAAAGATATTATCACATTCATTATTGTAACAATAATATCCGTTGCACATACGAAATTATTTCAATTAATAAAATCGATAATAAATATGACACTCAATTTCGATAATCGATTACGAAAATAATCGGTATATAAGACACGACTATCGATTTAAATCATCAGTGACTTTATATCGATCACGAAATGTACTGCAAAGGAATTTTAGCTGTCTGCCTATTCGCTGTCTTTCATGTAAGTTTTTTTATCTTTTTTAACCGTCAAGATGCATAGCAATTAGATTGGTATTACGTTTTTTATAGGCAATTCATTTTCATTCATTCATTCAATCTTTCAATTCAAACGGACTCGTTAAGTATAGGTACATTTTTAAAGGAGTTTTCCGCCAGTTGTTCTCGATAAGACCCAATTAATCGTAACTGTACACCTAGTTTTGGTCTATTCGAATATATTGACGTGGGAGAGCCATGCTTCGGCACGAATGGGCCGGCTCGACCGGAGTGATACCACGGCGTGAAACAACGCAAGCGTTGTTTCACGCCGGGTGAATGAGGTTACTGGAGGCCCAAGTCCTTTTAAAAGGCGGGCAACGCACTTGTGACTCCTCTGGTGTTGCGGGTGTCCGTGGGCGGCGGTTATCGCTTACCATCAGGTGATCCGTCTACCTTCTCGTTTGCTCCCCTATCCCATAAAAAAACTTGTAATTTCCTGTCTAATTGAAATAAAACATTTATTTATTTATGCATGTGACTTTAACTTCCATTTTGTGTTGCAGAATGCCATCAGCTTCCCCATTGGCTGCCAGACGAGCTTGAACTCCCTCTCAAACGGTTTCAACCAGGCTCTGGTCCCAGAAGCCATGCCAGGAGCTCCAGTGATCACAGAAATCGTGCCATCCCTACAGTTTGGGGATATATCGGTCACCGGGGACCTGCCGGTAGGGGGGAGCATTAAAGTGAGGGGTGTCTTCCCCGTATACGGTACAGTGGCGGTGGACGGGGGTCTCCCATCAATGGGCACTGCGATCGTCAACACTGGTGTTGTTACGCAAATCGTTTGAGTGTTGTTTTGAATAAATTATTGTTGTTGTTACTTAGTTGTTTTGTTTATTTTATTTATGAAAAATACCTAATTGAAATAAAACTATTTTTTACGGATTTTATCGCGTTGTATTAAATTTTATTATTTCCCGACGTTTCGGATCCTTTACAGCATCCATGGTCACGGGTAGACTGAGGTGTTGGACGTCTTAATGTTAAAATTACTAACAGGTAAATCATCCTAGGTAGGAATCGTAGGTATCTGTCTAGGGTATGTTCACAAAATGTTTGTGAACATACCCTAGACAAGACCCAGCACTACATCAGATTTGATAAACCACAAGTCCTCGCAAAACAAAACCGATTCCTACCTAGGATGATTCGTGAGGCTATTGAAATTAAAAAACACCCAAATTTCAATAGGGAAGATGGTTGGGTCTTACCAGCTGCTTGGAACCCCAATATAGAATCTATTAAATCTAAATCCAAGCCCAAAACTGCAAGACCAAAGGATACGGTGAGCTCGTTCAGCGTGAATCGGATCACTAATAATTAACAAAAATGTAAGGTAGCTGTTAGTAATTTTAACATTAAGACGTCCAACACCTCAGTCTACCCGTGACCATGGATGCTGTAAAGGATCCGAAACGTCGGGAAATAATAAAATTTAATAGAACGCGATAAAATCCGTAAAAAATAGTTTTATTTCAATGTCTAATATTCGCGAAAGTGTCAAATACCTAATTCGTTTACCAAAACAAAAGTTGCCGAAATGATACTGTAGAGGCCGGGTAAGATAATGGGGGGTTTTATGAGTTTAATTAAATAATGCACAATGAGAGCGAACACTGTTCGTTTATTACTCAAGGAAAAATTCTTATAGAATATGACAATAATCAAATTCATTTCTAGACATTTGAAAACTACTTACTTTTTTGTTCCAATGTACTACGTGCCTGGGCGCGCACAATAAAAACTCTATGATGCAAACTCTTACAATACCTTACAACATCAGTTAGTTATCTTCCTGCAAAGGTCCCCACAAAATCGGCCTAGTCGTTTTGGAGATCAGTTGGGAGTGTTGGAACAAAAAGCAGACAATTATTATAAAAGTGTTTTGTTTTTTATTTTGACAATACAAAAAGACACTTCAAATTTATTTATGTGTAGCTGTGAACCGCAGTTTCACTCAATATAACTCAGCTTATCGGCAGTGTTTCAAGATCGATGGGATCTTATATTAGACTTTTTCTATCTATCTATCTACCGGACAACCGGGACAATAGGCTGTATAGTCGTGGTGAATATCACGAATCATCTTAGGATGATATTCTGATTAATGATTAATGATTTTTGCGTCGGAAAAAGGTACGGTCGAGGTACCGAGCTTATAACACAATTAAATGCAGTTATGCATTTATTTATTTATTCGGATTGCCAATAGTTATTACATTATACATGTACAAATATTACATGCAAAGACTTACAAGCTAAATGTACAACCCATTACAGGCAAACACCACATGCGTTAAGGTACGGAAGTATTTATATAATTTCAGGTATACTTTAATTAGAACTAATTACACTCAAGACGACAATGCAATGTCATTACATGCAATGTTATTTCAACTTTAATATTTATTACGGGGCGAAGTCCATCCACAGGCCGAGTCTGTCAAGACTCGCAGACTAGACAGTTCTACATGTCGTACGAAATTAAAAGTGATTGTTTAATCTTACCTGTTTCAAACCAGTCAACCCATAGTATTATCGCCTTCTTGGGCGATATCTACAGTCATATCAGCCTATTGCCGTCCACTGCTGAACGTAGGCCTCCCCCAAAGAGCTTCAACCATCCTGGTGTTGGGCAGCTCGCATCCATCCGCTGCCAGCCATCTTCTTCAAATCGTCAGTCCATCGTGTCGCAGGTCGTCCCACACTGCGCTTGCCTAAACGCGGTCTCCACTCTAGCACTTGTCGGCTCCATCGATCGTCTGTCCGTCTGCAGACATGACCGGCCTACTTCCACTTCAGCGTACTTATTCTTCGCGCAATGTCGGCAACTTTAGTTCTTTGGCGAATGACTTCATTGCGAATTCTATCCACTAAAGAAACTCCAAGCATTGCTCTCTCCATCGCACGCTGAGCAACCTTGAATTTGTGGACCAGTCCTACGGTGAGTGTCCACGTTTCAGCTCCGTAAGTCATCACAGGTAGGACGCACTGGTTATAGACCCTGGTCTTTAGGGACTGTGGGATCGACGATTCAAAGATATCACGCAGCTTCCCGAATGCCGCCCAGCCCAAGCGTATTCTTCTGGTCACCTCCTTCTCGAAATTGTGCCGCCCCAGTTGTATAGATTGGCCTACTTTGCTTGGTACAGTCAGTCTCTACAGTACCTACCTACAACAAGTATATCATGTCTATACATTTTTTTATCGGATACGGGGCCAACGAGCTGACGGATCACCTGATGGTAAGCGATTACCGCCGCCCATGAACACCCGCAATACCAGAGGAATCGCAAGTACGTTGGCCTTCGGTATCCTCACTCACTCGGCGAAACACAGCGTATGCGTTGTTTCACGCCGGTTTTCTGTGAGGCCGTGGTATTACTCTCGTCAAGCCGACCCATTCCTGTCGAAGTATGGCTCTCGCATCTCAAACATTTTTGCGTAGTTCTAAAGAGATTAAAATATAAATTGATTTTGTATTAGAGAAAGATGATCAACCATTAAAAAAAAATACCGTTTCTTTACGGTATTTGCTTGTTGTTTATGCAAAATTAGAACGATCTTTTAATACATGCTGAATAAAATCAGAAGAGCCTAACATGTAGGGATACACTAGCCTAAGATATAGGGATGTGCAAAAAATATGGATATTATATTTATATTCTTTTAAAAATATCGATATACTTACATATATATCGTCGATATGTTAATCCTTCACAATTATTTTGGAGTATCAAAAATATATCAAATTAAATTCTATTTCATGTTACTAGATGATCTTCTTTTTAGTTCTTACATGTACCTCGCGTACGAAATTAATATCAATATATCGATATTTTTAGCACAATAGTTATCGATAGGTTAAAATAGGTTAGATAAAGTAGGTACCTACTTACTTTATTGTTTAAAAATGACCGTATGATAAATATCGATATTTTTTTTATTTTTCACATCCTTGATGGGAATTGATGAATTAATCGTAATATAGTTATGTCAGGTTTTAAAATTAAAGAGTGATGACCATAAAATTAATTAAATTAAATATTCTTTATTGTTGCAGCTAATTTTTTACTAAGTACCTACTCCTCATTGATTAGATTACTAGTTACATAAGGTGCTAAGATAGATAGAACACTGCCTCCTAAACTAGGGGAAACCTGTGACTTAGGAGTCAGTGTTATACAATTGTAATGTTCCAGTAAACCTTGCTGTGTTTGTTGTTTATGATGGAGAACCTAATTACATAATTGGATTAATAACAAAAAGGAAGAATTAATTATAATTAATTTGGTTATATATTAATAAATTTAATATTTTTAAAACACTGTGCAACGTATCAAATCTCCCCAAGACTAGGCCAGCGCGATGGACTATAGCCTAACTCCTCTCACTTTGAGAGGAGACCCGGGCCCAGCACTGGGGCATATAATTGTTTTGGTTCCTATTGCCCATGAGATTATCATATATTTTTTCTTATACAACATCTATTACAGACATCGTTCAGGGTCGATGTTTCCAATGTAAGATTTATTATTACTAAGCTTAAAAGTCAAAAGTCCGTGCCTTAGATTCGAATTTTTATCAGTTCAATATTCATAGCAATAGACTTTTTTTATCATTTCTAAGTCAATGGTTTGAAACCTCTGACAAGAAACACCGAAACAATCTCAGAGAATCATGGTCTCTTGTATAGTCCAAACATAGAATAACACTTATATGTGAGTGGGACAAAGCAGGGCAATGTCTGAAATGACCTTTTGAGGAAAGAAACATAGCAGCTTTGAGGAGATCAGTCCCAACTGACGGCAAGCATGCATCAGTCATCGTGTAGCTCAACGACTAAATAACAATGCCGTTGAAAAATCGTTACCTCATAGGTACCTAATCTTTTTTAAGTATTGCAGTACTTATTACTTACTAAATACATGCCTTATCAACCCTTTTGAATCCTCAGCAAAGAAATATTTGTGTAAAAAGTTCATTAAAACAATCACGATTTTTATACAAGAAATATATTTCAACATATACTTACAATACCTACATAAAGATATTTTCAATATTAATAACAAATGTTTTACAAAGATAGTGCATTTTATGGCAACATTAGCATTATTTCTACAATTTAGTTATGTATATAATTGAGAGATTGGAGATTCATACATATTTTTGTAGTGTTAAGTAATTCCAGAACCAATAGGGGGATCTATGATGAAATATTACATAAAAATATCATATTATACAATGCAAGAAAAACATATTCACAAATACATATTTATAGTTTATAAACGTCAAAATACTAAAATATTGTAACTATATATGTATATTTACATATTATTATAATCGTATTTAACAATATCGAAACAAAATTGTATTATAAAGATTTGTGCGACATCATAACTATAATCTATGATTAGGGAATAAAGTGGCCACGTTTGATTAATCATAATATGATTCACAGACACACGGCTACACATTGTGCTGTAAATTGCCAGAATAACTTAGTCTCCCGTTGTATAAGCTTTTCATACAATGAGAGATTAGATCATGTTGACAACAAACCAACAGTACTGTTAAAAGAAACCCTTTCCATTCCAAAAAGGCATATTTTGGTAATCCCAATCCAACCAAATAAAATTAGAAACATTAAATATTCATGAAAGTAAACATTTGTAATTATTAATTAAGTTTAAAATTTACGATTTTCCCGCCTAAATTACAGATATTACCCAAAAATCTTGAAATTTTTAATGAGTGATGTGAGTGAATGTCTTTTGTTATTGGATTGGAAGATGGCAGGAATTTGCTGACTAGAGATAGAATTTTGACATAAGGTCCATTATTGTCAAAATCTTACCTCTAGTAAGTAAATCTATCGACAGTTTTGTTATTGGCGTCCGGGTATGGCATCCAGTGATGACATCACTGTCACCGCATGGATTGTTTGTTCAATTGTTGTCTCTGTTCAAATTAATTTTATTCTGTGTATTTTTTTTTTGGTTGGTATTCGAAAAGTGAAAATGATTATATAAATAGAAATGGATCTCGATATCTAACGAGGCCTTTACGGGTAGGACGGGGTTTTCTTATAAAGATAGTGTTTTGTAGCCATGTATCCATGAATCATATTATAATTCATCAAACTTATAAGGAAAAGGATAATTATGGATAGGATAAGGATGTGCGAAACAAGGGTAATTTTAAAATCAGGAACAGAATCCTTAAATGGTAATCTTGTACGCAAATTTGATGAAATCAATGGTTATAAATTTAAAGAAAACTGTCTTTACGTATATTATTATGAATAATCCAATTGCGTAGATAATAAATCTGACAGTGGCTATGGCTATTAAACATGCTATCTCAAACCTTCTTATAAAACTACCCTTAAACAGCTTGGTTCTACTTTACTTTGTACCTACCTGCTTAAATATTTTTTTTTTATAATAAATATTCTTACCTATACATATCTCAAAATGACTTTAGGGCTTCGTTATTAGAAATATGACTCGAAATTCTAATTTGATGTGTTTGAGGTCTTGTGCTTATTCCGCTTAATCAGTTACACGTCGTGAGATAGCCTGTATAATAAATCATTGCAACTGTCAGATTATTACAAAATTCCCGCCGGATCTTATGACAGGTGACGTTTCGCATGTCAACATGGCGGGAAAATATGCAAACTTAAAGCGCGAAATAACTACGCGTGTCTAAGTTATCCGAATGGCCGCAAAGGTAAAAGAAGCCGCGAAATTGAAATCAGTGAGAACAATAGTCACGATCACGAATAAAAAACTGTTATAACCCCATTATTGTAAAATACTTAGATTTTCTGCTACAAAACCACTTGCGGATAACTTCAGCGGTAAATACATCCATGAAGTTCGTACAAAGTGTACCAAAAAGGGGGCACGCAAGAAGGTATTCCGTTAGCGTCTGGATATCTTACGAAAAAAATCACACACGAGAATTCTGTCAATGATTCTAAACATATCTTAAAGTTCCCAGATCCACTACGCTTCATTCAATATCTATGGCACTTAGATGAAGTAATTGTAACCATATCCCAGGTTGTTATAACCGGAACCGCACCCACAACCACAGTCCCTCACTCCATAAGACAGGCTTGGGGCGTAAGAGGTAGGCACAGGGACGGCAGCCACCACATTGGGGTTCAGAGGCAGGCTTTCGGCCAGGAGGCTGCTCACGGTGAGGAGGGAGAGAGTGTCAGCTAAGCTGGCTGCAACGCTAGGTTGAGCCACGGCTGCGACCAGGGGAGAGGAGTTATAGACGGGCGCAGCTGAAGTCCTGATACATTGGCTGTAGGCGTTCTGTTGAAAAAACAAAACAATTTTATCCTCCTCCCTATTTATCTGGGCGTTTGTTTAGTGAGAATTTGTGTTTGTAAAAGCACCCACGACAGAACAAATTATCAATAGTCATACAAATAATTGCTCTGTGTGGGGATCGAACCCAAAAAACGTGACGCTGAAGCCGATCGCACAGCCGCTACACCAAACTTGTCGCCAAGCACGTCAAGTTGTATCTTAAAAATAAAAGTAATTACTTTATAATAAAAAAAAATGTTAAACTTTTTTTTTATACCACTAAGGTGTCAAACAAGCATACGGCCCGCCTGATGGTAAGCGGTTACCGTAGCCTATGGACGCTTGCAACACCAGGGGTATCACCCGCGGGTTGCCAACCCTGTAAAAATCCTTTCTCCCCTTTTCAAGATTAAGGAGGAACAGTTGGGCTGGCAGCATAGGTGACAATAAGCGTGATGCTTAAACACCACCGGTCCCCACACTGCCAACACATCGCTTGCTCGTGGAGCACTGGCGATGTTGCTCACCGCTAGTAACACAACATAGCACAGAGCTATGTTATTTGGCTACGATTTTCTGCAAGGATTTTTGTGGATGGAATTATTCAATTCCTCTTTGCCTCTCTATGAACTTTTTTTTAGGACTCACCTGGATCAGTACGGCCTGCACAACCACAAGAATAAAAGCGAAGGATTTCATTTTTAAAGTTTTTTTTTTAGTTTTACTTCGTAAGCGACAACTTGGAATGTACTAGCCCTTCGGCTCCCTCATTATTTATACCCAATCTTTCATAATTAATTAACTAATTCCGTTTTATCAGCAGTGAAATGAATTTCTAAATATCTAACTAATGACATATTGTAACGTGTGGGGTAACCATGAATTATGATAAAGAATGTAAGTATTTATGGAATAAACTTGATACTACTATTTATGTCTGGACTTTATAAGAGACCATGATTCTTTCAGTTTGTTTTGGATTTAATTCTCAAGGGTAATCTTATGCATCTTGTCGTAAAACAAACATTGAGAGGAAACCTGCATGCCTGAAAGATTTTCTTGACGAGCGGCGTGTAAAGTCTACCAACACGCCTTAAGCTAGAGAGAGAAAGTCATGCCCAGCTGTGGGCTTGATTTATTAAATATATTATTAAGAATAGCGTTAGTTCGTATAACTACAGCCTCGTGGTTCTAAAAGGCGTTAGCACACAAGAAACTTCAATAACCCTACGCAGGTACAAGAGTGTTAGTGTAAATAATGTAAAATTAGTTTTACTGTTGCCGTGTTGCGTGATTTAGAAAGTAAAAAACAGTAGAAAAAATTCAATATTTTTTTTTATATAAATGAACGGGCTCCATAGAATAAATTAAGTAATCAAACCATTTTTTTTTATTTACTTTTAAAGTATAATGATAAGGCTTCCTAAGTATTTGATAAAAATTAATAAACATTGTATTGATTATGAAAATTCCGGTAGTATTTTGAACTTTATCAAATAGTGATGCGAAATACCCCATGTTAAGTCATATTAATCATACCGATTAATGAAATTGCGATGTTGCAATCGATAAAGTTAATATACATAACCTTGCGATTATAATCGATACATTTATTGATAGCTTGATATTGTCCTAAGTTTCTTGTGTTTTAACTTTTATTTATTAATGAAAATGACGCAGTGCTTGTTTTTATTTGTTTTTTGTGTGATTTTAAACGTGAGTATTTTGATTTCGGAATAAGTTCATAAATAAATTGAAGTGTCAGTTTGTAATGTTAAAATAGCAATTTTTAAGTAAACGGATATAAAATCAAATACCTTCGGTATTTATAAATAAAAAAAATTTAAACAAAAAGGTCATTCACCAGACTCGTAGGTATGCTTGTTTCACCTTATCTCTGAAATGGTTGGACCTATTTTGACGGGACTTTCAATGGCAGATATCTTATCATATTTTTTTAAATTTACCTATAAAGGTTTCTTCTTTTTAATTCCAGATATAAAATATTATATTGTAATATTATAATAAAACATTAAAATAACCTCTTACAGGAAGGTACCTTTCAAAACCTCGAGGTATTGAGTTCATCACCAGTGACTATTGAGAGCCCGACGATTACTTCATCATCTACCGACTCAAAATGGGAGGAGCTCTTGCCAGCACTGCAAACCATTAAAAGCACTTCCAAAATTAAAAAAGAGAGATTGTATAACATCGTCAAAATTATTAAATTTCTTCTGTCGGATGAATTGGAAAGCAATAATAGTGAAACTATAAAAATATTAGAGAAAATTAAGGATTCCGATGATACATACCAAAATCCTATGATGCCAGACATAGACAGCATTGTCGAAGAGCGTTTGAAATCTATCAAAGAGGTTATTGATGATAAAAACTACATGCTTGATAGAACCGAAGTGAAGAATGAATCGGCAACAGTGAAGTATGAACCCTTTCCCAAAAATAAAACTGCAGACTTTAGCAAGATATTAAATAAAATATCAGCAGCTTTAGCCAAATTAAAGGAGCAGAATCAGTCGATAGATACGAAAACACCCGACACAGTACCGATTTTCAGAAAAAAAGGTTCATGCAAAAACGATTTTAAACCTACGTTGTATGACACTCAACAATTAGGAAACTCAGTTTCAAGTCAAACAGGAATCAATCCTATGTCAAGCTTCTCAATGTTCAATATACCTTGTCAAAGAGCATCCGATATTTTGGAAGAGACTGCAAATTTTCAACTGCCAGTAGAAGCATTTTGTGACAATCCTGCTGTGAACTTGAACTCTTTAGCTAAGAACACAAAGTTCAATTTAGATAATCTACCTTTCAAGAATATCGTGCCAAATTCTGTAACTTGCGTAGATTCGGATGATACAGTTGCAATACTTTTTAAACCCAAAACTATATCACTGATGCAAACGTATGGAAATTTGTTGAAGAAAATCACAATGACGGTTTTGGTACCGTATCATGTTACTAAATTAGCTATCTGAATCAATTTTATATGATTAATTTAATATTAATCGTGTAAATCTTTGTAACAAATTAATTTATGCTATTTATTCTAATTATAATTATTTAAATTTGTATTTATGGTCGTTTTTTTTGTTGTAAGTAACTTATAGGCCCATACCCTTTTAAAGGCGGGAAACGCACTTGTGACTCCTCTGGTGTTGCGGGTGTCCATGTGCGGTAGTTATCGCTTACCATCAGGTTATCCGACTGCTCGTTTGCCCAACTATCCCAAAAAAAAAATTTCAACTACCAAATTAATGTTGGACTTTATCTGGTAAACGTTTTATTGTATTGAGACAACAAACAAGCATACCTAATATGGGTTACCTAAAAATAATAAACCTCTACAGCCTATCCGGCTATTAACATCATTAGAATCATAAGCGTATTTTCAATATGATCATGAATTTAGAGTCTTTGAATAGGTTTTTCGGCAACATTACCATTGGAAGTCTTCAGAAGTAATGATATGAAAATATCTAGCATCAAAAACGAGGTAAGTACTCAGTCAAACTCCTTGTTTTATAATTGCTAAGACTCTTGCTACAAATTTGCTGAGTACAGGTTGACCAAGGTAGTACATAAATTAATTTAAATCCCATGCAATCACAAGTCTAGGTCTATGTAGATACCTATTTATTTATTGGTAAAGGGCTTATAATATTGGCATAAGTCTTATAATATCGCCATGTAACATACTGAACGTCGTATTTAAAAAAAATAATAGGCAATTCATTTATCAATCCGTACATATTATAAAACAAACTCCCCACCGCCCAACTACTGAACGAATCACTTTTTGTGATATTTTGCATTTTTTTATGCTAATTTTTATAAAGTTATTTAGTGAAGGAAAAATTCGACTCGCAGGCAGGATTCGAACCTGCGTCTTCTGGCTAGGTACGCCAGACGCTATGACTACTAAGCCACCGCGAGTCCCACCTGCCATGTCGAAATTGACTGACGTCACCTTTAAGACGTAAGTTGAGAATGTGAAGGCAAATTTCGACATGGCAGGTGGGACTCGCGGTGGCTTAGTGGTCATAGCGTCTGGCGTACCTAGCCAGAAGACGCAGGTTCGAATCCTGCCTGCGAGTCGAATTTTTGCTTCACTAAATAACTTTACTGAACGAATATTCATGTGGTTTTCAATAATGGACGTAGTAATTAATAATTTATTTCATTTACACTACTCTAACGGCCGAAATTCATAAGCAACCTCTGGATTACTTTTCCTATTGAAGATCGAATGAGACGTTAGATGTTAGCTGCTGAAATCACGAGCTGTGAACTTTTGACACCTGTAAAAAAAATATCGATGTACAACTTAAGTCCTGGACAAGACGAAGCATTTTAATTTATGTAGGTAGCATACAATTTCACAAACAATATTGTTGCACCGTGGAATTATTTTGTAACCCGACACACGTGAGATAAAGCATGTTTCATTAAAAGACTAGTGTTTCTTAATTAGTTTTATCAGTAAACAATGTCTGGTGAGAAATACGAGCTGTCACTATTCATAGTTCTGCAGTTAGTGCTATTGTGTGTATTTTCGACCAATATGTTATACTAACTAAATACGTATTGAAAAGTTATACATTTATTATAAAGAAAAATACGGTCTTAGGCAGGCAAATCTGGCATCCTCTGTTTATATTTTTTTTTTAGTCAGACGGCTGCCCAATATTAGCCCCTTCATATTAAAATAGGAACGAGGTCCTTATTTTAATCATCAGAATAAAATAAATAACTAGGTACTTAATAATATATACTTAGGTACTATATAGTTAGTCTAACTCAGAGGTACCCAAACTTTTTTATCTTGTCAACCACTTGCCATATTTTTCGGTTTTGGGCCCTTCTTACCTTGTATTTTTTTGCATATTTATTATACAGTCAGACTGTATAAGGAAAATTGTAACTCTAACCTATCTATAGTATATTATAATTTGTATACCTAGGTACTCCTTACACCGTAACCTATATGCAAAGCGCAGTGACCGATTTCCTGGAAATCCACGTTGTTTGATTCGAAACACCTAGAGCATGTATTCACGTGTCCGCTATTCCATTATCTTTAAAATATAAACAACTCCAAGTAGAGTCAGTAACTGGCGGAGGATACAGGACACAAAAATATGTAGAGAATAATCAACCCTTTTATTTATTTCGTCATAATATAAATCCTCCTAATGCTGCCTCATTTCATTAGTCTCGTGGTCCCAAGTGGGCCTGCTACGCTGGAGGTCTTGGGATTGATTCCTAGGGCGAGCAAAGTGTTAATGGGTTTTCTATGAAATTTTCAGTGGCAGCTTGAAGTTTGGGATTTGTGCCCGGTTAGTGGCAATAAGCTCAGCTCAAGCGAAATGTGAATGTGCATATTATGTACACCTCTTCCTAACCCTCAGGAGAATACAGGCGCGACTAAGGTTTTCTGAGTGCTACAATAAACCGATGTTCCAACATTACACACACATGCTTTCGATGCCAAAGTATTTGCGATTGCTTTTCTTCGCGACCCATCCCATCATCATTAGCCTTTTTGCAACTACATTATGGCCGACTTCCTTTCTATTCAAATGCGGCTGTATATCCATATTTTCACAAAGAGAATGCCACTCCCGCCACCTACATTTTGAGAAATAGAGAATTGGCGATAATCTAAGGATAAATTGGCTGTCGTACTTTTTGCATAGGGTTCTGAATTTCTGATTCCCTGGACCGACTGCGAATGAAAGTGTATGATGATGCATGATGAAAACGCGTAGAATACGAAAATTCTAAGTGTTTCATACATTGTCATCGGGCAAAGTAAATATTTAAATTGAAAATGAAACGGTTGCTTTTTTATATTTTTCAGGGTTGATTCATGTGAACTTAGGCAGTGAGGGCCTCTCCAGTTGACTACCTACCTTCCTGATAAAATCTCAATCAAGCTAATAATCACCTAATCAGGTTTTCTAGAGTTAGGTAGGTACAAGTTATGAAACATGGCCCTAGCCAGTTACTTATTCACTTTTAAATTAATACGACCCTGTCAACTTTCGCAATTCAAAATGAGTGACTAATAAACACGTCAAAGCTCAATAGCAACTGCGCAATTTTTAGCGTAAATCGATAGCATAAGTCAAATAAGTACGTAGTAACAAAGGGCATGAAGGGCGAACTCTAAGGGCGAGGAGTCACGTAAGCCAAATAACATTTAAAAAGAAGCCATGTTCTTAACTTGGGTCGACAGCGTCTATTATTTTCTTTAGATTTTAACTTTTACTTTATATTTTTTTCAGTAGTTGATAAAGTTGATTATTTTGTTATTTTAAAGCACTAAAAAATTAGGTAAAGGAATTAGAAACATGATTCACTAAATACCTACCGCTAAGTACTTGTCTGTGATTATTTATTGATTTTATTTTATTGTCCTATAAAATTAAGTAAGTATTAGTTAGACAAAGACACGCCTTATAACCATGCGGTTACTATGCTACTGAAGAAAAAACAGGGTAATACTTAATTTTGAAATTATATATTTTTTAAATAATAATATTATTAAAAGTAATAAGAGATATCCACTATTTTATTCGTAATTTCTTGAAGAACCTAAGGTCTATTTTCGCTTCACAAACAAAACAATCGAATGTGCGAGCAGGGGTGTAAACATCGTGACGTCACAGGAGCCTATTGCGCCTGTGCGGGATTTTTCAGACGGCACACACTAGGCGAGGATTGGCAAACCAAAATTTTTAACTTAAAATACTGGAGAAATGTATCGTTAGGTGCTGAAATTTTTACCAAAATCCCGAAAACCACTTGATGAGTTGACTTAACTAATTAATGCAGAGAAAGCCCTAAAGGCTCATTATCATAATTTTTAGTACTTATAAGCCTCTCCTTACCTATGCCACATTTGTAAGTCTTGAGCTAATCGCATCCACGTGGATACCTTAATCTAACTGGTCCATAGGCTCACTCTCGATTATATTGGGACTTAAACAAAGCGGTGAACTATGGGTACATACGTACATTAGTACAGCGTTGCCTAACCCTTCGGGGAATACGAGTGTGTTGGTATGTGGAAGACGGAGTAAAATTACTTACCTACCTTGACTTGCTATTAACAATTATACTTATTAGACATAAGGTAATAGTGAACATGAACCGAAAGTAACAAAATGAAATGCGTCACGAATCAAGTTGTATGGAGTCACTCTGTAGTTTTAATACCTAGTAGGTAGATATCTTATATTATATATATAAAGGAAGTGGCTACCTGCCTTTCTAAGAATGCAAACAATCATGGTAATAGCTGTGAACATAGCCAACAATTGCTTACACTTATAATTACATAGTTGGATTTATTTTTATACATTAGAAGTGTAGCAATGTATGTAAGATGGTACTTATTTTTTTTCTACCTAAGCGATAACTGTCTTATTGGCTGTATAAGTGTAGTTATAAGAATGGCAGTGGGAAAGCAGTGATAATAGGTAATCTTAGAACATAGGTAGGGATACACCTTCGTAGTGCCGATATCTCCAATCTTATGGTCAATAATAATGTATCTAGTCACTGGCAAGCCTTGTAGCCTACTGACAAGGTTTTCTTTGTAGAATACAGGAATTAAAAGAGCCACAAGTAATTATTATATTTGAACATAACATACCTACTTAACATACTATCAGACCTAATGTACAACCACAGGTTCGTGGTTAACCCTATTGTTATTATACCGGGCATAAATTCAAACTCCGAGCTACTTCTGAGAATTTCATTCACGTCATTCTTTTTTAAACTTCTAAAACTAAACAGGATCTAAATACTATATAATTTCCAGTTGACCCAATTGTATTTCTTTACAAACAGAATAAAATCTATTCTATTATAAAATTGTAAAAAAGCTATGTTTGTTACGGGTTGGACCAAAACTACTGAATAGATTTTAATTTTGTTATCACTGTAAGAAAGTATAGCTCCAACTTAAAAACTGGTGAACTTCTTAACATAATTAAATTATTATAATGAATCGGATGCTGAGATACAGCTTGACCTCTCTGATGTATAGAGGCTAATACAAAGAAAAGATCATCACAGTTGGTTATAATTAAATTATTTTTGGAATCCATTTTTAATCCTACTATAGCTTCAGGTGAGCGACGCCGCGGGCAAAGGCTAGTTCATTATAAAAGGCCACCCGTGTGAACCGCCCCATGCTCCCTAAAAATAGAGGGTGGAGGTTCGCCTACTTATATAGTATTATACCGCGGCTGCGGCGACTAAGTCGGCACTAGTTGTGAACACGCCGTAGAGCCTGAATGTCGTTAACCAGGATACAATCAAAATTTAGAAAAAATCACAAAAGCATAATCGATTTTAATGTGCGACACAGTAAGAAAACTAATCATTCCTTAATTGGAAGATATTGTTTCTGTGAAGTGTAAATTAAAGTGAAGTTATGACGTTATATGCCTTACCGGCACCCAGTTACATGATAAAAAGAAAAATATTAAGAAACATTGAGCTCCCAACGAGTAGTATGCCATCGTTAATTTTTCATAATCGGTAAGTTTTTAATCGATTCTTTCGTAATTTACGCATTACGGCGCGGCCTAATCGATAGTACCGCTGCTAACTTCACTACAGTCTTTGTTGACGTTTTGTTTTGAAAGAACGGAACGTTTTCCATGGAGACTGGCGACTCATGGTTGTCAAGAAAGTATTGATTTTTGATTCGATGCATAGTCACGTATCAAGGATGATGAAGATACCATATAATATAATTTATTGATATTTAATCAATTGTATTTACGCTAAATAAAGAGAGTTTATGTCATCGAATATTTGGTGTACTTAGACAGGTTACTTTATTCGTGTAACGAAACGTGATTATCGAGAACAGAAACGTCACGCATCCGGTAGCCATTATGGAAAAATTGTGTTATGCTACCAAATTCAGACGGTAGCGACCACGTGTGTTTTGTTTAGAAATAGTGTACTTCTTACAAATCAAGTTAACACCTTTCGCCCGCACTTCAAGTTGATTATTCATCAAATCAAAGCAATTTACACTTCTTTGATTCGTGTGTTCGTGTATACTACGCAATTTGTGCGATCCTTACGGTTCTACCGTGTTTTTCTTCCCAAGTTATTTCAAGGCTCAATTACGACTCGCCAAGATGACGAAGTTATTACAACAGTTAAATTTTAGTAGTAGTATTAGTAGTAATTACAATAATTACTACGATGTCGCTGGTTTGGAACCCCCCGCTGTTGAAGAGAAGAATTACTAGTAAGTCCTTCAATATTACTATCAGATATTTATTTTCTTGATTACCGATACGTAACTCAGCTACCGCAACATCGAAAATTCGAAATAAAAGTTTCACTTATTCAAATATGGAACGGCACTTATTACGTATTACTTTTCATTGTCCTTCTACTTCGTTCGATACGTCATCATTGTAATTGGCTGATTACCTTCATGTTGCAATCTTTTATATTTTTGTCTAACCTTTTTTTCACATGGAGGTTATCTCCATCGAGGTTTATTACGAACGGAGAGATTAAATATGCATGTTGCAATATCGATGGTATTCTAAACATGAACTTTTCATGTTTTAGACTATTTTAGAAACGTAGGCGCTCATCTCTTCGAACGATTTTTATATACCTATGTATTCTGCCTTTTAATGGCCTACAAAATTAAAATGTTATTTCTATAATATTGACTAGTTACTAATTAGTCCCTATTTAGTATTTATACTAAGTTTAAAGGTGCTTTGATAATTATTAGAGTCACGATGGGCCAAAGGTTCAAATCTTTCAACACCATATTTCCAGAAATGTAGGTAACTTATATTTTGTTGACCTACCCACAACAAATCCTAAAGCCACAACCTTTAGTGAATTTCAAATCTGCGCTGTTCCTTCAATGTTCTAATCAACAATGTCATCATTTTTTTTCTAAATACTGAAGCAATATGAAGTTTTTCTTAATGTAATCATCATGATGAAGTATATTTTAAACTAGCTTCTGCCTGTGACTTTGTCTGCGTGGAATTCAGAATTGCGTCCAACCTAGATAAAAAGTAAGCCCATTTGTTATTCCAGACTTTGATCTATCTCTGTGCCAAATTTAATCCATATAAGTTCAGCCGTTCTGGCATAAAAGAGTAACAAACATCTATGTTGTTACCTTTGATTCACTCCCATTCCCATCATATCGGCCTTGACATAATCAATCCATCTTGTCTTTGGTGCCCCTCTACCCCTCTGTTCCTACACATTCATATTCAACACTCATTTAATCACATACATTTCTTTATTTAAAGAGTATCTATGAAGATACTTTTTAAATAATTAAATACATGTAGAGTATTAACTCTAATATGTGCTTATAATAGAATAAGTAGTTATTGTCAAGTCGATTCTTGATTCATGATGCATGCTTGATAACAGACAGGCGCTATGTCATTAATAATTTAAAACATAAATTCTCAATTTATAGTCTGTTGTTTTCCTGTCATGCATTAACTTTTAGAAACAATTGCTACAGATATAATAATAGGTACCTCTACTTCAGTGAGAAGGAACTTCTTTGTGATTTTTTATTTGGCATTGACACAATAGGGTATTTTAAAAAATATAAAAATGCATGTTTATGATAGATTTTTAAAAAAGTAAACGAGAAACGTTAGTATTTATTTATACAAATGCAATGTAAATTTTATAATTCAATTTCAAAAATAGTCGTTTTAATCTGTTTTAAAACGCCATCCGCCATATTGGATTCCGACGTGATGTCACTCCGATAGTAACTTGACGTTACTTGGTCTTTTGCAGTTGTATTGTTTACTAACGAAGTGACGTCACGACCCGAAGTAGCAGGGCGGCTAGCGTTTCCGCGCAAAAATTCAAAATCATAAATTAAAAATAGTTTTTAAGGCATTTTTCAGTTTTATAAAACTGAAATAAAATTTCTACTGGTTCATTACGATCTAAGGATTAATTTAAAACAGTTTTCAAAAAAAGATGTAATACCCTATTCCAACAATATTTTTTTTCCAGATTTTGTTAGCTTAGTTGGTTGAGTTTGAATCCTGTCTTGGAATAAAAAAAATCTTTTATTGTTTAAATACTTCTTACTTTTTTTAAGAATTGCCTCTAGCAGGCCTACGGAATGATGGGCGAAACACCCGTAAAAGTTGGTATGGGTTAGCCAATTTTCTTTAAAATTGGGTTTGTAGCTATTAATCATAAAGGAATGCTTTGATGAAATGTCAATTAATTAGATAATTTGGGAGACCACTAAGTACTTAGTATTAGCCCAGGGCCCCACAAGTTCCTGGTCCACCTCTGATGTCAATAATAATTATTTAAAATGTTCACAGAGAATGCCTTTGCCAGTAAGTCTTAGTTTAAGGTCGATCACATAACCACTTGATTTGAAACCTAATTTGTTTGAAGAGACAGCACAAAATAGGTTGCAGAAATTTTAGATAGCATTGTGATATTTTTATTTTTCCTTGATAATACAGTCACGTTTTTGATAAGAGCATAAATGCTTCTTTGTTTGTAAAAAAAAAAGAAATTGATAATATTTATTACTAGCTTCTACCCGCGACTTTGTCTGTGGACTTCAGAATTGCGTCTGACCTAGATAAAAAGTAGCCCACAGAACCACTAGCCACTATAACATAGTAGTGTTATTACAAACTATAATCTGTCTCTGTGCAGATTTTATCCAGATCCGTTCAGCCGTTCTGGCGTGTTCTGGCGTGAAAGAGTAACACGTCCATCCATCCTCACAAACTTTCGCATTTATAATATTAGTAGGAATAGGAATTAGTAGGATGTACCTGTAGACACTGTATAGAGGTGCTTTATATGGCTAAGTAATGTGCAAGGTTAAGCTTTGGACGACACGTTTGGCGTAGCGGCTAAGCAATTGGCTTCTGCGACACGTGTTGTGGGTTCGATCCCCACACGGAGCAAATATTTGTATAATCTACAGGTAGTTGTTCCGGGTCTGGGTGTATGTGAGAATTTGTGTTTGTAAACGCACCCACGATACAGGAGAAAATGCTAGTGTGGGGCAATGTTTAAAAAAAAAAAGATGCTGCTCGCGGTCAGTGCGTGGATGGGTGACCATTCTTGACAGATCGATACCCCTCCGTGCCTCGGAGAGCACGTAAAGCCGTCGGTCCCGGTTGTCATACGAACATCTTTGACAATTGTTAGTGGTAGTCAGAACCCAAAAAAGCCTGAGAACCAGTCTATAATCCTAATATCGATATTGCCCAGAAATTTGGGTTATGGAGGTCCGCTTAGAATTATTGATATTTATTACACTGGCTCACCAATACACCAAGCACCGCCTTCGTCCCGTCCACAGACTACCGCCGGGTATGTCTCTCGGAACATAATTATAAAGGCATGGTCTCACTGCCAACTTCGTAACTGACAGCTGTCAAGACAAGTTGTCCGCTAATACTTGTGTATGTGAGATAGTGTCCTTATATCTATGAAATAGATATAGAAACACACTACAGGAGGTCTGATAGCAGATGCTTCATGTAAAATGCTGATGTTCAGCCGCATCTGGTTGAGTTATGAGTTATTCCCAGTTGTCCCCACCGTCTTCGTCTCCAGTGGTGACAAATGGGAAAAAAAATAGATACGTCCCCAGTAAGGCGTAGACTGTCACTTTATTACTCACAAAAAAGAGGTTATATACCTACCTACTACATTACATGAATCGGTACGTATAGTAGGTAACTCTACAAATATAAAACGATTGTGTGACGTAGCTTGCCAAGGTCGCAGAATAAATTGTATCATATCAATCAATAATGATTGTGCCGAATAAGTCACGTTTTTATAATATCAGGCGACCGTTAGAAAACACTGTACGAATAGGTATTTAAAAACTTTGCCCCGCACTTGGATTTTCGGAACAAATATTAGTAAATATTAATTACTTAACATACCATAACGCCCGTATTCCCCGAAGGGTAAGGCAGGGGCGTACTATTGTACATCCACAGTTCGCTGGTATGTTTTAGCTCCCATTTAATAGGGGGCGAGCCTATTGCCATTAAACGGGCACAAATTCCTAATTGCGAGCTGCTACTGGGAATTTCATAGAAAAACCCAATAACACTGCTCGACCTGGGAATCGAACCCAGGACCTCTAGCGTAGCAGTCGCGCTCAGGACCACTTGGCTAATGAGGCAGTTTAATTATAGTAATTACTTTATTTACCGATTTGTGATTATTAATTTGATTACTAATTTGTTTCAATAATTTATTGTATTTCCTTGCTCATCTAATTTTAGTTGCCTAGACAGCAACATGATTGTACACCAACATGACACGGCTCCCTACGAAACCCTACGAAACGCCAACCATATTTTTTAAGTTTCCTTTTTACCTTCTACCTTCCTTGATCTTAAAATGTGGTGATATTGTTTATTATTGCGTATATTGTACGAAGAAATACCAGTATATTGATAAATCAATTTTTCTTCCGAAGTTCCATCGTTCATCCTATTACCAGACCACCAAATTGATTTTGCACGGATCTCTAAAAGTGCGAAGTCCGATACGCATTTGGCCGGTTTTTATGAAACTCGACCCAGTTCCAATGTAAGTACTAGAATGAATCAACTGGGATTTTTACCGTAGCTATTTTTATTTAATCAATGTGAGGATCAAACTTGCAACCAGTGGGATAAAATACTCAGCTCAGCTGTTGCGGCATCTGTTGTTATAAAAACGTGTTTGTCTTGTCCCTAGCCTTATAAAATTCCATGAAAGTTGACACCGCACTCCCGCGCAGATTGTCTGTACTTAGGAATGTCACCAGAGTACTTAGATATTTATTTACAAACTTCTGCTCGCAACTTTGTCGTTGTGGAATTCAGAATTTGGTCTGACCTGGATAGAAAGTAGCCTGTGTATTCCAAACTAATTTATCTACGTGCCAAATTTTATCTTCAGTACGGCTGAAGGGATCTAGATAAAATTTGGCGTTAAAAAGTGACAAACATCCATACAGCCTCAAAAATTGTCACTTTTATTATAGCTTTGGATCTATTTGACGATAGTCCCCGTGGTTTATTCCGTACAGTAGCCCTAGCAGGAACACTTACGAAAACGTATTCGTATCGATATTGAGAATTTGCTGCTACAAAACTCATATATACATACATACCTGTTTTCACGTCTGTCTCCCATTGGGGTAGGCAGAGACTAGACTACACTTGCTACGATCCTGGCACACCAGTTACGCTTCATCTACGTTCATTAACCCCCTTCTCATACAAATTATTCTAGATTCCGATACGAATCGTTTTTGAAAGTGTTCGTGATTGGGCTGCAGGCTAGATACGGTTCGGATTGGAACGGTTCTTACATCCCAAGTTTTGCCATTATAGGAACCCTCCTGGTGTTTCCTCCGACCTTTAGGTCCTCTGCCGGCGTGTCCTTACAGTTTTCAGACTCCACCCGGCGTTTTGTGACGTCACGCATCACTTTTAGGAGCTCTTACGGCGTTTTCTAACACTATTCGGTGCACTCCCCATTTTATAACACTACGCCCTACCAGCGTTTCCTACGACTGTTTTCCTTCGACGATCTTACTAAGCGTTTCATCCCTCTTTTCGGTCTACTCCCGGCGTTTCCTATCAATTTTCGGACCTCTCTCGGCTTTTCTTAAATATACATGTAGATAAGTTCATTTTGTTCACGTTCTCCAAATTTGATCAATCCTTATTTTTTCGTCTTATAACTTTGATCATTCAAAGTTATAAGTAAGTAATGGCGTATTAAAGATTTAAAGAAGGTGGCTGGCAGTGGATGGATACTAGCTGCCCAAGGCCGGGATGCTTGGCGCTCTTTGGGGGAGGCCTACGTTCAGCAGTAGACGGCAATAGGCTAATATGATGATGATGAATTGATAATTTAAAAGATGCAATCAGTCTTTCAGCCATGTGAGAATCACGCATGTGTCTTGCTCACGGCATGCAAAGCGATCCATAATTGATTAGAATGCACCAACATTCTTGACCTGGCTGACCTTATTGTATTAATTATAATGCGATCTCTTTCGATGAAGGAAATTAATTAGCAAAATTCAACATTTTAGACGTCAATATATATATCTTCGTGACGTGGTTTGAATCGAATCCATGATATCATTGCATGATAGATAGTGCCTAGTGCTGAAAGTCTTAAAGTGCTATTAAAGAATTTTACGGGATGGACTGGACATTCGAGTTTTATTAAAACTTAACAACTTAAACGCAACCGGATCACAAGGATTCGCGTAATCGTAAAATTTTAAAAAATCACTCAGTGGGAGATCCGCTGCCGGTTCGACCGGAGTGATACCATGGACTCGCAGACAACCGCCGTGAAACAACTCTTACGTTGTGTTTCGCCAAGTGAGTGAGGAATACCGGACGCAAAACCCTTTCGAAGACGGGCAATGCACTTGAGACTCTTCTGGTGTTGCGGGTGTCCATAGGCGGCGGTAACCGCCTGGCATTGGGAGATCCATCAGCTTGTCTTGCCTGAACACAAAACAGCAACATTTAAAATCTATATAATTATTTTCTATCTATAAGAATCAGTCTTGACGTTCCGACTTACAGACAATGCACAGCCTAAACCTCTCGTCGTGGAGACTTGAAATTTGGATGGTGTATTTCTCTTGTTGGGTAGAAGTGGTAGTATGACAAGCTTTTTTAATATGGAAGCCCTTTGTTTTGAACAGTTTGTTCCATTTAGCATTCAACAACATGTCGATATCCTGGGATGTTATGAAACCGCGATAATAGCTAGTTTAATAATATCGCAAGATAACAGACATATTGTAAATGTATTCTGTAGATATTTACTTGGTTACGTGCGGAGTTATAAAGGCATAGATAACTCGCATAACAGGTTGTGAACATGTTTTTATCGCATCATTGATGACTAGAAACTTACTTTTCTTCGAACATATTAAATAATGATCGATCTAACAACCGTTCTGCCTGAAACGTGATGTGACGTGACGTAGGGCGGCCATTTCAAAACAAAAGGTAATTTCGTTTATCGTCTTTGCAAGTACTTACCTACTTTATTATTCCTTAATACTTTGAGCGAAAATAAAGCTTTATGACCTTTGATATTTCTGACCACAGATTTTATCTTTCCCGCCAACTAAAGTGACAGTGACAGCTGTCAAAATTCTCCCGGTGTCCGTTACCGTTTCATTTTATAAAACCTACAATGGAACACGTAGGTAACATCGCATACAGCCAATATTCAGTATTTTCAGACTAGTTGTATTGTTCAAGTTATTTATTTCGAACCGAAAGGATTGTTTTTGAATTGTAGTAAAAGCGGTTTGCGTCCTGAATAACGATTTTTGTATCAAAGTTGACTCAATGAATGGGGACTCGCGCCTAAGTAGATAACAACTAGGCACGCTAATTAAACTATCCGCGCTTGCCACGGTCAGTCCGTGCGAGTTCTTATTGTATTTTCATATAATTGTGACGTTGTCTCTTGTTAACCACCGCTGCAACAGACATCTAACGTCAGCTAAACAGAATAACCTGACGGTCCTGTTTCTTTGTATTTGATCAATACTATACTAGTACAGATACCTCATATCTGCATTAATGTAGTCTTATAATATCCGTACTGAGGGTTAAGCACATTGTTTATACACAGTATATGCACTACCTACACCTACCTACTTTATATTAACGTTTTTTTTGAGTATTTTACATGACCTACGCAAATGTCTTGCTGATCTGGTATCGTTAGGTCGCTAGGTACACGATGCCTGATGTATGCGTGCCGTCAGTTAGGACACGTCAACTCAAAGCTTCTATGGCTCTTTCTTCAAAAGGCCTATCCAGATATTGCCCGACATCGTAACACTCGAATATTATTATTATAATATATAATTATACTGTCTGGAATTTAAAAGAGACCATGATTCTCTGAGTTTGTTTCCGTGTTCTTCTCAGAGGTCGTCAGTTAGGAAACGCCGGCGCCATCTAGATTTAAAAAAAGTAAAACATTGACTTGTCTTTGATCTGTTTACAGAAATATAATTTATCATTTACCCATAAGGGTGAACGGCCTCCTCCTTTCGTCACTCAACAAGCGACGAATAAAAATGCTAAAATTTCGACTAGAATTTGCTTACGTTTTAACTCTACTTTACTTATTTTCGTGTTAGGTTACCCTTTCTCCTTATCAACGAATGACGCAAACAACGAAAGCCTCACAGCGCATGTCTGGTAAATGGAAAGTTTTGGTGGCTTCAATGAGCTGTACAATTAATGTCACTGCTGAAAACATAGTAGGCTTAGGCGACAGGAAAGATGTTTGCAGAGATAAAAATAATCGTGCTTTGATTTCCGTAGCTCGTGTTCTTATTTCGAGGTTATGCTAGAATTATCCTCAATACCTTGTGATAAATTTTATACGGAGACGTAGGTACTTACTAGAATCATTACTGTGGGGATATGTACTATTTGGGCTAGAAAAAACTGGAGATTGTTGAATATTTCTTTTATTTTTTCTTGCGTCTTCCTTCCGATCGTTCTCTTACACCTCTTCGTCGTCTATCACTCATCTGTCATCTGTCAATCTTAGTTTTAAATCATTCACGTCATCAAATCGTACACTAACATTTATTATTTTTATTTCACTCCTCCTCCGCACCTGTTTAATAGGACATTAACCAAATGAAAATCAAAGTGCAGGTAGCAAAGACAATAAAACGTAACATTTTTTTCGTTTCGTAGCATCTATTTATCCTATATGATAGCTGCGTAGATAAGCTGAATTATGTGGTTGAAAAAGTGTCAAAAAATTAATCATTATGCCTAATAAGCGCTAATGTATGTAAACAAAACATTTATCAATGCCAGTGCGAAATACATTTAAAAACAAAAAATAATGATAGTCAACTATACTCATCTGGACCGTGCCCAGGAGGCGGAATAATAGGACAACCACGCCCGACCGCGATTTAAAAATAAAATGTAAACAATTTGCGCGCCAACGCGTTCATGTGACAGTTGCGGTATTTTTGATTAGTCCGCTTTTTTTTCTATTTAATATGTTAAAGGTTTTCAGTTTATAGCAATCTATTTTCCTAGTTTAGTTTATACTCGGTGAGAAAACGGTAGTAGACATTAATAACGGAGAATTTCTATACGTGTCTGATGTACAATTGAAAAACCCACCCATTACCTCCCACTTCCCAGTACCTCCCATTGTCAGACGGTAAACGATTCATGATCACCTACAACTACAAAAAAAAAATTAAAAAAATCAAGCAGATCCTATAAATGATGAAAAATACCTATCTTAAATGTTGCCACGTTACAACAGTTAACTTTCTAAATTCGAACAAGTAAATATATCGTTATTTATTCCAGTTGCCAAATGCCATAATAACATGAAATTCCTTAGCTGTATTATGGCAACGTTTCAAGCCAATGACGCACTATTTTGACGGTAGTTCTATAAAAAGATCAAACAATTCAGTTAGCGATGAAAGTGCTCGCATTGGACACTATTGCGCATAATAAAAACTTTCCTACACTTTATTTACGGAACTGAAACAACATGAATATTACAAATTATACAATTTTGTATTATGTTGGCGGAAACTTAGGATTTTACTTCTCCATAGAAGACTTTTTGAAATCATGCTGATTTGAGGCGAGAAAACGAACATACCTACTCGGTAATAAGACCTCTGAGTCTGACTGGCCAACTACCCATACTGTGTCGTAAAGAAACTGTGTGTTTGAATTTTTGCGAGAGCCAATTCTTCCTCTGAGCCGGCTTTGGCAGTCTTCAGTGCTCAAAGGTTTGCATCCGCAACTCGTACTGGTGTGCCAGTGTCCATAGGTATGACCACCATCAGATGTCGCCTTATAAACCATAAAAATATTTTTTTTAAGGGCAGATAGTTTCTGTATTTGATACGTTTAAAAGAATATTGCTAAAAGCTACATAGTTATGGATCGAGGCCAAATTAGAATTCCTTATATCATAAATTTTCCAAATAACAGCTTGGCAAGTTTCCTGCTTTTAGATAGTTTGGTGAGTGTTGCAATTGTTATAAAGATAATATTATTTTGTCCCCATTACAATGTGCTTTTAATGGCTGATGAGAATACAGAGAGGTCAATCGGTAGTTTTGTCTTAAAGTTTTTTAACGACTAGCTATTTTTTTTTTAAACCAGCTTTTATACATTCAAAATTTGATGGCACTGATTTGAGTAGGCTCTCAGATTAGAGGCAGACTGGCTTTTCAGCTATTAAACACATGCCTCGGAATGAGGTGACATAACTGTGTCAACTACTCGTGGATGGTGACCGATAATTATGCCTTTTTTAGTTGAGGCGGCGCGGCGCCTCGTTCCGAGATAGGGTCACAAAATTAATTAATTTTTCTTGACCGAAGTACAGTTTCCTATATACATGTACATGAAATTATTTTGGTGCCAATTCGATTTACCTGCGGATAGTCTCGTGCATTAAAAACGTGAAAGTGATCACGTCAGATCGGAAGACTCACCGACTGTTATTTATCTTTTTTTAGTTCCACAACACAAGTTCTATTTTTGAATATTGGCAGACGTACCTTTTCGCCCGCGGACTGTTTACTTACAATATTCTATCAGTCGCTACTTATTTCTCTATCGGAACGCACGTCTTTTTTAAACATAAAAATAGATTCTATTTTTGTAAACGAAAATAATATGCTGTATACCCCATACAGCATTAGAATTTTCTTTAGAAAAGTGCCGGAAAAAAATCGTATAAGTAACGATTTCCTAGCTTTTTGTTGTTATATTTTTAAATAGTTCTATTTATTGAAACATTCCATTTGTTGTGATATAAGTATCTCGTTTTTAATATTATACCTACGAGTAATATTTCGTTGCTGTACATAGACGATTAATATTTTTCTGAAAAATGGTCAAGTTGTATCGGTAAGTTACTAGTCTGTTCGATCTTTGCTTATGCAAATGTTATACAATCTACCCTCTTTTTGAATTCTTCGTAAAGTGAATAGTGAACAATATAGTACAGTTGGTGGGGATAAAAACATACCTTCACGCCTGTATTCCCCGAAGGGTTAGGCAGAGGCGTACTAATGTACACCCACAGTTCGCCGGTATGTTTTAGGTCCCATGTAATAGGGGGCGAGCCTATTGCCATTAACCGGGCACAAATTCCTAACTCCGAGCTGTTACTGGGAATTTCATAGAAAAACCCAATAACACTGCTCGACCTGGGAATCGAACCCAGGACCTCTAGCGTAGCAGTCGCGCTCAGGACCACTTGGCTAATGAGGCAGTTGGTGGGGATTAAGAGGGGATATCTGTTAGTTTCCCGCATAAAAATATTTTAGAATTATTATGGATGGCATATTTGTTTTAGTTAGTTACAAACAAAATATATAAAATAAATAATACCATACATAATTGTACATAATTATTTAAAATAAAAATTTAAAAAAAAATTAGCAGCGCCTTAAATTAATGAGCTCACAGTAAGCGAAGTCGTTTTTTACTTGTATAAGCTGTGGTTTAATTTAATGTCCATCTTGTATAAAAATACTATAATAATATTGTGATTGAGTAACCTTGAAATTGAGTGTGTAAATCTATTGAGTTTTAGGTATTGTTGATACAGGTGTACGTTGATCCTTATTTACTGCAAATAAACTATTTTTGCTTAGAAACCGTTTTTAACAATTCATCCCAATCTGATTTTTTCTGCATTATTAGTCTTGCCTCGTTAGTAGTTAATTTTATTTTTTAAAATATTATAATTAAAGAGAACTAATAGCTAGATTCAAAAATTAAAATAATGATTAACAAAATTAAAGCCGATTAAAAGCTTTCACAGATAATAGGTACAGAAAGGCAAAAAACGTTACAGATTAAGGGCCACTTGCACCAACTTCTTAAATGTGTATAAATTGTATTTAAACACAAAATTTGTATGAAAAGTTATGCTTAATTAGGATATAAACATATTTAAGAAGTTGGTGCAAGTGACCCTAAGAATCATGTTAAATATTATGTTTTCGAAAAATATATTACACAGAACCTTTTTAATTTTATATTTTGTTGCTATTATAGTGTTGAAAAAATCGATGTGAACGTCCCGGCAGGCATTGTACGTTGGGCACGCTCATTATAAATGAATTATGCCTGTAATTTGTTTGAGATTCAGGCGGATACAATAGCATTGGTTGCACTGAAAGGTGGAAGGAAAATTGGTGGCCCAATTTTGTTAACTAACTCGGGAAGTCTAGTTGGCTGATTGTTACACTTGAGATCTTGATTCTAGAGTCGCGGTCCTGCTTCTTGAGTCTTGAGTTTTAGTCCTGCTTCTTGACTGTTGGTCCTACTTCTTGAGTCTTGGTCCTGATTTTTAAGTCTTAGTCCTGAGTGTAGTACAGGTGGGTTTTTCTATGAAATTCTCAGTAGCAGCTCTGTAGATTTGTGCCTCGTCTACATGGGACCTAAACATACTGGTGAACTGTAAAGTGTTAAAACAACTAATATTACACCTGCTCACATGTTTATAAGACAGTACTTCAAAACATCAACTGTTATCAGTCACAATTGTCTCTCTTACCTTTGTAGATAACACTGATAAGCAATCAAGCAGAGATCTTTGTTTTATAGACATTGTGTTACGTCTCGACTCTCTATGATATAGTAAAATATTAATATTTTTAATTGTCGAAACAAGGTTTTCAGATCCTTGGAAAATTTAATTATGTTGTCTTAAAATAAAAATACTGAGGTTCTATGATAATCTCATTAATGAGTGTAGCTTAAACTTGTCGTAAGGCGTATTATTTTACATCTTATCTACATAGGTAACATAAATTCTGTATAACAAGGAAAAATATCAATTTTGGATTTCTATATAACGTTTCTGAAAATTCATTTACTGTTAGCTGGTGTATTATCCCGTAAAGTTTTATAAATAAAATCTACTCTAATGAATTTGCGGGCAAAACTGTACAATAACAGTTCAATAAATTTTCAAATAGGTTTATTATCATCATAGATTCATTATTGAATATTGACATAGCTTCGAAATACGATTTAGATATAGATATTATTCACTGGGTCACTTAAATTACTTTAATGTTTTCTATTGTAATGTTTTAAATGAAGCTTTTTTTTACTTTTTCCATCTTGTGTTTTTACCTACACACATTCAAAGTTAAATAAGTGATTTCTGTTTTATATTAACAGTTACTTCGAAGTGCGCAATAAACGAGATTTTACATACATCTTATTTAAACAAAGATATCTTTTGAACACTAAAGATATTATAATCTTTATAAGAACATAATATTTGTGAAGACTTAAGAGTTCGTCTGAAACACTTTATTAAGTACTTAGCGTTTCAACAAGAAGGCTGAATATAATAAAATGCCCTATTATAATTATTTTGAGAAAAAATCCGGCGATTTGTCGCTGTTGAGTGAATATCTGCAGACTGATTTGAGTTATGTGAAAAGGTAGGTACATTTTGGTGATTTTTAATCAAGAAGCAAGTGAAAATGATATATTTTTTTCAATATTTTAATATCTCTTCTCTGATTTTCTGAGTTGTTTCTGAATTAAAAAAAACAAGGAAATAAGAGCATATTTGAACTGTCCCATCTCCACATCCTACCTTTTTTAGTCTCCAGGTAGGATTTTTGTCTATACTGAATTATTCCCTGTAGGTAAGATTTTTTCTCTGTAAATAGGACATTATTCTATGTAGGTAGGACAGCTTCCTCTGGAGGTAGGATATTTTTCAATATAGGTAGGTAATTTCTGCTCTGTGGATACAAAACTTATCTCGGTAGGTAGATTTTTTTTTTAATGGGATGATATTATGTAGGTAGGACAATATTTCTCCCTAGATGGGATACTCTAGTGATGTCATTAAGTTGTAAGATGTATACTGTATATTTAACCATAACTCTTCTCTTTTGCTATAGCGGCGACAGCGCGTCGCTGAGCGCTGCCGGCAGCAAGCGCTCGGCTTTGTCGGCTTCGGACGCCGAGTGTTTTTCGCTGTGCCTGGGTGCCGGGCCTCTGTGGTAAGTAATAAATAAATATTCTGCGACATTTTACACAGCACTTGTACTATGGGTACTAGACAATGGATATAATATCTACAATTTTTTTTTATAAATACATACTTATAATACATAAGAAACACCCAGACGAACATAAACACTTATATTCATCACACAAATATTTATTTCCTGTGGGAATCGAACCCACGGCCTAGTGGTCAGCAGTCCGGTACCCACAGAGATCGTCCTTTCATACATACATTTTTTTAATTTGCCCCACATTATATTCCTCTAATGTTATTTCCTTTATACGTAGGTGCATTTACAAACACAATTCTTCAACATACACTCAAACAATAAACAGCCTCCTGCCCGTGGTTTCACTCGTGTCCTAAAAGAATTTACTTACTATAACTAAGATGAAACAGCACCAGATTTTTGTTAGGACTCCAGCAATATAACTGGAACCCGCAACCAATTTCGTGCAGTAGTTTTTGCGTCATGCGCGTACAAACATACAGAGAGCCAAACAAAAACTAATTACGGTTACAATTTAATTTTATGAGTATGACTATTTACTTTGACACTAAGCTGCCTCATTAGCCTAGTGGTCCTGAGTGTGACTGCTACGCTAGAGGACCTGGGTTCGATTTTCAGATTGAGCAATGTTATTGGGTATTTTTATGAATTTCTCTTGAGGTCCTGATTTTTGAGTCTTGGTCCTGATTCTGGAGTCTTGGTCCTGATTCTTGAACCTTGGTCCTGATTCTGGAGTCTCGGAGTTTGGAACTTGTGCCCAGTTAAAGGCAATGGGGCTAGCTCCCTATTACATGGGACCTAAACATACCGCAAATCTTTACGTACATGCATATTTTCACGCCTGTATCCCATTGGGGTTGGCAGAGACCATAGATTTGCACTTGCTACGATCCTGGCACACCACTTTCGCTTCATCTACGTTCATTAACCTCCTCATGCATGATCGTCGGTTTAGGGTGCTCTTAACCTGACCTTTGCGTGTACATTACTTCGCCTCTGTATAACCTTCGGGGAATACAGGCGTGGTTGGTACATTTTTGGTGTGTAATAAGAATATTCTATTCATTTTTTTTTACATAACACAATTGAAATGTAATTATAAAATAAAATTAATCTTTAGACTCGTCGCAACGTAAAGATAAACTAAGTAAACTATGTGACCTGTTTACGTGTATGATGACACCTAAACACGATAAAATTGAGACGTCATTTCAATTAATATAATAAATTACATAATTATGTGTCACGACTTTTTTATCACTTTATACTGAATAGAGTTGCAGTGATACTAAAGATGTTTATATCTCGCAGTTAGATTGTTGAATGAGCTGTTTTACAAAATACCTCTGTTATGTATAAGAGCTGTCGGAACAAACTCCCGTTGGAAAGCATTTCACCTGTTAGATGTTTTGCAAAATGGCTAGTTGTTAAAGTTCACTAAATATGAAAATCTGCTAAACATCGTTAAATTAAATCTCTACTATTATAAAATCGTAAAAAAGCTGTGTCTGTACATTGAAGATACAAAGTGGGTTAGGGTATATAAACGCCCGCAAATCCAAAAACGTGATTTTTTTAATTTTTGTCTGTTTGTTACGGGTTGGCGCAAAAACAACATAATAGATTTTATTTTATAAATATGCTCCAACTTAAACCGGTGGACTTCTTATTTCAATTTATTCAACGGATCCTTAAATACCTACAGCTTGACCTCTTTGATGTGAGGAAGTGATCATCACTATTGGTTCATGATTCAATTATTATTGGTACCTACCTATTTCTAAACCCAAAGTAGCTTCAGGTGAGCGAAGCCGCTGGCAAAAGCTCTAATACTTAAAGCTACTGTTGTCAGGCTGTCCTGTGAATAAAGTATTTAAGTATATTTAACTAGCTTCTGCCCGCGGCTTCGCCCCCGTGGAATAAAAAGTATCGGGAACGGGATAAAAAGTATCCTATGTCCGTTTCCTGGTTCTAAGCTACCTCTCCACCAATTTTCAGCCAAATCGGTTCAGCCGTTCTTGAGTTATAAATGGAGTAACTAACACAACTTTCTTTTATATATATAGATATGCATACTTCTTTTGGTTCTGCCACATTCATACATCTTCTCATACATACGCGCCGATTGCGAGTACTACGCACCTGACCTTTTTGAAGGACCTCGCCAATGAGATCGGCGTATGTCCTTCTAGGACGACCTGTTCTGACGTTGCCGCTGACATTCAGCTTATAAATTCCTTTCGTTAATCGTCTTTCATTCATTCTCTCAACATGTCCAAACCATCTCAGCATATTCCTTTCAATACGTGTCACTACATCATCTTTCAGTCAGCAATTTTAATTATTACACTATTCCTCGATCTATCATTCCGAGTTACACTTCGCAAGGAACGCATTTCCACCGCATTTATTCTACTTTCATGTAAGAACAAGAAGAAACGAAATATGCAAGTGGCGTCTATAGTTTTTGCCTACCCCTGTGATAGTCATGAGTAAGTATGTATATCTAATATGGCTATTGTTGTCAGGTGGTCCTGATGTTCCGGCTCACGGCTCGGCACCGCCCGGAGGGGTGAGTGGCGGGGCTGCGAGCCCCGCTACCCCATCAACACCCATCCACGACGACAACAACCGTGAGTATATAGTCAAAGTTGTTTATTTCTGATTCACAGGTAAAACTCCTTAAGGTCTCCTTAATCGTGGGAGAGCCATGCTTCGGCACGAATGATAAATAATATTTATTTCTGTAAATAGATCTTTTAAAGACACTTTTACAAGTCAATGTTATACATCTAGATGGCGCCGGCATTTCCTAACTGACGACGTATCAGCTCATAATGACAACTAAAATTCAATCTAAATGTTCAATCTTATCTTCAATCTAAATGTTTTTTTTATTCCTATGGCGAATCAATGTTTTTTTTTTAATTTATATTCTTATGTTTTTCGAAATTTTGATGATTGTGGTGTTACACCCACAGTTCGAGCCTATTTCCATTAACCAGGCACAAGTCCAAACTCTAACTGCTATTGAGTATTTCATAGAAAAACCCATTACCACTGCTCGACCTGAGAATCGAACCCAGCACCACTAAAATAACGAGGTAGACAAGATTAAGTTCAGGTAACAGCTGGTTTAATATCTTTGGTTATTCCAGGTGACTTGTTGAGTGCCCTACTGTGGGCGAGCGCCAGTTCCCTCACAAGCAGCGCGGAAAGCCTCATCTCGGAGTCACAGTCACCGACTCACGCGCACCCAGGCTTCCACCAGCAACACAGAGAAGCGGTTAGTACATACATATAATAAATAATAAAAAAAATAACATTTATTCATAATAGGGTATTTTACACCATGTAAGAAAAAATATAAAAATGCATGTTTATGATAGATTTTTACGAGAGTAAACGAGAAACGTACGTATTTATTTATAAAAATGCTATAGAAATTTTATAATTCAATTTCAAAAATAGTCTTTTTTAATCTGTTTTAAAACGCCATCCGCCATATTGGAGTCCGACGTGATGTCACTCCGATAGTTACTTGACGTTACTTGGTCTTTTGCAGTTGTATTGTTTACTAACGAAGTGACGTCACGACCCGAACTAGCATGGCGGCTAGCGTCTCCGCGCGAAAATTCAAAAACAAATTAAAAATAGTTTTTAAGCCATTTTTC
Source organism: Acronicta leporina (assembly GCA_947256265.1). Lineage (NCBI taxonomy): Eukaryota > Metazoa > Arthropoda > Insecta > Lepidoptera > Noctuidae > Acronicta > Acronicta leporina. Next base: position 2,481,100 of record OX366538.1, read on the forward strand.
GGCTATATAAAACTGAAATAAAAATTCTACTGGTTCATTACGATCTAAGGATTAATTTAAAACAGTTTTCAAAAAAAGGTGTAATACCCTATTACAAAGGTAATGTACAATACAAAGATAGCTTAAAAATAATTAGGAGGTATTACAGTGTTAGGTGCCTGTACTAGTAGGATAAACCTGAGTAAGGCGCGGTGGCTTAGTGGTCATAGCGTCTGGTGTATCAAACCAGAAACGCAGGTTTGAATCCTGCCTGCGAGTCGAATTTTTCCTTGACTAAAATAACTTTATAATCTTAGCATGAAAAATGCAAAAAAAGATTGATAACCTTACGTCAGAGGGAGATAAGAGGAGCCTGGCTACCGCCGCCATATGCGTGAGAGAAAGGGAAGAATGGAACGCGTTACGAACCGTTTTACCCTCCCATAAGAATTTGTTTAGAAGAACGATTATTGCCGCTTCTAAAATAATTATTTTAGAAGCGGCGGTAGCTTCATGTCTAGGTCGTTGGACTTGCGATCATGTGGTTGCCGGTTCGAAACCCACCCATTGTACTACCGACATGAACCCACTCTTAACACAATCATTTAGCTTAGCACGAGGGGTTAACAAGAATAGGTACTGATAGTAGTGTGCAACCCACATTGCTAGTAAGCTTTTATAAAAAAGTAGTTAATTGTTACGTGGGAGAGCCATGCTTCGGCACGAATGGGCCGGTTCGAACAGTGATACCACGGCCTCACAGAAAACCAGCGTGAAACAATAACGCTTGCGTTGTTTCGCCGAGTGAGTGAGGTTACCGGAGGCCCAAACCCTTTTAAAAGGCGGGCAACGCACTTGTGACTCCTCTGGTGTTGCGGGTGTCCATGGGCGGCGGTTATGGCTTACCATCAGGTGATCCGACTGCTCATTTGCTCCCCTAACCCATAAACAAAAAGTTATCACTTCAAAAAATCTGTAGGGGCCCTCGACAACGCATTAGCAACTCCTCTGGTGTCCATGGTCCATTCTGATACAAACCCTTAGTTTAATCAAACCTTTATGATATTCCAGGTGATCAGTAAGATCTTGGAGCGCAAGGACCGCCAACCAGTTAAGGTGGACTTCAAAATTTTCCTGACGGAAAACACTGTCACTCGTTGGGAAGCTGTAAGTATCGCTTTACTAGCTAGCTTTTGTCCGCGACTTCGTCTGCGTAGATATTTTAATTTAGCCTACTAGCTTCCGCCCGCGACGTCTGCCTGGACTTCATTATTGTGTCCGACCTAGATAAAAAATGGCCTATATGTTATTCCAGGCTATAATCTATGTGTGCCAAATTTTATCTAGATCCGTTCAGCCGTTCTGGCGTGAAAGAGTAACAAACATCCATCCATACTCACAAACTTTCGTATTTATAATATTAGTAGGATGTTCAGACACAATAACAATAAATTAAACGGTGAAATCTAAGAACAGAAAAGCAAAAAAAAAACATTATTCAGCTTAAAATTATAATAAAAATCCGCTGGGGTAGTGACGATCTGTCTTATTTTTTAACTAGCTTCCGCCCGCGAATTCGTCCGCGTGGTATAGTTACTGGGTCTTAGCGTGATGATATATAGCCTATAGTATAGCCTTCCTCAATAGATGGGCTATCTAACAGTGAAAGAAACTTTCAAATCGGACCAGTAGTTCCTGAGATTAGCGCGTTCAAGCAAACAAACAAACTCTTCAGCTTTATATATTAGTATAGATTAGTATATAATAAGTTGTAGCTGACAACCAACGTTAATAGTTTTACGGAAAAATTACTATAATAAAACATTAATATAAACAACCGTTCCGCATTAAACTTTGCAGATGTAATAATATTATGTAGTTATAACCTGGGGTTATCAATATTACTGTGTCAATGCACTTGCGTTCATACCTACCTACTGCAATTACTGATAATAATAATGTACCTACATAACATACCATCACGCCTGTGTTCCCCGAAGGGTTAGGCAGAGGCGTACTAATTTACACCCACAGTTCGCCGGTATGTTTAGGTCCCATGTAATAGGGGGCGAGCCTATTGCCATTAACCGGGCACATATTCCAAACTCCGAGCTGCTACTGGGAATTTCATAGAAAAACCCAATAACACTTTGCTCGACCTGGGAATCGAACCCAGGACCTCTAGCGTAGCGGTCGTACTTGAAACCACTAGACTAACGAGGCAGTTACCTACATAATTCATAATTATTATACCTACATAATTTGTGTATTATTTCATTTAAGTGTTTAGTTTCTTTTGTGTACGCCAGACTACCTATTTTTTGCGTTTCCTTTCACTGATGGGTTCACGTCGGACATTTGTTACCACGTAATTGAGCGAGACTCAGACCTTTTCCTCAGCCTGCTAAACAAGTGTCTTACATACCACTACTTTCCCAGGGTTTGGAAGGAGGCAATAGTGGTCGTACTCAGAAAACCTGGCAAAGATACATACACCACTCCAAAAGCCCACAGAGTCCACCCAAAGGTTGTCTGTAAGAGATTGCTTTTAGCGATAAGACCACCCATTGTACCATATTTCTATGATTGATAACTTATACTTGACATTAGTTTTTGGTTTACAATAAATGATATTCTATTGTATTCTATAAAAGGTACCTATACATTCTGTAACAATAAACGCAAGAATCTGTATCAACTACTGAATCTATTACAGTGGTTTTTAATATGTGTTAATTTTTTCCGAAAAGATAATTATTACCCCCTGATCAATCAGTGGCTCGAGTTAAAGTAATTAATTTAATTAAATATTCTTTATTGATGTTTCTTTGGGAGAGCCTCTTCATCGTCATCACTCACATTCACCGGTCTCACAATCTAAGCCTTCCGAGCTTGGCTCAGGCCCGCACGGTTGGTATTAACTCGCCCTTCATAAAAGGGAAAAAATAAAATAATTATAATAAAATATTTATTTCAGACGATACATAAATAGTCCATATTTTAACATACACTATAATGACTTTGTGCTTTGCAGGTGGTTCAAGGAGGCACCATCTACTTGCGAATGCCGGGAGTCCTTCAATCAGGCAGCAAGGAGAGCTTCATGCTGCTACTGGACTTCGCCGAAGAGCGTCTCGGATGTAACAAGTGAGTGGAATATATCATTATCCTCCTCTTGCCTCGGAGAGCACGTAAAGCCGCTGGTCCCGGTTGTTATACAGTTCAGAAACAATATTGACAATAGTTAGTGGCCTAGAAAATGGGTTGTGGAGGTTTGATGCAGTGGTTTCGTGTAAAATACTGAGATTCAGCAGCGTCTTGAAGCTGGCAGCAACATAACCGGGAAAACGCAGGCCTTTTCATTCTGGGAATCGAAACTAGGACCTCTAAGTGGGGTAATCGCGCTTGATTGAGACTAATGAAGCAGTTGTAATATTTACAGAAATAACAGTAACCCCCCCCCATCCGACGTTCTGGATCCGTCACTGGAAATAACGACATAGATTAAATATCATATTAATTAATTTAATTCATAAAGGTGTTTCTTACATTTTTTTCAGCTGCATCATCTGCGTTCACAAGAGCCGCCAAGACCGCGCCACCATTCTGCGTACTTTCATGTTTATGGGATTCCAGCTGCTCCCCCCCAACTCCCCCCTAATGCCGCAAGAAATCACCAACCCCGAGTACATATTCTTGCACTATAACATGCAGTAATACTCGGAAAAATCGAGTTTTGTGGAGTCGGAAGTTTAAAGCGTAAAATTTTAGAGTAATTAGAACTTAGAAAGACCTCGAGCTTGAAAATTTCGAGTTGGAACTCGGATATTACACTTACAAATTTTTAGAGTTGCATGATAGTATTTAATATCTGAAGGTGTTGTGATATTTCGATTTGTAAATCGAATTTCGACGCCTCGATTCCAGACTTTCCGATTCGCACAAACTCGAAAATTTCGAGTTGGACGTCAGTATGTAGCTATCGTTTAATCTAGAAACAGTATTTTGAAAGTTGCACGTTTTTTCATATTAAAAATATATATCACTGGGCTTGCTATAGTAAGGCATCAACAATTCAGTAGTAATTAGATATTTAGTGTATTGTATGACGTATTAAATCGAATTTCTTTTTATTAAACAAACTCGGAATTTCGAGTAATAGTGCTTTTAGCAATTTCTACCTTTGAGATGAAGTATTAATAAAAAAAAACTCGAATAAATTTTGAGATTTCATTTGAATAATTATTTGAAATTTCGTCTAACATAATAATTTTCAAGTCAGTTAAATAACTCCTGTGAAATCAAAAGAAATTCGAATTAAAATATATGATTTCTACGATGTCAGCTTTGAAAATAACGCTAACTTTCTTAATTTCCAATCAAAACTGAATATTGTAGAAATATAATTATGTTCTTAAGTAATTTCTTTTAAATTTTATTATTATTATACATTTTTATTGTAAAGTTAAATAATTATGTATTGTCGTCGTGTTTAATTAATAATATTCACCCGCTCCGGGGTAGAGCAAAAAAAACTAAAAAATAAAAAATGCAAAAAAAAAATTAAAATAAAATGATTTGTAAAAGTATTTCGGAATCACACCTTAATTCCACAGGTCTTCTGAACTCTATTTTTTTTTGTTTAAACACCTTTTCTAGTAAGACTTGTACCGTTTTATTATTGTTGCAATTTGCGACGATGTTCGAAATATTTTTCCGTCAAATCGTTTGTGCGTTTAACGATTTTCACGTGAGAGGTGGAAATCGCGAATGCGCGCCCCATCTTAGTATTAAGTATAGTTTATAATCTATAAGTGGTTTATGTTTAATAATAAATATTTGTCAAAAATTCTAAATAAAAAAACTAATGACGTAGGTATCATTCTCTTCATAAAAAACAACTTTAAATTCAGAATTCCGTTTCATAATTGATGTTGAAATAATTTTAATAATTGGATTCTTTCGTTAATTAATAAACCAATTAGCAGACACTAAAACAATTGTCTGGGAAGCCATACGGTTGTCGCTGTTTATAAAATCATAAATAAATGTCCCACATTGCACACTACTGGGTTTGTTATCAATAGATTGGGGGTAGAGAGAAAGTAGGATAATGGGATCCTGGCCCACCCTAGAAAAATTATTGATCATCTAAGGACTAGTTTAGCTGGACGACGACGATTTTTTTGCCGCGCCATGTTATCTACTGTTGGCATATAAATGAAGAGAATAGTATCTATGCTCAATCCTATCCTATGTTTACAGCGTAAGTCCCATACTTCAGTATTTTCTTCTGTGACTCCACACATAATCTTTTTGTTTATGGGACGCGTTGTTTGTAGTTTTAAGCCTTGTATTAATTGATAAACAATTAAAGTTAATAATAATCAATGGAGTTTTATTTTTTAATAGCTACCTTCATACTTACTACTTAACCTGCGCGGCTGTTCGCATCAGCTAACTTCGGACGGGCAAAGATGAAATTATGTTTTGAAACTACAAAAATGAAAAACGGGTGTCACAACAACGCCTTTTTAATAAAACAATAATTTCCAAAATATTGAAGCTTACCATAGCATATAACATTTATTTTTTGCGTACAAAATTTGCAGTTTCCGGGTTTGTATGTTATCTCATTTTGTCGTAAACCTTCCAAGACAAATATACAAAGAAACATTCGTTTATATTTCCTAGACTATACCTACCTACTGCATTTACTATAACATTGCATTACACACATATCGGTGACAATTATTGTGTGATTATATTCTCTAAAATGCATCTATTTCAACAATTGAAATAGATGCATTTTAGAGAATATAATTTATTTGTAAATAGATCAAATTCCTGTTTTTAAATATCGTGAAATTACGAAGCTTATTATACGTTTTACATCGAAATAACACTTAAAATAAAGGTACCTATTTATTTTCTTAAAAAATAAAACGTTAACCCACACTAGATTTTCTCCTGTGCCATGGGTGATTTTACAAACACAAAATCTCACGTACACAAACGCCCAGACCCAGTACAGCTATCTATAGATCACAAATATTTGCTCCGTGTGGGGATCGAACCCACAACACTTGACGCAGAAGATCGCTCAACCACTACGACAAACACGTCGTCATTTTGTCTAATGTAATGGTGAATGGTATAATAATATGGAATAAGGCTATTTCACGTCGTTTAACCTATGCCGCTGCGCGAAAATTGTAATTTTTAGCTGTTGAACCGCGAATATGGCAAAGGCGTTCGTTTAGACCCGCCAATTTTAAAGGAGTAAGTTGATTATTCACGTGATGCCTTTTTTCTGCTAGGTACTCCTTTTCTTTCCGCCATGAACCTAAAATCTCTACTGTTATAAAATTATAAAAAAGCTGTGTCTGTACATTTTAGATATTAAAAAAAAACAAGTGGATTAGGGTATATAAACGAGTCCGTAACCAAAAATGTGATTTTTAAAATTCTTATATAATATGCTCCAACTTGAAAATTGGTGAGATTCTTATGTCAATTAAATTAAACGTATCCTGAGATACAGCTTGACTTCTCTGAAGTATAACGGCCCATACAAAGAAGAAGAGATCATCACTGTTGGTTTTTGATAAATTATTTTTGGAATCCATTTCTAATCCTATTATAGGTTCAGGTGAGTTAAGCCACGGGCAAAAGCTAGTGTATTATAGATCTAAAAATATTGAAGAGCCAATTAAAATTTGAATATGCGAGCTCAGGTGAATGACCATTCACCTCAGTCTTAAAATATTTCATTGGTAACTCAAATATTTACTTATCACTAATGTGTAGACACTTACAAACTAAGCTTTTATACATTCCCACTATAATACTATGTGGTAAAAATCCTGTACGTACTGATGCCATATGTTATATTTAATTTATATATCCCGTATTTTATATAGATTTCAGCTTATACTGGAATGTTTAGTTTGATTTGACTTACGTAATTAGCGTCTTAGAATAAGGCTCTCTAAGAACATCGCGTGCAGGTTATCTTAAAAGCTATATTTACTAGTAATTATATTGCGTGTAAAACGAATATACGGCTAGCAGTCGACAAAAGCAGACAAATTTAAAAACATCACAGGACCAAAGCTTTTCATTGAAATACAATATTTTTTTTACCGATTTTATGCGGTATTAATAGGTTCTGCCTGGGTCTTGGATTTCAGAATTGGGTCCAATCTAGATAAAAAGTAAGCCTGTGCTATTCTAGACTGCAATATATCTCTGTGCTAAATTTCATACTGATCTATTCAGCTGTTCTGGCTTGATTGAGTAACAATAACAAACAACACTTTCGCATTAATAATAGTATTAAGATTAATTACAATAAAAATTGTTTTATTTCAATTCATCTCTAATATTCGCTTCCATAACTTTTTTTTTTGTGGTAGCCCAATGGCTAGTGCGTCGGACTTGCCATCATTTGGTTGCCGGTTCGAAACCCACCCCCATTGCACTACCGACGTGAACCCTCTCGTAACACAAGCATTTAGCTTAGCACGAGGGGTTTACAAGAATATGTGCGACCCACACTACTAGTAAGCTACCAGATTTTTTCATTTCGAGCTGGATATTGTTTTTCTTTGCCTTAGATTCGAACCCGAGACCTTTGACTCGGCAGTCCAATGGTCATATCACTATGCTATCACTACTCTAACAAGTACCAACCTCTTAATTAAAGTAAATTATACAGTTTTCCATGACAACACAAACGGGACACGAATTCGTATCATCGGCTATTGTTGAGTAAGTTTTCGATTCGATTTAGATTTGGTTTTCTCAGAAATTGGTTGAAATCAGTTTGTATCATCGATATATTTGTGGCAGAAATCCGATTTAAGGTGGGACTCACGTCTAAGATTTGTAAGAATTTTCTTCCGAAATCGTATTATGAATATACTTTTTGATATTATATCGGATTTGTAAGAATTTTCTTCAGAAATTCATTCCCTCCTACAATTTCTTGTAAACTCTGAAGTAGTAACTGATGTCGCCTTCCATCTGTCTCTCTCCTGGGATCTCCTCTTCATCAACCAGGTGGAACTGTTGCCTGTCAATATTCGGGAAGAAAGTATCACAGTCGAACGACTTCTGAATCTCTGTCAGGTAAATCTTACCGCAGTTGGGATGAGACATAGCTGCCTGAAATGGGAAAAGATTTTTTTTTAATTGTTACGGTTTAGAAAAAGGATGGATTAATCTCAAATTTAATCTCAAATTAGTGTGAGTGAAAATGTAGACTACAAATGTTAGACGAGGAGTCTCAAATTTCGCTACTAGCTGTAGTCATCCTTTCCATTGTCCTAATTTATTGAGGGTCGGCTC